>CP099842.1:0-1200000 GCA_030062745.1 Capitulum mitella
GGTGGTTCACTCGGTTGAGATGTTCCTGACAACAAAACCAGCAGACAGTTAACCACTTCGACAAACCTAAAACGTAGGTCATTCATGATTGTCTATATACATAAGCACTTGTGTATTTGTGTAAGCTTTGCTTTCATCTTCACCGTAATTTTGGTCATTTCATTCCATGAGATCTTACATTTCAAGCATGTTGTATATTACGCAAACTTTAGTTAGGAGGCAAAACATCATAAAATGACGAAAAGAAACCAAAATATTATGCGGATGCATAATATTTTGGTTTCCTTTGGCTGCGGTTTTCATCAACTTGCATATTGTAGTTGGGAAGAGCATAGCCCATGCTTCCTGTTGCCGATGTTGCCGACGATTTCACTTATTCTTCAGTCTTGGATCACAAACCTCAGAAACCTCAGATCAGAACTAAGACATTCATACAAAACAAAAATGCAAGCATTCAGCTAATGAAGTTACCATAGGACTAAACAATTCATTTGTTGTTTGGAAGCATTACCGCCTACCGGCATAGGGATTCGGGAGTAAAATGGGGCTTGGCTGCTGCTATTACGTTAGAATTCTACCAAAATTCGTCAAACGCTGCTTAGTGATGCGATGCTCTTTTACGCCAACAGACCCGACGGTAAAATTATAAATTTCGCGGTGTGAAATTCGTTTCCAAAATATTTTGTCATGATTAACATGGACATTGTCGGCGGTCGATCTCGATCGGGGTCAGACACGCCGAGAAAGCTCCGAGTTTCGCTGTAGACATGACATGTCAGAGGCATGATCGTGCCGCGTCGCTACGCGAAGAATCAAGGGTGCCAGTGGTGGATTTAAATGGGACGAAAAATGAAGGTGAATATTTCTGTGAGACTGGTGGCCAACACAGCAGGCTTATTGTCCATTATGGCTCGTTGAGATCATCTCGCAAATTAACTCTGGTGTTCACATTCAGTATCTGGGGACGCTGGATCCAGACCAAGATCTTAGGCGATGGAAAACGCAAATGTTTGTACCAGATATGATGAAATAGCCTGGGCGCAGGTTAAACCACAAAGGGCTCCACCCACCTCAGGAAAAAGCCAGTGACTCTGCTGGTGTAGAAATGAATAAAAAAAGCATGAAAAAGATATCGACAGCGCTATGGCCAAATTTCTAGCAGCCTTCGAAAGCAACTATACGGGAGGCAGAACAGGACGTATCTCTGGGAGAGCGAAAACATTGAGGAAGGCATTAATCAGGAAATTACAAATCAGTATCAAAAGGGTAAAAACCTCAGGACAGAAATGGGTCAGAAACTAGGAACACAGACACCACGACGCACGTCCCCGCACATCCCGACCTGACGCCTTGATGTCACCAGTCCCAGTCGTTGAAGAAAAACAATGAAACAGTAACAGACGATACCTTCCAACATGTTCCGGGAAATGTAAATCAGACCACCGGGCTTCATTGTGGCGCATGGGTTACAGAAAAAGGACAAGATTAGCGCTGAGTTCCGTCAGCACTCTCAGCATGACGAACTATTGGCTTGGAGTTTTGAGCTGGCCGCCATGCAGCGGCCCCCTAGCGGCAGGCGGGTTTGAGGGGGAAGTAACAAAAAGACCCGCTAGATGGCAGCTCTGTTTGAACGAACCCTCTAGTCCCAACAGAGCATCTGCAATGCGCTGATACCAGGGACGGTTCGTCATTAGAGGAAACTGAGACAGTTTCTCACCAAAAATATCGGCAAATGCGGAATTAAAATCACGTGTAATGTGTGCATAATAACATCGTTTATAAAACTGAATGCATGATTAAACTGGAATAATGTGCTTACTTTGTTCCCGCATTCAGCAACATGGCAGGGAACATGCCCGCAAACACGCCCCACGCCGCGCCGTACCCCCGCTACCCGCGTAAGTATACGGTGCAAGGCCGTAGAGGCGGCCAGCTCACCTGCCTCAGTCAATACCAGAATCAGATGCCATACAGCTCCCCAGGTGAGCGTCCGCGAAATTGCTGGGTTCGCTGTGATACTACCTTGCTAAAAAAGTGCATGAGCAAATTAAGGCAGGTTCGCTGCTGTGTTTCCGTGTTGATTTATATGCTTTATATTTTTGCGTGCTTCTTCGATTTGGTTGATTTAAGTCGGGACGGGATGCATGTGAATAGATCATGGGAGCTGGACAGACTTAACTGATGTTTGTGGTCGACTAAAGACAAGCGGAGCGATGTTTCAGTGAACTACAGGGTGAATGTGAAAGAAATCTGGGTACGTATCAATAAGAAGACGGACAAAGTCTCTTCGGCGGAATTTTTCCTCAAATTCTCTTCCGTGGTCTTTTGCGTCATTGTTTGATGGAAATCACTTTTTTACTCTAACAGCACTAAAATGATGTTGCGTAATTGGTCTGTCCCTGCCAACAAATCATCACGAAAAACACGACAAATAGAAAACTCAAACAAACACACGCACCGCACAAGGACGTGCACGCACATGAGCAAAAAAGGATACATTACCTGCAGATTTCCCTTCTCTCATTGGCGGCGTACTAGTGGTACATTGTGCTTGGCCAAGGATCTTTTAGGCGGGCTTCACTCCACGATTTCTTGTCTGGTCTAGAATGCTGAGGACATTCTAGACAACAAAGAACCAAGTCAAACAGATTTATCCATCAACAAAAACAAAGAAAAACGCGTTATTGTTTGTCTGTGCAGTTTCAAGCTCATTAAGAGCAACGCCAAAAGCCAAGAGTCTTACTTCTTCTAGCAAGAGAAAATCAAAATGAGCGGTCCGGCCCGGTCCAGCCTTGCTCGGCACGGCCATAGCCGGTTTCCGAAGGCTACGAACTTCGCAATCACTGGGCACCAAATCATGAGATCTCCATCAGAATATGGTTCAGTTCTTTCAATTTAGCGTAATAGCATTTGCAATCCGTCAGCTTGCAAACCTATCTACATAACTATTCTGGGAGTGCCTAATGCCTTACACTTCACAACCTATTTGTGTGTGTGCTTGAGAACCGCTAATAATGGCAGCGAGGCAGTGAACAATATCGTGGGCACTAGTGACATTTAGTTTCCATTCCTGGGGTGCAGAGCACTGAAATAGATCAACAAATACATATCTGATCAGCGACGGCGGAAAAGGGGGTGCAGGAGGGGCGGCCGCCCCCCAGCCTGACGGCTGGGGGGGGGGCAAAATTATGTTTTTGCCCCCCAGAAATTTCAAACAAAATAAAAATAAGTCAAACCAAATTCAAACAAAAATAAGTCACTGCACCAAGCGAAATCGTGAAAAATCAGCCTTACGCTATTAAAGAAATAAAAAAAATCGATGTCCGAACCGAAAGAAAACGTACCCCGAATATACAAGAAAGCTTTGTGCTATGAAGAGAGGCCTGTGGTCTGAATGAGCGTTTAGAGGCCCCTGCTAGCTTGTAGGGGAATTCACAGCTTGTTTCAAGAGGGCCCCCTGTAAACCCATAAAGGACCCCTGCCAGCCTCTGAAGGGACCTCCTTTCGGTCTGGAAAATAGGGCCCTGCCCCTGCCTTCAGAGGTCGACATGGGTCCTTAACAAACAGACAGAATGCCCTCTACAGATTGGTAGTGGCCCCCTGGCCAACAGGTGCCCCTAAACAATCGTTCAGGAGCCCCTGCTTTCCTGTACAGATGCCCCTGCCGATCCTGTAACAGGCACCCGCCAGATCGCCATGAACGTCTTTACAGGTGAGCATGGGCCCGTTTACACTTCAGCGAGGTACCTTTACAAACCGACAGTAATTTTAACCACATGGGGTCCCACTCATTACGAGGGCCAGGCGCGGATCCAAAGGGGGAGCAATTAGGGTGGCCGCCCCTTCCTCCCTGAGGACTGAGAAGGGGCCCCTGTCAGACTTAAAAGGAGGCCCGAAGGGGCCCCGTATGAGCTTCACGGGGTCTCTATAAAAACCTGACATGCTCTTGATGCAGTCAGAGAGGCCTCCTGGAAGGCTAGATGACCTTTGAGACACATAGAGGGTCCCTGAAGCTCCCAAAGGGCCTCTGAGACCACAACAGGGTCCCAATACGGCAGACTGTTCCCGAGACTGCCAGATGGCTCATAGGGCCTGAGTCCTATGAGTCCTGAGACGGCCAAGATGAGGACTGAGTCCCTAGGGGCCCCTGTGAGCGAAAAGCTGAAGGTTCTTGATGTAGTCAGAAGGCCTCCGGGAAGGTTAATGAGACCCTGACACGGTAAGATGGCCCCTAAGATAGAAAGAAGGGTCACTGAAACTCTTCGAGGGCCCCTGGGACTGCAAGGGACCCCAGCACGTCAAAGGGTCCGTGAGACCGCTAACATTGTCAGAGAGGCACCTGAGACGGAAAGAACTTTAGATGGCACCTGGCACGGCATAAGGAGACCCTGGCCAGCCAGAGGGGCACACTGAACGGGGATTCGTCGATAACCAACTGTCTCGAGAGGAGCCACAAATGGCCTACATTGGTCTTTTTGAAACCTTTGTGGTTCTTGATGCTGTCAGGGGTCCCCAGGAGCGTCAGGTGGTTTCTGGGACGGCAGGGTGGGCCTGTACACCGCAGATGACCCCTGAGAACGCCAAAAAGGTTGCAGGACCCCTGCGAGACAATGACGATAAGAGTGCCTCTGAGACGGTATTTGGGCTTTATGGGGGCGCTGGGCGGACAGAGGGTCCCCGAATGTAATAAGCGACCTCCTGGCACGGGCAAGATCCCCCTGAGACTGCCAGCGAGGCCCATGAAGCGCCAACAAAACGGCTAGGGTTGTCACGGCTAGAGGAGTCCTAAAAGACTGCCAGGTATACCTCATGTAACAGAGGAAGACCCCTGATACAGCCATGGGGACCACCGGACACGTTCAGAGGGTCTATGGCACTGCAAAGGGGCCCTGAAATTGCCAAAAGGTGTTTTGTAACTGCCAGGGGGCCCCTGAGATGGCAAAAATGCTTCCCAGAGACGATAAGAGGGGTATCCAGGACCGCAGGGGGTCCACTGAGACTGCTAGAGAGGGACCTTTGAGACTGCTAACTAAAAGTCTCTAACAATAGGGGCCACTGAGACCACCAGAGGGGCTCCTGAAACTCTTAGAACTTGAGACGTCCAGACTGCTCGTGAAACGGCCAAAGGACTTAGACGATTGCAAGAGGCGCCCCTGCCACAGCAGAGAGAGGCTTACACAGGGCCCTTTTTAGTGCCTGAGGGGCTCCTTAGACGGAAAAAACGTCTCAGGGGCAACAGGAAGGAATCCGAGATGGTTTAAGCGTCCCTGAAACTACTAGATGGAAAACTGCCAAAAAAGGGCCTGAGACGTCTCGCGGGACACGTCAAACTGTAAAAGGAACCTGACACTACTAGGGGATCCTGCCACGGCAGACTCCCCGAGACAACCAAAAGTGCCCCTGGAATTGCAAGAGGGAACCTAAACTAAGCTGACCTAAACTGAACTAAACTAGGCTAAACTAACCTAAACTAAAAAAAAATCCAGAAGCTACGGGATTGGGGGGGGGGGGGACTCACGGGCTCCTGAACCAGATACAGACAGGACATTTTAAATGAAAGGGAGGGACGGAGCTGCCTAAAATCTCGCCGTTTTTGTCATATTTCGGGCACTGTGTTCGGAAATAAAACGCAGAATTTTCCCAAATAACATGACGCGTTTGAATTTTTTGGTCACCTGATATCGTAAAAAGCAGAATTACGTCATTTTCCATATCTGGAGGGCAAAAAATGGGGGCCCCGCGCTGACCATTTGCCTCCACCCCCCTCCCCCGCCTTAGCGAAATTTTGGATCCGCCCTTGGCAAGGGCTTCCATTGGTTTCGAGGGTCCCCTTGATCCGATTTGCCCTCCCCCCTGAGCGGAATCCTGACTACGCCCCTGAACCATTATATGAAAGATTTGGCGCTGGCATTGTTACGTAATGTGTGTATGGGGGACAGGCAAAGCTGCAAGTGCTTGAGATAATGATTTTGTTCTCTTATTGTAGTCTGTAGGAGCTTTGTTACCAAGCGTCGAGTTATAATTTAATGTTGAGGGAGGAAACTGCCTTTCAAACGTTTACAAATGTTTTTCATAATAATGTTGAATTCGTGATGTAAACGCAAACATAATAACAAGCAGAAGTTTGCATCATTCGCCATTTTGAAGATGGATGCCCAAAGTCAAAGACCTGAAAAATGGCAATGAGGTACAGACCTGAACAGAAAAATCAACGCATGTTGGAGAACACAAGTATGCACTAGCGCCAAAACCTGGAAAAAAGGTTTGCTTATGTAAAGAAAAATTGGGCGGTAGCAAAAAGAACGAAGTTCAGTTGCTTTTTTCGGGATGGGGGAATAAGGTAACCCAAATGAGGTCGGCTGTTGATCCGACAGAGCTTGCTCCCCCCCAGCCGAAAATGCAATCCGCCGTCCCTGTATCTGATTTTTGTACTGGATAATTCATAATGGTAAAGTAATGATTCTAGTCGCAACGACGTAAGCCTCGTTCATCATGCATCCCACAAGGCGAGCACCATATGGCGCTCGGTTGATCTGGCCGATGTTTTCAGAAAGATCAGCCATGACCCCATTACACTGAAACAAACGAACGTCATTTCACACTTCAAATGTGGAATGACTTGTACTGGAATGACTGCACGTTCCACACCTGAAATATTTCACACTACAAGTGACGACACCACATACATGCTCCACTGCAAATGGAGTATGCACCACGCGCGTGGGGTAAAACAAGGCCGATGTTCTGGTTTCGTCGCTTCAGCAGTCTGCCTCGCGGGGACGTCATTATGTCCAAGGCCTTCCATAGATTACGTCCAATTTACGTCAGCATTCTGCGCAGTGCTCAAAAGTACCGTGGTTCGCGATAACACTGCTTTGGAGAATTGCACTGACGTAAATCGTGTGGCGTTAAGAGTCGTGCGGGCATTTCCGCGAATCCAGTGATAACCAAAGTCGGGAAAATCAGTATTGCACAGCAGTCCGGGGTAGCCAGTATTGCACACCAAAAGTTTGCAGTATATATACGCGACGAGATACAGTGTGGTGGTGCATATAACAAACATCACGGTTAGAGAAGGCTTAGGCGCGTGGATGTGACTGGAGGAGCAACGAAGATTTGCCAGGTTATACATGAAGGTGAGTAACGGCTGTGACGACCGTAACGGTTGGGCATACATTTCACATGACTATTGTACTTTACGTTCTTGCCCACAGTCTGTTGTGGGATTTTACTGAACATTGAAGCATTGTTCTGAAACAAGCTCATTAAATATCCTTCCAGTTTATGCAGTTAAGGCATACAAGTTGTTCTCATCAAAAGGAAATTTAATTGGTCATGGCACCTGGGGCATATCCAGAATTTCACTACGCAGTAGGGATGAATGGTCAAAGGGTGTTCTACGCGCAGGCTCCCCACTTACATAACTCCAGAAATCCGCGTAGTTGTCAGGCCATATTGGCACAAAAAGATGTGCAATGAAAAAATAACCCGATCCTAGGCGTTTTGTGCCTTTAAAACATTACAACTTCCCCAAAATAATCGCCTGAAGCCATCGACCTACCCACCGCCAGCATAACCAGTACAATCTCGAAGCATGGAGCATCTTCACGAGACAGATCAACGGTAGGCCCTAAGGATTGACGTTTCAGAACGCCTCGTCAAATATGACGTCACTGAAAGATTAACTAAAACGCAACAGTCTCGAAATAGTTTAATAATGGCAATGAAACGAAACAGGGGAGGTGGACTGGGACCGAACAAGGACAAGCATGAGTATCTGTGGGGGCAAGGGCGGATGCAGGATTTCGCCAGGGAGGAAGGGAAATGATCAGCGCGGGGCTCCCCTTCCGGCCTTGGCCCGCATATTTTTGCTCTTCAGATATGAAAAAACTTTGATCTGCGCGGGTCTTGGCTGGAATACCTGATATAATTCTGCGCTTTCTGTGGTATAAAGTAAACGATAAATGTCAAGCACGTCAACTCATATAAAAAAATGTTGCGCTTTGTTCCCGTACAAAGTGGCCAAAATATGACAACAACGGTGGAATTTCAGGCGGCTGCGTCCCTGTCTCTACTTGAAATGTCGTTTTTGTTGTCCAGGAGCCCCTCTGCCGCCTCGTAGCTTCTGGCGACTTATTGTCAGTTTCTTGGTTGTTTCGGATCGTCTGCCGAGTCGAGGAACTTTAGAGGTCTCAAGTTAATTTTGCAGACACTTCGGGCGGGACCTGTCTGGTAGCTTCAGGGACACTTAAGCCATCTCGGGTTTCCTCCTGTCGTCCCTGGGGAGTTTTTGCCGCCTAGGAAGTCCCTCAGGCAGTGAAAATGGCCTTCTGTAAGGCCCTCTGCCGTGAGAGGCGCCTCTGGCAATGCTTTGGGTCCTTTGGTCGTTTCAGGAGCTGTCTGGACGTCTCAAGGCTTAGTGGTTTCAGGGGCCCCTGCTAGAGACTGCTAGTGAGCGATCTCAGAGGCCCCAAATGTCCCTCTCTAACAGTCTCAGTGGAACCCCTGTTCTCCTAGGTGCTCCTCTTGTCGTCTCTGGGGACCATTATTGCCGTTTCTTGGGCCATCTGGCAGTTACAAAAAATCTTTTGGCGATTTCAGGTCCCCTATTCAGTGTCATGGGCCTTCTGGTATCTTCTTCTTCTTCTCTACATCTTCGGTAGTTTCCATGGCAGTATCAGGGGTCTTCCTCTGTTACATGGGGTATATCTGGCAGTTGGGGCCTCACTAGCAGTCTCAGGCGGACCTTTGCTATGCCAAGAGCCCGCCTAGCACACTCGAGGCTCTCTGGCCCTTCGAAGACCTCATACCGCCTAAGAGATCCTATTATCGTCTTTGCCTTGAAGGGCCTCTCAAACCTCTTTGGCGGTCTCAGGGGCCATCTGCCGTGTAGGGGCCCATCTTCCCGTCTCAGGACCCACCTGACCTTCGGAGTCCCCCGGACTGCATCAAGAACCCCCCAGGTTTTCAAAAAATAAAACAATATAGCCCATTTGGGCCCCTCTCGAGGTCGAGAAGGTCAGTGATGAATCCTTGTTCAGTGGGCCCCTCTGGCTGGTCATAGTTTCCTTATGTCGTGCTAGGCACCTTCCAATTTCTTGCCGTCTCATGAGCCTCTCTGGCACTTTCAACGGTGTCGTGGATCCTTTGTCGTGTTTGGGCCCCTTTTGCGGTCGGGGGACCCTTAGGGAGTTTTAGGGGCCTTTGTATCCATCTAAGGGGCCATCTTACCGTCTTAGGGTCCCATAAACCCCCACGAAGGCCCTCTTATGACATCGGGACCCTCAGCTTTTCATACAGGTTTGTGAAACCTAATCAGGGCCCCTATGGCCCTATGGCATTCTATGGTCCTTTTTGCCGTCCTAGGGACTCATTCCTCATATAAGCCGTCTCAGGGGCCCTGTGACCCTTGTGGCAGAATTAAGGGCAATCTGCCGTGCTGAGGCCCTGCCGTGGTCTCGGGCTTTTGGGGGTCCTCGTCCAGCGGCAGTCCCCCTCCCCTCATGTGGGCCCCCTAGACAGCTGGGGCCCTTCAAAGGATGCCAGGGGCTTCTGATGGCCCCCAGACGCGGAGGGGCACCCTGACAGCAGTGGAGGTCCCCGGTAAAAACTGTTTTTGGCGTGATCATCGACAGTCAGAGAAGAGCCAGCTGGTTGTAAGTCATGACGTTTAGGAACGGCAAGCGTCCAATATCGTAAAATTTTCATTGGCTGTTTTTATTCAGGGGATGCAATCATAGCATAGGGGCTCACCATTGGTCATGCAACCCCAAAATTTTGGGTCGGCTGTACCCATGGGCGTCGATTTCTGTAAATGATAGGGTGGGCCGAGCTGAGGGCCTGACAGTCTAACCTCCCCCAAATGTGGGTTTCCCAATCGATTTAGTGTACTTTATTTGAAGCATCGGGAATTTTTGAGTTCTTTTGTTACTGTTGATCAAATAAAAATTGAACGTATCCCCATGTATACAGGTATATATATATATATAATATATATATATATATATATATATATATATATATTTAAACGATAGATAGATAGCTACATCGCTTTAGACTTTATCTTGTACTTTCTGCCTATTTCGTGTCTGTTGCGGTCGTTTTTCGCTGCTGTTACTCATTTCCCTTTAAAAGCGGTATAAAATATTAAGTGGGGCCAAACCAACATTGCTTGGACCCAAATCAACATTGGGTGGGCCAGGGCCCTCTCAAAAGAATACAATCGACATCCCTGGCTGTACTCCTCTGCGAGCCTCTTGTGAAACCTTATGTTTAAATATTTTTGTCCAGGGGGACCACATGAAGTGAGGGGGCCCGCCACTGGGCGAGGACCCTCCGAAATTTTAGGCTGACTGCGTCCCTGCCCCCAAGTGTGTTAGACAGGCTTCTGGCACAGACAAGATCCCCTGAGAGTGCCAGTGAGGTACCTGAAGCGCTATCAAAGGCCCCTGATACGCCTTGAGAGACTTCAAGACTGCTAGATATATCCATTGTAACAGAGGAAGACCCCTGATACAGCCATGGAGGCTACGGGAGACGTTCAGAGGGCCCATGACACTGCACAGGGGCCCTAAAATCGCCAAAAGGTCTTTTAATTGTAACTGTCAGAGGCCCCTGACACGGCATTATTTTCCCCAGAGACCATTGTTCCACCAAAAATCTAGCAAAAAAGTCTCAAGAAGCTACGAGGGGACGGAAGGGCTCCTGGACAACAGAAACGACATTGCACGTAGAGACAGGGACGCAGCCGCCTGAAATCCCACCGTTGTTGTCATGTTTCGGTCACTTTGTACGGGAACAAAACGCAACATTTTTTTCACATGAGTTGACGTGCTTGACATTTATCGCTTACTTTATACCACAGAAAGCGCAGAATTATATCAGATATTCCAGCAAGACCCGAGCAGATCAAGGTGTTTTCATATCTGAAGAGCAAATGCGGGCCAAGGCCGGGAGGGGAGCCCCGCGCTGACCATTTTCCCTCCCCCTGTCGAAATCCTGCATCCGCCCTTGCCCCTCACGGACGCTCATGCTTGTCCTTGTTCGGTCCCAGTCCACTTTCCTGTTTCGTTTCATTGCCATTGTTATGTTATTTCGAGTTTCGAGACTGTTGCGTTTTAGTTAATCTCTCAGTGACGTCATATTTCACGAGGCGTTCTGAACCGTCGATCCTTAGAGGCTGACGGTGATCTGTCTCGAGAAGATGCTGCATGCTTCGAGGTTGTTACTGGTTGTGCTGACGGCGGCTAACTCGATGGCTTCAGGCGATTATTCTGGGGAAGTTGTAATGTTTTAAAGACACAAAACGGCTAGGATCGGGTTATTTTTTCATTGCACATCTTTTTGTGCCAATATGGCCTGACAACTACGCGGATTTCTGGAGGTATGAAAAGTGGGAAGCCTGCGCCTAGAATACCGGTCATAGTTGGCCTCCTCCCAGCTGGGGCCCCCATTTTATGCTTTCCAGATATTTGAAAAGAAATTTGGATCTGCATGAGTCCAGGGGAAAGTATAAGATAAAACTTTTTTGGAGGCAAGTTTTGATGAAATTTTTCATTTTTTAGGTTACAAGATAACCCCAAAAATTAAACACTTCTTTCAGAAGAATTTGTGTTCTCTTGCCATAGAAAGGGACCAAAATATGATAAAATGGTTAGATTCCTGAGTTATTGTGCTTTTCCATTCACTTGAAATCTTGTGTAGTACTGACAGTTTTTAGACACTTCATCAGGGATGGCCCAGAATTCCCTCTGCACCTCATAGCTTCTGCAGAATTTTTGCCACCATTACAAGTTTTACATGTCCCTTGGGGTATCTCAGGTGCTGTTTTGGAAGCCTCAGGCATGCTTTGGACCATTCTGGCAATTTCATGCCCACTTTGGCCATTGTGGGATCTTGTATCTGTTGTCCCTGGGACATTTTTGCTGTCTCAGGAGCCTTTCAGGCAGTAACAAGGACCATCTGTAGATGTCTGCCATGACTGAGGTGCCTCTGGCAGATCTCTAGGTTCTTTGGGCATTTCAAGAGCTGTCTGGACATCTCCAGGTTTAGTAGTTTGGAACCACTCTGGTCATTCCAGATTTGGTAGTTTCAGACCCTTCTGGTCATCTCAGGGGCCACTACTGCCAGAGACTGCTGGGGAGCAGTCTCAAAGGCCCCTCTCTAGCAGTCTCATTGGACCCCTGTTGTCTTAGGTGCCCCTTTTTCACCCCTCAGGGGAATATCTTTGCCATCTCTGGGCCCTCTGGCAGTTGCAATTTTTTTTTAACAATTTCAGGAGCCCTCTGCAGTGCTATGGTCCCTCTAAATGTCCCAGGCAGCCCCCATGACTGTGTCAGTGGTCTTCCTCTATTATATGGGGCATATCTGGTAGCCTTAGGGCCCCTTTAGCCATATCAGGGGTCTTTGTTTGCACTTTAGGGACCTTACTGATAGTCTGGGGGGGGGGGCTTTTCTATGCCAGGGACCCACCTGACACTCTCAGGGACCCTCTGGCCATCCAGGGTCCCCATGTCATATGAGCATCCTTTTTTCATCTTTGCTTTTGCAGGGAACCCTCTGGCTTTTTGACAGTCTCAGGGGCCCTCTGTCATGCAAGGGCCCATGTTGCCATCTTAGGACCCATGTGGCCTTCCCAGGGCCTGCTTACTGCATCAAGAACCCCTCAGGTTTTCAAAAAGACTAGTGCAGCCCATTTGGAACCCCTCTTGAGGTTGAGAAAGTCACCAATGAATCCTTGTTTAGGGGGCTCCTCTGGCTGGATGGGGGGTATGCTGTCTGTGACACCTTCTAAAGGTCCTGCCATCCCAGAGGGCATTATGGCACAAAGTGCTCTCATGAACCCTTGGCCGTGTTGGGACCACTCTTGGAGTATCATGGGCTCTTGTAGGAGTCATCTCGCCATCTCAGGGTCTCTCTAACCATCCTGGAGGCCCTGAGATGGCAATGACTGCATCAGGAATTTTTAGCATTTTGCACAAGTCTGTGAAGCCCAGTTGGGATGCCTGTGACATTCCAGGGGCCCCCGTGCCATATGCTGTACGTCGTCTTGTGCTGCCCTAGGGACTCAATCACTGTCTTTGTCATCTCAGGGCCCCTATGACCCTTCTGGCAGTCTCAAGAACACTGCTGTGTTTGGGTCCTGTTGTAGTCTCAGGGGCCCTTTGGGAGTCTAAGGGGCCATTCTATCCATTTCAGGAACCATCTGACCCTCGTGGAGGCGCCCCTAACTGTATTAAAAACCCACCAGGATTTTACAGAGGCTTTTGAGACTCAGTGGGCTCCTTTGGAGTCCCCTTTTGAGTTTGAGAGAGGCCCTCAGGTCTCGAGTTGGGGTGGGGGTGGGCGATCATCTCCCCTTGGATCTGCCCCTGTCTGGTGAACGAGTTACCGCGGTTGCCGATGTGGTGCGGATCTAAAGGTTTCCTAATACATTTTAGGTCATCTGTGTAGGTAGGCCTAGTGTAGGTTGATATAAGTGATGTCAAATGGTACAAATGTTGCACTAAAACAAGTAAGGGAGTAAAATGAAGAGAATGTAACTGCATGTAATGTAACGGACTTTGGTATCCTAAATAGAATAGCATCTTAATCGACAGCTAAGTGGTCATTTAGGGCCAGGACTAATGGGTTCAGTGGGCGCACTGACATGCGCAACGCAAAAGACGAACTCTGTCCTATAGAATTCCAGATACGATGTCTGTCAAAAGTAGAATTTATCGTGGCACCCACGTAAACCGCCAGACAAACGAAGGATCTCAAACTTTTAGACCGATCTAAAACGTTGCACATATCCAGCTGTTCACGAACTTCACAGGCAGATCCAAACCATATGTGTGGGAGGGACATTTGGCCATCCGAGTCCTGAACCTACGTTCATACGTTGATCTTCTCTCGGATTCCTGTCACTTCATTCTGCCTTTTTGGAACATTAAGATGTACGTAAGTAAGTTTACCTCTACATGTTCCACATGGCCACGCCGCCGTAGTCTGCAGTGGCCTAGCCAGGATTTTTGTAAGGGAGATTGGGAGGAGGCTGAAATAGGAAGGCTTGATACTACTGATACCATTCTGTTGCAGACATGCGCATATTGACCTTACCAAAGAGCACATGTGGAAATTTCCTAAATTAATACATATCACTTTTTATATTAAGATTTTTGTGTTTGAAGTAAATCGTTTGCGACAGTAACAATGTTTAGGGAACTTCTGGCCATAAGGGGGATGGGGTAGTTGGCCACTCTAATCCCCTCTGGCTACGCTACTGGTGGTCTGATTGATTAGGAACCGAACAGCAGAGTTTGTGGTGTGGCAGGTACTGGGTTTGATGTCCTGAACGGGAATCTATGTTTGGCCCGATAGCGAAATGGTCAGCCGGTCACGGGGCAGCCGTTTTATGGAATTTCAGAGCACGATAAAGACCCTCCACTGCCATCAGATCTGCCTTTTGTTTGGCACCTGGGGCAAAGTTGCTCCATATTTGGGGGCACTTGGTTGGCGGGGTCACGATCCGGCAACGAGCTCGGGTTGGCGTGGATCCTCATCGCAATGCCTCTCATTTTCTCAGAATTTGAACCAAGTGGTTTGATAGGGTGATGTTAGCGACGGAGCCCGTGCTAAGCGGAGCTTGTATAGACTCCGACCCTAGAACCGATCGCGCAAGTCCTTGTAACGGTTGATGTGGCGAAAGTTTAACTTATCACGAAGGGTGCGACACAACTTGTATTGTTAGTAAGCTTGACACTTTGGCCAGTTGCCAGCTGCCTGACGGACTAAATATCGAGCAGGGCGCGACTCGAACCTGTCTTGCCAGGACGGGAAGACCAGCGCTCTACCAACTGGGCTACGGATCACCGTGTCCTTCAACGCTGTTAGGCTAAATTAAAAAATTCAGGCAACATTGAAAAACACGAATCGTGCAATTTACGTGGGAAAAGGGGGCAAGATACATGTTGAGCCGGGGTTTTCTAACAGAAGGGCCCGATGTTTGAGTATGAGATGATCCTCTGTATATGCCAGTGACGGACTTCGTTTTCGTAAAGCCGAAGTGCGTCTCCAACGGAGTGCTTGAGATGTGTAGTTCGTTAGTGACAGGCCTTGTTCACATAAAGGGAAATGTGCTCATGATGCACCAGAAATGACGAGAGGCATTTCAGAGCAGCCGTATTTCAGTTGTGGTTTCTTGTTATTATGTGGCCCGAGCGTGTTGACGTCGTCCATGCCATTGTCCACAGACCATGCCAAGCCATGCCTGTTGCCAGGCCCGGACCCCTCCACCCAAGTATTCCCAAATATGGAGTGTTTTGGCCCAGGCACCAAACCTGACGACGCTGGAGAACTAACCGGCCGGTATTTTCGGTCTCGGGACAAACACAGGTGTTCCGTGTATTACTCTGACCCAGGGCCTGCCACACGGCGAACTCTGTCGTCCGGCTCCTGATATTCATAAGGCCATGGCGTAGGCAGAATGTTGCTTGACACTCCAGTTTGGGTCATGTACGTATGACATCCTTACCGCAGTGGTTTATGCGATTTTCAGGCCCTCTGGACCAGTGTTGGAAAAACCGTTGTTTCCTGGTGTCAAGGAGCACCAAAAAATTTATACTCCAAGGAAAATTTTGTACTCTGAAATGGTCATTTGCCCCCTCCCAAAAGATATGGGTATTCGTAATAAACCAGAGTTTGAAGTTGCCCAGCGTCCCCCTTCTTGGCTGATGGTTTTGGTTTTGGTTTACCAGCCGCACTCGGCCGCTAAAGTACATTCCGAGCCCACGGCCTTACACACTTCCCCCCTCCCCCCCTTCCCGGTCAACGACTCCGCGGACCTACCATTTAGACCCAAGAAACTGGTTTGCCCCCCAAACGGAGCCGCTGGGTCTGCCCCTGCTGGCCACAGATGCTTGCAGAGCACATTGTCCATGTTTCTCACATGAACGCATGACATTTTATACTCCAAAAGGGAATTTGTACTCCGACACCAGGAAAAAAACTAGGTCTCCAACACTGCTCTGGACTCGTGTATCTGTGTTTTCTATAGGACATGGCTCGCAAAAAGTTCTTCAGAGGTAACAATAACAAGGATCAGATCATGGGAGTGAGTACGTCAGTTGAGGTCAGTGACGGTCATATGCTGTTTCGGTACAGCGTCGATGTAGCCTGTTTTCGGAGACAATGCTGGATCTGGCGACCAAAATATTTAAATATTTTATGTACCAGAATATTGTAAATATTATAAAAGCGAGATCTGTTTCTGTGCATTGAAACAGATGCCGCTCTTGAGCTTCTCATAAAATTGTGCGCCAGTTACACGCAAAAGGTGAAACGTCAGATCATGATCTGGGACAATGGAAAAAAAAACATTTGGTGAAGGAGTGGTGGAGCAGGTCCATCCTGATGACGTTTCTGGCGTCAACAACGCCTCAAATTATGCATTCTGAGTGCATCTTAAAGCCTGAAGCCAAAGCTGTCAGTACTGGACTTGAAGTGGCATATAACGCATTCGGATTTTTTGACGACAAAACACACCATGACCATGATATGTTATGCATGTGATAGATCGTCGTCGAAAGTGGTATGGTAACTTCGGAGAGATTGTAAAGATGCGTGTGTGCTGTGTCAGGTGCACTCTGCTATTGATGCATGATAACAGCATCAGGGGCGTAACCCGAATCGCCAAACAGGGTACCAGGGAAAACCGAACTGCCCTCCAAACTTCAGACTCATCGAATTTCGTCCCCTGTATTGTCGAGTATCAGAAAATTTTTACATATTTTCGTTCGTGGTGGGTGAAGAAGCTTTATTGCTAATGTGTCTAATTTTAAGCCCTGTTAGGAGCATGAACCCCTTGGCCACCCTGAGACAAGCCTCTGGGAACCATTGGGCGTGATGAAAATCAAGAATAATTTTCATTTATTATAAGCAGTGCTCTCTACATTGTGGAATCCATGAAGCCCAGGTGATACCACTGAATGATTCTGTAGGGTTCAGAATTTCAGAATTCTACGCGTTCCTGTGATGCATCACCTCTTAAGGATCTGCCCTTTCAGGTGATAATGGCCAAGTACGTGTGACGCCGATTCCTTCAAGAAACAAAATGGCGCTGATGAACTGTTGCTGCTGTGTTCCTCTGAAGACGGGAACGCTGGTTATCGGCATCCTGTACATAGTGGTCAATTGTTGTACGCTCCTGGGGTGGACATTTTTCACAGTGGCTGAAGCTGGTGATCATGGGCATATTTTAGCCCATGTGATCATACTTGTGGCCTTAATAGGAGTCTGTGGTGTCAATATCACTATGGACAGCCTCCTCGTGCACGGCGTCCAGAAGAACCAACGCAAGTTCATGAAACCGTGGCTTGTCTGGTACGGCATATTCACAGGGGCGGCTACCCTGGCGTGGCTGGGAACAGACTTTTATCTGATATCGTTCCTTGTGTCCAATCCCTATCATCTGGGAGTTGTGCTCGCAGTGCTCGGCATCTTTGTTGCATGCGGACTCGTGTTGTTTGGAACGATGTGGTTCTGGTATGCCTGCGTGACGTCATACTACGTCGTGTTGGCGCCCAGCGACAACTATACAATGGAGTCGTTACGTCCGCCGAAGACAGAGGATGAAGAGGTGCCATAAGCCGCCGGGAAGGCCTCCGAAATCGGTCATTGCGTGAAGCCGCAAGCAACGTTGAACTGAGAACGCGGGATTGAACGTCGAAGTGCCACGCAGCTTCAGCCATGCCAGCTTCAGGGAGTGTGCGCCATTGTTTCGCTTTCACAAAATGTGGTTTATCTTCGCGCGGATGTGGTTTATCTTCGCGCTTCTCTTTGTGTATGGCGTCATCGTAAGCTAATCTCTCCGGTACATGACACTGAATATGTTATCCTGCGATTTCGCAATCTTGACACCCACCAAGTGTTGGATGAGTTGCAACGCATGTGGCATAACGCAAGCTTTTTTTTTTTGCCTTTTTAGCAATCTTGCTTGGGCAGGGCCGAAAGAATCAGTGAGAGTTCGAACACGTTTTGGAAGGTTTGGCATCCCCATGACGACAATAAGGGAATCTCTTGTACGTCCTTTGGTGCCTGTAAGTGTTCGTCATATGTCGAAAGAGGGCGGGAGGTAGCAAACGTATGTTGAAAGGGGGCGAGAGACCGCATATGTGCATGGTTTGCCGTAGCATGTCACTAATATCAGGGCAAATATATTTTGTACTCGTTGTACCAAGATTGCGATTACGAAGTCATTGTCCTATGTTCTACGCTGAGGACCCCAATGGCGAAACGCGTCTGATTTGGGTTGTCGAATACGATGAAGACCTCTCATCGTGGGTATTCCGTAACCAATCACAGTGGCTTGAAAGCTCAGTGCTGTTCCCACAACAAACCAGGGGATTTTGTCCATGTTGGCTGGGGTGGGGTTTGGCCCATTGACGTTGCTCGGGGCCCCCTAGTGATCCTCGGCAGTAATGACTGACAGCTACGACGCCCTTTAACTTCCTACAGCACTGAGCGCTGCAGGACGCAGTTTGATGTGCTTCTCTTCGAACAACCCATAACTCATGTCGGGCAACTAGAGCACGGGCTGTTTTTTGCAGAGAAGCAAAACAGACGGTTGCGTAACCTTGTGTAATGGACTGTTCAATGTTCGAATGCCTTACAGCCAGGGGTGTAGTTTCCTATCTTTTTGTGGGTGTCCCGGTACCCACGAAGTGGAAATGGGCACTCACAATGCGATTTGGACACCCAGAACTTAAATTACGTTTAAATATTGAGATATAGTTATATTTTCAGTCCTATGGCTTTAACCACCTAAAATCAGCTTTGTAAACAATATTCGGAACTCATTTACTCCATTGTCACCCACCAGCTGTTTTTTCCCACCACCCCCCAAGCAACATTGTCAAGCCGGGTCCTGGAGAAAGGTCCTCCATTAAAGGGAGTGTATCTACTCAAATCGTGATCTTTTAACTGTGCATGGAGGAATGAAAAGGGCATTTTTATGAATCAAAGCAGGTACCATTCATTCTTGCCAACTCGCTCTCGTTAGCCCATATTTTACTTGGATGAGTACGCTGACTGCCAGCACAAGTTTGATCTATTTACCCCAGTTTCTTGTCACCGCAAAGATCACCGATAAAACGTGCTAGCGTCAGGCATGTAGCCAGAAATTTCCTCGGGGAGGGGGGCAAATGTCAAATGTTGTCATATGCCACTGGCGTATGACAAAATCTGAAGGAAAAAAAATTGACGAAATTAACCCCAGGTTTAACGCACAGGAAAAACAATGTTTACTTTTGCGGCACGTATATCACTTTTCCGTGCTCCTGCAAAAGCGCTAAATATTTAGTGTAGACCTTTTGGCTAAGGGGAAAAGGAGGCATGGCCCAATGCCCCGACCCCTTAGCTACGTGCCTCGTTGGACTATCGTTAGCCTCAGCGATGTCGAAGCTGACAGCGGTCTATGACCACCAGAGCTGTGAAGGCGGCCATCATGAATTCAGGTAAGTACCGTTGCAGTTCCACCAAATCATCCCCGCGGGTCTGCATTACGTGAATAGGTCGAAACACGCCAGTGTTGCCTGCCAAAACGATCGTCGCTGCCGTTTATAACTGCGTTTTGGTACAGCAAGGCAGAGTGCTGGGTAAGCATCAGGTTCGTCCAAGGTCTGACTACGTATTTTCTGTTCGCTGGTTCTTTCCTCTTGCACTGTGTTATTGTATTTCGCGTACCGATAGTACTGTCAATGAAAACAATAGCTAAAATGCGTGAAATATTGGTCTAAGATGACCAAAATGCATTTTTCATTCACATAATAATTCATGGCCAGTCTGAAATATTCCCCGGAGTGTGTTTTTGGGATACTGGAAAAACCAAATATATTCCCGTTAAGGATGTCGCCGCCATAAAGTCATCCATGATTTACGTAACACATCCCTCTGCCAATTTACCTCCCGTAATACCTTTTTAATTCATTGCCCTGAACTTTAGGCATAAACGCCTGTTACGATCCCCCCTTCGATAAGGATTGTACGGATGGCCCCATAACTTTTCGGGCACCCACAATCGTTTTCCAAAAACCACACCCAGGCTTACAGCCATCCGCCTTCCATCGCTGGTATCAGCTTCACAACATTTGTTTCATTTTGATTACGTCGTAATGTGTCTACACTCCCCATGTCTTGATTCATCTACTAACGTCGATCACGTCGGTTCAGAGTATGAGTTACTGCCATGGTGAGAGCCCCGAGATACCAGAATTCAACGGATAGTCAGTATTTTTCCACTTCTCACGATCACGATCGTTGTTCAATTCTGCATGTCCCTGCACTCACGGGCTCCTCCACGTCATTTTGATTGGGGAGCAGGGCCTATTTTAGAGCAGGTCACTGCAGGGATTTCTGCCAGTCAAATTATGGGTAGCAAAAACAAAATCTGGGTACGTTGCCGACCTTGTTTTGTCTGTGGGAGCTCCCTTTGACAGACTGGTGTGGCGAGGCTAGTGTTCGCACGTGGCTGAAACTACACAGTGCGCGCCGCGCCGGCGTTCGGTCGCGGAGCCGGCGCTCCCCGTCCGTCCCCGGCCACCACCGGTGGCCTCGTGTAGGTGTTTGCAGACGACTGCTTGGGAGTTTGACTGAGTGTGAGTGAGTGCGTCACCTACTGGACGATCCGCTCACGGATTTTCCAATACCTGTCGCGAACTGCGTGGATTATAGATATCACGTACCAATTCCAGCAGATACAGCACACTAAGAACGATAATTAATTGCATAGATATTCATGTGGCCCAGGCCGAAAGGCAGAATTAGTACAAGTAACGCATCAGTGATATTCAAAATGCGTTTTAATCTGAAAAGACTCTGAGCCGTCTGCAGCTTTTCAGTCTGGTAACAATAGTTTTAAGTCACTCAGTCAGTCTGGCATTCAGTCAATAGCCTTGACAGTCTTTATTTTTCACAACCTCACAGCAACAGATATTTCTACCACTGCTTACTGAGTGCTCATAGCACTAAGTAATAATCGTGTCTGTCTGGTTTGCTTTTTGTTGGGTATTTTGTGCATGCTGCTCTTTTATCAGTTTCTCCTTTTACTTATATTTATATAGGTTATCGGAGGCTAAGTAGTCTCTCAATATTGACTATTGACTCAATATTAATACTGATTATTTCGCTACATCTGGACCACGTAATACTACACTTGTGAATATAAAGCAAATTAATTGCAATTACAAGTAATATCTAGTTAATTTGTCATGTGCGGAAGACTGCACACTTTATTAAGTATGCTTAATTCATGAAAACAACAGAGCGATGAAGATGCAGTGTGACTTTTGAGTGTTTCCTCCTTCCATGCCGCCTGTCTTGTTTTCATGTTTCTTTTGTGTCATTGGATCGTATGTAATGACATTTGGATTGTGCAGCTGCCATTGACATGCCAGACAGATTTAATGCAAAAAGTATGAAGCTGGTTGCAGCCTGCATTAGAGGTATAACAAGGCAATGGGCAGTTGATTGATACATAGCATCATCGTGCAAAAAAATGCCATCAAAATTTGTGAATAAAACACGTAGTAATAACATGTAGTTTTCTACACGTAACTACATGTATCTGGTCTGGAGGGCATGTAACTACATTTGTAACTACATGTGCGCCCGCCCCCTCCTGCCCCTGCGTCCCGGACTGCACGACCTCATGTAGGACCCCAAGGCGGGTCTGTGGGACCGGCCGGGGACCGTCATGGGGGACGAAATTGCCTAGTTCGCATGCCCAGCGGACG
Organism: Capitulum mitella; assembly: GCA_030062745.1. NCBI lineage: Eukaryota > Metazoa > Arthropoda > Thecostraca > Pollicipedomorpha > Pollicipedidae > Capitulum > Capitulum mitella. The sequence goes on from CP099842.1 coordinate 21,771, forward strand.
CATATACTGGCGCAAGAGCCGGTATCTCCGGCCCCTGCGATCGCTTGTGACGGTCTCGCAAGGTGGCGGCAGAGATTGAGGCAACGGCGACGGCAGCTGCCTCGGCTCAGGTGGCCGCCACAGCGGCGACGGCGGCACTAAGGGCGATGGCAGCCGCGACGATGACCGTGATGACGTTGGATATGGCGTCTGCGGCGGTGTTCGCGTCAACGGCAACGGCATCGTGTGGCAGCGACCGCATGGACGCTAGAGCTCCAGCAGTGCTACCTGCGAGGCGGGCTGCGGGCTGGACTGGACTGGACCTGCTGCGGACTGGACTCGGGCTGCGGACTGGGCTCGGGCTGCGGACTGGACTCGGGCTGCGGACTGGACTCGGGCTACGAGAACGCCAGCGGCCGCAGAAACTCTCGGTTAACTGGTCCGATCCAGTGTGTCGTTATGTGTAGGGATGCACCAGATATCCGGTCGGGCCGGATATTAGAGGTTATCCGGTATCCGGTATCCGGCCGGATATTTTTGTGATCCGGCCGGATATTGCCGGATATTTAACCTCCCAGTGTACGATCAAGACGTTGCTCTAATGTCTGCGTTCAAAACCGTTTTACGAGAAACGTGGTTTGTTGTATCAGATTGTCGATGTAACTGGCAGTTCCAGGTCGGTATGGAGACCTTGGAACCAATACTTTTCTGCATTGGTCCGGGAATGTTCGGACATATTTTGCAAAAATGGAACTCAAGTTCAAAGCTGTGAAACAATAGCCAGCATGCGGTTAGCAGCCCATCTTGTGATTTATTATCTTCCCTTTTTCAAATATAGTCTTATCTTTCTCAGATTCTCTGACACAGATGCATTACGGGAAAATATAAGGTGTGGGCACTGGGAAATGAGACAGTATTTAAGGTCACACCGTAAGCACGTTTATTGCTGTATGAAGCATTAAACTTTGCAGAAATGTAGTCATAGACGTTGCGGCCAGTTCTTGCCTAATGGATCATCTCCATCACTTCTCATCTGTCGGCAACACGCACGCGCCTGGGCACGCGTACCAGCATTTTACGCGGTACCTTTAGGTCGAGAGCAGCGATCACCTGGCTCATCCAGCGCTTTAGGGCGACTTTGGATGTTGCGTACCAGTCTCCCTGATACATTCTCTGCCTAATGATGCCCCAGATGTCCTCACTAGGACGCACATGGGGCACACAAGGGGATTGCTGTCACGCAGTATATACGGTACTATGGCCTCCTCCAGCAACTTGAGCGTTTTCTTCGCATAATGAGCGCTGGCCAAGTCTGGCCAGATCAACATGTCCCTGTCGAAACAGTTCTCATCCAAATATGGGATGAGCACATCTTTTACGCACTTCTCACGGTACACATTGCCATCAACATTACCCATACTCTACATGATCACCGGACTTGTCACACCCCTTGGAGAGATGGCAGGCCACAGGAAAAGATTACGTGGAAACTTGCTCTCTTGCCTCAGTTGTACTTCTGCTGGACACTCTCCACGTGCTCCAACAGAGTAGCCAAGGTTTCCTGGCACATGCCTCTCGTGAAGGGCGAAATAACTTTCGTCTTCCATGGCGATGCCACATTCTTTCCGATTTCATGTGATCCGCGCGACAGTTTCCGAATGCGGGTCTTTTGGGCGACCTCTTGTTTTTGAGTGAACCGGGGTGACCTCTTGCTCTTTCGGTACCGAACCTTGTTTGCCACCAATATTTTTTGTCACGTACGTTCTAGAGATTCCAAACCTTCCAGCCAGAACGCGTTATGACACCCGTTGTTTTTACTGCTCGAATCAGCTGCAGCTGTCTTTTAACGCTATTCCCGGAGGGCTAGACAGTATGGTCGATTCCCGGCAGGGGGGGGGGGCGGATTCGGCCCCCCCTGAGATCTCGAGAACTGCTCGTCTGACTTCATCGCAACAAACGGCAATCGACTTACCATGACGTTAACGGTATTTTTATAAAAAGAAATTTCCAAAGTTTTGTAATGTGTGGATACAGGGGGGAAAATGTCAAAATTAGGGGTATTGTTGGACTTCTTATAACTCCATTGTTTATCGACCAATTTAAATAAAACTGCATGAATCGAGAGATTATGGATAGGGCTTTTACCATCGGCACACAAATCTGAAATTTTGAGAAAATTCATGGGCGTTCACAGGATTTCAAAAATTGGAGGATTGGTTTTCTAACAACTGAATGAACAAAACAGGCAAAAGTACTTTTTTGGCTTCTGCTAGTCATGGTATGCCAAAGAAGTACAAATCGCATTACAATGTTTGTTATAATATTAGCATAGGCGGTGCCAGGGATATGAAAAAATGGGGAACTGTCAAGGTCACACGTTCTTTAGATCAACTTGTAGCCTTTGACCTTAAATGGCCTCCAGTGACCTTGGGGTCACTTGGAATGATGTCGTGTGCGTTTAATCTTATCTGTAAACGTTTTGAATCATTTTAATCCACTCTTTTTCAAAACATTCATTTTATGGTTATTGCGATATAGGGTACGTGCACTGACATTTTAGGTCATAGCTCCGTGACCCGACCTGATATCAATCTGAAACTTGGTATGCAAGTAGAGGGAACCGTTCTTCGTCATATGTATTCTGGGTTTGGCATTTGAAAAAAGCAGCACCAAAATTATTGCTAAAAAACTAATTTTGACTTTTCTCCTTGACCTGACCTTGTAATGTGACCTCAGATAAAGAAAATTACATCTGCAAATTGCCCAACTATTTAGGTATACATCCATATAAAGTTTCAAGTTCTGTCTTAAAAACTTTGTTTTTGGCAGACATTTTTCTTTTACCCTCAACATAGCCAAAAATGGCCTGAGGCGTCTCCCAGAAACGTTGCCTGGCTCCGCCCCGGAGCAAAACAGAACTTTTAAATTTTGTCACGGCGCGTAGAAAGAATAGCTAGGAAAAGTGATCAAGCTTCGTAAAGCTGCGTTAAAAAGCTTGGAATTGGCAAGCAAAAACCCGAGGGGGGCGGACTCAGCCCCCCTGCCGGGAAGAAGGTTAATACGCGCACTGGAAGGCGGGTCTTTTTGTACCCTTTTTGTTTTGTGTCTTTTTTCTCTTGCATATCTCGAGAACAGATCGGAGCTGGTTGCTGTTGCTTTGTGACATTTATGGCAAATGAATAACTTGTCAATTGGCAATAACTTGGCAACTGAATAATCTTGTAACCTGTCCAAGATTTTTTCTGCGAGATGTCGATTTGTATGAAATATACATTCAAAGACCCCAATAAAGACAGGTGTGCGCACATGGATACACATACATATATACCGGAGTCATTTCAGGTAAAAGTCATCAAAGGTCATGGGCAGCTTTTTGTGACCTGGTCCAGATTTGCTTTGCAATATATCAATTTGTGTGAAATACACATTCAAAGACCCTACTAAAACACGTTTGGCACATTGATATTCATATGTATATACATATATACATATACACACATACAGAAATATAAACGCTGGAAATGACCAGATGTACCGATGTTGGCTACCTTCACTGAAGATACGCCAAAAAACACATGTTGCGCCCTCATTTACTTTTTCAGTTTCCCACATTTTTCTTTTTTTGTTCAGTCTTTTCGGCTCCATTCTTTCAATAGAAACAGTAAATAAAAACATGGAAGCATAATATCCGGTATCCGGCCGGATATCCGCCACCCCGATCCGGCGTACCGGTATCCGGCCGGATCACAAAACCCCGGTCCGGTGCATCCCTAGTTATGTGTATAAGGTACTGTACAGTAGCCAGGCCAGGCAGTGATGATCGGTTTCATGGGGGTGGCTGCATTGTTATTGGCTGTTAGTTTGTTCTGTTTGCGGTGGTGTGTATGGCCAGAAGTGTGGGATGGTCTCCTCCACGTCTAAGGAGGGGGTGTTGTGTAGCCATGACTGCGCTGGGCTCGGACGCCGACGCCTGCGGCCCGCTGACCCGGCGGGCCTTCGCGGCCGACCGGTTGATCGTATCTAGCCTTGGGCGGTGGTTTTACCACCCCGCCTGACGTGTGCGTTTGTCGGGAGGAACCGAATACAGTGAAGAGAGTGAGCCCAACTTTGAGAGGTGTCCTGGTCTGCCACGGTGCGCAGAGAAGCTCCACTCGGAGAGACGTCATGGCCGTACTGAGAAATGTTGAAATAAATGACCATGCTTCCCGTCTGTTCATTATCATCATTAAAGAAAAATGATGCGGATGGTTCGCAAGAGTGCTTTGAAGCCAGCACGTGCTGAGCAATGCTTGAACAGACTGCCATGTACCGGATCGCGCAATTCCAGGAGGCGAACGTTTAACGTGCAGACATGACCCACACGATCGCGCGGTAAGCCAGTGTCTCCTTATATGGGTCGCTTGGAGGGTTTAGTGGCCTCCGGAAGGAAAGTGAGGGCCGAGACAATTCGAACTCACCTAGCCAGGTTGAGCAGTGGCAAGAGACGCTTAACCGACTGAGCCACCGACACGGCAGTCACATAATACATGCACCTTTCCTGTAGATTATTATTTCCCGTTCATGACATGGCATACCGCATGATATTGCGTCTGTTCATAATGGAGTGCAGACAGGGACGGCAGATTGCATTTTCGGCTGGGGGGCAAGCTCTTTTGGATCAACAGCCAACCTCATTTGGGGTACCTTCTTTCCCCATCCCGAAGAAAATAACTGAACCTCGTTCTTTTTGCTATCACGAAATGTTTCTTTAAACAAGGAAAGCTTTTTTCCAGGTTTTTGCGCTAGTGCACATTTGTATTCTCCAAAATGCGCGGATTTTTCTTTTCAAGGCTATACCCATTGTCATTTTTCAGGTCTTTGCCCTTGGGCATCCATTTACGTAATGGCTAATAATGCAAACTTCTGCTTGTTATTATGTTTGCGTTTACATCACAAATTTAACATTATTATGAAATACATTTTTTAAACGGTTGAAGGGTAGTTTCCTCCCATAACATTAAATCATAACTCGACGCTTAGTAACAAAGCTCTTACAGACTATCATAGAAAAACGAAATCATTATCTCAAGCACTTGCCAAAGCAGCTTTGCCTGTCCGTCACACACACATAATGTAACAATGCCAGCACCAAATCTCTGACATAATGGAGCAAGGGCGTAGCCAGGATTCTGCCCAGGAAGAAGGGAAAATCGGATCAAGGGGATCAAGATCAAGGGCCTCGAAACCAATGGGAGCCCTTGCCAAGGGCGGATCTAAGATTTGTCTAAGGTGGGGAGGGGGTGGAGGAAAATGATCAGCGCGGGGCCCCCATTTTTTGCCCTTCAGATATGGAAAATGATGCAACTCTGCTTTTTACGATATAAAATAATCAAAAAATTCAAACGCGTCATCTTATTTCACGAAATTCTGCGTTTTGTTTCAGAACGCAGTGCCCGCAATATGACAAAAGCGGCGAGATTTTAGGCGGCTCCGTCCCTCTGTTCATTTCAAATGTCGTGTCTGTATCTGGTTCAGGAGTCCGTCTGTCCCCCTTCCCAATCCCGTAGCTTCTGGATTTTTTTAGTTTAAGTTAGTTTAGTTTAGTTTAGTTTTGTTAGTTCAGCTTAGTTTAGGTTCCCTTTTGCAGTTACAGGGGCACTTTTGGTGGTCTTGGGCCGTCTGCCGTCCCAGGACCCTCTAGTGGTCTCAGGTTCCTTTTACAAATTCACGTGTCCCGCGGGACGTATCAGGCGCTCCTTTGGCAGTTTCAGGAGCACCTCGGGCAGTCTAAGGGACCCATCTAGCAGTTTAGGGACGCTTAAACCATCTCGGATTCCTTCCTGTTGTCCCTGGGACGTTTTTGCCGTCTAAGGAACCTCTCAGGCACTAAAAAGGGCCCTATGTAAGCCCCGCTCTGCTGTGACAAGGGCGCCTCTTGCAATCGTCTAACCCTATTCCCGGAGGGCTAGACGGTATGGTCGATTCCCGGCAGGGGGGGGGGGGCGGATTCGGCCCCCCCTGAGATCTCGAGAACTACTCGTCCGATTTCATCGCAACAAACGGCAGTCGATTTTCCGTAACGTGAGCTATATTTCTATGGAAAGAAATTTTCAAAATTTCGAAATTTGTGGATACAGGGGGCAAAAATGTGAAAATGGTGGGTACTTTTGGACTTCTTATAACTTCCTTGTTTATCGACCGATTTCAATGAAACTGGCATGAATCGAGAGATGGTGGATAGGGCTTTTACCATGGGTACACAAATCTGAAATTTTGAGAAAATTCATGGGTGTTCACAGCGTTTCAAAAATAGGAGGATTAGTTTTCTAACAACTGAATGAACAAAAAAGGTAAAAACACTTTTTTGGCTTCTGCTTGTCATGCTATGCTAAAGAAGTACAAATCGCATTACAGTGTTTATATAATGTTAGCATAGTCGGTGCCAGGGACATGAAAAAGGGGCAACTGTCATGGTCACACGTTCTTCAGATCAACTTGTGACCTTTGACCTTAAATGACCTCCAGTGACCTTGGGGTCACTTGGAATGGTCTCGTGTGCATTTAGTATTATCTGTGATCGTTTTCAATCATTTGAGTTCACTATATTTGAAAAATTTCTTTTTATGGTTATTGCGATATAGGGTACGTGCACTGACATTTTAGGTCATAGCTCCGTGACCCGACCTGATATCAAGCTGAAACTTGGTATGCAAGTAGAGGGAACCGTTCTTCGTCATATGTATTCTGGGTTTGGCATTTGAAAAAAGCAGCGCCAAAATTATTGCTAAAAAACTAATTTTGACTTTTCTCCTTGACCTGACCTTGTAATGTGACCTCAGATAAAGAAAATTACATCTGCAAATTGCCCAACTATGTAGGTATACATCCATATAAAGTTTTAAGTTCTGTCTTAAAAACTTTGTTTTTGGCAGACATTTTTCTTTTACCCTCAACATAGCCAAAAATGGCCTGAGGTGTCTCCCAAAAACGTTGCCTGGCTCCGCCCCGGAGCAAAACAGAACTTTTAAATTTTGTCACGGCACGTAGAAAGAACAATTAGGAAAAGCGACCAAGCTTCGTGAAGCTGCTTTAAAAAGCCTGGAATTGGCAAGCAAAAATCCCGAGGGGGGCGGATTCAGCCCCCCTGCCGGGAGGAGGGTTAATACGCGCACTGGAAGGGGGGTCTTTTTTATTAGGCAAATTTTAGCTTTTGACCTTGACCCGACCTTGCAAAATGACCTCAGATGAACAAAATGTATTTGCACGTTGCCCAACAATTTTGCTATACATGCATATAACGTTTAAAGTTTTATCTTCAAAAGGCTATTTTTGGCAGACATTTTCCTTTTACCCTCAACAAGGCCAAAAATGGCCTGAGGTGCCTCCCAAAAGCGTTGCCTGGCTCCGCTCCTGAGCGAAGTAGAAATGTGAAATTTTGTCACAGCGCGTAGAAAGAATAGCTAGGAAAAGTCACCAAGCTTCGTGAAGCTGCGTTAAAAAGCCTGGAATTGGCAAGCAAAAAACCCGAGGGGGGCGGATTCAGCCCCCTGCCGGGAATAGGGCTAAGTCCTTTGGCCGTTTCACGATCAGTCTGGATGTCTCAAGGTCTAGTAGTTTCAGGTGCCCCTCTGGTCGTCTCAGTGGCCCCTATTGTTAGAGACTTCTAGTTAGCAGTCTCAAAGAACCCTCTCTAGCAGTCTCAGTGGACCCCCTGCGGTCCTGGATACCCCTCTCATCGTCTTTGGGAAACATTTTTGCCATCTCAGGAGCCCTCTGGCAGTTACAAAAGACCTTTTGGCAATTTCAGGGCCTCTGTGCATAGCCATAGACCCTCTGAACGTCCCCAGTGGTCCCCATGGCTGTATCAGGGGTCTTCCTCTGTTACATGAGGTATACCTGGCAGTCTTTTAGGGCCCCTCCAGCCGTAACAATTCTAGACGTTTTGTTGGCGCTGCATGAGCCTCGCTGGCAAACTTAGGGGATCTTGCCCGTGTCAGGAGGTCGCTTATTACATTCGGGGACCCTCTGGCCGCCCAGCGCCCCCATAAATCCCAAATACCGTCTCAGAGGCACTCTTATCGTCATTGTCTCGCCGGGGTCCTGCGACCTTTTTGGCGGTCTCAGGGGTCATCTGCGGCGTACAGGCATCTTACCGTCCCAGAAATCACCTGACCTTCCCGGGGGCCCCTGACAGCATCAAGAGCTCCCAAGGTTTCAAAAAGGCCAATGTAGGCCATTTGTGGCTTCTCTCGAGACTGAGTAGGTTACCGACGAATCCCCATTCAGGGGGCCCCTCTGGCTGGCCAGGGTCTCATGCCGTGCTAGACACCATCTAAAGTTCTTTCCGTCTCAGGTGCCTCTCTGACAATGTTAGCGGTCTGATGGACTCTACCATGTTGGGGCCCCTTGCAGTCTCAGGCGCCCTCTAAGAGTTTCAAAGATCCTTCTTTCTATTTTCGGGGCCATCTTACCGTGTCAGGGTCTCAACCCTCCCGGAGGCCCTCTGACTACATCAAGAACCTTCAGCTTTTCATTCACAGGGGCCCCCTAGGGACTCAGTCTTCATCTTGGCCGTCTCAGGGGCCTTGTGAGTCATCTGGCAGTCTCGGGACCAGTCTGCCGTACTGGGACCCTGTTGTGGTCTCAGAGGCCCTTTGGGAGCTTCAGGGACCCTCTATGCGTCATCTAGCCCTCCAGGAGGCCTCTCTGACTGCATCAAGAGCCCGTCAGGTTTTTATAGAGACCCTGCGAAGCTCGTACGGAGCCCCTTCGGGCCTCCTTTTAAGTCTCACAGGGCCCCTTTTCAGTCCTCGGGGGAAGGGGCGACCACCCCAATTGCTCCCCCTTTGGATCCGCGTCTGGCCCTCGTAATGAGTGGGGTCCCATGTGGTTAAAATTACTGTCGGTTTGTAAAGGTACCTCGCTGAAGTGTTAACGGGCCCATGCTCACCTGTAAAGACGTTCCTGGCGACCTGGCGGATGCCTGTTACTGGTCGGCAGGGGCATCTTTACAGGAAAGCAGGAGCTCCTGAATATCGTATAGGGTCACCTGTTTGCCAGCGGGGCCACTGCCTGTCTGTAGAGGGCATTCTATCTGTCTGTAAAGAGTCCATGTCGACCTCTGGAGGCAGGGGCAGGGGCTTTTTTCAGGCCGAAAGGAGGTTCCTTCAAAGGCTGGCAGGGGTCCTTTATGGGTCTACCGGGGGCCCTCCTCGAACAAGAAGTGAATTCCGCTACAAGCTAGAAGAGGCCCCTAAACGCTCATCCAGACCGCGGGACTCTCTTCATAGCACAAAGCCTTCTTGTATATTCGGAGTATGTTTTCTTTCAGTTCGTGCATCGATTATTGTTTCTTTTTTAATAGCGTAAGGTTGATATTTTACGATTTTGCTTGGCGCAGTGACTCAAATTTCTGAGGGGGGCAAAAACATAGTTTTGCCTCCCCCTGCCTGGCGGCTGGGGGGGGGGGCGGCCGCCCCTCCTGCCCCCCTATCCCGCCGTCGCTGAGTGCAGATGAAGCACAAGCGTCCGGCGGCCGAGATCTGGCCTGTTTATTCAATGCCCACGGCGGGAGCAGATGGAGTCACCCCCTCTGGCGTCACACAGCGGCTTGCGCATAGCGTAAACAAATCGCTGGTGACCATTATCGAGGACCTTGCCCGATCGTTGGTCTTGTACAAAGTACCATGGTTCCAAGCACTGACGTTCATAGCGGTGTTGTTGAGCTGTGAGACAGACTGGATTTAAGCAAATGTTGGGTCAAAGTGGGCCTAAACATGTGAAAAGCTTGGACATTCAAACGGTCTTAGTTTCCGGGGGCTTTCAAGCAACCAATGAATTTTTCAAACGATGCTGTTCTGCAGGCGCAAGTTTTTGCTTGGAACTGGGGTTTCTACTTGAAAAGGGACCCTTTTTACTTCAGAAGCTACTTGTTTAAAAAAAGCTGTCCATGAAGTGGGTTCTTTTTCATGTACAAAAGTGGGCCTTTTTAGCATGTTACCCCTTCCCACAGAAAATTCCTGGGTATGTGCTTGTTTATATCCTTGAGGTAAAAATTTCTTGCTTCCACATTAACAAAGACTGATGTACCCATTGGGCACATGTTTCATTTCAGGCAGTATGATTGTATTAGTTTTGCTTTTGGCTTCATTCATTTATTAGGGGATGAAAGGTGTGTGCTTCTCATGAAGTAAGCAACTAGCAATAGTCAATGCAGTATAGTAGATGAAAATAAATGGTGGTGAGTCATAATGAATGACAAGTATTTGATTTGAATTGGCAAGTGTAACAATAGTCAATCTCAGTCTGTTATAATAAATGGAAACAGCAAGTAATGGTGAATCAAAGCAAATGACAAGTGTTTGGTGTTTTTCAGGTGTGAGCAGACATGGTTCCAGTATGATTACAAGCTTAAAGCACTGCAACCTATGGGCAGTGGTACTTGGTTTTTTGGCACTTAGATATTCTGCAGCTCAAAATGCAGACAGTTGCTCTCTGGAAATTGATAATCAGTGTATTGTCAACCTGCATGGGAAATCTGGTGATGGGTACTACACAGAAATAATTGTTGGAACACCTCCACAAAAGGTAAAATCTGAGGGGTAAGGTGCATTTCTGTTTGCCATAAAATCAGTTAGCTGTTTCCCATGTGCTATGCAAATTTTTGTGTGGAAGGTTTGTGAACCTAGTGTTGAAATTACATTGCACCATTGCAAAGGGAGGGACAGTGCCTGAGTGTTCTATAATGCTAGGAAAGTGAGGGTTTTGTTACATATTTAATTGCATCTCTTCACCAGCTTCAGGCATTGATTGACACTGGGAGCAGCAATGTGGCCATCGCAGCTTCACCAAATCCACAGATCTCGAAGTTCTTCAACCGAACCAGGTAACCAGACCCCATTGTTGGATATCATTGCTTGAATCCATGTGGAGTGGTCTTTGCATTAACCCTGTGAGTGATGCCAGCAAATGTTTTATTGGCATTCTCATTTTTCTCCATCATTTTTGGTACCAGAACATCCCTGGCATTCACATGCTCAGAAGGGGTGCTGACATGCTTGTTTTCAATTTGGAAAGATGTGCAACTTTGTGCAGCCTTTAACTTGTTCACCTGAGAGAAGGGGCTCGTGAGAACTGCTCATTTTTTCTTTATGTAGCACTGAAATGAAGAGAGCTAGAAACAGGAAATTTACACTGTCTGTACATCAGTTCTACATACTGTGGCAAAGTTTCAAAATGAGGTCATTTCATGTGACTGACCTACTTGACCCTTAAGCAAGACATGTCAGAATGTTTAAGCATGTGCCAGTGACTGTCAAAAAGAGATACTGACCAACAGACAACTTAGTTCTAATCCCCATCTCATTTTCTGAAAAATGCATCTCAGTTTTGCTGAAAATTGTTTGATTTGACCTTGGGTCAAGCATATTGAAGTGGTTTTTGGTCTTGCTGCCAGGAATTAACATGTTTAGGAGACATGGATATTAAAAGCAATATAAATTGTCTGTTATGTTTTTTTAATGATGGAATGGACCATTTGTGAGGGGTCAGTAAGCTCAGGTCAGGTCAGTTGGTCACAGAATAGAATATATGGCAAAATGGGCCTGAAATGCATTTGCCATTCACTTTTGGTGAGGCATAATAGGTGTACATTTCAGCATATGTGCATGAAGGTATGTTGTATTGCATGCATTTTATCACTGTAATGACCACAAACCCCTTGTTTTATCTTTTTGATGCGAGACCAGAGTAGCCATGAACCTCATGCAGCTGGCTTTAATATATGTCTGAAGTCTGAAATCTGATAGGCTTTGAAATGGCATGAACTTATGTGACCTGACACGATCCTATATCATTTCAGAGGCCACTTGTTTGGGGCACTAGGATTTCTTGAAATGTTTGAAGACAACATAAAGAGATGATTTCTCATGTTTATTTTAATTGCTTTTGAGGTACATACAATTATTCATTTGGTCCAGGTTGACCGTGAATGACTGTATTGATCCTTTAGGGACTTCAGACAGTTTTTATGATCTCAGACATGTTTCAGTACTTCATTTTGTTCTGTAGCATTGCCATTTTTGTGGACAGGACAGGCGCATTTTGCCTGGTGTCATGTTTGACATGACCAGACCTATTGTTGACTGTCATTCAAAAATGCATTAATGTGATAATAGCAATTATTTCATGTTGGTACCTGTACCCAATCATAATATATGAACATTGTCAGGTCTGATATTAACTGACCTGATTGGACTTTAGGTGGCTCGTATTGGTCTGTTTCTGGTAAAAGTTGTTATGTATAACCGAACATTCACAATGATGATTGCAAAACATATGCTTGAAATAATTTTACTTGAGTGCTGGTTTTGACATTGGCCATTGTTGTACTCCAGTGACTGTTGACCTGGCCCGACCCCCCCCCCCACCCCGTAAACGAGCAGTGATCGAGACGCCCGGAAGTGCGCGGGTTAAAGCAGCATCACGTTTTCGTGAAGAAAGTCCAGAATCAAACAAATACCGATGATGTGGTTCAGCACCACACATACGCCGACAGCAGTCAATGAAGGGTCGGGATTTTACCTTGTCGGGGCGAATCCTAATTTGGTCAGCAACCTTTATCAGCTGTCTGGGGCCTCAGAATGTTAAAGATCCTGGCAGCCCGAGCAAGGTCGTAGTCTTGGGCCCTGGATTCCAGAATTAGGACCTGTGGGTTTCTGTTTGTGATGCAGTGTCCTGAATCGTAGGTTATGACCTGGGTTGCTTGTTCATGTCCCTCAGCCGCAGTTGTAAGAACAGTTTTCAGGCGTTGGAAACTCTGAAAACCGTATCCCTCAGTGGAAAACTTGTGTAGTGAAAGGAACTAGAATATGCACGTATGAAGTGATATATGAATGCTTTGCACCCATATTTAAAGGTTTCCTGTTGTGATTGAAATACCTGCATACATGACCTTCCATTGTTTCTACAGCTTGCACGGTTTTGTGTGCTGTAACCCCAGGGCCAAAGAGCGCAGTGTGCCGCCGTGTGGTCGTGTTGCGGCAGCCCTCGGTGCCGGTGGCCGGCTGCGAGCCTCTGGACAGCGCCGTCTCGTGCCGCCAGATCCTCCAGGCTGCGGCCGCTGCACGTGGCGGTGGACGTGCCCTACTCGCAGGGCTCCTGGAGCGGCTGCCTGGCCAGTGACGTGGTCCGCCTGCCCGAAACCAACGCGCCCACCGTCCGCTGTGACGTGGCCCTCATTGAGCGCTCGCACCGTTTCTACATCAACGGCTCCGAGTGGCAGGTGCGCGCGACGGCGACGTGCCGGCGTCAGGTGGCGCTGGTCGGCCTCGGCGGAGCTGTGCGGCTGCCGTGTCGTGGCTGGGGCCGACCCTGCTCTACTTCGGTTATGTCGGAGGCAGTGTTGGGAACCTGGTTTTTCTTCCTGATGTCAGAGTACAAATTCCCTTTTGGACTATAAAATGTCGTGTGTTTATGTGAGAAACATGGACTAAGTAGGTGCTTTGCAAACATATGTGGCCAGCAGGGGCGGACCCAGAGGATCCGTTTGGGGGGAGGGGCAAATTAGTTTCCTGGGTCTGCATGGTAGGTCATTGGAGTCGTTGACTGAGGGGAGGGGACGCGGCTGGCTGTGGAGTGTACTTCAGCGGCCGAGTATGGATGTCAAACCATGAACTGGGGGGGGGGGACGTTGGGCAACTTCAGACTCTGGTAGAGAAGGAATAATCATGTCTTTTGGGGTGGGGCAGAATGACCATTTTGGAGTGTTAAATTTTTCTTGAAGTATAGATTTTTGATACTCCTTGACACCAGAGAACGACAGTTTTTCCAACAATGGTCGGAGGCCTCATTGCCTTGGTCTTTTGAGATGTATTGCCGACGCGTCGTGGTGTCACATGTGACGATTTATTCAGTAGTGAAGTTTAGCAAACCTTGTAGTGTGTACTTCATGTGGACGTTGACGGTGATTCCCTTGCGTGGTTTCGGCGCGTGATTCGCGTGTCAACGCGGCGCGTTTCGGCCTCCAGCGCATTACGCCTGCGTGCAGTGCTGCGTGGTCCGCCGCAGGGCATCATCGGACTGGCGTTCAAGCCGATCGCGCTGCCCAACTCGTCGGTGACCACGTGGCTGGAGGCGGCGCAGCGGGTGCGGCACGGCCAGCTGGGCTCCATCTCCGTAGCGCTGTGCGGCCCGCTGCCGTCCGGCCGTCACCACGGTTACCTGGAGTTCGGTGAGCGCCGCCGGCCGGGGCCGCGGCGGACGCGCCACGCGTGGCGGCGCTGGAGGAGTCGTGCTGCTCGCGCACGGTGACGTTTTCGCGCTGTGTCCACGGGCGCCGGCGAGGCTTGTGCTGGGGTGCGGGAAGGGTGGTGTTGCGCGGAACTGACGTAAGAATGAGCTATCTCATGTTCGAGCCTCGCGTTCTGAGCGTCGTGCGCTATGATGCCTGTTATCATTCGCGCCACGAAAGCATTGTCACCGTGTTCGACGGTGAATCTTGTTCGATGATGTAGGGTTTGTGTTTGTCACTCGCAACAAACGTAGTCGAGCACGTCATATCGGTGACGTATGGAGTCCACCAAACAGGGGTTTCGGGTGAAACCTGAAGTCCTCGCGGTACCCGAGTCATTCGTGCGTTCTTGACCGCTTCCGGACTTTTGGAATATGAAAACCTAGCATATTCGGACGCCTGGTGGCGGTAGCCGGAACTTCAGCTTCCTTCATTCGTCTCTGCGCTGTTGCAAGGCCGCACGACGTGCGTGCCTTCGCTGCGAAGTAAAGTTGCCAGATCTTCAGACACATCCAAACTGCGGATAACCAGCGACTCTGCCGACTCGCCGAGCGGCGCCAAACCGAGGTCACGTGACGCCCCCAGGGCGGACGCGACAGGCGCTGCTGAGCAGCCGGTTCTACTCGGCGGCCATCTTCCGGCCCTGGTTCTACGAGACGATCATCACCAACCTGACCGTGGCCGGGCGCCGGCTGCCGCTGCCCTGCGTCCAGTTCAACACCGACAAGACGATCGTCGACACCGGCACGACCAACCTGCGCCTGCCGGAGAAGGTGGGCCTGGCGGCGGGGCCGGTGTCGGAAATGAGCCGCCGGTGGTGTCTCGGGAGTGCGCTGGAGCAGGCGCGTGCTTGTGGTTGTGGGGCGTGGCAGCTGTGAGGCCATTCAGGCCCCGGGCCGGGAACGAATGCCCTGGGAATTGTGTCGTTGAAGTGGGCAGTTCCTCTGATTGGTGTCTTGGGGAAGTCTCGCAAGAGAGGGGAGACAGGGTTGAACCTTTTAGGGCGTGTCGACCGCCGGGTTGCCTTTCAAAGGGCTGTCGTTGGGCAAAACGGGACTCCAGTGAATGACGTGTTCTACGGAATGGACAGAATGCCGCGTTTTTTGTTGCAGGTCTTTAAGGAGGCGATCACAATAATTCAGGAACAGGCGACGTCGTTGGCGGATATCTCGAATTCGTTCTGGACCGGGAAAGGACAGCTTTGCTTCCCGTCTGTGAACGCCACCCATCCCTGGGAGTACTTCCCCAATATCACGCTATCTCTCCAAATCAACAAAACGTCGGCATTTGACTTGACCATTACGTCAAAGGTGAGCTGATCGGCGATTTCCGATTCGAATGTCTCGCTGGTGGGACCGTCGTTTGGACTTTCTGGATAAGGCGGCCGATACCTTTACGATGTTTTGTGGCAAATTGAGGTACATCTGACGTTCGCTGCTATTTACAGCAGGTTGCTGTACCTTTGGAACGTCCTTTCTGTCACGTTCCATCGTACACCGTTCTTCCCCGGGTCCCGTGCGCGTCGCTGGCGTTGTTCTGCAGTTATCGGGGGAGGTCTTCTTCACTCCAAACACGTCTGATAAACGTGACGCAATATGCAGCCGCTAATCAACGGCTTTGGAAAGCCGGCCCAGTGTCAGAAGTCTGCTTACAGGCGCCGGCGTAGTTTCGGGTTTTGTCGCGTGGGTCCGGAAGCGGTCCAGATATTGCGAGGTTGAATGTTCGCCAACAGTTCGCGAACAATTCACAAACCGCTGTTCGTTTGCGTTTGCGTTCGTTTGCGACTTCGCCGTCGGCCTGTCAGCTGTTCGCGACACGCTCTGTTCACCAACAGTTTGTGTTCGTTGATCAGTTGAAATTGGCGAACATCCAACCTTGAGATATTGCCAAGTCATTCCGGTGGACGTTTGTTGTACATGAGGAGCCGGCGGCCGTTTCCGAGGAGCTGGCGATGGGGTCTGGATTTCGGACCGCGCGAGAGCGACCGGGCAGCGCGTGTTGCTGGCGACCGAGTCACCTGACGCACGGATGGCGTTCTCAGAAGAGCCCCGTGAGGGCTACAGACTCGCCATCGGTGTGTTATCGCGCTGTTCGGTCGTATCCAGTCATAGTCGGGTTGACGCCGAGCGTTGAATCCGCCACGTTTGGCCAGTCGTCGGTCCGCGCGGCCCGCGCCTCCGGCCCCGCCCTCCGTGACGGGCGCTGCGGAGCCACTGCAGACCGCTGACGGCCTCTGCCTTTCAGAGCTACCTGCGCGAGGCGTTCGACGGCGCGACGAGCGGGCAGCGCTGCTTCAAGCTGGGCGTCGACCCGTCCACGACGGGCACCGTTCTGGGTGAGCTGCGCCGTCCGCCGCCGCGCCGACCGCGTCGCGGAGCTGACAGACGTGCGAGGGGATCGCGTGCGTGGCGGCTGGGTGCGCGTGCCGTGCGGCTGCTTCGCCCGTGGTTTTCACGTTAGCGACTGGCACGTGATGGTGCTCTGGGAAATGGTAGGAGCGAGTCGAGGGCGCTGGCTGGTTATGACGACTGTTTGGGCTCGTGATACATACGGGCATTTGCGTGTCGTATTTTTGTCGTCGTGTCCGGTTTTGTTTTTGGTCTGGTAATTATCGTACTAAAGATAAACTCACGGGAAGCGGCAAACGACTGCCTTGCTATTCTGAAGTGTTCTTGTGTTGCGAGCGGCCGTCGGATTTCCATTGGTCGGCGATCCCAGCGTCCTTTTGATTCGGTCTCCCGATGTTCCCTTTGTCGCAGACTGTCTCACAGACTGCTGAAGTGAGTGCTCCCCCCCGTCCGGTGCCCGGCGGACGTCGGCGGTCACGGCCGCTCCCCTCCCCCAGGCGTGGTGGTCCTGGAGGGCCTGTACGTGCGGTTCAACTTGCGCGACAGCACGGTGGACTTCGCCGGCTCGGTGTGCGGCCCGGAAGTGGTGCTCAGCGGGCCGCACGCCACTGCAGGTATCCGGCGCCGGCGTGAGGTGGCCGGAGACGGCGCGTGTGGGCGGCGGAGCGGCGGGGGCCGGCGGCTCTGCGGGCTTGGGTTACTGAGTGATGGTTCGAGTTTCGACTGCCGCGGTGATTGTCTCTCTGCCTCTCACGTCGGCTGTGCGGCGAAGGGAGATGTCGCTTGCGTGGGAGTCCTGGCATTTCGGTTTGGATTCGGTGTTTTTGTAGATATTGTCGCCGGTGCGCTCGAGCGGCAGATTTTGTCTCCGTGGTCGTGTAATTTGCCGGCGTGCGGTGGAATTGCGGTTCACGGCAGTCTCGGCGTTAATTTCAGTGCCGTTTGTTTTCGTTACTGAACGCGCACTGCTGGAGTGGAGGCCTGCGTGAAATCCCCCGCCGGCTGTTTTCAGATAGCGGCAGCTGTGGATACGTACCTCGGTCGGCGTACAGTCGGACGGTTCACATAGCCATGTATGTGGTGGGAGGTGAGTTCCTGCGTGGAGTTTAAGGCGCGCTTCGTGGACTGCGGAACGGGACCACGCCATACATGTCCTCGGGTCAGATAATAACACTTGCCAAGGATTGCCGAATGCAGAAGTGAACGTTCACACGGAATACCGGTAATTTGCCTTGAAGTGCCAGAGAAAATAGCCATCATAGCAGCGCCCAAGACTTCCTGGGCCGTCATCAGACCGTGCTGTTTACTCGTTTTGTGAGCATTGAAGCGATGTGGCCTCCGAGGAGTATTGCCTTTTTCGTTACCAGCACGACACATGTTGTTTGAGGTGTTGTCCTGTGGTTCTGAAGTGCACGGAAGACGTCGTGACGTTGGCTGTCGTGCCGTCGCCGGCTGCACTGATGGCCGGGCCCATGCTGGCCGCTGTGAGAGCCGGGCTTGCTGACCCGGTCCCGGCCGGCAGGCATGCTGGTGTTCATCTGCGTGCCGCTGCTGCTGGCCGCCGTCTCGTGCCTGAGGCACCGGACCTGGCGGCGGCGGCGGCCCGGCCGCGCCAGTTTCAGTCTGCTCGTTGACTACCAGGAGTGACGCGGCGTCGCGCGGCCCGACCCGGCGTCACGTGACTTGGCTCGGCGTCACGCGGCCGGCTGGCGGGCAGGTCGACGCTCGTCCGGACGCTCCTGGTGTGACCTGGTCCGGCCGACGTCACTCCGCCCGACCTGGTCCCACGTGACCCGGAGGGGCCCACGTGCCTGGCCACGGTTTCGCCGATTCCACCTGGCCGGGTTAGGTTTGCGGTACTCAGACGCCGTCGGTGTTGCAAAGCAGCGTTTTTTCGCTCGAGCATCGCGGGGGAGGGGGGGGGGGAGGCGCTGTGGCAGCCACATCGTGCCGAAGAAACTGTGTCAAACGGTGCCGACTCATTTAGGGCCCGCAGCTCAGCTCCGTAGGATCGCAAGAGAGGCGGACGCCCGACGAGTCGGGTCCCGCGCTGGGTTCGCAGCGCCGGTTCGGATGGAGCCTGTTTACGCGGTTTTGCTAGTCTGATTATGTGCGCTTTGTTGTGGCGTTTTGGCCGTGCTGTGCGTCATCTCTTCTACATGTTTTTAGTGCGGTGGTCGTCTCTGCGTTGTTCTTGGGGTCCTGTCGCGTTTACGCGTCGTCGCATTGGCTTGGCGGGCACAAGTTTGGCCTCGTCGCCGACTTCGCCCGTCCACCGCTCCTCGCGAGGCACGCGAGTAGGCCCGGGTCACGTGACCGACCTGAGGCGCGCGCCACCTAGTCACGGAGAGGCAGGCGTTCGAGACGCTCGGCGGCGGGCGCAGGCCGGGGCGGGTCGGGGATGGACGGTTTCACCACTGAGCTTGGCGGGGATGTCGCGGCGGCGTCCGGTGACGTCATCAGGTACGACGGGAGCCGGCAGCTGCCCTGCCTGCGGGCGGGGTCGTCCGAGGGTGGGAGGGAGTTGTTACGCTCGGTTGGCGGAAGTGAGGCGCGGTCTGTCCGGCCCAACCTGGAGCCAGTCTGCCGCTGTTGTAATGTGATAGCTCTTTGCATGAATGTGCGCATCGGAGTTCCTGTGCCGTTTATGCACTAATACGTATCGTTACACGCGCGATCTGTTATTTTTCCGAGTAACATCTTAGCCGTGGCGTGATAAGAAATATAGCGTACCCATTCTCATTTCTTCGAAAACCGACGTGCGAGCCAGCGTTTTGGCGATCCTGCAGTTTTGATTTCCGACGTTTGTTACCACACAGCTGGGAGGATCCAAGCGCGGAAATCCTGTCGTTCGAAAAAAGATGGCCACTGGCGTGATCATGCCGCGGCGGAAGACAGCGCAGACGCCGCTGTCGGAGACCCAGAGCGTCCATTTTGACGCGGGGCCGGCGGGCGGACGCGATTGTCTGAAACGCGCCACGACAGGGGTTAAACGGGTCGGGCCCGCGTGGGCGGCCGTCTGTCGGCTCGGACCGTTCCGCACGATGGCACCGCGCCGGGATTGCCGCACTGCCGCCGGGATCGCCACGCCGCCGCCGTTTATGAGGCCTGGCCGGCGGTCTCTCTGAAGGCGTCTTCGCAGCTGTGAGCAGTGCCGGTGACCTCTGAGGTCGCGTTGGCAGGCTGGGAAAGAAACTGCTGCGATTGGAGCTGGAAATCTGCTAGCGACACGAAAATTTGACCGCCGACAAAGCGATGTGCAGCTCTGCAGGGATTTCCGCTGAAAGGAAGCTCTGCCATGCGAAGTACAGTCATTCCTCGCTACTTCGCGGTTCATTTATCGCGGCCTCAGTACATCGCGGATTGTTCAAAAATATTCATCAAAAACTCAAAGTTGAGGAATTATGGCGCGAAAGTTGCCCGCACGCCAGCAGAAGGCAGGGAGTGCCCACACAATTCAAAATCCACGTCTCTGATTGGCTGGCTAGCATCCCGCCATTTGATATCTCTCCCGACTCGGGAATCTCGCAAGCTGATTGGCCTAGACGTTTCCCCCACCTCCGCTTTCATACCCAGCGAAGATGAACGCGCTCATTCAAATCAATGTTTGAGTGATGCTTAGTCTCGAGGTGTGCTAATTTTTGCTGTTCTCTTGTGTCTCTTTGTGCAAAATAGTGCTTGTGACGCCCTTGAAAATGGCTCCTAAACGTCTTCCACACTCGAAATCCTCTAGTGGACCCAAGAAGAAGAGAAAAATGATGACAGTGAACGAGAAAGTTAATTTATTGGACAAGCTTAAGGCTGGCCATAGCTATGCGTCTGTTGCACGCCATTACGGATTGAACGAATCGACGGTTCGCTACATAAAAAAAGATGAAGTGAATATCCGTAAAACTGCCTCGATATCGTTCTCCAAGGACACTAAGCGAGTTGTGACTTCTCGTAATAAGCGAAATGTGAAAATGGAGAATGCCTTATCAGTGTGGATATCGGACTGTCGGGAAAAGAAAGTTAGTCTCGATACCAATATGATTCGGACTAAAGCCAAAGCCCTGTATGATAGCCTCGTTCCTGAAGGAGAGTTGAACGAAGACGACGACGGTGATGACGACGAAAATGAACCTCAGCCTAGTACCAGTGCCTCGAGTGATCCTACCCCACGAGAAAAATGTAGTTTTGTTGCCAGCAAGGGCTGGTTCGAGAAATTTAAGAGGAGATTTGGTCTTCGAAGCGTTCATTTGTATGGGGAGGCCTCCTCGGCAGACCAAGAGGCAGCTCTTCGTTACGTTGAGGAAGAGTTTCCGAAAATAATTGATGAGGGTGGTTATCTCCCGGAGCAGGTCTTTAACATAGATGAGACTGGCCTCTTCTGGAAGAGGATGCCGTCCCGGACGTTCCTTTACAAGGACGAATTGAAGAGGCCAGGGTTCAAGGCCCACAAAGATCGAGTGACTCTCCTCATATGTGGGAATGCTGCGGGCTTCATGCTCAAGCCCGGCTTAATTTACAAGTCCCTGAATCCGCGGGCTTTGAAAAACAAAAACAAAGCCATGCTGCCCGTCTACTGGATGCACAACAAAAAGGCATGGATAACAAAAGCCCTCACACTCGACTGGTTTGTAAACTGCTTTATCCCGCAGGTGAAGCTGTACCTCGCTGAAAAGGGGCTGCCCTTTAAGGTCGTCCTCTTCATGGACTGTGCAGGAGGACATGCAACTAGTCTCCATTATGACGGGGTCCAAGTGCAGTTCCTGCCCCCCAACACCACTTCCCTTATACAACCCATGGATCAGGGGGTCATTCGTGCCTTCAAGGCCCTTTACACGAGGTCAACGATGGAGGGCCTCATCTCCTCCATCGACGAAGACAACGTGGCCTTCAGCCTGAAGAATTATTGGCGGGGATACAACATTGCAACGTGCCTGGTCAACATTCAGAATGCTCTTAATGAGATGAAAGAGCAGACACTGATTGCAAGTTAGAGGAAATTGTGGCCAAAAAACGTTACCCATGCTTACGTCGGATTTACGTCTGACGAAGTTCACCACTCCGCCGTAGATAAGGCTGTGAGGCTGGCTCGGTTGGTAGCCACTGAAGGGTTCTCCGACACGACGACGGAAGAAGTGAACACACTGATCGAGTGCCACTCGAACCCCCTAACCGACGAGGAACTCGTCGAAATGACAAGATCGGCAAGTGAGGAAGAAGAGGTAGCTGACGACGGTGACGACAACGAAGCTGAAGAACGTGGCCTTACCTTGGAAAACCTGCAAGAGCTCTGCAACATAGCACGGACTCTGCAACAAAGGGCCCAAGAAATCGACGACAACATGGTCAGAGCCGTAGAATTCAGTAACCGTATTGACGGTGTAATGGCGTTGTACAAGGGCATCTTTGCTCAGAAGAAAAAACAACGGTCACAACTCCCCATCACGATGTTCCTTGTGCGCCGAAAACGTTTTGCAGAAGCTCTTTCTGCTGCCTCTACGCTGCCTCCTGCAGCTACCCCAGCTCTATCCGAAGCTGCCCGCGACGATCCAGCGCCCCTAGCACCTGAAGATGAGGCGTCATCTGAGGAGCAGTAAAGTTCTCATTAACCTGTGCAGTAAATCATCTTCATCTTCTTCACCTCCATGGTACTGCACAGGTGTTTCATCGACATTTATAAAGATCAAGCAAAGAGAAGCTACTGTCAGAGGCGAGTTACGTGCCTTGTTATAAAAGAAAAGTTGTTATAAGAATAAAAGAGTTCTAAAAACATATTTACAGTATGTACACTTTAGTTACATCTACGTATGTTACACACCCACGCGTATCATATTTATATTATTTATGCATTATTTTATGTATGTTATTTATTCTATTAATATTTTATTTACATATTTGAAACTATTCTTTAATGTTCTAATGATAACATATGTACTTATATGGTTTCATATACACTTATTGATATTATTCATATACAAAAAATGTACGTATGTTAAAAATGAGAGGGTGACACTACTTCGCGGATTTTCACCTTTCGCGGAGGGGTTTAGAACGCATTATCCGCGAATAACGAGGGATTACTGTACTCCAAATGTCGCAGTATCCAGAAACATGGTAAGGATCGCACAGATCCAGTAAGCCGAGCGTCATGTAGTTTTCGTTTCATTGGTTGAGTAAAAAACAAATATTGTAGCGCTCTCAAAACATCTACGCAGGTCTAGTTTTCTGACTCTCAAAACTGGTTATCGCCCTTATGTATGGGCATCATGCTGAGACATGTTTGCGTACCTCAGCCACTCTCGCAGTGAGCAAACTTTCTTATCAGTTTGTACTTTGTAGCTGTTCCGGACAGTGAGGGACTTTTGTTTACGACGAACGTTACCAACAGCTAGGAAATGAAGTGCATTGTTGCCGACTGCAAAGTTGTGCCAAACAGGGTGTTGTTGGCATGTGGCATCCGTCTGCCAGTAGCGAATAGAGTGTCGGCAGTTTGCCACACTGTTTCAGATATTATTTTGTTTACGTGAGCAGCACTCCGAAGTTAGTTTGCAATATTGAGGCTCCGAACACCGACGGGAATGTCGTCTGCAAGAAAGGTTGTGTTGCACAGGGGCAAAAATTTGTGCTCTTGATTAATGATTCACACATACAAAAGTAGCCCAACCTACCTCCAATTATGGTTTTCACATCGGATTTGGGCCACTATATTTTTGCATTTTTGGATTTTGTTGACTTGTTTGATTTTTGATATGTAGTGATATGAATGAATTAGTGGTTTGTGATTTGCAGTTTATCTGCTTTCTGATTAAATGGTCTGCGTCACACATCAACTCAAGATATATTCTAACTATGTGACATACATAGTAGAATGGTTCGAAATAGGAAGTCTGATTTTTTAATTGACGTGGCCCATCCATGTTGGCCTGGGGAACTTTCATCCTATTCCAGAATCGAACAGCGAAAAGATTGCAACACACGATTTTGAGCATGCGCGCTCGGCAGTCTTTAGCGACAAAAACATCGAATCCCGGCCTTAAAGTCTCCGCCGGCCACGCGGCGACGGTCGCTGCAGCTAACATCATACGGCTGCCGGCGGGCGGGCGAAAACGACCGTGTATCGGTGCATACTACTTTCGAACGTCTGATGAAACCAGTTCGTGCTGTTTTGAAGTAGTCTTGGCCGTAGATCTCACCTGTTCAATTTTTAGGTTGATGCTCCGAACGGATTAGCAATTATAGCACCACGAACAGTTCAGATTTCGGTGGAGACTGCGTCATTGGCGGGAAATGTGAAAATCGAGTTTGCGGTGTTGTAACATCAACTAACTTTAGACAACATGCCCAGCTAGCTTACGAATCACAAACGACGATCATAACACACATGATCACTGATCCGGGTTCAGTGGCGTAGCCAAGGGGGCCAAAAGGGCCATGCCCTCCCCCCGGGGACAAGTGGGCTCCGCTGGCGGCCGAGTGAGCCCCTTGTGACCGAAGGCCCCAGTTCTCTGGATAGTGTGAGGGGCCGCAGGATGCCTTACATTGTCCGAAACTGACAATTTAAGCAAAAAAAATAATATTTTAAGCATTAACGAAGGCTTACGAACCTAAAAAACGCACTCCAAATATGCAAGAGGGCTTTGTGTGCGGTGAAGGGAGACTGTGGGCTGAATGAACGTTTAGGGGCCTCTGCTAGCTCGTGGGAACGTTCATTGCCCCTGCATCCAGAGGCCAACAGGGGCCCTTTATAGGCGGAAAGAGACCCTCGACAGATAGGCAGTGCCCCTCCCCTACAGTCAAGCAGGAGCTCCTAAATGTTCATTTAGAGTCCTCTGCTTGCCTGCAAAGATGCTCCTTCCGACCTGAAAGGGGCACCCGCCAGATCGGCAGGAACGTCTTTACAGGCATTCAGGGCCCTTCCACACTCCAGCGGGGCCCTTTTACAAGTCGACAGTGATTTTAACCACATGGGACCCCACTGATTACGACAACCAGATGCGGGTCCAAGGGGGAGCGATGGAGGCGATCGCCCCTCGTCCTGAGGCCTAAAAAGGGCCCTCTCAGACTCAAAAGGGGCTTTGAAGGGGCCCGTGTGAGCTTAACGGGGTTTGTGTAAGAACGTGACGGGCTCTTGATCCAGTCGGGGGGGGGGGGCTCCGAGAGTGCAGATGACCCCTGAGAGAGACGCAAAGAGGGCCCCTGAAGCTCCCAAAGGGCCCCTGAGACCACAATAGGGCTTCTACACGGCAGAGCGCCCATGAGACTGCCAGAAGGTCATGGGACCCCTGAGACAGCCAAGATGAGGACTGAGTCCCTAGGGCGCCGTAGGGGCCCCTGGAATGCCATAGGGACCCCGAATGGGTTTCATTGGCCTGTGGGAAAAGCCGAAGGTTCCTGATGCAGTCAGAGGGCCTGCGGGAGGATTAATGGGGCCCTGAGACCGTAAGATGGATAGAAGGGCCGCTGAAACTCCCAAAGGGTCCCTGACCGCAAAAGGGACCCCAACACGGCAAAATTTCCATGAGACCGCTAAAAATGCAACAGAGGCCCCCGAGATGGCAAGAACTTAATATGAAGCCTAGCACGGCATAAGGAGACCCTGGCCAGCCAGAGGGTCCCCTGAACGGGAATTCATCGGCGACCTTCTCAACCTTGATAGTGGCCCCAAATGGGTCTTTTTGAAAACCTAAGGGATTCTTGACGCAGCCACGAAGCCCCGGAAAGGTCACTTGAGTCCTGAGAAGGCAAGAGGGGCCCCTACGCGGCAGGTGACCTCTGAGACCGTCGAAAATTTCGGAGGGCCCCTGCGAAGTAAAGACGGTAACTGTGTCTCCAAGACGCTTTGGGGACCCTAAATGGGCAGAGGGCCTTCAGTTGTGTCAGGCGGCACGGAAAAAGCCTCCCTGGCACGAGAAAGGCCTCCTCGAGACTGCCAGTGAGGCCCCTGGGTCGCCAACAAAGGCCCGTGATACAGCTGGAGGGTTTTTAACGCTATTTCCGGCAGTGGGGACTGAATCCGCCTCCCCTCGAGTTTTTTGCTCGCCAGTTCCAGGGTTTTTGACGCAGCTCCACGAAACTTGGTGACTTTTCCTAGCTATTCTTTCTACGTACTGTGACAAAGTTTTGTAATTCTTTTTTGCTCAGGGGCAGAGCAGGCAACGTTGTTGGGAGGCACCTCAGGCCATTTTTGGCCCTGTTGAGGATAAAAGGAAAATGACTGCCAAAAATAGCCTTTTGAAGATAAAACTTAAAACGTTATATGGATGTACAGCAAAATTGTTGGGCAACGTGCAGATACATTTTGTTCATCTGAGGTCACTTCGCAAGGTCAGCTCAAGGTCAAAAGCCAAAATTTGCCTTTATAGTAATAATTTTGGCGCTATTTTTCGAATGCCAAACCCAGAACATATATGACGTAGAAGAATGCCCTCTACTTGCGTATCAAGTTTCAGCTTGATATTAGGTCGGGTCACGGAGCTATGACCTAAAACGTCCGTGCGCGTACCCTATATCACAATAGCCGTAAAATGGAATTTTTGGAATGGGGAGAATTTAAATGATTGAAAACGTTTACAGGTACTAATAAATGCACACGAGATCATCTCAAGTGATTCCAAGGTCACTGGAGGTCATTCAAGGTCAAAGGTCACAAGCTGATCTGAAGAGCAAGTGACCATGACAGTTCCCCCTTTTTCATGTCCCTGGCACGCCTATGCTAACATTAACATACGAACATTGTAATACGACTTGTGCTTCTTTAGCATAACATGACCAGCAGAAGCCAAAAAAAACGCTTTTAATTTTTTCATTCAGTTGTTGAAAAATTAATTCTCCTTTTTCAAAACCCTGGGAATGCCTATGATTTCTTTTCAATTTCAAATGTGTGTACCAGTGGTGACAGTCCCATCCATAATCTCTCGATTCATGTCAATTTCATCAAAATCGGTTCATAAACAACGGAGTTACAAGAAATCCAAACGTACCCCCCATTTTGACATTTTTGACCCTCTGTACCCACCTGTATCCAGCTTTCAAAATTTTGAAAAGTTTTTTTTTCTTAAGTTTAGTTTATGTCATGGCAAATCAATTGCCGTTTGTTGCGATGAAATCGGACGAGTAGTTCTCGGCATCTCAGGGGGGCCGAATTCACCCCCCCCTGCCGGGTATCGGCCATACCGTGTAGCCCTCCGGGAATAGGATTAAGACTGCCAGATATGCCCCTCGTAACAGAGGAAGACCCCTGATACGGCCATGGGGACCACCATAGAGGTCCAGATGGCCCATGGCAGTGCACAGGAGCCCTGAAATTGCCGAAGTTTGTTTTTGTAATTGCCAGAGGGCCCCTGAGACGGCAAAAATGTTTCCCAGGGACGACAAGAGGGGTACTTAATACAACAAAAGATGCACTGAGACTGTTAGAGAGGGCGCTTTGAAACTGCTGACTAGCAGACTCTAGCAATAAGGGCCACTTAGACGATCAGAGGGGCCCCTGAAACTACTAAACCTTGAGACGTCCAGAAACTCCCGAAACGGCCAAAGGACCCAGAGGATTGCCGAGGGCGCCTTTGTCACGGGAGAGAGAGACTTGTACAGGGCCTTTGTTACCGGCTGAGAGGCTCCTTAGATGGCAAAAAATGTTCCAGGGACGGCAGAAGGGAACCCGAGATGGCTTAAGCGTCCCTGAAACTGCCGGATGGATCCCTGAAACTGTCAGATGTGCCCCTGAAACTGCAAAAAGAGAGCCTGAGATGTCCTGAGAGACACATGAAACTGAAAAAGGAACCTGAGACATTTAGAGGGCCCTGACACGGCAGACGGCACGGGACCACCAAAAGTGCCCCTGTTGCTACAAGAGGGAACCTAACTTAAGCTGGCAAAAAAGTCCTTAGAAGCTACGGGTGGGGAGGAGACGGATTCTTGGACCAGATACAAACACGACATTGCAAACGGGGGGGGGGGGACAGGCCCGCCTAAAATCTCGCCTTTCGTCATATTTCAACCACTTTGTACAGGAGCAAAACGCAAAATTTCCTCAAATAAGGTGACGCCCTTGATTTTTCGGGTACTTCATGTGGTAAAAACACAAAATTACACCTATTTCCTCCTGGTCTCGCGCGGATCAACGTTTGCTCTTGTATGAAGAGCAGAAAATGGGAGGGGCGGGGAAGATGGGTGGATGGGCCACCTACCTACCAAAGAAACTTTGCCCCTGTCACTGTGGTATGTCCTATATTACTACATACCGACCCACATTACCCCTGGTTCCATGGGTGTGGAATGCAGTGCAGCACAGACACTTAATATGGATGGGGAACGCAGTGCGACACAAATGCTTTATATGAAACAAAATACGTTCTTTGGGAATAGAATCAATCTCCACAGTTTCGGCAAACATGTGACCGTCATTTTACAAAACAGCCACGAATTTACCAAAGTAATTCATATCAAGAAATCCCATGGCACCTACACATATTACTTGTGTAACTGTACATACATGTTATGTACACCTATACGTGCTACATACTTCTCTGGCTATGCTCTGCTGATACAGTCTCTGCGGATAGGCAAGGAGTGGCCGTTATTGCCTGCATGTGTCTAATTTATGAACCAGAGATGTCAAAAACTAGTTTGTGCCATGTCAATAGTATTAACGGGTACAGACCCTTTCTTGGAGAATACTACTAATCGAACAAGAGACCACATGGTCTGTATGCCTCCGGGATTTGGAGAGCCGCAGGATCCTGGCCCTGGATCACAGTCCCGTGGTGGTCTCCTACACATTGCTGGAAGTTGGTGGTTTTTGTCGGCATTTTGACACCCTTGTATGGACAAAGAGGCAAGCGTCCCCTTCGAAACCGCTGATTAAAAAAATGCGTAATAACAATGTTCACGAGACACGAACATTTCAGTTTTAAAATATTTGCCTCGGGCTACGACAACGTCGCTAATAACCAAACCTGTAAAACTGCTAAGAAAAAGCGAACAGGAAACATCTGTAAATTTGTTTTCATAGTCGATTCAAGTTCAGTTTACAGATCCACCTCTGAGCTTCCCCCCTCCTACCATTTTCATGAAACTTCGTCCCTGTGCGCTTCATCGGTGCCGCGACCACGGTTCTCTAGACCACTGACTAAGCATTTGCATAGCGGAGCTCCTGCTCAGCACTCACGACAAGAGAATTTTATTCGCACACATGGCGAATGGAGGAAGTGGAAGGGGAGGTAGGCACCCCCTCGTCATTTGGCCCGTAACTGAGCTAACGCCTCGGGACAAAAAGCAATTGATAGCTGTGTGCCCAAGAAACTCCACGATACCCGGGTCGACCGCGTCAGGTTAACCAATCACATCCTAAGGCAGGTTAAAATTAATGCTCGGGAACTATACATAAGTCGATTTTCCGGAGTTAAGAACGACACATTTAGGGACAAGTAGGTTTAAAATCGTTCTCTTTATCATATCTAGTGCCAAAAATTAGTACAGAAAAATTCCAAGGCCAGAAAGATTATTTAAAGTCATGGACCTTGTTTGGCCCTGAAAAGGTGATTGACCTATCTAAAGTGATCTGTTCTCATATGGACTACCATTATGAACCGATTTCATGCCCGCCATATGACGTTTATGCATACCTATTGCCTTAACCCTATTCCCGGAGGGCTAGACGGTATGGCCGATTCCCGGCAGGGGGGGCGGATTCGTCCCCCCCTGAGATCTCGAAAACTACTTGTCCGATTTCATCGCAACAAACTGCAATAGATTTGCCGTGACGTGAACTACATTTTTATAAAACGAAATTTTCAAAATTTTGAAATTTGCGGATACAGGGGGGCAAAAATGTCAAAATGGGGGGTACTTTTGGACTTCTTATAACTCCGTTGTATATCGACCGATTTCGATGAAACTGGCATGAATCGAGAGATTATGGTTAGGGCTTTTACCATGGGTCAACAAATCTGAAATTTTGAGAAAATTCATGGGCGTTCACAGGGTTTCAAAAATAGGAGGATTAGTTTTCTAACAACTGGATGAACAAAAGAGGCAAACACCCTTTTTTGGCTTCTGATAGTCATGTTATACTAAAGAAGTACAAATCGCATTACAATGTTTGTATAATGTTAGCATAGGCGGTGCCAGGGACATGAAAAAGGGGGAACTGTCATGGTCACACGTTTCTCAGATCAACTTGTGACCTTTGACCTTAAATGACCTTCAGTGATCTTGGGGTCACTTGGAATGATCTCCCATGCATTTAATATTATCTTTAAACGTTTTCAATCGTTTGAATTCACTCTATTTCAAAAATTTCATTTTATGGGTATTGCGATATAGGGTACGCACACTGACATTTTAGGTCATAGCTCCGTGACCCGAGCTGATATCAAGCTGAAACCTGGTACACAAGTAGAAGGCACCCTTTTACGTCATTTATATTCCGGGTTTGGCATTTGAAAGAAACGGCGCCGAAAGTATTGCGAAAAAACAAATTTTGACTTTTGACCTTGACTTGACCTTGTAAAATGACCTCAGGTGAACAAAATTTTATCTGCAGATTGCCCAACTATTTAGCTATACATCCATATAAAGTTTAAGTTTTATCTTAAAAACCCTGTTTTTGGCAGACATTTTCCTTTTACCCTTAACATCGCCAAAAATGGTATGAGGTGCGTCCCAAAAACGTTGCCTGACTCCGCCCCTGTGCAAAGTAGAATTTTGAAATTTTGTCACGGCACGTAGAAAGAATAGCTAGGAAAAGTCACTAAGTTTCGTGAAGCTGCGTTAAAAAGCCTGGAATTGGCAAGCAAAAAACCCGAGGGGGGGGCGGATTCCGCCCCCCCCCCCTCTACCGGGAATAGGGTTAAAGCAGCAAAAAAAAAACAACATTTTGCACAAACATCCCTCTGCAAGTCTCCAGTAATGAAATCATAGCTCGATGACCTGAAACGACCCGGGTTACTGTTTCTTCAAAACATGCGCAATGAAGTATATCGCCAGCTATGCCAGATTTCATGACGCTGTCTTGCGCCGTTTTGCCATGGTCCCGGAAACAATGCTGGGGGTGGTGGCGCCCCCCTCGTTGAGAGGGGGTTAAGTTTCACGGATTTGGATTTGCCCCTCCCCCATGCGCAAGGTATAGATCAGTCATTGGTAGAGACTTGGGCGCGTAGCGCCATCGGCTGCTACCAAAGTAAAAGCTGTACCTCGTAGTCCAACACCGGTGAGAGTTCTCAACGCGTCACAAATAATTTCTGGAAAGAAAAATACAGAAATGATGTTTAACATCACCACCAGGTGTTTCTTTAACCCTTGCTCGTTTAGGGAAAGGGTTGAAGCAACCCTGAGGTTTTCCGAGGATAATTTCCTAACGGATTGGTTGATCTATCTGAAACTTGGTGTAAGCTCTGGGGCATCCTTTCCGGATCCTCATAACGGGAACCATGACCATAAACATAACCATAACGGGAACCATAACCAACGCCAAACGTTTTCGCGCACCGACGTGGCCGGTTTATAACGGTCTCAAGTTTGTTTCACTGTAAGACGGCTGGAGGACGCAAATACGATAAAATATACCTCAATCGATTGAAAGCTATATGTTATACAACTGCACATAAATTTAGTAAGTTCATATTCACTGCCGGGATTATGGAGGGTGTACACTGAGATCATGAGATACGGCCGGAAACGCGTTATTTTTTCTTTCTGGGAATACGATAGGAAATAGTTACCGCAAGACAATCTATATGTATGGAATGCTTGAGGCGTAAGGAATCGAGTGATATAAATTTGGTGCAATTTATCTTTTATTTCATTAAAAGAGGGCGTAATGCAGCGAACGCCTGACTTTCGCTCCCACGGACGGAGCAGCGACGGCCGCGGGGAAAATAGTCTACAATACCACGCCATGCCTAAAATTGGGTTTTGTGTTAGATATCAACTAAAAGAAACTTTTTTAACACATTAAAGTCACGATTTTTAGCTAATCTAAGGTCATTCTAGGTCACTATCTTCATCGGCCCGACTGGCAGTCGGCGCCGATCACGCCCGACTGTTGGGGCTGACCACCCCCTCTAACTCACGAACGGAGGGTCGTACGATAAAAATAAGCACATCATTGGAAAGCTCGTGATGAGTAGAGCTCAGAATTGGTCTCATTTTTGTTTTTGATGATATGTAAGCCATTTACGCCCTGTATATGTTATAGTAAACATATATATATATATATATATATATATATATATATATATATATATATAGGGTGTGTGTGTGTGTGTGTATATGTATGCTTACTCACAGCCGACTGCATGAACCCGAGAAGCTCCCTGGATCTCAAGGGCTGTGGTTAATAAGGTCTAGGTAAAGACGCCGATGAACAGGTAAAAGCCCGCAGATGCCGATACGCGCCTAATTTCTGTAATTTATTTAACATATATACCGAAACGTTGAGTGAAATACACGGCGATTTTCACGCCGACTGCTTGCGGGTGCCGTAGCCGAACGCGGTATGAAATTAGCGGAAACTAACTTTGGCATATCTTTATTTTCGCTGTATAAGCCTTTCCATGTAACATTTCTTAGTTCCACTGTTTCTTGTAATGGTTTCTCATGGTTAAATTTTGGAAAAAGTCAGTAGTTATCAATCTTCGCAACTGGCGGACTCTATTCGTGAGGGTCCGTTTATATCCAAAATATGCAATTTTTCGAAACTTTTTGAACTTCTTGGTATTACTCGGAACTGTGCGTGCCAGCTCTGCCATTTTCTATTCGTTCTGAGAATTCATCGCCGATTTTGACGGCGGTGCATTTCGATCATAACTATTATTCGTGACCTGCCCTCAAGTAAATGGCTAGAAGTTATTGATACCTTATCCACCAACGGTCAAGGAATGGTTGTATCAACTCACACTAAAATTGTTCTAAAAAACCGTCAAATTCCAAAAAATGACATGTCTTGAAAATGGGGATGACCTTGGGTAAATGACCTGGAAAATTTCGAAAGCTCTGAGATAGCAGATTTGTTGCATTCATTAAGATCTCTAATCCTGAGATTTTTATTATGATATCATGTTTTCCGAAAGAGCCACAAGGCGCTAAACTTTTTTACACTTAGGTCCATTTGATCTGATGTAGGTCAGACACCTGACTTAACCTGAGGCCGAAACTTTGACACAGGGCGTAAAAATAATAATCAAGAGTAGTACACCAAGTTTCGTGGCACTGCGTTCGTTTGTTCTCTCGCAATCTTGGAAAACCGGGGGGGGGGTTATATAACCTTGTTTTATTAACACCCTAATATTAACAGGTTATATCTACCTCAGGGGGTTAATATAACCTGTCCAGGGCGGGTTAATATAACCTTGAATGACCTAAGATGACCTTGGATGACCTTTATATCTTATTCGACAATAGTGTTGGTTGATTCAGATGCTGCATTGGACTTCATCATCCATTATTATCTACAAAATTCCTCCGCAGCTCCGAGAACGCATTGAAGGCGATGACCCCGCTTGACAAAGATTGACCTAGCATGACTCGGCTTGGACTCCATGGGTCAAATACAATCATGTTAGGTACAGATGGAGTCACAATTGATTGACGAATACTGTGGTATTTATTCTGTTTTGTCATTTATCCACTGGCGATCATTTGTGCTTAAACCCGAAGAAGTACCACTTTCTGCCAATTTCTGATCTTTGGCCCGACCTGGAAAGTCATTCGCTGGACAGGAACTTTAAAAAGGATACCAGTCGCGAGATCTCGTCATGCACAACACACTGGTTTTTACCGCGACGCTCTAGGACAAACGGTGTGGAAATGGCCGAGGAGTCGTACCAACCCCTCCCCTTAAATACATCGGCGTTATGCAAAAGCCCCTACACGGGCGGAGGTTAAAACTTTCCGCCTATGGGAAACGCATTAAATCAGCATCATTTTTACATTTGTTTTTTAAGTGGTTCACAAATTTTCCCATGATGATGCGGGAAATCACCTGCTGGTTGATTGGTTATTGGGGCTTAGGGGCGCACCGACTGCAGGGTCATTCGGCGCCCATCACCTGCTGGTTATTTACATGCTTTCCACAAAACATTTAATGTTCTACAAACGAGCGTTGATGTTGGTTGGACTTGAAAGTCTCAGTGTGTAACAGGTAACGAGTTGATTTCGGGAGGGTGCTGATGATTAAGAGCCTGTTCCCCACGAAAACCTGTACCTCCAACGGCAGTCACTAGCTCTGCACGCAGTAGTTCTGGGACCGACTTGCAATTTCCCAAAGGTTTCTGAGCCGCCGCGCCGCACGCTCCGAGACAGCGGACCGAAACTGTGAGCAGAAGCCCCGACAGACCGGCTCACCGAAAACAGCTAGGGTTTTCAAAACAGCTGAGCAACGGCCTTGTGCGAAATACTGGGCCCCACAGGCGCGAGCGAATTGTTGGCCTCCTCATCTCGAAGAACGTTAGCAGTTTTGGGATGACTTGGTGCAGTTAGTCTGCTTCAAAGAAAGCAATTTCATCTGCGGCTCAGCTTTGGCTTGAGTCAGACAACAAAAAGTCCTTCGAGGCTGAACATCTTAATCGACATTGGCGGCGCGCAAGCTGCGGATCTCCCTGCGTTAATGCTTCCATTGTTGTGCGAGATTGGCTTTTGGCTAGCAGCTCGGGAATTGCTACGAACAATGCCATGGACAAGGAGACATCTGAGAGCGGATGAAGAGGGGGGCGGGAAGACGAAGATACCATATGTATTGCTATTTTTGTACCATTTTTGGCGATCAGTATGGAAAGGGAAAGAACGTTCCCAAAAGATGGCCGTGGCTTCACACTTTTCTTTGGGCCCGTGCGTCTAAATGTGTGTACCTAATACCTCCGCTCTAGAGCGATTGACATGGAGCCGTTAGTGTCCACTAGCTCACTAACAGCCCCGTTAGCAGTAACGGGACCATGCAAATACGCCGGTCGTTCGCTACGCCCCACGTCCGACTTGATGAAATCACCAAAGATCGGCTCCTTGACCGACAACATGAATAAATTTTCGGTGCTCGTGAAGACATACCCAGTAAAACTGAAGGCCCATTCCTCTGTGTTTCCTCGTGGTCGACTGCAGAGTGGATCATGCGAGATCAGTGAGAATTAATCGGGGATCGCCGATTTAAATGCAAAGGTTCTGGTGTCCCTGCCTCCAGTCCCGGACGCGGGCGTCGTCGTTGAACTCGAAGGTAGCGTCGACAGGGGGCGGATTTGCATTTGTTTCGCTGTTCGATCGCATCGCCGGTCTCATTACGGCTGCAGCGACGCTGGACAGATTACTCGATATCTCGCGCCACTGAGTTCCTAAGGGCTGATTTATTGAAATTGCGGTATTTAGGAAAATCTCTTCAGATGCGTCCTAGGCTAGATGACCTATTCATTTTATGTGCACTCATCCCTGGCTGTTTTAGAAAGAATCGCTGGCTACGTTACAGCTGTAGCGATGCTAAGACAAATTATTCAGTATCCCGCGTCACTGAGCTCAGGACTTAATTAATTTCGGAAACAATGCATCTCATCACCACACAAGACACATTGAAATCATCACCACGCAGAAACATAATTAACTTCCGAAACAGGCGTTGTCTTGGTAAATTTATGGTTGTATTGGAACACATTCCAATGATGAAATCGTTAGCCAGTGTCATGCATGGGCGTGTCCAGGGGGGGGGGGGGGCTGGGGACATGTCTCCTCCAGTTTGGAAAAAATGAGCTGCTGCCTCCCCCCCCCAATCTCGGTCAAAAAGTGAGCGTTTTTTTCGCAGTTTCCCGTTTAAAAATGAGATTTTCGGCCAGACTGTCCCCCCACACTCTGATTTGTTCCCCTATTTCTGCGACGTAGCTGCACCCATGGTGTCATGCATTGTTTTATGACAAAGAAGCGCGGGGTTTGTCACGTAACGCAGATACACTGGAACCACACCAAAAATAGAAAAGCATCAATGTGGAACAATCAGTCGATGGCTGCAGTACAAAACTGTGATCAGCGGACCACCATACTTGCTGTATTTTGCAGTAAATGGATTTCGAATTTTTATAAGAATAAAACAAACGTTGCCTAAGGCAAATACCAAGAACTTGACGACGAAAACTGCTCTTTCAGTAACTATTCATGGTTTTCTTCGAAAGCTGTCATGGCAGTGGACGTCCTCGATCATTCAGACATTGCCGGCCGTAGAGCAGTTCAAGATCATTCGGCGGGAAAATGGCGTCACGCGAGGCTGGAGTAAACAGGTCATATGGGTGGAGAGCTTTGGCATCCCGAGAGTCATTGACATTCCGAACATGGGGCCCATCAGCGCACATTCCGGGATCAGGGCGTCCCTCTGCACGACGGTAATGAAAAACGGCGGCGAATTCGGTGCTCGTGAGACGACGAATTTGCGCGGGCGAGTTGTTCACGCAGCTGAATACGAATACAGATATGGGGTTCTGGTTCGTCCGAAAAAGTCCCACAACTGAAAACAACAGGGTAAAATCATTTCCGTGTTTTGTGTAGTCGACTGACTTTTGCTTCTACGTGTCCCTTGTCCCAGCTATCGGCTCGTGGCGGATCCGCTGAGAACACCTTTGACACGCTAGTCAATCCCACGTGCGCGTATGCGTACATAAGTGCTTATCTTGAGCACTTCGTTATATCTGGGCTGCTGCATCTTAGGAAGAAAGCTTAAGTAATGTAATAATGGAAAGTGGGAAACTGCAGCATTAAAAAATATGTTCAAGCCGTTGCAATGGATCAAAGTCCCATCAGAAATCACCAAAGCCGGTTCGATCGATGTTTTCTGTTTTGATGAGCGACTTAACCTGGCTAGATGTCTTTTAGTAGTTTATTGCTCGGAAACTACGATGTTTCGGGCGCCAAAATCGCGCCGGAAGCGCACCAAACTTTATCGTCATAACACTTAAATCACGCGAAGCGTTCAGCTGTGTGATGCGCGGTCACAAAACGACTCACGGGGCGTTTTGACTCGTACGCAGGGGCACAGCCAGGATTTTCTCAAGGGAGGTGGGCGGAGCTCAGAGTGACCTGAAACCATTCGGAAACTGCAGGTCCTTTTTGGCACCTCCTGGGCAGTCGCGGGTACAAAAACACGCCAGGCGGTGCTGGGTTGAGGAGAGGGCCCTTGACGTTTCCAGACAATCCCTAAAACATTAAGGAAATTTTTCAAGCAATGATAGCGCATTGCCAAGAGTTACTCTAAAAGTACGGTGATCAAGGGCCCACTCAGAGAGCTGAAGACCAGCAAACACTGCAATGAGCCATCTGGATACATTGAAGACGGGCCCTCCTTGAATTCGTTTTGAGGGCTCATTGGTGTTTTCCGTGGAACCCTCGCCTTTTGAAAAGGCGTTTGTTTTTTTAAGGGCCTATAAGCATTTCTTTGTTCGGCTTAAAACTCCGTTCCTGAATGTGGACCCCCTGAAGGTAATGAAGACACTCTGAAACGTTTAAGGGGTTTACAAACATTTCAGTGGGTCCTCTAGATGAATTCAAGTGGACTCCTTCAGTTTATATCAAGTGTCCATCACAAGTTGTGTGGGGTCCTAGACGTTTTAGGAGTGACCTTGGTATTTTCAGAGGGCCCCTGAAACATTTAATCGTCCAGTTCATCTTTTCAGGGCACATGAAGTGCCTCTGAGAATATCAGGGGCATTTCAAATAAATTTACTAAGGGCCCCTCGAACGCCACGGAGGTCATTTCTTTTATAAGGATCCATCGAGCTTAGTGGAATTTCAGGTCTTCTGGAAAGCCCCTTAACCCTGTTCACGAAGGGGCAGACGGTATGGCTGATTCCCGGCAGGGGGGGGGATTCGGCCCCCTGTGATCTCGAGAACTACTCATCCGATTTCATCGCAACAAACGGCAATTAATTTTCCATGACGTAAACTACACGTTTAAGAAAAGGTTTTCAAAATTTTGGAATGGGTGGATACAGGGGGCAAAAACACCGAAATGGGGGTTCTTTTGGACTTCTTACAATTCCGTTGTTGATGGACCGATTTCGACGAAATTGGCATGAATCGAGAGATTATGAATGGAACTTTTATCATGGCCACAAACATTTCAAATTTTGTGAACATTCATAGGCGTTCACAGCGTTATTTAAAAATAGGATAATTAGTTTTTCAAAAACTGCTTGAACAAAAAAGGTAAAAGCACTTTTTTGGCTTCTGCTAGTCATGTTACGCTAAAGAAATACAAATCGTATTACAATGCTCGTTTAATTTTAGCATTGGCGGTGCCAGGGACATGTAAAAGGGGGAAATGTCACGATCACATGCTCTTCAGATCAACTTGTGACTTTTGACCTATAATGACTTTCAGTGACCTTGAAGTCACTTGGAATTATCTCGTGTGCATTAAATATTGTCTTTACACGTTTTCAATCATTTTAATTCAGTCTATTTCGAAAATTTCATCTTACGGCCATTGTGATATAGGGTACGCGCACTGATATTTTAGGTCCTAGCTCCGTGACCCAACCTGATATCAAGTTGCAAGTTGATCCATAAGTAGACGGCACCTTTTGACGTCATGTATGTTCCGGGTTTGAGATTTAAAAAAAAGGCGCCGAAATTATGATTATAAAGTCAAAGTTTGACTTTGACCTTGACCTGACCTTGTAAAAGTGACTTGAGATGAAAAAAATTGTATTTGTGTGTTGCCCAACTATTCAGCTATACATCCATGGAAAGTTTTAAGTTCTATCTTAAGAACAATATTTCTAGCAGTCATTTTCCTTTCACCCTCAACGGGGCAAAAAAAACAGTATGAGGCTCCTCCCAAAAACGTTGACTGGCTCCTTCCCTGGGCAAAACAGAATTTTGAAATTTTGTCACAGTACGTAAAAGAATAATTAGGAAAAGTCACCAAGTTTCGTGAACTTGCGCCAAAAACCCTGGAATAGGCGTGTAAAAAACCCGACGGGGGCAAATTCAGTCCCCCTGTAGAGAATAGGGTCAATCTGTCGGGCGCCTCAGACATTTCTTCAACCGGTCAAAAACTCCTATCCTGAAGGTTTCTCAGAGACCTTTCGAAATACCAGTGGGACTCTGAAATGTTTGAGGGCCGCACAAAAACTCGAATGAACCCTCGAGAGAAATTCAGTGAGGCCACTCAGATGTTAAGGGAGGGGGTCCTTCTTGGGTTCATCTAGAGGGCACTTAGAATTTTTCTGTGAGGCTCTCGATCTTTTCAGGGGATCCTTGATATGAATACAATTGACCTGATACAGGTCAATGGCTGGAAGTCATTGATACTTTGCCCAATGACGGTAACTAGATGTCTGCTTCACTTCACACTAAAAATGTTATGAAATATTCCGTCAATTTCCGAAAAAACGATGACATGTCTTAAAAATGGACTTGACCTTAGGTCAATGACCCGGAAAATTCCGAGATTTCTGAGATAGCAGATTTGTTGCGTCTATCAAGATCACTAATCCCTGAAAGTATTATTGTGATATCTTGTTTTCCGAAAAAAATTACAGGACACTAAACTTTTTTGAACATAGGTCCGTTTGACCTCACCTAGTTCAGGCACCTGACCTGACCTGAGGTCAAAACTTTGACACAAGGTGTAAAATTGATAAAGCAAAAGATAAACGAAGTTTTGTGGCTCTGTATTCGTTCGTTTTCTCGCAATCCCAGAAAAACCTCAGGGGGGCGGTCAACTGTCCCCCCAGTCGGGGGCGGGTTGAAGGGCCTTTTGGAGTTTTATGGGCCCGTAAACGTTTCGGCAGGCCCCTTAATATTTTCAAAGGGCCTCTAAAATAAAGCCTTGTCCGGTTCAAAACCATTTTTCTGAATGATCAGAGCATCGCGAAAATTCGGGGACGTCGGAAAAAATAAGATGTCCTCGAGATGAGTTCAGCAGGGAACCCTCAGGCCTGAGAGAGGGTCATTCCTTCAGTTCATCCAGAGGGCCCAGGAGGGTTTTTAGACCCCTCGAGCTCAGGTCCGAGGAGGCCATCGCCTTCATCGTCCCCTTGATCTGCGCCTGGGCGAACCTAATGACCTGAGGGGGTCTCTGACACTTGACTGCCGAACCATTTTTTGCCATTTTTGCCAATCACCCATGAAACAAGGCTATGTCCTTGTGGCCGTATTGTTAAAATGCGTGTAAAATATAGGTAGGAAATCTCATACTGAACATGCCCAGTTTATAAAAAGCCTGTTTTGATTAAGTTTAACGCATATGAATAATGAGTGGAAAGCCACCAAACGTAGATAATGCAAAGTTTTTCCAAAAACCCTAATCCTTGGTTTGTATGAAAAACTCAGCTATGGGAGCTAATATTAATCCAAAAATTGAAAAACCTGAGACGAATGCGGCGCATCCAGTTTTTTCCGCCGCCTATTGCTGCGATTTTGTTTTTTTCCAACTCCGCAACCTATGCGTCACAGTGGGATACTTTCCCGGCGTCACTGATGTGCCCCACAGTTGTGACAGCGTCACCAACTTGAAAATTACTGCCCCTTGAGTAGAAAATCTGCGCCAGGTTCAAACCGCTGCCCCATCTTTGCCCCAACGTTCTCTCGTCGAAACCTGCCACGTTTTGCGGACTTGCCCCTGCATGCAGTGGTGGCTCGGTAAGGGTGACCTTATTTCACGTCATTCCAAATTCAGCTGACGTACTGGAAGTATTGTTTTCGCTTAAGTGCTCTGTGAAAGCGGCGTGCTCTGCATTAGGAAGGTAATGCGCGCTATGAAACTGGCTGGACTGTGCGACAAAACACCCGACCGGCGAAATTCACGCGTGGTCGCAATAAAGTGCGTAAGTACGCTCTCCTGAGTCAGTTGCCTACGGGCTGAAACACCTGCCACGTTGCCACTGTAGTTCAGATGAGCACTGTTCTGGTTAGCAATTCATCCCCCATCGTTAGATTTTCACCAGACGGCACCTGGCAGGGAACCATGCAAAGGAGCCAGCTGCGGTGCAGGTGCAGTGCGGGCTTCCTAATAGACCGCGTCCGTCCCGAAACATTCGCGAATGATCGCGGAACGCTCAGCCACTGGCTGAGCGCTCACTTCCGCAGTGCGGCGTCGTGGCGTCCGGTTCCCGCCCTGGCGGCAGGGCGCCGCTCAAAGGTCACGGAGGTCACGGGGTCGGCCCTCCGGGGGCCAGGGACTGGCCGCGGCGGTCGGCGGGACCTTGGCCGGTCTGCAGCGTGCAAGGATGTGGGAGCCGCCCCTTCCATCGAGGGTGTCGACACTCCGCCTGTGTGAAAGTGGTGCAGACGAGGCAGACGATGATCCAGCTCTTCTAGCTCAACCTGGTAGTAGGTAATGGTAACAGTTTGTCAATGAAGCTTGGGTTTTACCCGTCTGTGTTTGTCTCGCTGTCCTATTTCTGATTTGGATTTTTGTTAGCTATTGTTTTGCACGCTTTAATTTTTTTGAAGTTGTACACAAATAATGCCCCCTGCCAAAACAGAACGAACTATCCGTCCCGTTGTGTCATA
Organism: Capitulum mitella; assembly: GCA_030062745.1. Taxonomy (NCBI): domain Eukaryota; kingdom Metazoa; phylum Arthropoda; class Thecostraca; order Pollicipedomorpha; family Pollicipedidae; genus Capitulum; species Capitulum mitella. The sequence goes on from CP099842.1 coordinate 62,838, forward strand.
AAATACGCTCCAGTATCGGTCTCTCTCTCTCTCTCTCTCTCTCTCTCTCTCTCTCTCTGTCTGTCTGTCTGTCTGTCTGTCTGTCTGTCTGTCTGTCTGTCTGTCTGTCTTCTTCCCTCTCTCCTTTTCTCTCTCATTCCCTCTCTCTCGGATAATTAAATCGTTTCCCATGAACAGCTGGAAGGTGTGCCATCACGTTCATTTCAAGTGATTCTGCATTGGTGTTGATATTCATTCTCGCTAGTGCAGGAGAAGGAGAAGGTTGATTTTTGAGTTTTTTATCGTGATGCCCGAAAACGACTAAACCGGTCGCTCCGAAATTTCGGACAGTTGAGTTTGGAACCTATTTACGTATGTTCTAAAAATCTGAGGCCAATAATTTGAAACGTCATAGAGCCACGACCCCTTTCTGTTCACCATGTCAAGGACAAATCCTGATCGATTACGGCATGTAATCTTACCGCAAACGTTCCATACGATTCACGATATTTACTCTTGCGCAGTTTTTTTGTACGGGTGTCACGTGTGGTGTCAGTGACCTCCGCGATTGGTCCTTACTGTAGTCAAGGTCATCTTAGGCTTAAGTCTTTAAGGTAAGTGACCTTTTTAACCATTTGGTGATCTCTGGATGGTCATAAAGTAATTGGAATAGGTGATTTGCATAGAAGCAGTAGTTCCAGTCCCTATTTATCATCAGTAGTCGTTCTGGGGTCCTCAGAGGCAACGTATAGACTACGTCTGATCAGATCCAATGGAAATTTGAATCGATTGCCATGCCGTCCTTTGAGGTCAGCCGTACGGTCACCGTGTAACTCCAAAGGAGCAAATTGGGTATCCTACGCAGGAGACAAGGCTGCACGCTGGTCGTAACCGTGTTACCCCGACATCGAGTTTGGAAATGTACACCGTCGAAGATGTCCCAATGGCGAATACTTGGGGGGGGGGGGTGAGGCGTTGTCGGAACAACTTCACGGACAGCTGTATTCCATATGCTTTGGAACTACTGTGAAATGCCAGAAAAAATGTGGGACTGTTTGATAAAAGGTACGTTGGAACCATAAACAGAGATGAAGAATATGTGCAGCAAAAATGCATAAATAATTATGCAAGTAAGTTCTTGTCATCATTATCGACGCATTCTTGTTGCCGACAATATACAGTTACACTACCATGAATCCCACAGCTCAGTCGATAAAAACGTTAGTGACGTATGTATACCGAACTGATGCACGATTATAAATCCTTTTTCTGCCCATGGTCCCGTTGGAACCAAAATGAAGAAAACTGATCTTAAAAACACGTCTTTCAACATTGCAGTGCAGGGAGGTTTGAAACGTTCCACGTCCTAAGAACTCTTGGGTCACGAATTACCCTGATGATTCCACCTCGCTTAGCGGCTTCTAACTTCTCACAGCCGCGGATTTCGGACTCTTCCTGCGCCATCGTCGGGATAGAACGACAGTGGGCTAGCTGCCCATCGCTGCTGACTCTCGCAGGCGAGCTCACATTAATATCGCCTGGGCAGAGAACGGATGGCGCAATGATTAATGATGGGCTCTCCAAAAAGTGTAATTGCCCGCGGTTGATTTAGACCAAGATGATTCGGTTGCCATGGCAACTGGACCTGGTGTGAAAATAAGGTAGGATTGCGTTACAGATCACCAGTTCAGTGCCCTGCAGCGGTCTTTGCCCAAGAAATATGAAATCGACCAGTAAGCCTTCAAGTTCGTTTCGTCTCAACATATTCTGAATGTTTTGACTCATGTTGTAGCTTGACAGGGGCGGCCGTGTTCATTGTCTTGGCTTAGAAGTCACATTAAAAATTCTGGTGGGCTGCCGGGCTGCCTGACACAACACAAAGTAAGACAGCAGATGGAAAATCCAGACGCCTGTGAATTAGGGACAAACTAGCGGAATAATATGGAGTAAATATAATCTGACTGTATCCGGCATCAAAAAGGAAATGTGAAATAACTGATGTAAGAAATTATACGTATTTAGCATTCTATTGCCCAACCTCGTTGAATAGTAACCGATATTATTTGCCGACATTATTTCCACCCAAAACGTGGCCACATATTTCAGCAAAGCGGCAAAAATACCTTGTCGAACTGACCGACCTAGGAGAATAGAGAATTCATTATTTTTAAGCCGTTCCGTTGAAAATGCCTAATGCAGTCCATATACTTGCTCGGTATTCATGATCTCAAACGATTTATTTTCAAATGCGCGAGGAAAGCGCCATGATATGGCGTCTCGGTTACTGAGCATCCTGGACAACATTAAGGTGCATTTCAGAAAAAAAAGAATCATTATGGTGTGGTGTTTACCCGAGAATTCTTCCACAGTTAGGTCTTAACAGCCAAGAGGGTCTCAACAGTTCGTCCTTCTCGAAGGCCGCGCTTACAAAAAACTCTATGGGACGATGACAACATTTGAGTCATCTCCTGCGGACGAGTTTTTGTTGGACCCCAGCAGCACACCTAGGGGTGTTGGTTTGGGGGGGATGTTTTGTTCGGGAATGTCGCAAATCGTTTGGGCCCAACTTGTGCGACTGCCACAAGTTCACTGCTGGCTGCACGTGAGCTCGGTCTGCCTGCAGTCGTGAGGAGGACGTTCCAGCGCACGCTCCAGCCTCCTTGCGGTGAATATATGGGAGGTCGCGGTCGTCGCTGCAGAAGGCTGTATGGGCGGACCACATAACCTTAGGATTGCGCAAGAGGAGGCGGTGTGGGTCGAAAACGCCATCCATTCACCGTTATCTTAGGCTGGGCGCTTTGGAGCAGCATGTGCCCTGCTTAAGTAAGTGTGCAATGTAAGATGAGTCCGTGATGGGTTATCAGATAAAGCAAGACATAAAAAACCGCAATAAAGGAGTCCAAGGGTCTGGGGAGTGTCTGCCAGCAGCAAGGGTTTCTCTAAGAGCATGTAAACCCGCCTCTCTACAGAAAAGGGATGTCTTTTTACTCAAGTGTTCGGCGAAGGCTACAGGCGCCGACCTGCCACCGAGCAGCAGTCAGCTCGAAGTACGGTGTTACACTGCGCCAGCGGGGCTCGTGCCGGCCCTGTTCCGTGGGCGCATCGGAGATCTCGCCGTCTGTCTGTACTGTGCACAGTGGTCTGCCATGGGCTGATGGTCCAACCGTACTTCGCATGGACCATACTTCGCGTGGTCCACTGTGTGGTCTTTTATCGGCTAGTGATCTCACCACACTGCAGGCTCTGTGTGGTCTATGGTACAGTCTGAGTGGTCTGCTGCGTGGTCTGTAGTCGGTTAGTGGTCGAAACGTGTCATGAGTGGTCTGAGTTGTCTTCTGCGTGGTCTGTAGTGGTCAGGCCATACCCTGTATAATTTCTTTAGTCTCTGATTTGGTCTGTCCTCTGGTAGTGGTCAGAATGTGTTCTGTTTGATCCATGATTTGCATGATGTGCGGTGTGTATGAGTGTATGCATGGTCCGTATGTATGGTCTGCTGTGTGGCCCATCGCCTGCCAATGATCACACCGTGGCCTGCGCGGTCTGGTCTGCTGTGTGGTCTGTTCTGCGGCCAGCTCCCGTCAGGCGGTCCGGCCGAGCCGGTGTGCTTTGCTGCCGATGGTATGTAAGTGGGCCAGACAACGCTGGCGGCTGCCGGCTGGCCTTGCTGCAGCGGCCGCAGGCGCCACCAGACTCGCTGCAGCTCACCTACAAATAGGCCACTTCCTCGACCTTTTGTTCGGCGCTCGCGCGGCCGCTGACGTCACGGTGACGTCAGGAGGGTGCGGCTGAGGAGACAGAGCCAGTAGATAGGAGGGTATTTTCCAACCCCCGGTGATGGTGCAGCTGTTCTGTGTCAGACATCCTGGCAAAAACGGATGGATGTTGGCACTGACGGCATGCGTGGAGAATTCTGCTGGGCTCTGGGTGCTTCTGTTTATTTCCATTATTTCTGACTTGCCCATTAATCCATTTCCATTGCTGTTGCTTTTTGTTTTATTTGTGGTACGCAATTATTTGCCAGTCCAAACATGGTGTCAAAAAGCTGGATGTCAGGAGGCAGTCAGCTGCAGTGTTTGCTTTGCTGACGGGCCTCTGGATGTGACAAAAATCAAGTGTCGGGAGACTGCATACCAACAGACCCTGCTGCGACGTCCGTGAAACAATGATATTTGACCACGACACTTTGATCATTGTACGAGATGGGGACGTTTGAAACAGTGAACCATGAACGTCGAATCTGGCTGAGATGATAGCTACAATGACGCGAATCTAGCTACATTGATGCGAGGTGACATATCTTTGGCATTCAGCAATAAGCAAATTAGGCAGTCGTTCACCACATGAAGTGTTGGGAATCGACGAAGTCTTGTATACCTATTTTTTTTTTAAATCGTGCAGATGATAATGACTGCGTGCATTGTATGCTTGACAGTGTTTGTATGTACTGATAACCACTGACCTGTTATTTTTGTTATTTTTGACGAGAGACCGTAATAGCCGCGAGCCTATTGCGGATGGCTTTAACCCGTCCCCGACGGGGGGGGCAGTTGACTTCCCCCCTGAGGTTTTTCTGGGATTGCGAGAGAACGAACAAACACAGAGCCACGAAACCTTGTGTAACTTTTGCCCAATTTTACATCTCGTGTCAAAATTTTGACCTCAGGTCAGGACTGGTGCCTGACCTAGGTCAGGTCAAATGGACCTATGTCCAAAAAAGTTTAGCGCCCGGTTCAACTTGTGTACCTTTTGCATCAATTTCACATCTCGTGTCAAAATTTTGACCTCAGGTCAGGACCGGTGCCTGACCTAGGTCAGGTCAAACGGACCTATGTCCAAAAAAGTTAAGCGCCCTGTAACTTTTTTCACAAAACAAGATATCTCAATAATACTTTCAGGGATTAGTGATCGTGATAGATGCAACAAATCTGCTATCTTAGATTTTTCGGAATTTTCCGGGTCATTGGCCTAAGGTCAAGCCCATTTTTAACACATGTCGCCGTTTTTTCGGGAATTGACGGAATATTTCGAAACATTTTTAGTGTGGAGTGAAGCAGACATCTAGTTACCGTCATTGGGCAAAGTATCAATGACTTCCAGTCATTGACCTGAGGTCAGGTCACGAATAACTGTAGCGAGCCAAAATGTACCACCGTCAAAATCGAGGATGAATTACTCAGAATGGGTAGAAAATGGCAGAACTAGCTTGCACAGACGTAGGTAATACCATGAACCTCAAAAAGCTTGAAAAAAATTTCGTATTTTGGAAATAAACAGGCTCTCGCGAATAAAGCTCCGCCAGTTCTGTAGATTGGTAACTAATCAATTTTTCCAAAATTTAAGCATGAGAAACCATCACAAGAACCACAAAGGTCAATAAAGTTTACATCGATCGTCTTTTTTCGCGAAAATAAAGGAACGCTAAAACTAGTTCCCGTCAATTTGTGACCGCATACGGCAGCGGCGCACACCGACGGCTGACGGGGAGAATTGCCGTGTCTTTAACTCAACGTTTCGGCGTATATATTGAACAAATCTGGGAAATTAGACGTGTATCAGCATCCGCGGACCTTTACTTGTGCGCTGGTTCCTTTACCCATTCGTTATTAGTCACAGCCCTTGAGATTCAGGCCATTTCTCGGTCTCATGCAGTCGGCTATGAGAAAACATATATAGGGCGTAAATTGCTTACATATTATCTAAAACTAAAAATGAGACCAGTTTCGAGCGCTACTCGTCACAAGCTTCCCAACGGTATGCTTATTTTTTATCATGCGGCCAACCATTAGTGAGTTAGAGGAGGGCAGTCAACTGCCCCCCCCCCCCCAGTCGCCCATGTTCGAAACGGACCGACGGTCGTGCGTAGGTTAATACATGCCTGAAGTCTGAAGTCCGAAATCTGAAGGCTTGCAGGACAGCACAACCATAGCACGCGGGAGTAAGGCCAACGATCTGGCACCGGCTACGTCGGTTCCTCTTTGTGTGATTCGCTCATTGCTGGGTGGGTCTCGGGCAGCCGAGCATGGCAGACTCACTATCGTCGACAACAGAAATGATATGCCTACCCCGCTGCGCGCTCCGTCGAGGAACTGCCAGCCAAACGCAGGGACAATCTCGCCTGACTGCTGGCTGGGTGTCGAGAAAACAGTGTCGTCAGCCGTCGCACCGCCTGCGCACCGGAACCCGGACATCGGGCCATTTCTCTCCCGCCCCGATCGGCCCGTTTTCGACACCACTCTACGCCGCTGACGGCCGGCCCCGCAGCGGCTGGCGCCGGCAGCGCGAGCTGCGAGAGGTCTGACGAGCCGGGCCAGCTTCCAGAACAATTAGCGCAGGGGCGCGATTTACGCCGGCCGAGCCGTCATCGGCAGCCGCCGCTCCTGGCCCGGACGTGCTCTGGCAGCTCCGCCACAACAATGCTGTGCATGAGCGGCACCCGGCGGCCAACTGACCGGCTCGAGACGTGGGCAGACTCATAACCATCCTGCCGATCTCTGAAAACTGCAGGGAAAGCTGCCCAATTGGCGCCACCCTGCCTAATTGCGCCACCCTCCATTATCTCCTAATTGAGACAGATGATTGGCGGATAAAGAATATTTTCTGAGAGAGACGGCATGGCTGCAGGTTTGACCCCTTCCTCTCTGTCAGCGATACAGACGTGTTGTGGTTCCGTGAAGTTTCAGTGCAAGTTTGAAATAACTTGCTGCCTTGTATAACCGTGTATAACTATGCAACTGTATAACCCTTGTATGACTGTGTTATCAATACCTTAAAGTAAAATCGGTGGTATACAGTGTCTCCGTTGTGGAATTACGCTTCCCATTTGATCAGAATAGAGATGATACGTTCGCGCATTTTTTCTTGTCCGCGTCTAGTTTTGTTATGATAGAGCCATTTGTGGCATTTTTATATTTATATTAGCCATTGTAATAGAGCCTTTTTGCGCCACCATTTGCCGGGGCTTATTGCGCCAGTGGAACAATCGGAACAGGACTAGTTAACGGTTTGCTGACGGTAGTCCCAGTGTTTTACACGTTGCTGGGACTCACTTAAAGCAATAATCACGCGGGGGGAGGGGATTTCGCGGCTGCAGAGGGGACACCTTGAGATTGAGGCAGAAATGTCGCCAGATCCAGGGCCTTCTTGGAAGAGATGCAATTCTTATTGAGATTCTTATTGCTTCTTATTGCAACTGAGAAGCCCGTTCGGCCCCGACGTCCACTGGCTACGGAAACTAATGTAAAACATCATTTTTTTTTCATTCACCGTGTGATCGTCGCTCAAAGCCTCGCATGCAGTCCCCAGGCCAGGAATCCTGGCGACACCCCAGGAACGAGGACCTCCTATCAGTCTTGTGGATAAATGCGTTTCAGATTTTACCCACTTCATTTAGAGGGGGTGGCTCGCCGCTGATCGCACTCAGTGTGCCTGTAGGAGCCAGGTGACCTCGCTGCCCCCTTCTCCATCGGGAAATTTACCTGCCACTGCAGGATTTTGTTCCCTTGCTGAAATGATGCATCCTTTTCATGCTCCAAACCCCTTTTTATTTCGGTGACTTTACTTCGACATTTAGCAAACGCAGGACTATTGCATTTTCAGCTTAAGAGGGAAACATTTTCGGATCACAAGAGGGGTATGGATCCCAAACCCACTGAATGCGCCAAAATAGCCACCTCCATGAGGCTGCCCAGCATCTTGTCGGGATCTGAGTACCTCTTCCGATCTGCTAGCAAGTATTTGCAAAAAGAACAACGAGTGAAACTATTTATAATATGCCAAATAGTGGTTCGTTATATCTTCAGCGGCCGCAAAGTACCTGGAACTACGTATCATTTCTATGGTGGCGCAATAAGGCACATCATATAGGACAGGGTTGCCCTAATTGCGCCTTTTACATTATGTTGTTAGCAACTGAGTAACATACAGAAGGCAAAGACTGAAGCTTTAAAACACCGGATATTATGGCGGTCAAACGGCCAGAGGAGGTATATGAGAAAGAAATAAGGCAATGTTTCTCATACCATAGTCATAGTGTCCGTTTTTTTCGAAAAGGTGGCGGAAATTGCGCAGCTTTCTCTACTTGATATAACAGACGTGCGCGCGCTACAGCGGGTGGCCGGCCCAATAGCGCGCTCAGCACGGCCCCGGTGAACATCGCGTACGACAGCATCCCATCCCGGTACTCTCATGCATCTTTTATCTGCAGGCGTGTGCAGGAATTTCACGGCGCGAGGAGGGACGAGACAGAAATGTGCGGCCGATTGAGCGCATCATGGCCGTCCGCCAGCCCCATACTAATGAAGCCAGGGCAGATGTCATACCAGTCAGTTGCCCTCTTATTTACTTTTTTCTTTATCTGAACATCGATTGCGCCTCACTTATCAAAATTCTAGTTAAGCAGGTCCACATGGCACTTGCCTTACCAAATGAAAAAAAAAACTGGTACGAAGCACATTGCGGATTCGCAAACAGATACAGGTCGGGTTCTGAGCATCCTCAAACCGTCGCCGTTACCCCAGAGAAACCTGCCCGCTAATAATTGGGTTTGTTCACGAATTCATGAACTCGTCTGCCATCGTCTACATGTTATCAATCTGCGTTGCCTGCGGTTTCTAGTATGTTGACAGTTCAATTAGTTTCATTTTATTGCGATTTCATCCGAACTTTATAACGATGTCATGCATGATTGTCAGCAATCATGCCATTTGCTAACTGTGTGAAACTGAACAAAATTAAATCATGATTAGTCCCAAGCTTCTGAATTCCCCCCCCCCCTCTCTCTCTCTTTCTCGTCAGCCACCATCCGACCATCGGTCTGGATCTATCAGTGATCACCTGTGCGAAGGTTGCAGCAAACTGTGGTAAATTAATGCAGCTGGCAAATGGTCATCGTTCATGATTCAGTGAAAAGCAATGAGCTGAATCTTGTAGACTTGAGTGCATTACGGAATCAGGCGACGAAGAAAGCACACGGTGGAACTGGTGTGATGGCTTGCTTTTGAAACGTTTTGTGGGCTATTGGGTTTAGGTCATGATGGCAAGTTTAGTATGTGTCATATGTTCCGCCGAGGAGGAAATCATGGCACAAATTGGGAAGTGTGGTCCGCGAGACGACGCTATTCTGGTTGAGCCCATGATACCTTTTTCAGCATCGCTTTCAGATAAAATAAAGGGAACAGCGTTTTCATTTTGAAGATGTAGCTTTTGGGGACTGTTTTTACGGATGCCAGCGCATGCATAGAACATCGCCGCCTTAAATCCAATATTATTTGGGTGGGATATGAAGAGCAAGACGAGGCAAGCAAAGCTCAATGCTCTGAAGGGCTTTTATGAATCGTTTATCGGCAGGCGTGTGCAGGAATTTCACGGCGCGAGGAGAGCCGGGACAGAAATGTGTGGTCGACTGAGCGCGTCGTGACCGTCCGCCGGCCCCATAGTAATGAAACCAGGGCAGAAGATGTCAGAACAGTCAGGTGCCCTCTTATTTACATTTTCCTTCATTTAAACATCGACTGCGCCCCACTTACCAAATTTCTAACTAACTGTCGGAGTCTTTCAGGATGACTTGGGAGATCCCGTCAATTTTCACCGCGTGGCCGGTAGTCTAATCGCCAGATTCCGTGCCATCAGGATGCCTATTTCTACACATCGTTCAAAAGGCGGGCCTGTGCCGTCCAACCCAGTACGTAAATCGTTCCAGCGCAAACGTCTGCTCGCTGGACCGACAATGCTCGCCATATCTGCGCAGCCTGTGGCTGTCTGGGAGGGAAATATCAGGTCAGTATGTTCTGGCGCGGTTTCTATCAGCCAATGTTGACCCACACAGGGAACTGCCCGGCTCCGCGGAGCGGAGAAGCGATCTGTTTGGCGACGGACCGCACCGCGCTCAGCCAGCATACATGCCGTCACGGGTCGGAGGACCGCAGCTGAACCCTCACGATCCTGGTCTGTTCGTTGCCGGAAGTCACTGAGCGGTAATGTTGTGCAGAACGATGCATCGCTGTCTTGCGAGTTGAAAAAGTGAATTCTGCGCATTGAATAATGACAAGCGGGTGGTACGTACAGGCGTCGAGTGAACATTGTGAGGTAATGAGTAACATAGTCATACCACACGTGGTGGAGTTGACATCGCTGGGCACTTTAAACCCACCATTCGCTGGGGGTCTACTTTTTCCCCATCCCATGGGTTTTTCTTGGACGACTTTTAAGTTATTTAAGATATCTGGCTGAAATTTTGTTTGCATTTCGGTGAACTCCTAGCGCACGTTTCGTCAAATTTTTCGGTCAAAGTCATGCAGGGTCACGGACCAAGAGCAGGTCAAAGCTGGGCGTCGCGTGAATTGACCCGTTCAAGTCACAGTTGGACGGAAAGATTCATTAGAGATTTGATTATGAAGGATAAGAAACGAATAGAATATGAACGGACCGAACGAAATTACACACACACACACACACACACACACACACACACACACATATATATATATATATATATATATATATATATATATATATATATATATATATATATATATATATATAGTCGTTTTCACCTAATGCCCTCCTCAGGTCAGAGTCATTGGACCTTTCCCAAGGTCATGCATTTTTTGCGTGACCATATTTACATGACCCACAGTATGTGGATTGGTAATTTTTGTGGTAATTGGAGGCGCTGATTTTCACAACACTGAGTCTGTTTTACACCCTAACTGGTCCAAAGAACAGTTTCGTGGCACTTTGTATGAAAATTTTGTATGAATCATATCTATTTTCTATGAATTTCGTGCAAATATTAGTTCTGCGTACAAATAATAGTTGTGTACAGATTGTTCTTTGTACAAATAAATAGTTCTGATATTTCGTACAAAATATCACAACCGTTTTGTACGAAAATATTGGCCTTGACCTTTAGGCTGGCCTTAGCCACGACCTGTGACCTTGACCCTTTGTCTTCTTTCTGACGCTTTCGGTAACACTTTCGTAAGATTTTAGAACAAAATGATGGGATAAATTGTTTCCGACGTCTGGCATATGCGCGGGGCTTCGGGATTGGAGCTGTTCGTCTTTTTACAATTTGACTTGACCTGTGACGTCATCCATGGTCTTAAGCACCAATACCCACGCATTTATTGAAAACTCTCGTTAAAGGCTATCGTTTGCAATATGAGACGTTTCAAATTGTCTGTTCATTACGAAGACGGACAGAGGCAGGGAAAAAAATGACTCCATTACTCCAGCGAATGGATGCCGAGTTAAGTTTTTAGTCCCTTTCAAAGCAAGGAGAAAACCCCCTAGCCCAAACGAAAATCCCCACCTGTCACTAGTCATCTCCAGCGTCGTTTGGAGCTGGCAGCGACGTCGACGTGTCTAAAGTCTTGGCTGTGATGACCTCGCCGCGTACCGGTCGAGGTCGACTGCCCGCGCTCAGAGCGGACAGGAAACAGCAGCCACCGGCGGTGGCCGGCCTGGTGCTCTCGGGTGCTCGCCAGCCGAGGCGGGGTGAAAGGGCGCGCGGCGCGCCGCTGGAGTCGGAGCGTAATGGCCCAATCTGCCCCACGATCGACGGAGAGGTTCGACGCGCAGTCGCTGCTCGGCTCCGACGGCTCCGACGCGGCCGGATTCAATCCTGCTGTGAAACGCGCTAGAGACGCTATCTTAACGCTCTGTCACGGGCCGCGGAACGCGCTGGATGGCCCCAGCTTCCCGAGTTTGCGAGCAGGTCTGCGCAGGCTGGTGAATGGTGGGCCTGCTGTTTCGGAAGTTGTTGATCGGATGTGTATTAAAGTTCTCAGGTGTGGACCAGCGTAAACCGTCTCGCTGAAGTCATTGCCATGCCCCCCAGACCCTTCTTAGCATTTAGAGGCGGACTTTGCAGCCATAGACAGGACAATGTAAAGCATCAGATCTCAAGGGGTGCTCTTCAGTACATCAAATCTGACCCGCCAACAACTGAGGTATGTGGCGCAACACCATTGACTGAGGACAGGAAAAATTGTCTCGCGGGGTATCTTTTGAATTACTGGACATATTTAAATGAATAAAACGTTAATCGACAGCCCTGCATCGCGCGATCACAGGGCATAACAATTATGTTGGGGCAATCATGAGATAACAGGATGACAGGTCGAGAAATGCCATTTTTCGATAACGATCGGTCGAAGTAAGATGCCGCCACGTGTCATTCACGCCCTGTGAAAAATAATTAGAATGCTCTAAGCGCATTACGCGTATTAACTTCGCAAATACCTTTTTCTGGTTCAGATCACAGGTTAAGATCAACTTAAATCAACATCTTGCAATATACTATCTAAATAACTGCTGGGCCGATTTCATCAAATAAAACGTGAATCGATAGCCCTGAATTGTGCGATCTCGGGAACCTTCAATAGAACTACAGAAACATAAATATCTGATCCGAGATGACCAGCAGCGTAGTCAGAGGAGGCCGGAGGGATGAATTGACCCTTGTGGTCAGATGTTTAAAGATAGTGGGCTATTATCACGAGTGATTGTTAAAAGGATAAAAAATATTTTAAAAGACAGTGGTAGTGCACCTCTATTTTCGAATTTTTTTTGCTGTGCTATTGGAAAGGGTCTTTCTCTCCGAGTTGCAATAAAATGGCTGGAGTACTATCAAACCTTATTATTCGGGTTTTGCCCACCTTCCCCTTCAAAAATCCTGGTTACGCTGCTGGTAATGACCTAATATAAAGTCACTGATGTCATTTATTGACCTTTTATGGCGTAATACCATTGTCCTGCAGTTCCTATGCGTAAACAAACAAGTGAATTCAAGTCAGATGAAAAATTTCAAAGATGGTCACCTTTGTGACGACATTTTAACATGGCTTTGAAGGGCCTTGCTAAAAATATGCATAGAAATATTTGCAGAGTTGCTGTAAAGGGGGTACTGAGAGTTCCAAACAGATGCCGTTGTTCATTTTTCAGATATATCGAAAATTTGAGGGGCAACGTTGTGGTCAACGTTGTCTCAATCAATGACGAGTTCAGAAAACCCCATGCGAAAAATTTATTTCCGTCGTGCGGGCACATGTACGTAGACTTCTACGCGTTCCGGCTAGGCCATAGTCAGTTTCTTATGGGAAGCTGGCCGACCCGACCTACTTAATCTTTAAGCAAAAGCATTAATAATGATTTTTGAGGGGGCTATGTCGGGCAAAATGACCCAGCAATTGCCAATGTAGGGTATGCCTACAACAAAGTGAAATCTTTAATATCTAAGGTCTTACATCAAGAGGCCAGTCGGCTTTTCCGATTTCCATCATGATCGTTGAATGGAACAGACAGGCCCGTGTTTTGGACTCGTGATTCCGCCTCCCTCATTGGCGGGGTTGGCATGAGGCCGATCCTGTCAAGGAGGCAGCCCATAACTCTGCGCTTGAGGAATAAGCTGGTGATGACAGTCCGACACCAAGTATGCCAGTGGCTTCTGACGATAGTGTCAGCAAGCGTGTTAGGTCATAAAGCACGTTTAATATGTACCTACGTAGCAAAACCATAAACAAAATGATAACCGTTAGGAGCAGGTAGTCAATTACCTTCGAATTCCATTTTTCAGTTCTTTTTCCCACTTTTGGATGTCGCAACGTGTACGGGTCGTTGTAGTATGTCTACCACTTGCGCTAGACAACAATTTGTCATTTGCCGGTGTTCATCCCACTGCCGGCGAAGTCAGGGTAACAGTCCGTGTCACTGGAGGCGCAGCACAGGGTAACAGTCCGTGCCACTGGGGGCGCAGCACGGGATAACAATCAGTGCCACTGGGAGCGCAGCACGGGGTAACAATCAGGGTCACTGGGGGCGCAGCACGGGGTAACAATCAGTGCCACTGGAGCGCAACACGGGGTAACAATGTGACTGCGCGGGTCCGGCCACATTTCCCAAGATTTCGATGACAGTTTCCCTTTCTGGCGTGCCATTCCCCGAGATACCGTTGAAACTAGTTTCCATACCCAACCATTGTACATAATAATACTGTAATCGTCCGCACACCTGCATGTACAGCATACAAAAAGGATATGGCCATGCCATGTACGATCAACAAACGACACAAATGAACGGCTGAACGGCGCGCAGCGCTCATCGTAGGCGGGACGTACAGCGGCCGCGCCCGCGAAGCGAGGGCTCGATCAGCGAGCCAGTGCGCCAGCTTAAGGACAAAAAGTGAAATTATAAAACAGCTCTGGACACCCGTCAATACCAAGGTTCACATCATTTGAAAATATCGACTCCGAAAGTCAGGTTTAGTTCACTATGGTGGGACTAAAAATTCAGGCTATTAAAACTCACAGAACTTGACCCGTTCTTTTGCCAGCCAACTTCCGAAAACCATTTGTGACGATTAGTTGGTGTCACGAGGCGGCGGGAAACTTTGCGTTTCCGGATTTTTGTTACGGGATTACGGGTACTTGCGTTTTGAAGGGCGAATGGTACCGTAAAAGTGGAGGGAGGGGCAGGTACCATTGCCACCCCTCACTTTGAAAACGGGGCATTGCCCGCCCCCCCTTCCCCCGTTCTTACGCCTATGAGGATTACAACAGGTGCAAAACCTAGCAGTAGCCCAAGCTGGCTCACGTGTGTCACAAAGGCAGTCACGGATGGTTTAGCACCACTCCAGATGTGCCTTATGCCTATAGTCTTAAAAGAAACAAAATGAAAAGTGGTTTTCTACCTGCGTAGAAGCGTTATAAAGTCTACAAACAAGCTGCATAGCAGAAAACATATGATTCAAGAATATTAGAAGAGATCATAAACCGGACAAGGTGCTCTAATCTATGTACAAAGTGTTTACAAAAAGGCCTGCTTTAGCCTAGATTTCATTTAATGAAGGAATACTTTGGGGCTTTGTTGATATATTTTGAAACATATCATTTAATATATTATTGCTTAGGTCTTTGGCCGCTAAGGATGTTGTGTATTTGCGGACATTGTCAGAGAAAACGCTAATATATTTGGTGCGATAGAGATCAGTTTTAGCATGCTGATAAAATAAGCGGTAATTTGCTACCAAATGATGGCGTATTTGCTCAGGAAGGAAAGAGAAGCGATGTTTTCATCATTTTTTACCTTGAGGTAACTGTCATTCCTCGGCATTAATTAATTAAACGTATTAGGTATACCACAACCGAGAAATTCATCCAGATTTCGGCAAACATCTCTGCATCCCTAGATCCGGGCCGATTTCCCTCGAAAAGGGAAATTTCCTTAGATGTGGTGGCGCTGCGGGGTAACAGTCCTTGCTGCCGGAGGCGTAGGGTCGTCTCGTGCGGCCGTAGTCTGGTGGCGTCGTCGCTTCTCATGTCGCCCGCTGTAACCAGACAAATGACTGCGTCGGTCGAGAGCGAAATTGTTCAGCGGTGACTGTGCCGTGCTCGGCCGATTACGGTGAAAGATGTTCCAATCTCCCGTCGTCATCACTTGTGCGATAACGGTCGTAAACTTGGTGACACGGTGTTCGCTAACAGCATACACACGTTACTAAAAATGAACGAAAACGACGTTGTCTTGCAAATTGCTGCCACTAACCAGTGGACATGCCATGCTGTTTATTTAGAACTTTGGCGTCAAGGACACCATAGATAAGCAGATCAGCGCGAGAGGTTATTTGGAATAGACAAACAGACCACACAGACTGTATGATGACACTTCAGCTAGAGGTCACCTATGTATGCTGTATGTTTTCATGTTTCTCGACAGGGAAACGGTCATGCGGCTCATGCGGGAAACGGGTCTGGTAGGCCACAACTCCCATTTCTTCAAAGAAAAGCACGGTGACATTTCCTCGCATTCAGCTGGAAATCGACCCACGCCGGACCGGCCTCCGGATCCACTCTCACCGAGCGGGTGGAGGGGGTCATGAGACCCCAGGATCTCGAGCACTGTAAGTCGCAAAGAAAAAAAAACGAAAAAGGCCGTTGGGAAGGCCTTGGTGGAACTAGACGAAAACACACAGATTTAACCCTATTCTTGGATTTTTTGCTTGCCAATGCCAGGGTTTTCGACGAAGCTTCACGAAACTTGGTGACTTTTTCTAGCTTTTCTGTCTACATACTGTGACGAAATTTCGAAATTCTTTTTCCTCAGGGGCGGAGCCAGGCAACGTTTTTTGGGAGGCACCTTAGGCCATTTTTGGCCCTGTTGAGGGTAAAAGGAAAATGACCGTCCAAAATATCGTTTTTAAGATAGAATAAACAATTTAAATGGATGTATAGCAAGAGAGTCGGGCAGCCTGCAAATACAATGACGTTTAGAATCGGCCATACCATCTAGCCCTCCGGGAGTAGGGTTAATTCTGCCGGCGGTCTCAAAATTTGGAATAAAACGTGACCTGACCTCAGACCAAGGGTGAAAAGGTACATTACCCCGGGCAAAGAACATGGGAAGCACCAGAGCGTATATTCAGGCATAAAAAGCACGGAACTAGATCCACAGTCCTAATCAATAGCACAAAAAGGCCAAGTTTGGCTGACATTAGGTCACTGACTTCGACATTTTCGAAAAATTCTAGATATCAGAATTGTTGCATTTGTCGTGTTTTGTCAATGTATCATGTTTCATGTTAATCGATGCATTTCACAAAAACGTTATGACACGTCGCTTTTTTGAATATGGTCTTGGTTGGGCTGTTCTGAGTCAGTGGCCTGAGGCGACCTCGAGCAAAAAAAAAACAACAATGGTAAAAAAGACGTTTGAAAACGTACCCAAAGTTGCATGTCACTGCGGCTCTGTTTTCTAACCATCCTCGAAGAACCGAAGGGGAGGTTCCAATGAAATCCCCGCCCCGCCCGGCGAGGGATGAAGACCTGACCTCTTTGGAAGGCCCCTGGCATATGCATAGGACCGGGAAGGGCCAGGACTCCCTGGTTTTCTTGGACATTTAACATTAGTCCCATGGGAAAAGTTTTTGCCCCCCCCCCCCAGACATTTCTTTCAGTGTTCATACGCTTCTCGCTCCTGGCCCCTGGCACGAGCCACACGATTATAGTATTTGTAGTAATTTCCGTTGAGTCTCTGATAACCGTAAGAGTAACTGTAAATTACAGAATACCTGATGCTGAGCGCGACGTTTTGTTGGTGAAAATCGTCTGCGATTTTCATTAATTGCCGCTCGTCTATCAATAGCTATTAGCGGGACTGCATACAGCACGTTGTTAGATTTTTTGCGCATTGAGTCTCTTTTAGGTTCGCTTGACTACTTGCAAGGGCTGAGAAGATGTATGATGAATGCGGGACGTTGGTGGCTTAGATCAACTGTCCGCGACATCTTCCCCATTGGCAGGGGCCGGTTTAGGACAACTGTCATTGAAAACAAATAATGCGGTGCACGCAAACGCATTGGGGGATGATTTCCTTGCTGGAACGTTTTTTGCGTTTCCAAATAAGACCGAAATACAATTCTGTTCCAGTTTCGTCAACAAAAAATGGTTCCGAGCAACCGGCTTTTCTGCTACTTCGACGACGCCCGTGGTAAAAGGAATGACGTAAAATGAGACACATGAGAGCATTAAACAAGCGTGGGATTGTACAAAAGTGGACCGATTGATTAGAGTGAAACACAACCACGGCCTTGCGCAAGCTTAGAACCATTCAGATCATGACGAACATGAATCCGTTAATGAAACATTACAGACAGCGCTGGGGGAAGACTGGCCGTAAACCAGCCACAAACCGAGACAATCTGCGTAGAGTTCTTGTAACCAGGCGTGATCTTGGAACATCAGCCGATAAACGCCCCATTCGGCGCGACCGGCGATGAGCTTTTTCACAGTACCGCACCAGTTCTGCACTCGCCAAAACGAGGCCAACCCAAAATCCGCCGTCGGCCGAAAGCTATCGGAAATGTCCGTGATCCCTGCAAGGTTTACGACTGCGCCCCGCGCGGTAACTCAGATTCACTTTCACGATAAATCGCTGGCGGTCGGCCTTCGTTCCACCGTGAGAGAATTTACGGCGAAGGTCTCGCGGCCGAGGCCGGCGAGGGCGGCTTGGCGGGTGCCGGCCGGCCCACCTCAGACCGGCATCGACGCCTGCGCTGGACGAAAGCCTGCCTGGGTTCGTTCGGCCGCTGGCGTCCGGCCACGCTTCGCGCCGGGAAAACAAATATTTGCCCGCAAATTTGGTTTTCTGCCGGACGGTGAGGCGAAGCTCGCGCGCGCCGGACCCACAGCGCGATATGGCCGGGAAGATGCGGAAGATTTCGCTGCAGGTGAACCGCACCGCCGTCAGCCTGCAGTCGCGCACGCGGAAGCTGTCGCTGCAGGTGGCCGGCAAGCCGTCGGCGGCGCGCGGCAACGCCAAGCCCTTCCCCAAA
This sequence comes from Capitulum mitella, assembly GCA_030062745.1. NCBI lineage: Eukaryota > Metazoa > Arthropoda > Thecostraca > Pollicipedomorpha > Pollicipedidae > Capitulum > Capitulum mitella. Next base: position 81,145 of record CP099842.1, read on the forward strand.
TTTGGCACCGACTTCGTCGTCCACGTGACGACGGGCGACAAGGACGGTGCCGGCACCGACTCCAACGTGTTCGTGCGCCTCTTCGACGGCAAGGGCAACCAGACGGAGGCGATCAAGCTGGACCGGCCGCTGCGCAACGACCTGGAGCGCGGCGCCACCGATAGCTTTCCTGCACGCGGCGCCGACGGCTTCGGCAACATCGAGCGCATCGAGCTCTGGCGCGACAACTTCGGCGTCAGCCCCGACTGGTTCCTGGAGCGGATCGTGGTCGAGCACCGGTCGCGCACGCGCTACGTGTTCCCGCTGTTGCGCTGGATCCAGCCGGACCGGCACTACATGGTGCACCAGTACGACTGCAGCCTGCCGCAGGACGACCGGTACCCAGAGGAGCGGCGCCGCGAGCTGGAGCAGCGCCGCCGCCGGCTCAAGCGGGAGCAGCAGCAGCTGGCCGACGACACGAGGGAGGTGAGTCGGCGGCGGGCGGCCGACGGCGGGAGGAGCCGCGTCGCCTGCAGCGTAGGGGAAGGTCGGTAGCGCTCGCCGCCGCCGTGGCCCGGTGGATAGAAAGCCGCACGGCCGAGTCCAGTGTGAGCCCCAAAAACGGCTGTTTGTACTCTGCACCGAAAAGGTCAGTCGGTGCCGGATGTTCGTGCCGTGGAATTCCGCAGCACGACAAAGATTCCTCTCTCCAGCGCCCACTCCACCGCCTCTGGCGCGGTGCCCGAGGCAAAATTACTCCGTGTTGTGAAATGTCGTAGTTCGGACCCAACGTCTGCGAAACAAGTTCGGCTTAGCATAGACTATGAGTCGCACCGCTGCCCACTTCAGCACGCTCGGGCCAATGTTAGTTTAAAACTATTTTAATCCGGAGAGCCAACACTCGCTGATTCTTCTCAGAGGCGAAAGCGCTGATTCGACACGTGGCTGCTACAAAACTAGTTGCACACAGTACGAAATCATGCAGTTTCATGAACTGATGCCATGCGCTGCGATATGTAAGGGCCTGATTGCAAACCAATACCGTGTGTAAATTTATTGAGATTGCTCATGTTTTCAGAAGACACTTTTCATTTGCTTGTGTTAAAAAACCCTGATGGACCAAACGTGATCAGACCAATCCAAACGATCAGATTTCAAGGAATTACGATTACCAGTACTCCAAGTGTGGAAAGACAAATGCAAAGTAGATTCTTTCGCGACCAACGGAAAAAACAAGTTGCTGTTCCTTTGAAGTGCTAAAAACCTTGGACCCGATTTGGGTATCATAGACGTGGCTCATTGTACGAGCAAGCAAACAAAACGAGGACGATAGGCAGCTATTTTCCTCCGCTGCGATCACGATTGTCGACATACGCGCAATAGCGGGGGCATATTACCCACTTTGTCGCTTGTATTGAAACGACTGCAACGACTTTTTGTGTTCAGGCAATGTGTAGCGAAATTGCATCAGTCTCAGAATGCAAATGGCCTAGGTTTAGTTAGAAAGGTCAAGCAAAGATTCGCGTGGGACAGGTTGCGCCGTTTGTTTTCTCCAGGCCTGCAGAACCGATCGCAACCGGTTTGTGAAAATAGGAACTCGTTTATCGCAAAGTACGGCCGAACTAGGTCAAGTCAGCTGCGGCCTGATTTAGCTTGTCTGTGCTTCTGAGCTCTTGCATTCAGATCTCAGTAAATGTCTCACAAAATTCCCTTAAATTTCATTTACAGAATGTTACGTTTCCAGAACCTGAACTCATTTGGCCTCGATCGACCTGGCCTATGTCATGTGAGCTTCAGGGTACGTACTTATTTACCCTGTACAAAAACTGTCCGCAGATGAGGTCGGATGACCTATGTCAGAAGATCTGTAGGAAGCCGAGAGAATGCGTCATGTCGATCGTTTAATTTCATATGATATCGAATGACCTGACCTAGACTCCTGGCCCTTCAGGCCTGTAAGTTTATCACACAGGCTGCCGTATTCCCGTAAGTTGGGTTGCCAGCTGTCCGGCACCAGCTGTTCCGTACGCAGTATATTGCCCATCCTGCGACCCGTCCCGAATTCGGCCATCTGCCACCGTCGCCGGATCGACCACGCGACCCGCATCTCGATTTTGACGTGCCTTAGAAGAAAAGAATGATGACCCAATTCTAGCATCTCAGACAACAAAAGATGCGGTGGGTATAGAGCAAAACATGCATGAAATTTATTGTTGTGGCCTTATTATCGCTGGAGTTATTAGCACTAAAAAAGCCTGAGGGGTGGTTTTGATTTGCAGCGGTTGTGGTTTTGCAGTACGCGTGTTAGTTGTTGGCTGGCCTCATGTTGTTTGTTGTTTTCCGGCTTGGACACCATTAACAAGACCTACGGACATGTGGCGTTTTGTGCGTATGTCGCGTGGCTCCGCTTGGGAACTTATAACAAGTGATCGATGGGTTTGTTTACAGCGACACCGAACAGCTTTCAAGCTCGGCTCGCTGTATTTCAAGTATGTGATTTTTGATACATTCCTTAGTTTTGGGACATTCATAGCAAAAGCAAAGCAACAGATATATATATAGCAAAGGTATATATACAAGCAGATATTTATAAAGCCACGCAGTTAGAAAAGAGGAACGGTTGAAATGCAGTGCATTTTAACCGTTGCAAAACCGAGGATATGCATGTGGATTGCTCGCTTCTGTTTGGGAGCAGGTTATCGATTGTCACTTCGATCTCAGAAAATTAAGGCGTTCGGCATTAGGCTTCAAACCCACTTGGGGAATGGGTGACTTCGAAAATATCTAGAAATGTTTGAATCAAGTAAAAAGATGACCTTAATTGGTTCCAACGCGTTCGGAATTACAGGAAAAAACATTTTTATGCCAGGGGGAATTGACTTTTGTATCAAAGACATGTGTCTGAATACGGGTGCCAACATTTCGACTCTCAACCTTTTCAAGAGTAGTCATAAACTGACTTACAAAATTCAAAAACAAAGCGACACCACCCAACCTCACAGCCACAAACAGATTTGTGTTGTGCCTTGCCTCATCAAGGCATTGTTGTCACTCAAGTCTCTCCCTAACCTAAATATGTAAATATGTAAATATGTAAACCTAAAGTATGTATGGTACGGTTTGGCGCGGCCACCATGCATAGGGCTTCTCCCCATGGCCATTGTTTGGATTTCCTAAAAAATTGCAGTTCATTTATTTCGCACCGCTTTTTTTGTTTGAAGGGCCTTTTTTTATAAAAAAGCAGTTTGTCAATAAGGCCTTCAGACAGCCAGCGTGAGCCGAACGAAGCGAAAAAGATCAGCTCGCTTACGGACCAGTCAGATCACGAAGGACCTACCATCCAGGGAAGCTGGCCAAAGGCCAGCGGTCCTAGCTAGTGAGAAATAAGTAAAGCCAAAGGGACAAGATTTACATCAATACGATTCGACACAATTCAGGCCCGTTATTTATTTGGACACTTTATTATTGAGCGCTTGCATTGCACCTTTGTACAAGACACACAAACAGGCATAAATACACATACGTGTAAAATGCACAATTTATTCGTTATAAAAGTGAATAGGAACAAAAAAAAAATACGCATAGACAACTGCAATGATCGATATTTACTGTAGCCACGGTCGGGAATACTTTACGTAAGTGAAACCAAACTTTCATTCGAGAGAAATTTTATGGACATCTGGGGATGTCAGATTCCGCAATATTGACGCACCTCTTGAAGTTGACATAATTGAAAACCCCTCATGGTTTGTCATTTGTGGAATTAGCAATCAGTCTTCAGTTTTTTTCCGAGTGGTCATGCATGGCGTTGCAGAAGACTCGGCCATATCAGCCACCAAATACCAACATTTAAGCCAGATGTTTTTTCTGGCGCGAAAAAGTTAGTGGATTTACGGAATACATCTTGATGGCATGTTTTATCAAAGCAAGGTCTTTTGAAGCAATTTCATTATTTTTTTGGGGGAACGTTCAACATAAAAACGCGCCCGAGACAAAACTATCTCACTACAGCCAGTCCCTTTCTGTCACTGTCATTTGTACCACAGTCAAAGCCATTTTGTTACTGAGGTTCTCTCTGTGGGACTATAAATCTTTCAACATATCCATTGCCTGAAATATGCGTGCAGTTATGAATTACTTATCTGGACACATTACATGATCAGTGGACACAATAATTCATCTGGACAGAATATTGCATGAGGTACTGGGTATTGCGCGCTAAACCAGGGAGGTTAAGTATGTCAGAAAAAAACAACGAAGGTGCGGTCCTTATTTTAGAACACTTGAGGGCTCTGTCGTATTTCAGAGCTGATGAGGGAGAGTCACAAGTTTTTAAATCTGTTCCATGCGCCGGCTGATTCGGCCATTTCTGTTTTTTTTTTCTTGCGCCATAGCCAAACGGTTCGTACTTTTGCACTGAAATCTAGCGAATTTTTATACGTACTATTTACATCTTATAGCCAAATTTGAGCTTTTGATATGGACCAAGACCGACTCCGGTAGGCATTTTGGGAAGCACGACAGACCAATCTGGGCCGTTTTAGACGCGAGCTAATTTCTTTCTTTATACATACCGCAATCCAATATTGGGCAGTTTATGATTTTAGTGCATAACATTTATAACGGTGCCTTTACTTTTTTAATTTTGTAGCTCAATCTTACTATCACTCTTGAAGATGACCTAGAGCCTTGCCTTAAGACAAGGTAAGAGCCTAAAACCGAAACGTCGAGTCCAATACTAATACGTATCTCTTATTTATGAAACCAAGTTTCTCCTGGCACAAACGAAGTAATTTTTCGCACAACAATGAAAAATACTTTTCCAAGACGGACCAGTTATTTACGAGGTTTCAGGTTAGGCCAACGACCAGCGTTAAGATGCACGACATTGGGGCGAAATTGCAAGGTGGTTATAAGCTGTGAGTACGTATTTGCTAATTAAAGGGATACATACTGTTCTTCATATTTTGTTAATTCCACCTTAAATACTTATCTGAGTTGAGAAAGCCATGTTGTACCCTGTGGGTTGGAAACCGATTTGAATTAGATCAAGACTCGAAATTCAACACTTCCGCAGTTTCAAAGCCATTTACCTTGCATGGTTTTCCCATAAAATCAATCTAGCCATATTATATTTTCAGTAGTTGCCTGGGGTCACGAGTAAGCGCCTCTTAGGGTATTTCACAACTAGTGCGGAAAACGTAATCAAAAATATTTTCGCGCCAAATAAGTTTGTTCATCAAAAAAGACTAATAAGAGAAGAACACTGACGGAAGAAAAAGAAACCGTTCAGTTTTGGTGCATACTTCGTTCGGTTTATCATACGCTCCGAAGGCTAGGTACTCCCTGACTCGTTCTCCACGTTTTGAAAAATATTCGTTGATTTGTCGACAGAGAAAAATGTTCGTTGATTTGTCGAAAGAACCCAAAAATAGGATTTGGAAGATATTTATAAAGGATTAGCACCGATTCCTCAGGACTTACTATAGCTAATACCGTCAACATCGCTGGATCCTCAAGCTTACATCTTCGTCCTCCGCGAGGGTCTCCGTGATTCCCCTCCGTCCCCATGTCTCAGATCCGTCCGTTCCGAGCCCCGGTCGACGACCCCGATGACTCCAGCCGCCCGTCTGCAGCCGCGTCTGTCTCGTCCGTGCGTCTCGTTCGCGCGTGACGAACGAGTCGTGACCGTCGCGTTCGACGCCGCTGGCCCGGTTTACCGCCCTGGGCGCTGATTACTTGGCTTGGACGACCGGCGGCGGCAGTTTTATACGATTGCTGGCTGAGCGGGTGACGCGGGTGTCACGCCGCGGTGACGGAAACCTCCGCATCGGCGGACCTGGCGAACCGGCCGGGAGCAGACGCTGGCACGATGCATGTTTAACCCGTTCCCGACTGGGAAGGAGCAGTTGACTGCCCCCCTTGAGGTTTTTCTAAGACTGCGAGAGAACGAACAAACGCAGAGCCACGAAATTTTGTGTACCTTTTGCTTCTTCAATTTTACATCTCGTGTCAAAAATTTGATCTCAGGTCAGGTCAGGTGCCTGACCTAGGTCAGGTCAAACAGACCTATGTCCAAAAAAGTTTAGCGCTCTGTAACTTTTTTCGCAAAACAAGACGTCTCAATAATACTTTCAGGGATTAGTGAACGTGATAGATGCAACAAATCTGCTGCCTCAGGTTTTTCGGAATTTTCCGGGTCATTGACCTAAGGCTAGGCCCGTTTTTAACACATGTTGTCGTTTTTTTGTCGGAAATTGACTGAACGTTCCATAACATTTTTAGCGTGGAGTGAAGCAGACATCTAGTTACCGTCATTGGGAAAAGTATCAATGACTTCCAGTCATTGACCTGAGGTCAGATCACGAATATCTGTAGTGAGCCAAAATGTACCACCGTCAAAATCGGCGATGAATTACTCAGAATGGGTAGAAAATGGCAGAACTAGCTTGCACAGACGTGAGTAATACCAGGAATCTCGGAAAGTGTGAACAAGTAGTATATTTTGAAAATAAACAGGCTCTCGCGAAAAAAGCTCCGCCAATTTTGTAGATTGGCAACTAATGAATTTTTCCAAAATTTAAGCATGAAAAACCATCACAAGAACATCTAAGATCAATAAAATATAAATAGATCGTCTTTTTCGCAAAAATAAAGGAACGCTAAAATTAGTTCCGGTCCATTGGTGACCACATACGGCAGCAGCGCACGCCTAGCAACTGCCGCGAGAAATGCCGTGTCTTTAATTCAACGTTTCGGCGTATATATTGAACAAATCTGGGAAATTAGACGTGTGTCGGCATCCGCGGACCTTTACTTGTGCGCTGGTGCGTTTACCTAAGCGTTTTTAGTCACAGTCCTTGAGATTCAGGCCATTTCTCGGTCTCATGCAGTCGGCTATGAGAAAACATATATATAGGGCGTAAATTGCTTACATATTATCTAAAACTAAAAATGAGACCAGTTTCGAGCTCTACTCGTCACAGGCTTTGCAACGGTATGCTTATTTTTATCGTGCGACCAACCGTTCGTGAGTTAGAGGGGGGCGGTCAACTGCCGCCCCCCCAGTCGCCCGTGTTCGAAACGGACCGACGGTCGTGCGCGGGTTAGCGTTATACTGGTGAGAAAAGTGTCTCCACACCTGTCACGCTGAGATGAAAGGACCTGTGCGCAACATTTCTTAAAATGTTTTTACGTTTGCGTCAAGGATGAGAAGAAAAATGCACTTTAAATTTGACATTTTGCCGCATCCTTAACTCTGACGTCCTATGGATACGAGGCTCTCTCCCTAGAAATTGTTTGGCCTCTTGCCAATTCAGCAGTGTTGTTTTCATATTAATATTCACCAAACAGAGTGACTGTTGACAATAGGGCTTTAAAAAAATGCGTCCTGGGTAAGGAAATTCAGCGTTTCTATGCAATGACGTTTTCAAACCAATGGTAAAAAACATTGGCGGATTTTGGCACGTTTCCAAATCAAAGTAAACAATATAATGAGTGGGGAGTATATTTATCAATCCACCCGAACGTTAAGAATTGCTTGCATTCCACTCTCTCACAGCAGAGGCAATACATACGGGTTATTTTGCTCCGTTTAGCTGCCATTTTCGCGGAAATAATCTATTATTCAATTTCCATCGCAGATGCTCGAGAAATGCATGGATAACACACAAAGGTATGCTACCGTCCGAATGAACAAATTTTAAGGTTTGTATGCCTCTCGTTTTCGCATAATTGTGATTTAATTACACTTAAAAACCGCTCGTTATTTTCAATGATAGGAAAACTACAGGCTCGTCTGCTTCCTATTTGATAACTTTCACCGAAAGTTTCATTTGGCTGCAATGAAATGTTCCCAGTGACACGTCAGATCTCGCAACGTCACATTAATCATTCGCGTCGATGAATTATAATTAATGTTTGGCGACATCAAAATGTCGCCAAACGGTCCAGCATTAAATTACGAGAAAAAGATCTGTGGTTATGTTTTTCACCAACGACATATGACGACTGTGGTGTATCGAAAGCCACACTCGAAGCAGGACGAGGAAACCCAATGGAGTCAAACAAGTCAATTAATAAGGAAATGATGCTGCTTCCTTCATTACTAGTTTGAGGAATCCGTACCAGCCAAGCAGGGTGAGAATGCTGTTGACTACGGGCGGGCTGAACGAAAGGTTCCCTGTCTGGATTTTGTTTGTTTGAAAAGTCTGAAAAAGATTTCATGACCGAAATCGACCCTTGTTTGGAACGAGACGTGAGCACATTGAGTGCGGACCGCAACGTCCAACGGGACAGTGCATCGCAGAGGCTGGTAGACACACCGCTGCCTTCAGATCAGAGCAGACTGCACAGCCATAGTCGTTGATCCCGGGGGATGAAGGGGTCCGGACCCCCCGTCCAGTGTTCGGGGATTTTAACATCAGGCCAATGGCGGCGGCCGGAAAGAAACGTGTAAAGAAAAATATGTGGGCCCCCATAATTTCCCGAAATCTCCAGTCGCGTGCCCAGCACAGGCAAAGTTTAACATGCAAGAAAGGCGCAGCAGGGCAACTGCTCCGGTCAAGCGTAGGGCAAACTACGCTGATCAAGGGTAGGGCGAACTACGTTGGCCGAGAGGAGAACACGACGCCGCCCGCGCGGGTAGAGCGAACGTCTGTCGACAGTAGAACGAACAACGCCGGCCGAGGACAGAGCGAACTACGTCGGTCGCGGGTTGAGCTAACTATAACGGTTGCAGGCAAACTATACTGGCCGAGAGCAGAACTACCTGAGCCGACCAGGGGCGGGGCGCACGGGACCAGCCAGGTTTATTGGGAACATGGGGGGCTGAGAATAGAGCTAATTGATGCGTCCGCGAATAGACTGGGAGAAGCCGGTATGAGGGTCGAACTATTTCGAATCTGCGCGAAACGAGCAGATGGCTCTAGGAAATCAAAGAGTGCGTATTTACGCAGCAGTTAGGTCAGGATAATTTTGAACACAAGCTTCGTCAACGGTAGCTTGCATGGTGCAATATTGTGTCGGTGACAACGCCTTTCCAGCGTATTAGTGCCTGAAAACCAAACGGTGTTATCCATGTCTTGTTTCGGAGAACAGTATCTCACAACTATTCATGCTCGTTCTACTGCCCGCATTTGTGACTGCTATTTTGTCTGACTTCCTGCACTCCTTTTGAACTGGAATTTGAATAATAGAATACTTCATGCACCCAATGACAGCTTTCCCTTTTCTTCACAGTCTGCAACGGAAAAGCAACGCAAAAAACTGCTGGTCAAGGTTTCAAACACCATTCCCAAGTGGTCCCAAAAGCCATGGGCAGCTCTGTACGACATGAGAAAACTTTTCAAATCCGGCATGGAAGAACCGATGGTAGGTGAAACATACCTCTCCTGAAACAGAGCTAGCCTATTCCAGGAGAATTTCTGACTTTTGCGTTGTAATCCTGTTTCCACTTGTGCCATGTCTGCGCAAGCGCCTGCGCTTGTAACTGTCCGTATGATTTTCTCCGTGACATGACAGCCTCTTGTGCAATGCTCGGTTATAATTGTACCTTTGTCATCGAACTATGTGTTTGCGATCTTTTTGTTTTTTTTTTGTGATCTGTTTGGGTTTGGGCGTGTCCGTGCCCAATACTCATTGTTGGGCTCTAGACTAGAGATGCCTCTGCTCTTAGGCACGCATTTATTTCAGTTGCCAATAGTTGTGTTCCGTGGCAGGAGAAGCTAGGAAGGATTGAGCAGTCAGAAACGTCCATTTGTTCAAAGACCTTCATTGGACCTTTGGCGTTGAGAGGCAACGTTGGACTTCTGGCGGGGCTTTGGCCAGGGCCGTATTTCAAAAGGAGAACTTTTTGCTATGTCAATACACTTCTGTTTCTTTTGTTTCCCACGCTATCTTCTATCACTTCATCTCGAAATTCAGCGTCGGAAAAACAGCGCCTCAGAGCAAATTCAAATGTGACGTCACCTTTAGATGGAGGACTTTGAACGAAAAAGCGCTGACTCTGTCTACATGCAGTCCTCACGGGTGTCGATTTGTATTGTTTTGCGGGGGTCATGGCGCCCCCCAATGTTCATATACGTCCTTCCAAAGGTGATTTTGTCCCCCAATATTTTTGGCTAGTTTTGACAAGGGGAACGTAGTTTTTATTTGGTAAATGATAACCAAAAGATAGAAATAAAAATTGTCATCGGTCAAAATAAAGTGGGCTAAATCCGTTGGCAAAGTCGCATTTCGGATGGGGGGAAGTTAGGTTGTTAAGTTAGGCCCTCAGCTCGCCCCCCTATCCATCTACACAAAACGGCACCCCTGTGCCTATATGTGACGTCGACACATCTGACACTAACAGTACGCCTCTTAATGCCCAATGCAAATATCATGGTGCCTGTGTCCAGTTTTTTTTTTGTATTAAAACGTGAATGGAAATGCCGAATAATAACATGCTAATTTGGATTCGGTACGCCAAAAGCTCGTAGTATCGTTATTTTCCAGCAAATACGATTTTCACGGCAGAAGTTCATCGTCCAGAATACTAGCGTGTGCAAAAAATCGGAACTATCCAGTCATACCGTGCATTATTCGCTCCACGTATTTGTATTTCATTATCTTTTGAAGAAAAACACTTCCCATCATCCAAGAAAGGTTTCAGGAATATTTGTGACTCTTTCAGGCTTCTGCTGTTTTTTGAGTACAGTACCTCTGACGCATTGTGTGTTCGTACACGTATCGATGGTATTGCTGGTAGCTATCCTTTCTCACAATGAAGACTGTGCGAACGTGCCCTGAACACTGACAGTGACTCTGAGCCACCGACCGAAGTGGGTTGTCGCCTGTCATGATTCTGACTAGCTGTGACTGCTTCAACGGTCTGTCGTCTGCCGTGACCCCGACTGTGAGTGTATGAACGATCTGTCGTTTGTGGCGACTCCCGACTGTGACTGCCGGAATGGCCTGCCGTCTGCGGCGGCTCCGCCTGACGCGCGAACGGTCTGCCGTCTGCTGCAGTGCGCCGCCGTCTGGAGGGACGACACCTGGTTCGGCCAGCAGCGTCTCGAGGGCGTCTGTCCGCGCCTGCTCCGCTCCTGCAGTAAACTCCCAGAGAAGTGAGTCCCTGATCTGGCGGCCCACCTCCCGCCGAGGGGTTTTGTATTGCTCGACTGGGATCCGATTCCCGCCGTTATATATTTGAGTCCTACCGTTGTGGATCTGTGCCTCACCAATGCTGTCAAAGCAGAATAAATTTGCGTTGCATGACATTTTTAAGTAAGTCATTTTATTTTACTGAATTATTAAATTGTATTTTTTCCGACCAGACTGATTTATGACAAGCATGATTTTACATAAACCTGATCGCCTTTTTGAGTCTTTTTGGCAGGAGATACGCGACGCATCAGAGTTGCAATCAGAGTTGTAGTTTTGGTAACAAATATGTATATAGCATAATTTCAACAGCATAACATAGAGTATCATATACGGCTACAGAATTTGCAGCAAAGAAAAAAATGAAAAAGACCATCGCGCAAAATATCATTTCCCAAATAAGCTGCTAAATTCGCAATTGCAGGGAAGTTAAAGGTTGCCTGGCAGCGTCCCGAGGCCCCACCAGTTATGTGCACAAAATGACGCTCCTTCTCACCTGGGGAAGCTGCCATCCACCGCTCTCATGATATTCTGCTCTGCTCAAAACAAAGAGGCGAAAGAGTGCAGAGACAAACGTTTTCAGGAAGACGCGCACTTACTGGAGGTGCCTGAACAGTTGGTATATTTTGAAGCTGTGAATTTAGCTTTGGCGAATGCTTTCAAACGTCGTTTTCATTACCATTATTCAAGTCGCTATCCTACACTGCCTTGACCACACACAACTTTAGTTATGCTAAGCATTTCTTTTGTTCTCTAATGTGATACATTGCCGTGTGGATTGTTCGGAGAGCAGGGATGGGCGACCTAATGAGATGTCGCTACGCGAACCTACCGGTTAATTGGTCGCTTTCAGATGGCCAAACCGTTTCGGAGACAAATCATGTGATCCGTACTGCCGTAATGAATCATCCCACCGCCCCCACCCCCTTCTTACAAGGAGGCGAATTCGGCCCCCACGGCATTTCTCTCTGTAGCTTTGCAACGGTCCTGAGAGGCTGTAAAAGACTTTGGAGAGTTAAGGTGTTTTGAATTTCGCATGTTTTGAGACGTACCCCACTCTCGAATCCTACCAGGTCATGTAGACAGTGGGTTATTTCAAATGTCTGTGCTGTGATTTGCCAATTTTTCATCGAAATTAACCCATTGGTAATTCAACATCGGTCGTCGTCGGCTCTGTAAATGCCAGAGGCACAATCAAAGCACTGCACAGCATTTACATATCAATGACCATGGCGTCCATTTATCCAAGAAGCGGAAAATGACTATTTGGGTTGTACTGTCTTCCACTGGCGAGCAGCAAAACGACACCATGAGGTCGGGTGGTGCAATCATGACAACGGGTAACATGACTCGGACGATCATTCAGTCGGGTCGCGACTATCGGGTGCAGATTCTGGGAGCTATATATGGGTGTTCCGCCGGCGCGCTATTTAGCCAACTGACATCGCTGGCACATCCTGGTACACTGACATAGCTTGACCTGTAATCAGGCCACATGGAGCTGCATAGAAATGTCGTAGACCTTTAGGGAAGAAAAACTACGCTATTGTGAAGTTCACCACCACTTGAAGACTATTTCTGCGTCGTAGCGAATTCTGCGAGGCACTTTTTCACGCTCAGCTTGCGTCTGACGGGCGCCTGGTTTTCGCTTGTGTCAGACGTAGCCGTTGTGACTCAGACGGGATCACTTGGAGGAATCCCGCCTTGGCTCTGACCGTCGAGAAATCGAGTCCTTTGCCCCTCCCCCTCACATCTCCCGCCGAGTCCGGCTCGTAGTCACCACGAGGGCACTGGGAGCACGTGCCCTCCCCCATTTATCAGTGTGCCTCTGGAGCGACTGTGTGCATCGGTTTTATTGAATAGGGCTAACGCCTGGAACTTTTCTCTCTGAAACCAATGCTTGCCTCTGCCCCTCGGGATGTTCTGTGCAGCCTCGCGCCTGCGTCAAGCCGTGGCGTATCTGCCGATCGCCGGGCGCGGTTATCGCGCCGCCGCTGTTACTGCTGACCGTGCAGCACGAGGCCTGGCCAAAAGGTGAAGGCCAGTACACACGAGCTGCAAAAACGAACGACTACGGCGCGGTTCTGCGGCTCGAAAGCCGACGGCTGTCTCGCGACCGCGAGTAGCGGCGATTGACGACGCTCTGTGACGTATTCATGGGATCTGCGCCGATCAGCGGACAGTGATGGCATCGACTAGGAAGCCTGTCGCGCGACAGATCAGGCAAGCCCAAGACTTTTACACGGGGTGAAACGAAATATTGTCATTTGCCGTAGTACGATTACAGGCTTTGGATAACCGCATTCGAGAACAATTGGCGGGGCCTAGCTATGACAAATACGACATGCATAACGTTAAAAAATACGTGGCGATCTCTGTCAGCCACAGGCGCAGCCAGGGGAGCGGGCCCCCCCCCTCCCTTCCCTAGGCCCGCACTTTTTGTGAAAACCATTGGATATCGTCTTCTCAGCAGGCGGTTTTCGTATGATTTCATTTCACACTGAGCTCCGCCCTCCGCCCCTTAATAAAATCCTGGCTGCGCCCCTGCTGTCAGCTGTTGCAAGACACGGTCGCCCTGCCAAAACCGCCCCTGTAAACTGAGCTCGAGCTGACTCCCGGCCAAAGGTCGCCACCGGACCGGGCCGGACCGCCGTGAGCGGTGGTCGAGGCGTGAGCCGGCGACGGCGAGGCGAGGATGTGACGTGCTTCCGAGGCGCCTCAGCCCGCCGCCGGCCCATCCCTCCTGTGGTCAGCCACCGTCCTCACCCGGCTGGTTTCCCGTCCGCCGGCGGCGTTACGTTGGAGATGTCGCTGCCAGCCGTCGTCTTCCTGGAATGATTACGTGAAAATCGCTGCGCGGAACGCAAGATCGTTTTCCGTCGTTCTGAGCCAGCACCAGCGAGTCTGTAAAGCGCCCCTTCTCGCCGATTAGGCTACCGCGGTGCACGTGCCTTCGTCCGCCTCTGGCGGCGGACTCCGTGCGGAGGCCTTGAGATCGGTCGGGCGGGGAGGGGCGGCTGGCAGCGCCAGCCGGCTGACGGGGACTTCCCTCGAAACCCCGACTGCCGATCGGAAAGCCCGCGGCGCCCGGCGTCACGGGCACTGTGCGCCGCGCGTCCGAGTGGGGCAGACGACCTCTCACGGCCGGCGGAGACCGCTCGCGGTGTCGGCGAGACCCCCGTGATGGCAAAGGCGGTCGTGGTGTTCGGACCCGCAGGCGCCGGCGGGAGGCCAGCTGTGAACCGCGGCGCGCTGGAGGCCATCTTCTCGTCGCCCGAGGCTAGGAGCAGGCCCGTGGTGGTGATGACCGTCGTAGGACCCCGGGCAGCGGGCAGGTCGTCGCTGGCGAACGCCGTGCTGGCCGCCGTCGCCGGGGCGCCGACGGCGGCTGCGTTTCCGTGCGGCGCGGAGTGCGAGGGCGCGGCCGGCGTGGCCGCGTGGCCCGCGCTGCTGCCGGTGCGGCTGCCGTCGGGCGAGCCGGCCGGCCTGCTGTTGATGGAGGCCTGGGGCCCGCTGGAGGCGCGCTGCCCGGCGCCGGAGCGGGCCGCCGCGCTGCTGCTCGCCGCCGCGCTCAGCTCCGTACTGGTGGTGCAGCTGGACAGCGCAGACGTCGGCCCGCTGGACGACCTCGGCCGGCTGTGGGAGCTGGGCGCCGCCGCTCAGCGCGCTCACAACTGCGCTCCGCTGCAGGAGGTGGTGTTCGCGCTGCGGCGGTGGGACGGCGCCGCGCCCGCCGGCCTGCAGGGCGGCTTCGAGCCGCTGCACGGCTGGGCCCGGCAGCGGTGCGCCAATGGCCCGGCGCTGGTGACGATGCAGGAGACCAGCGACTGGTACCGGAAGGCGGCCCTGTTCCTGACCGCCTACGCCGCCCCGAGTCCGGCCCCGGACCTAGTGTCCTTCCTGGCGACGCAGCGGGCCGTCAAGCGCTTCAACGAGGTCGTCTCGGGCGGGGAGCTGGCGGAGTACCTTCTGACGCTTGGCGCCTGCCTGGAGCGGGGGGTGGCGGACGGCGCGTCGGTGGTCACAGCCCTGGTTGACGGGAGCCAGACGCTGACGGCGCAGAAGGCCGAGGGCGTTTACGAGGAGCGGATGGGCGCGGCGCAGCGCGCGCCGCACGGGCCAGTGTCGGAGCGGAACATGCGAGCCGCCCACGACAGGGCTGTGCATGAGGCGCGACTGGCTTTCATGAAGGCTTCAAAAATGACCGGTCCCGAGGAGCCCGTTAGCAGCGCACTGGATACACTGTTGGAAAGGCTCGAAGCGGAATACAAAATCCGGTCGCAGATGGTGCTCGACGAGGCCCGGAAGAAAGAGGAGGATGCTTCTGCTCGCAACGCGGACCTAGAAATCCGTTGTTTAAACCAATACAAAAGCGCGATGGAGAGTGCTTTGGATGAGTCGCCGCTGATGCCATTTAGCGCGCTCTTGAAGCGTCATGCCGACAATAAACAGCAAGCGCTGGCAGCATTTGACAGCGGTAAGGATCCGTCCGTTTCGTCCGCAGAGCGCCACCTCTCGTCCCTGAGCAGTGAGATGGAGAACCTGTTTCCCTCGATCGCCGACACCCTTGAGCAGAGAAGAGTGAAGGCAGAAGACGAAGCGCTTCTTGCTCAGTCCCACGCGAAGAATGCGGAAGCCCATTACCGTGATATCATGGCGGCGGTCCAGCCAGAAAAGCTCCGCGACATCCACGCTAAGGTTCAGTTTGGCGCGCTGGCCGTGTTCAATAGCTTGTCGGATTCGATCGGGGACGAGCGCGTCAAGGCTCAGATCCGCCAGCAGATACGCACGAGAACGAACCAGCATTTTCAGGCGCTCTGCCTGCAGATGGACGACCGCGCCGAACGCACTCGGAGGCAGCTAGCCTACGAAAATTCTCAGCAAACTGCTGCAAAACCTAAGAAGAATACATACAAATACTTTCCGAGGTTCCTAATCTCGCGAACGAAAGGAACACGGAGCTACAGATACAAGAAATGTACACAAATGTACCCAAATGTGCACAAATGTACTCGTGTACAACAGATGACTACGTTTTGCGAGTTTGCCGAACGTGCGTACGTTCACCACGGAACGACCACTGATGTCTACCGAGGCTGTGCGGGAGCTAGGCAGTACGGCCCGTAACCACTGTTGCTGTTGCTGTTATTATTGCATTTCTTATGATAAATGGTGACGTTGGTGTCTGTTAGTTTAATAGTTAACATCGATACCATGCGAAGCAGTCTATGCAAGTTTTGGGGACGTACCGCGAGAACAGTCAGTGATGACCAGCGAGAGATCCCATGTTTGAGTACATCGTATGTGCGTAATTCCTTCGTGAATTGTGCTACCAAAGCTCGGGGTAACGTAATAGCTCACGTTCCAGGTGCCCCAGTCCCATGTTTCAATGTGTGTTCTGCGGAACTTGTCCGCTCCGGTCAGCTTTGGAACTTGATATTAGTGAGTAATGTTTTCAAATGCGTGCGTCTTATCGCATACATGTTTTTGGCATGGGCTCCGCCACGTCATT
Organism: Capitulum mitella; assembly: GCA_030062745.1. Lineage (NCBI taxonomy): Eukaryota > Metazoa > Arthropoda > Thecostraca > Pollicipedomorpha > Pollicipedidae > Capitulum > Capitulum mitella. The sequence goes on from CP099842.1 coordinate 97,778, forward strand.
TTGATTAAATTATTTAGATAATAGAAATGGTTTTCGATCGAAATAATAAAAATGATTTAAATGATATAAATGATTTGATGAAATGATTTTTGAAAATCAAAATCATTTGATAGAGTATATGAATGTGTGTATAAAGACATCACAAATTCCGTAAAATGTGGCCATTTCGGGGAGACACGCTCGACTGATCTGACTAAAATGTATATCAAACATACCAAAAGGGCACCTGCAAGGTGGATGTGGTGAAGAAGCATATGAAAGACTGAAGGAAATACAACATTTAATGAGTATTTAACGAGTGATTGCTCGTAGCAATATCCTGTTCGAAATCTTTGCTATTTCGAGAAATTAGTAGCACTCCCACATTTATGGTGATGGCAAGTTCTATGCTTCCACACATTTCCAAGGTTATAAGCCGACCCATTTGTTCTGCATACTAGCTGTATGCTACTACATAGCTGGACCCTTCGCTTCGTTTCTCCTACATATAACATTTTACTGACGGGTTGGGAGCGATTCGCAAAATACTTTGCATCCAATAGGCCAATTCATGCCGAATGTGGTGGGTTATTCATTGGAAAGTTCCACCTATGTAAGTTTATGGCAGAATATTGAGTAAATGAAAGGTAAAAAGCAGAATGAAGGGTATTTTAATGGGCTGGAAGCATGCAGTGTCAGAAATTAACTGAAGTCACTTTCTGTCACTTTGTGCTGGTTTTAGCTGGTTTAGCTGCCATGTGGCAGAAAAGGATTTTGACTGATTAAAATGCCAATCCTGTGGATCAGGCGCTTAGAGATGCCCATAGTGTACAAATGACCTACGCAAGGCACTAATCAGCATGAGGAGTTCCACAAATTTGACCACCTTTGTGCAAGCAAACTGACACTCAGACATTTAACTCTGTCAAATGGACTGCGGATGCCAACCCCGCATTATTTAGGGGACGCACATCACTTTGAGTGCCACCTTATGCATCGGCATGGTTATTTCACAGATTATTTCACAGATTTATTTCACAGATTTGTGAGACTGGCCAACCAGTTCTGGGGGAACAAAGCGCCCAAAAATGTAGAAAACTATAGCCATGCTGATGCTCTTTGGCCAGCCGTCACGTTGTAAAAGCTTGGTTCCAGGTGTTAATTTCAGGATATTGTGTAGGTAAATTGTGGGTGGTCACACACTGAAAGATAATTTCATGCACAGTACATGACATCTTAATTTCATAAAAACTCAAAGAAACGCTGTAAAATTTGATGGTCACTGAAATCATGGCATTGGCAACCTATTTCTTCCGACTACATCGCAAAATGTTTTAGGCCAGTCGCAACTGCTTACCACTGTAATGAACTACAAGAGACTGAGAGATACGAAATGACAATTTGCGTTGATAGGTGCATGTCAGCAGAAAAGTATGTCGTACGGAAAATAACGTCGAGTTAACTTAATATCTGTGCCCTTAATGAAGCAATATTTAAGTCTCATTTTACAACAGTTTACGTTGTGGAAAAAGGCAAAGTCTTATGTTCAGACGATCCCTCAAGTCTTCACGGTTACATTTCTGTCTTCGGATAAAAAATCCTGTTGGTTTCAGAACTACATGCTTTAGAAACGCCAGAAATGTCCTATCACACTCATGTTAAAAAAGCTGGTTGTAAAGGTTTTAAAATTGGTTTTACTTGGCAGTTGCGCTGTGATGCCGCAAAAAGAAGTAAATGCATTTTGTTGCCCAACGGCTTTTTGCTCTTTTGTACAACTCGAGACGGTCGACCGTTTCCAGATGGTTCTCAGAAACCTGGAAGCCGGCGCTTACCGAATCTGCGCGCAGTCCAACCACCGTTCAGTGTATACATAAATGGCGGACAGAAATTCCTTCACTCACATCTTTTAGCTGACAACCACACCAGTGTAATGAATTGGCGGCACAATGTGCACTTGCAATGCCGTTCTCCCACTCGCCGCCGCCGGAAAAAAATGCAGCACATGTGTTGTCCCATGATGTGTCACAATCGCAGCCAAACCAGCGACCCGGCAGTGGCAGATCCGAAACAGTGAAAACTAGGGTGCCCCCCGCCGAGAGTGGAAGCCGTCGAAGGCACTGAGAAGGGGACGGAAAGCACCAGTTTCAAGTCTACATGCGGGGATCCCAGCCAATCTCAGGCTGAGTTCAGTTCTGCACAGCAGAATCAGGATACGCAGCCACAGCAGGTTGACGAGAAGAGTAATGGAAGGTCAAAAGAGGTAGGTAAGCTCAGCCCGAGAGCTTACAAGACGCGGGACAGTGGTGCCGGAAGTAACTGGATGCCGCAAGGAGGGTCCCGGCCGTCCCGCATGCGGGAGCTCAGTGTAGGACGGGGAAGATGGGGTCCAGTGTGACAAATGCAGTACCTGGTTCCACAAGTCACGTCAGACCATCCCGAAGGCCGCGGTTAAAGCACTGGAGAAGCTCACCATCCTCTCTTGGCTATGCACGGGATGCAAGTTCACCCTTGTAACGCCATTCACAGCGTGGGAGCAATGTTACGGATAAAGACCGTTGCCTTAGGGAGCACATAAAGATGGTTCAGGGACCACTCAAGGAGCGGTAGACCGCAGTCACCCGCCAGACCTGTCTCACTGAAAGATCATTTAAAGAACAGGAGAAGCTCAAGGGGTCCCGTGCCGACCTTGCCAGGGGGTCATGTACCAAAGTGGTGAAGGAGGTTCACGAAAAGCTGGAGTGTGTCCCCAAGCAGTCCCCAGTCAGCACTGGTACTCAGGCTGCTTAGGGAATCTCTGGGATGTTCGACCATTTCCTCGACAAGGAGAAGAGGAAGTTTACTGCGGCAATTCACAATCTTCCGCAGGAGTTCGGTGAATCTGTTGATGCAAGAAACCGGAAATGTATGGCAAAATGTTGTGCCATAGTGAGGAAAAGGCCAAGACTCTGTATCTGAGCCTTCAAAGCTTTCCATGCCTGAAAGCAACTGCTTGGAAAACCTAGACTCCCCAAAGTCACACTGGAGAACGCGGACTCAGAGTTTGAGGCCCTTCGGATAACTCCTCGCCTGGGGCACATCACTGACTGGTCCAAACTTTTTATCACCCCAGTCCTTCCCGAGAAAGAAAAAGAGAGGGGAAGAAGACTGGGAGGAGCTGTGCAGTCGCAAGCAGGCTCACACTTGTACAGGCAGCACAGGCAAACGGGGAATCAAGCTTGTATATCGCGTGTGGAAAAACTGTGCAGGGACGCTCGTCACCCGGGGATATATCTTCGGTTAGTCGAGATGCTGTGCCGCCAGCTGCTCCTACTCGCCAGCAAGATGCTGTGCCAGACCTGCTTAGATCTGTCAGCAGACTGCTGCGCCAGCCCCAGCTGCAACTCGCACGTAGGCTTCTGTGGATGGGCCGACTCTTAGCAAGACCGGTGCGCTACCCACAGATACAGATGGACAGCCGCAGATGGACAATCCCACGACTGTAATACAATACACTACAATACAACACAATGCTGCTGGGGTTGAGGCAGCTGGGACAGCTGTAGGTTTTCCGCCGGGTCTAGCGCAGCTTGCTGTCCTTTGTGGGGCGCCTTCAACAGCTTCCACTGCTCCTGATGCGCCAGAGGTGACCCCTACCAACACCCCCAGGGCACCAGACTCCGCCCATGAAAGGTCCGCTATATGCAGCAGAAACGGCTCAACTGCTGCCCCATCCACATCTGCCCGGGCCGTCGACCAGGACTGACTAATACTTTGGTGCGCCAGATGAAAAGTGCATAATTGAGGGCTGAAGGTGCTGTGCACAGGCACAGATCAATTTATAAACAAACGAGGTATTTGTGTATGCTAATATGTGCCGATATGCCCGATCTGATCCTTTTGACAGAGGTCCTAACAAACGTTCAGGGGTTTGTTATCCTACCAGCTGAGTGTTCCTGGTTACCTTCCGGGCACATTTTGACACATCAACAAATTACCTGAGAGCTAGTGGACTGAAGTACATGTCGATGTCCGTCTCTAAGCCTCGGAAGTCGTGTTCACCGCATGCCCGTTCCAAGAACACCTATGGCTCCAGACAGATCTGTGTGGCCAAGACAGCCCGCTCGTGGGCGGTATCTACAGTAGTGCGTCAGGTAATGCGTGAGAAAATGTACGAGATCTAGGACGACGCCTGAGGCAGTCTTTTGCCGCCCAGCACCCCCACCTGATGGTAGCTGGGGACTTCAGTATGCCGCAGATCGACTGGGAGAACGGTTTGTCGATTGGCCCTGACTCCCAACACACCCACTCGTCCCAGGCAGGCACCCAGAACTGCTTGCTCTGCCAGCCTTCCAGGCACGAGTTAGATGAAGCTCCCCCTTTCTTGGCTTCGTACTGACGAATGAAGAGGGTATGGTTAGGCGGTTGCGGTATCTTCCGGGATTAGTTATTAACAATCATGTGCTAAGGTTCCTGTTGGCTTGTTACTCGAGTGTGAGGACGAAAGATCACGATAAACCTCATCTTACCCCGTTGATTACGAACGGCTGATTATCTAGCTACGGGACATCAGCTGGGACCATGGGGGAGACATGAGCCCGGTGGCCTGTTAAAACTTTCAGAGGGCAGCTTTTGCAACTGTTTGGAGGCCTGCACTTTCAAAACACGGACGCCCGCTAAAAATACCCGAGCCGAAGGGCTCTAAGGCTAAAAAAGAGGGACGTGCCGTGGAGGACATACAGACAATCGCTAAACATTTTGAGCCACGTAAGGTTTGTGCGATACGGGAACGACCTGAGGCGCACGACGCGAAATATTCGCAAGGATTTTGAAAAACGTCTGGCTCAGAAATCAAGCATAGTCGAAAGCCGTTCTAAGCAAATGCCAGCTCTAGGCTGCGGGACTAGATGCAAAATCGAATATCTATACGACAAAGATGGAGCTCTCGTCAGTAGCAGTAACGGGAAGACAGGCATATTAATTTTCTACAGATTTTTTCTCAAGTGTGCTCACTTGAGGTGGTTTGGATGGCATGCCCCCCGGAGACCGGAACCTACGCTGGACGTCCCCAGGAAGACCTTGAGATTTCCCCTCACGCTGTCGGAAGAAAAGCTTGCCTTACTGAAGCCAGCCTCCTCTCCACGGCCGTACTTCGTTTATCCCAGGGCTCTGCCGAAGTCCGTTGAAGCGCTGCTCGTTCCCTGGCGCAAATCTTTCGCAAGTCGATCGACAGCGGTATACTCCCTTCTGACTAGAAACTGGGTAATGCTGTTCCAATGCACAAGAAAGGCGACGAACAGCAGGTGTCCAGTTCCCGCCCCGTAAACATTACAGCAGTCCTGTCGAAGGTGCTCGAGTCCATGGTCAGGGACATGCTCTTGGAACACATGGTGGAGACGGTTCAGCTCAGCACGGATTCCTGCCAAAGCGTTCAGGTTAGGTCATGGACGAGTGGAGCCCAGCGACCGAGAACAAAGAGCCACTGGACGTCGCCTATCTCGACTTTAGCAAGACCTCCGATTCGGTGCCACTCAGACATGCTCTACACTAGCTTCATGCCTATGGTGCACGGGCAAACTACTCCGATGGATCTAAGCCTTCTTGACTGGCCGAGGGCAGAGAGGGGTCGAACAGGGCTGCATGTCCGATTGTACTGAATTGTTCAGCGACATCCCCCAGGGATCCGTTCGGAAGCCAACTTTGTTCGCTGTCTTCGTTAATGGCATCCCTAATCTGTACAAGGTTGTTACGTTTAAGGTTGTTTTGTTTTGTATTACGTCAAGGTTGTTTACCTGTTACGATGGTCCGTGCGCTGGCTTGTACCATTTAATGCGTCAAAGGGCAATATGATGCTCCTTGGTCCTCGAATCTTTCTTGAACAGTGAGGAGATCCATGCCGTTGGGACCGAAAAAGATCTAGGAACTGTGATGGATAGCAGGCTCAGTTCTCTCGACCAGATGGCGGCAGCGTGGCCGAGGCGCCTCAGATGCTCGAAGTGTTTCGCCGATCGTTCGCGAATATCGATCTCTTTATTCCCCCATTGCACTACTGCTGTGACTACGCGAGCTTTGCGGTTTTGCGGCATTGAAAGACATTGGAAGTAGCAATGACTCATTGGCCTGCCATGACGTTGGTTGAGTCGAGTTCATTTCGCAAACTTGAGCGATTAACCCGGCACCGCCTGGGAGGTGTCAAATAGGACATCCCTCTCGGTTTTTCGTAAATAACTTGTGAGCCATAAAAGCCAGCACAACCAAACTTTCAGCACCTGTTCATCAATCAAGTGTACATATTTTTGTATCAAAACCATTTCCATGCTAGGTTAGGTTATGGGGCAATGACGTCATACGTGAACCCTGGCATGCAAGTTTTCTCCTCTTCAGGCGGTGGCGCGAACATGCTTCATTTTTATAATATTCGTGGATATAATGCATGTATTATTTGGATTTACATAGCACACAGTCCCCAAAAGGATGAACAACCGTGACACGTCAACATTAGAGGTCATGCTAGGTCACATAAATGATGACAGTGGAACTGATTTGCATTGTGGGTGATAGAAATGGTTGCCGCTGACCTTCCCCATCGTTCAAGCCAGACAAGCAAATCTATGTGCGTCTGTTAGCAAGGTTTACCAAATGCGACGTGAGGTCATGTCAGGTCATGTCATTGGCTGATGTCAAAACGAAATAAAATACAGTATTGTCTGTGGAAAATCGTTCACTAGCAGCAGTGAACAATTATTGTTCCCAGTCAGAAGATGAAAAGCTACTATTTTCCTGACCTGGCTTGACCTTGGCCCGACAAGTAGCAGATTTCAGTGTCACGAAATCTGCTCTGTCAGTGTCACGGGCTGTCATTTCAGTTCTGTACTTGATGCTTGATGACACTCGATCAAAATCCCAGTGGGCAATTATTGCTTTTTGTCAGGAGAAGTAATGCAACCTCATCTGATCCGACCTAGAATGACCTTGACTGGGTGGAAAGCAGTTAATGCAAAACCGATCATCAGAAGATTTCCATTTCGTCTTTTTTTGCCACGTGGACCAAAACGGCTGCAAATAAGTATCGATCTTTGGCATGTGAAGTACGATTAATGCTTCACCTGACCTAGGCTGACCTTGACCAGACATTTTTAACATTTTGGCATGCCTCTCATGCGGACGGGCGTGATGTTTCGTTTGATACTTAGCTGAAGGCTCTTAAGACCAGCATTGCTGATGATACGATGTACGAACCGGCGTCGGTTTTTCCGACGTCGTGTTACGCGTTTTATGTGACCTGTGACGTCATCAGTCGCGTGACCGAGGCTAAAAATCGCAGGACTCAGAGGTATCGATTGCTAGTAATCCGGTTCAGATCCGAGGGTAACATCCTGAGAGAACATGGGGGGGGCCCTTTTAGACACCCCTTTAGGCGGAGGCGGGTGTAAAAACACGCCAGGATGTGCTGGAAAAATATAAATTCCGGTACAAAAAGCGTCGCTCTGTCATGCGCTATGCAGCCACTAAAGAGTAAATATCCAGGAGGTCTCTCTAATGCCTCCGTCACTGTAAGACTAAATAATTTGACGGCAAGGAAAACTATGTGAAGTCGATCATAACAGCAACATTACGCACATTTTTTGTTTTCTGTACACCGTCGTTGACAGTTCCCTTGACAAAAAACACGACTCGTGTACGCACGATTCGTACGAACACGACGCATGAATTTGCATAAAACTGATGCGCATCGGAAGGCAGTGTGCACAGTGATCCATGAGCGTTTTGCTAGTGAGGACTGTCGGGCGTGTAGAGCATGCCGTATATGCGCGCAAAACGCAGACATTTTGCCAGCGGCTCGACTCAGAGTCCACGTAGGCACGGTCAGCCACGGACGATTCCAACGCCCGCTGGCGCCCCGACGCGCCCGCCTCCGCCTCCGCCGGCGTCGACGCCTGAGAGATCCCATGTTTGAGTACATCGTATGTGCGTAATTCCTTCGTGAATTGTGCTACCAAAGCTCGGGGTAACGTAATAGCTCACGTTCCAGGTGCCCCAGTCCCATGTTTCAATGTGTGTTCTGCGGAACTTGTCCGCTCCGGTCAGCTTTGGAACTTGATATTAGTGAGTATTGTTTTCAAATGCGTGCGTCTTATCGCATGCATGTTTTTTGCGTCTTATCGCATACACGTCATTTGGATTAAATTATTTAGATAATAGAAATGGTTTTCGATCGAAATAATAAAAATGATTTAAATGATATAAATGATTTGATGAAATGATTTTTGAAAATCAAAATCATTTGATAGAGTATATGAATGTGTGTATAAAGACATCACGAATTCCGTAAAATGTGGCCATTTCGGGGAGACACGCTCGACTGATCTGACTAAAATGTATATCAGACGTACCAAAAAGGGCACCTGCAAGGTGGATGTGGTGAAGAAGCGTATGAAAGACTGAAGGAAATACAACATTTAATGAGTATTTAACGAGTGATTGCTCGTAGCAATATCCTGTTCGAAATCTTTGCTGTTTCAAGAAATTAGTAGCACTCCCACATTTATGGTAATGGCAAGTTCTATGCTTCCACACATTTCCAAGGTTATAAGCCGACCCATTTTTTCTGCATACTAGCTATATGCGACTACATATCTGGACCCTTCGCTTCGTTTCTCCTACATATAACATTTTACTGACGGGTTGGGAGCGATTCGCATAATACTTCGCATCCAATAGGCCAATTCATGCCGAATGTGGTGGGTTATTCATTGGAAAGTTCCACCTATGTAAGTTTATGGCAGAATATTGAGTAAATTGAAGATAAAAGCAGAATGAAGGGTATTTTAATGGGCTGGAAGCATGTAGTGTCAGAAATTAACTGAAGTCACTTTCTGTCACTTTGTGCTGGTTTTAGCTGGTTTAGCTGCCATGTGGCAGAAAAGGATTTTGACTGATTAAAATGCCAATCCTGTGGATCAGGCGCTTAGAGATGCCCATAGCGTACAAATGACCTACGCAAGGCACTAATCAGCATGAGTTCCACAAATTTGACCACCTTTGTGCAAGCAAACTGACACTCAGAGATTAAACTTTGTCAAATGGACTGTGGATGCCAACCCCGCATTATTTAGGGGACGCACATCACTTTGAGTGCCACCTTATGCATCGGCATGGTTATTTCACATATTTATTTCACAGATTTGTGAGACTGGCCAACCAGTTCTGGGGGAACAAAGCGCCCAAAATGTAGAGAACTACAGCCATGCTGATGCTTCTTGACCAGGCGTCACGTTGTAAAAGCTTGGTTCCAGGTGTTAATTTCAGGATATTGCCTAGGTAAATTGTGGGTGGTCACACACTGAAAGATAATTTCATGCACAGTACATGACATCTTAATTTCATAAAAACTCAAAGAAACGCAGTAAAATTTGATGGCCACTGAAATCATGGCACTGGCAACCTATTTCCTACGATTACTTCACAAAATATTTTAGGCCAGTCGCAACTGCATACCACTATAATGAACTACAAGAGACTGAGAGATACGAAATGACAATTTGCGTCGATAGGTGCATGTCAGCAGAAAAGTATGTCGTACGGAAAATAACGTCGACTTAACTTGATATCTGTGCCCTTAATGAAGCAATATTTAAGTCTCATTTTACAACAGTTTACGTTATGGAAAAAGGCAAAGTCTTGTGTTCAGACGATCCCTCAAGTCTTCACGGTTGCATTTCTGTCTTCGGATAAAAAATCCTGTTGGTTTCAGAACTACATGCTTTAGAAACGCCAGAAATGTCCTATCACACCCATGTTAAAAAAGCTGGTTTTAAAGGTTTTAAAAATGGTTTTACTTGTCAGTTGCGCTGTGATGCCGCAAAAAGAAGTAAATGCATTTTGTTACCCAACGGCTTTTTGCTCTTTTGTACAACTCGAGACGGTCGACCGTTTCCAGATGGTTCTCAGAAACCTACAAGCCGGCGCTTACCGAATCTGCGCGCAGTCCAACCACCGTTCAATGTATACATAAATGGCGGACAGAAATTCCTTCACTCACATCTTTTAGCTGACAACCACACCAGTGTACGGAATTGGCGGCACAATGTACACTTGCAATGCCGTTCTCCCACTCGCCGCCGCCGAAAAAAAATGCAGCACATGTGTTGTCCCATGATGTGTCACAATCGCAGCCAAACCAGCGACCCGGCAGTGGCAGATCCGAAACAGTGAAAACTAGGGTGCCCCCCGCCGAGAGTGGAAGCCGTCGAAGACACTGAGAAGGGGACGGAAAGCACCAGTTTCAAGTCTACATGCGGGGATCCCAGCCAATCTCAGGCTGAGTTCAGTTCTGCACAGCAGAATCAGGATACGCAGCCACAGCAGGTTGACGAGAAGAGTAATGGAAGGTCAAAAGAGGTAGGTAAGCTCAGCCCGAGAGCTTACAAGACGCGGGACAGTGGTGCCGGAAGTAACTGGATGCCGCAAGGAGGGTCCCGGCCGTCCCGCATGCGGGAGCTCAGTGTAGGACGGGGAAGATGGGGTCCAGTGTGACAAATGCAGTACCTGGTTCCACAAGTCACGTCAGACCATCCCGAAGGCCGCGGTTAAAGCACTGGAGAAGCTCACCATCCTCTCTTGGCTATGCACGGGATGCAAGTTCACCCTTGTAACGCCATTCACAGCGTGGGAGCAATGTTACGGATAAAGACCGTTGCCTTAGGGAGCACATAAAGATGGTTCAGGGACCACTCAAGGAGCGGTAGACCGCAGTCACCCGCCAGACCTGTCTCACTGAAAGATCATTTAAAGAACAGGAGAAGCTCAAGGGGTCCCGTGCCGACCTTGCCAGGGGGTCATGTACCAAAGTGGTGAAGGAGGTTCACGAAAAGCTGGAGTGTGTCCCCAAGCAGTCCCCAGTCAGCACTGGTACTCAGGCTGCTTAGGGAATCTCTGGGATGTTCGACCATTTCCTCGACAAGGAGAAGAGGAAGTTTACTGCGGCAATTCACAATCTTCCGCAGGAGTTCGGTGAATCTGTTGATGCAAGAAACCGGAAATGTATGGCAAAATGTTGTGCCATAGTGAGGAAAAGGCCAAGACTCTGTATCTGAGCCTTCAAAGCTTTCCATGCCTGAAAGCAACTGCTTGGAAAACCTAGACTCCCCAAAGTCACACTGGAGAACGCGGACTCAGAGTTTGAGGCCCTTCGGATAACTCCTCGCCTGGGGCACATCACTGACTGGTCCAAACTTTTTATCACCCCAGTCCTTCCCGAGAAAGAAAAAGAGAGGGGAAGAAGACTGGGAGGAGCTGTGCAGTCGCAAGCAGGCTCACACTTGTACAGGCAGCACAGGCAAACGGGGAATCAAGCTTGTATATCGCGTGTGGAAAAACTGTGCAGGGACGCTCGTCACCCGGGGATATATCTTCGGTTAGTCGAGATGCTGTGCCGCCAGCTGCTCCTACTCGCCAGCAAGATGCTGTGCCAGACCTGCTTAGATCTGTCAGCAGACTGCTGCGCCAGCCCCAGCTGCAACTCGCACGTAGGCTTCTGTGGATGGGCCGACTCTTAGCAAGACCGGTGCGCTACCCACAGATACAGATGGACAGCCGCAGATGGACAATCCCACGACTGTAATACAATACACTACAATACAACACAATGCTGCTGGGGTTGAGGCAGCTGGGACAGCTGTAGGTTTTCCGCCGGGTCTAGCGCAGCTTGCTGTCCTTTGTGGGGCGCCTTCAACAGCTTCCACTGCTCCTGATGCGCCAGAGGTGACCCCTACCAACACCCCCAGGGCACCAGACTCCGCCCATGAAAGGTCCGCTATATGCAGCAGAAACGGCTCAACTGCTGCCCCATCCACATCTGCCCGGGCCGTCGACCAGGACTGACTAATACTTTGGTGCGCCAGATGAAAAGTGCATAATTGAGGGCTGAAGGTGCTGTGCACAGGCACAGATCAATTTATAAACAAACGAGGTATTTGTGTATGCTAATATGTGCCGATATGCCCGATCTGATCCTTTTGACAGAGGTCCTAACAAACGTTCAGGGGTTTGTTATCCTACCAGCTGAGTGTTCCTGGTTACCTTCCGGGCACATTTTGACACATCAACAAATTACCTGAGAGCTAGTGGACTGAAGTACATGTCGATGTCCGTCTCTAAGCCTCGGAAGTCGTGTTCACCGCATGCCCGTTCCAAGAACACCTATGGCTCCAGACAGATCTGTGTGGCCAAGACAGCCCGCTCGTGGGCGGTATCTACAGTAGTGCGTCAGGTAATGCGTGAGAAAATGTACGAGATCTAGGACGACGCCTGAGGCAGTCTTTTGCCGCCCAGCACCCCCACCTGATGGTAGCTGGGGACTTCAGTATGCCGCAGATCGACTGGGAGAACGGTTTGTCGATTGGCCCTGACTCCCAACACACCCACTCGTCCCAGGCAGGCACCCAGAACTGCTTGCTCTGCCAGCCTTCCAGGCACGAGTTAGATGAAGCTCCCCCTTTCTTGGCTTCGTACTGACGAATGAAGAGGGTATGGTTAGGCGGTTGCGGTATCTTCCGGGATTAGTTATTAACAATCATGTGCTAAGGTTCCTGTTGGCTTGTTACTCGAGTGTGAGGACGAAAGATCACGATAAACCTCATCTTACCCCGTTGATTACGAACGGCTGATTATCTAGCTACGGGACATCAGCTGGGACCATGGGGGAGACATGAGCCCGGTGGCCTGTTAAAACTTTCAGAGGGCAGCTTTTGCAACTGTTTGGAGGCCTGCACTTTCAAAACACGGACGCCCGCTAAAAATACCCGAGCCGAAGGGCTCTAAGGCTAAAAAAGAGGGACGTGCCGTGGAGGACATACAGACAATCGCTAAACATTTTGAGCCACGTAAGGTTTGTGCGATACGGGAACGACCTGAGGCGCACGACGCGAAATATTCGCAAGGATTTTGAAAAACGTCTGGCTCAGAAATCAAGCATAGTCGAAAGCCGTTCTAAGCAAATGCCAGCTCTAGGCTGCGGGACTAGATGCAAAATCGAATATCTATACGACAAAGATGGAGCTCTCGTCAGTAGCAGTAACGGGAAGACAGGCATATTAATTTTCTACAGATTTTTTCTCAAGTGTGCTCACTTGAGGTGGTTTGGATGGCATGCCCCCGGAGACCGGAACCTACGCTGGACGTCCCCAGGAAGACCTTGAGATTTCCCCTCACGCTGTCGGAAGAAAAGCTTGCCTTACTGAAGCCAGCCTCCTCTCCACGGCCGTACTTCGTTTATCCCAGGGCTCTGCCGAAGTCCGTTGAAGCGCTGCTCGTTCCCTGGCGCAAATCTTTCGCAAGTCGATCGACAGCGGTATACTCCCTTCTGACTAGAAACTGGGTAATGCTGTTCCAATGCACAAGAAAGGCGACGAACAGCAGGTGTCCAGTTCCCGCCCCGTAAACATTACAGCAGTCCTGTCGAAGGTGCTCGAGTCCATGGTCAGGGACATGCTCTTGGAACACATGGTGGAGACGGTTCAGCTCAGCACGGATTCCTGCCAAAGCGTTCAGGTTAGGTCATGGACGAGTGGAGCCCAGCGACCGAGAACAAAGAGCCACTGGACGTCGCCTATCTCGACTTTAGCAAGACCTCCGATTCGGTGCCACTCAGACATGCTCTACACTAGCTTCATGCCTATGGTGCACGGGCAAACTACTCCGATGGATCTAAGCCTTCTTGACTGGCCGAGGGCAGAGAGGGGTCGAACAGGGCTGCATGTCCGATTGTACTGAATTGTTCAGCGACATCCCCCAGGGATCCGTTCGGAAGCCAACTTTGTTCGCTGTCTTCGTTAATGGCATCCCTAATCTGTACAAGGTTGTTACGTTTAAGGTTGTTTTGTTTTGTATTACGTCAAGGTTGTTTACCTGTTACGATGGTCCGTGCGCTGGCTTGTACCATTTAATGCGTCAAAGGGCAATATGATGCTCCTTGGTCCTCGAATCTTTCTTGAACAGTGAGGAGATCCATGCCGTTGGGACCGAAAAAGATCTAGGAACTGTGATGGATAGCAGGCTCAGTTCTCTCGACCAGATGGCGGCAGCGTGGCCGAGGCGCCTCAGATGCTCGAAGTGTTTCGCCGATCGTTCGCGAATATCGATCTCTTTATTCCCCCATTGCACTACTGCTGTGACTACGCGAGCTTTGCGGTTTTGCGGCATTGAAAGACATTGGAAGTAGCAATGACTCATTGGCCTGCCATGACGTTGGTTGAGTCGAGTTCATTTCGCAAACTTGAGCGATTAACCCGGCACCGCCTGGGAGGTGTCAAATAGGACATCCCTCTCGGTTTTTCGTAAATAACTTGTGAGCCATAAAAGCCAGCACAACCAAACTTTCAGCACCTGTTCATCAATCAAGTGTACATATTTTTGTATCAAAACCATTTCCATGCTAGGTTAGGTTATGGGGCAATGACGTCATACGTGAACCCTGGCATGCAAGTTTTCTCCTCTTCAGGCGGTGGCGCGAACATGCTTCATTTTTATAATATTCGTGGATATAATGCATGTATTATTTGGATTTACATAGCACACAGTCCCCAAAAGGATGAACAACCGTGACACGTCAACATTAGAGGTCATGCTAGGTCACATAAATGATGACAGTGGAACTGATTTGCATTGTGGGTGATAGAAATGGTTGCCGCTGACCTTCCCCATCGTTCAAGCCAGACAAGCAAATCTATGTGCGTCTGTTAGCAAGGTTTACCAAATGCGACGTGAGGTCATGTCAGGTCATGTCATTGGCTGATGTCAAAACGAAATAAAATACAGTATTGTCTGTGGAAAATCGTTCACTAGCAGCAGTGAACAATTATTGTTCCCAGTCAGAAGATGAAAAGCTACTATTTTCCTGACCTGGCTTGACCTTGGCCCGACAAGTAGCAGATTTCAGTGTCACGAAATCTGCTCTGTCAGTGTCACGGGCTGTCATTTCAGTTCTGTACTTGATGCTTGATGACACTCGATCAAAATCCCAGTGGGCAATTATTGCTTTTTGTCAGGAGAAGTAATGCAACCTCATCTGATCCGACCTAGAATGACCTTGACTGGGTGGAAAGCAGTTAATGCAAAACCGATCATCAGAAGATTTCCATTTCGTCTTTTTTTGCCACGTGGACCAAAACGGCTGCAAATAAGTATCGATCTTTGGCATGTGAAGTACGATTAATGCTTCACCTGACCTAGGCTGACCTTGACCAGACATTTTTAACATTTTGGCATGCCTCTCATGCGGACGGGCGTGATGTTTCGTTTGATACTTAGCTGAAGGCTCTTAAGACCAGCATTGCTGATGATACGATGTACGAACCGGCGTCGGTTTTTCCGACGTCGTGTTACGCGTTTTATGTGACCTGTGACGTCATCAGTCGCGTGACCGAGGCTAAAAATCGCAGGACTCAGAGGTATCGATTGCTAGTAATCCGGTTCAGATCCGAGGGTAACATCCTGAGAGAACATGGGGGGCCCTTTTAGTCACCCCTTTAGGCGGTGGCGGGTGTAAAAACACGCCAGGATGTGCTGGAAAAATATAAATTCCGGTACAAAAAGCGTCGCTCTGTCATGCGCTATGCAGCCACTAAAGAGTAAATATCCAGGAGGTCTCTCTAATGCCTCCGTCACTGTAAGACTAAATAATTTGACGGCAAGGAAAACTATGTGAAGTCGATCATAACAGCAACATTACGCACATTTTTTGTTTTCTGTACACCGTCGTTGACAGTTCCCTTGACAAAAAACACGACTCGTGTACGCACGATTCGTACGAACACGACGCATGAATTTGCATAAAACTGATGCGCATCGGAAGGCAGTGTGCACAGTGATCCATGAGCGTTTTGCTACTGAGGACTGTCGGGCGTGTAGAGCATGCCGTATATGCGCGCAAAACGCAGACATTTTGCCAGCGGCTCGACTCAGAGTCCACGTAGGCACGGTCAGCCACGGACGATTCCAACGCCCGCTGGCGCCCCGACGCGCCCGCCTCCGCCTCCGCCGGCGTCGACGCCTTTGCACTGAGCCGACGGGCCGTGCCTGCCGCAGGCTGGCGGTGACCGAGGCGATGCTGCAGCCAGCCCTGGAGGGCAACAGCCTGGCCGAGTGTTTGGCCCACGGCAAACTGTTCACGGTCGACCTGGGGCTTCTGCACGGGCTCAAGGATGTCAACGGGCACGAGGTGAGTCTGGGGCTCGTCCATCCGGGACACAGCCCACAGGGGCGCGTCCTGTTTTTGGAAACGTGACACCACTAAATGCTGAATTGACTGATTTTATGTAACCGCGCTCTTGGGTGAGGGGATGAAATACAGATATCAAAGAAGTGTTTTGTTCAAGAGCAACAGACGCTGTAATTCTTACCAAGTGTCATTGCTTCTGCCCTGTTGAATGCCGGGAAACGTGCTTCATGTGGCTGCGTTAATGCTGAACCATTTAATCCTCAAGCCTAACAAAAGTGCGCAGTTTTCTTTGGTCGCTGGCTGAAACGGATTTTTGGCCGTCGACCTCTTGCATCGGTCTCGACTGCCGCTGACTGTCACCGGCGCGCGGCCGTCGACCTCTTGCATCGGTCTCGACTGCCGCTGACTGTCACCGGCGCGCGGCTGTACTGTTTCCAGATGGTGGCCCCGGTCGGACTGTTTCTGCTGAACCGGGCCGGGGAGCTGACACCTCTGGCGATCCAGCTGTACCAGAGGCCAGGCCATGATAACCCGGTCCGTGGGGCGACGGGCGGACGCGCGCAGAGAGGGATCGACGGGGAAACAGGGGAGATAAAGGGAGAGAGAGGGATGTATAGCAGAATGAAGGCAAAACGGGGAACGTTGAACAATCAGTTTATCCTTTCTCTTAGCTAATTTTGTCGCCGTATGAAGTCTTCTTTCCATGCATTCGAGATTGGATGAAAATTTTCTATCAAAGGCCTTCGTTTCGCGTGATGCAAGACCGAGTAAGAAAGCATTCAGTTTTGCCATGGTAGGATCCAGCCAACCGTGATGGAGGCGGAAAACTGCTTTTGACGAACAAATAGCTGAACCGGATATAGAAGTAAACAGGAGTATAACTATGAGTCAGGAAAACAGGACAGCTCTTCCGTGACCGTGCTCTTCTCGCCGTGAGGTCCCACAGAATCCACTCTGGAGCGCTGTTGAAACAACTTGTTGCGTCACCTGCCGGACATTTCCGTGCCCCTTTCATCCACGAATCACGCAGCTGATCAACGTGGTCTATAACATACCGATGAGTTTTACATAATTCACATAGATATGTACTCATTTTGCACGAAGTTTTTGTTGTATGTTATAGGGTTTCCTGCACTGGGTTTGCGATGAATCGTTGATAGAGTTAAAACGCACTTACTCCAATGCCTGGTATCCTGACGTGCTAATGTGTTAATACTTTTGATACTACTAATGTGTATACTTGCTTCTTTTGTCATACATAATTTGCTGCCTGTAATTTCAGGTATTCTTATCAACGGACAAGGGGCACGTATGGACAGTGGCGAAGATGTTTTTCAATATGGCAGAGGCGCAGTACCAGTACGGCTTTCTGTACAGAGGTACGCTTAATATGAAAACATGCACTGCGGAGTCGTAGCGCTACAATGGGCATGAACGAAACGGCGCCACGATCAGATTGCTCGGTAACTACGGATCTAGGCCCCTGCCCCGTCCTTAAGGTATCTAACCAAGAACACCGCCCGACTCAGACGGGGACTTCATGCCGCGGGCCCTATTTCGATAACTCCCCGCCACTGACAGTCACGCCATAGATAAGCCGGTGTGCAGAGAGGCGACAGATATCGAAGGTCCGGTTTTCATGTTGGTTTTGCGGCGGCACTGTGGCTCTTGATAAAGAGGCGCTCGAAGGCCAGCGCAACCATGGGGTATGTTGGATCTGTGTGTTTGCAGCAGCAGCAGTGGACTGAAAAAAGTTTCAGTTCAGCTGTTTTGCGGTCAGCGTGCTGCACAGTCACATCGTAAAGCTACCTCATTTGTTGTAATAGTCAGTACTTTGTACCAAACTTTTAGGCGATTCACCAAATTACGAATCGATTCGATTCTGATTCGCAGCTCAAGAATGTAATTCTGACTCGGATTCTGGTTCGCGTTGGGAAACATAGAATAAACTCGGTTGTAATTCTAAGACTGTTCTAAATGCAAGGAATCGATTCGATTTATCATTCGATTCTATGGGAAACAAATAGCCAAATCCTAGGTTTTGCGTTATGCCAAGGGCTGCTACAGATTACGTGACGGTATTAGGGAACAATGCCAAGGTGTATTATATGGTGTTTGACATTTTTACGCATGGGCGTGGAGTACTGTGTTCAAATTGAAAACCCCGATATGTAAATACGATGTTGTCTGGGGTCAAGGGTGAAAAAAAAATGTTCACCAGCAATCAGCCAAAAATAGGACCCCTTGCATTTATGTCTAACAAAAAGTTAATGTCACAATTCATGATGGATGAACAGAATATGAGCAGACGATTGTAAAGAGATATGTGCATGTCCTAAGTACTCATTAAGGTGTAGAATGTACGGATTTGTATGACAGCGGTAAAAGGAACATTTTTAATTTTTTTAGTATAGACCAAAGAAAAAATAAAAAGGAACGTTTTCTATTCTACCATAACAGGAATTCTCGCCTCTTGTTTTAATTTAGTTTTACCTTCAATCCTGATAGACCTCATGATTATCCTTATAAAGGCTGGTAACAACTCGTCTAATTTATAAGGTAAACAAAGGATGCATTCAAATTAATGAGGGTTTAGGAATGGATTTAGTGAATCCACTCCGAGCAACCTTGTGAATCAATTTGATTCTGGTTCTTCATGTAAAAGGCGATTCTGATTCCGATTTTGACTCACGGTTTTCAAATAGTGGGTCGATTCTGATTCCGATTCACGAGAGTCGGTGAATCAGAATCGACGCTAATCCAATTTTGAATTGCTGGCAAGTTTGCTTTATACGTAACAATGGCGTTAAAGTTGATCATGAATCTACCAAACAAGGCGTCTGTTACGATGTCGCAGTTCCGTGGGATTATCGCGCTGTTGCCGTGCTGCTTTCTCCCTCGGACTCACCGTTTCGATATGTCTATCTTCAACGTGCGGACTGCTCTGTTTCTTTCAGTGCCTTTCCGTTGCAGGTGTATGCGTGGAAATGATGAGCTACGTGGCTCAGTGCACAGAACAGCACCTGTCACCGTCTCACCCCATCTACAAACTACTGGCGCCTCATCTGACTCCAATGCTGTCGGCCTCCCAGTATGTGTTTCTTCCGTCTGTGCTCTCAGTGCTGACCGGCGCTGACCACTCATGATCACTGCAAATGTCCCACGGCCGTTATACGCGAACACGTTTCGCGTCCCATGAGGAGGGCTTTCGCCCAGATTTCGCCACCTTGCCCCGGATGTATTATCGATTAAGAGATCCAATCGGTTCCGGAAGACGGTGGTTGAAAGCTGCTCAATTTCCCTCGCATTTGGTGCCACTGTGTCTTTTCTACGGCAGATTCAATGCTGTTCTGTTTTTCGCGTTTACGCTTTGCGTCCTTTTCAATAAATCTTTTCATAGCTACAACATTTTCATCTCCCATAATTTGCCGTATTCATCCATGCATATACACCAAATCTCCTCTATTGTTTGTTGCTTATCCGAAATATCTTTTACTCCCTACCTTTTGTTTGATTTTACGCGCGACCCGGAGTAAACCTGCAACCATCTGAATGCGCCACGAATTGGGCGTGAGTCGCTTGCCTCCGGGATAGAGAACTGCGAGTGAGTCTTCGAAACAGGATTATTCAATTACGGGACACCTACAGCTCACCCATCAAAGCCAAGCAACTTTGGCCGTGGTCTGAATATCGTTGAAGGAGTCCACACAATCTTTTGACGGAAACAGAGTATCGCACGGCATCATCGCGACGACGTTGTTGTTCTTTATTAGAGCGTTTTGAAAGAAAATCACTCATTATTGCTGCCAGGTTTATGTGATCAGCCTGCCGGAAGTCACTAGGATTCCAATAGGACTTAGATTTGTCGTTCTGGTGAAAATAACGCATGGTCACGTTATGAAGCATCGACACTTGCAGTTTTGTTTGAAAACGTGAAATTCATGATCGGAGTACTTCAGTCCCGCAGCGTCCGTTTCACTGTCACGCAGCGGCTCTTCCCATACGGAGCCGCTGCCGCCTGAAACAGAAAAGCGGCATGTGACAGGGGCCGCCTCCCGGCAGCAAGTGCACCTCAGACCTGTTCCCAAGTCCGTGTTGTTGCCGTGCGATCGGAGGTGGGACGGAAAGGACTGTTTAGATAATGCGAGTTGTATTTATGCAATGATTCGGCCGTAAGAGTCAATGTGTGGAGGAGCCCCAACGATTCAATAGAATACAGTCTGTGCAATACAATACGGTCCCAAGCGAAATCCCCTTTTCCTTTAATTAAAAAGGACCGCAGTGTTTAATTAAAAAGGACTAAGTTTACTAAGTTTACTAATTGTCGTACATCCTCTTGAGCGCCCTGGGTATGACTTGCTGGTCCCGTATCCACCTGATTTCCGACCGATCTCTTACGATATTATGGTATTATGATATTATATTATGATATTCGCCAGATCTCTGGCCTTCAGGATACTAGCCGCCCGAGACTATCCACCAACCCGGACGTAGGGATGTTTTGGCTGTCGCTCCGTACGCTCGGCGAGACACCGCTCTCAGGCCGGTGGCCACGGCGGGCGGCCTCCGGCGGCAGAATCGGCAGCTGCGCCGGCTCCCGCGGTCCAGTCACCGACCCACCGCCCGATCCCGATCCCGGACCCCGATTCCCAGTCCCCGATCCTGAGATCCTGATTGCCCCGCCGGCTAGGGGAGGAGCCGGGCCGGACGGGGGGGGAGAACAGGGACGGTGCCCGATGGCCCGATGATCCGATCCCAAGCCGATGACGTTTTCCTGCGTCCCGTCATTAGGTCGCGACGAGCTCGCCAAATGCGGATCATCAGCGTTAGCGGTCGTGATCGAGGTCAGGGGAGACGACCTGCACAACTGTATAGCGATCGCCGTGTAGCGATCCAAGTGGCTGGCTGCGTCGGTCTGCGTGGGCGGCGGAAGCACACTGGATCTTCTGAAAACAGATGCAAATGGGGTCGTCGGGGGCTTTTCAGAGAACAGATGCATACTTACTGGACGCAGATCGGTTTGGTGGGTCTCAAACACATATAAATGGATAGCCGTGGAGTTGTGATCGATTTCAGATATAGACAAATGTTTCGTTGTGGTGACAGCACGCAATAAATGAGATACGAGATTGATCTCGCTCATAATTTCGTCAGCGATCGGTGGCAAATTATATATACCGACTGACGGTCGTCGACAAGGTCGCGCCGTGTGGCGATAGTCGATTCAGTCGATTGAAGTCTGGGCTATTGATAGAGGCAGCGATGCGTGGATCATAAGCTGGAGCAAGTTCCTGATATCGCTGAGACTGGAAATGCCGCCGAAATCTTTATCTTGTATTTTTTTACTACAAGCTGCTCGAGTTCGTTCAGGGGTTTGATGAAAAATTATTGGGCCATACGAAATACCATCTGGGATTGGTTGCGGGACAAAGTAATCATATTTTGTTTTATTTTTGAGTATTTTTTGCGTCTTTTGTTTTTGCGTTTATGTATTTGGATTGCGTTTTGTACTTTTTGTATTTCTTGATTTGTGTGTGTGCAAAGGAGATGTTCGCAGTAACCCAGGCGAATGCGAGAACGGTCCAACAGATGTTCTTTTTTCAGTTCGGCTTCGAAGACGATGGACGCCTGGCTGGACAAGTGCACCACGATGGGTGCAAAAGGCATGCAAAACATTATGACGAAAGGGTAAGCATCATCGTTCCGCACTTGGATCAACAATTACATTCTACGGCGTGACAATACATTACCACGCCACTGAATGGAATACACACTTAGGGGCGACTTTACGAGTTTGCCTTTTAATCTGGCATCGACTGGGATATTTCGCACCTTCCAGTTATCATGGGCTTCCCCTGCCTGTCTGGAGAGCTAATTGCCCAATTTCGGAGACTCAAACGGCAGTCGATTACGATAGTTATTACTTCGGTCTTTCTGACGATTTTGCTGTGTTCTATGGGTCGAATACCGTGGCTGGCCGTTTTTATTTTTACTGAACGCTCCATCTAAGTGAATAAATAACCAAATTCAGGGTGCCGTAGAATCTCGTAGCCGGTGTACCCTTAACCCCCCAAAATCAATTAATTAATCAATCAGCGACCGGCGCCCTCAGACCCCAGGTATTCGCACTTGTTGACTGTAACGTTGCCGATGACGTCACAAGTCAGGTCATATTCCGATATTTCACGCTCATTTGGCGACCGCTACAGAAGCATACGGCCAGGGCAAGAACGGTCCATATTGGATATCTGTAGTGTAAAATGAACTCCATGTGCCACGACACGACAAACGACAAAAGACGAAACATGTTTTGACAAAAAGCGGCCCGCGGTCAACCTAGGTCATGTGGTCTCAAGAAGCCATGGCCTCGTCTTAAATATTCTACATGCTGCCATTGTAAAACCTCGCAAAACGCTGAAAATGACATTCCTTTTTTGCATTAGCGACACTTAGGCAGTTAGAGCAAGATTTGTCAAAAAACGAGGTTAAAGGCTAGGCAAATCTAACGAGTAACAAGTGACCATCGTTGATCTCAGCTGAGGTCACGTGCGACTTGTGTGACCTGACACTTAGTCTGAAGATGGATGCCGGAGTTTCAATACTACGCGAAAAGTGCGTCGATCATCTGGTCCAGTGACTTCATTTGACGTGATCCTTTATGATTTCGTCAACTGTTCTTTTTTCAAAGCGTGTATGTTTAGTTCAGGCAAGGCCGTTGGAAATAAGCAGTTACTGGTTTTCGTGGTTCGGGCGTGATGCTGCGAAACCGGGCGGGGGAGGGGGGGAATGGGCAAAACAGCCCTCCGTAACTGAGGGATTAACCCTATTCCCGCAGGGGGGGGGGGGGCGGAATCCGCCCCCCTCGGGTTTTTTGCTTGCCAATTCCAGGCTTTTTAACGCAGCTTTACAAAACTTGGTGACTTTTCCTAGCTATTCTTTTACGTGCCGTGACGAAAAAAAATTCTATTTTGCTCAGGGGCGGAGCCAGGCAACGTTTTTGGGACGCACCTCATGCCATTTTTGGCCATGTTGAAGGGAAAATGAAAATGTCTGCCAAAAACAGAGTTTTAAAGCTAGAACTTAAAACTTTATATGGATGTATAGCTAAATAGTTGGGCAATGTGAAGATGTGATTTTGTTTCTCTGAGGTCGTTTTACAAGGTCAGGTCAAGGTCAAAAGTCAAGATTTGTTTTTTCGGAATTATGTCAGTGCCGTTTTTTCAAATGCCAAACCCGGAATATATATGACGTAGAAGGGTGCCTTCTACTTGTGTACCAAGTTTCAGCTTGATATCAGGTCGGGTCACGGAGCTATGACCTACAATGTCAGTGGGCGTACCCTATATCCCAATAGCCGTAAAATGAAATTTTTGAAATAGAGTGAATTCAAATGATTGACAACGTTGACAGATAATATTAAATGCACACGAGATTATTCCAAGTGACCCCAAGGTCACTGGAGGTCATTTAAGGTCAAAGGTCACAAGTTGATCTGAGAAACGTGTGACCATGACAGTTCCCCTTTTTTCATGTCCCTGGCACCGCCTATGCTAACATTATACAAACATTGTAATGCGATTTGTGCTTATTTAGTATAACATGACTATCAGAAGCCAAAAAAGGTGTTTGCCTTTTTTGTTCATTCAGTTGTTAGAAAACTAATCCTCCTGTTTTTGAAACCCTGTGAACGCCCATGAATTTTCTCAAAATTTCAAATTTGCGGGCCCATGGTAAAAGCCCTATTCATATTCTATCGATTCATGCCAGTTTCATCGAAATCGGCCCATAAACAACGGAGTTATAAGAAGTCCAAAAGTACCCCCCCCCATTTTGACATTTTTGCCCCCCTGTATCCACAAATTTCAAAATTTCGAAAATTTCTTTTTAAAAAATGTAGTTCACGTCACGGCAAATCGATTGCCGTTTGTTGCGATGAAATCGGACCAGTAGTTCTCGAGATCTCGGGGGGGGGGGCTGAATCCGTCCCCCTGCCGGGAATCGGCCATACCGTCTAGCCCTCCGGGAATAGGGTTAAGGGCTACAGCGTCGTTTCCCCACGCCTGGAGCGAACCTCGTGCACTGATTCGATGTGCCTACGAGGGTCTAACGGGCATTATTTTCACTCTGCATATTATCAACATGTGATCACGCTTGATCCGTAGTTCGGATTACGCAGCCGCCAGCATAACAGCCAGCTGTCTGTTTACCGTCACGTCGCAGAATGCCAGCGCGGCATCGCAGCGGTGGCGGTCGCGCAGTCAGCCGGGCGGTATGGGAGGCGCAAATGCAGAATCAGCATCGGTCCGATTCCGTGGATGATATGCAAGGGACCACTGTTGGTCTGTTGGTCCGACTCCATGCATAACAACAGGGAGCTACGGGTACCCAACTGTCCCTGCTATCCCCGGCATCGTGGACTTTACAAACACGTCTAGCAGGACCTGTGCAAGAATCTTCTTCTTTCGTATCTTTCGGAAGCCTCAGTCTGTAAAGGAAACACCATCACCATTGTTGTCTGTCTGTTGCTACTTGGACAATCCGTCTCGTTTATGTTACGCCTCTGTGATTTTCATGATGTCAAGGAACACAAAGAATATTCATTTAGGCAGAAAAGTCTTCAAGCTTATTTTAGGCCACATCAAGACGAGAGATATTCACGGTATGTTCGTACATTTTGAGTCCGATACCGCTGCCCATTTCAATAATATGGATTATTGGATCTCTGTTAGGGCTCACTGGAAACCTCCGACCAGCATACCATTAGAACACCTCAAAGGCCTTTATGTTCCCAGATTTAAGCACGGCTTTTCTCTGAGGGCCACGTGCAGTATACCGAGAAAACTAATCAGCCATTTCAAGGCTAAACGGATATCTTTTCACAGAATGTATACATTCGAGGATAATGGAGTTCTCACGGAGGCGTGGGTCGCCGTCGCCGCCGACCGCCGGACGCCGACCGGCCGCGGACTGAGTTGAGGCGGCTCAGACCAAGTCGCGTAATGGCCGGGCCCTGGCCGCCACCGCGCGGTGTGACGGAGAGGCCGTGCTCGGCTCGGCGGGCCCGGGTCCGGCGCGGGCCGGCGCGGCGACGATCCCTCTTCATCGTCGGCGTGCGCGGCGACGGCGGGCCCGAAATTGGCCGACTGTTGCGGCGTCGCCTCCGGATCATTAGCGTCGAGTGGCGCCGCGCGAGACGCGAGTCGTCGATGCCGCTCGGCGCCCGCGGAAGGCCGGCCGATTCTGGCTCTCGCCTGAGCGACGGCCGCTGTTAAGGAAGTTCTCTCAGTGGACCATGCAAGGCACGTGGCCCTGTGAATGGTCGAGCCGCGTCCTGCCTGTTAGCGCCTGGGGTTGAAAAAGCTTGCCAGTCCCCACATTCGTCCCAATGGCTTTTTCGTCGGGTTCCGGTCGCACGCGGTAGTGCTGTCGGCGCTAGGGGCCATTCATACGGTCCGTTTCACAAAGCTGGTGAAGAACATCTTTCCACTTAGCGTCAGTCAGCGATCAGAATGGCGCTCCTCGCTCGGCTGTTGTTCCTGTCCGACCACCTGCCGGAGCATTGCCAGAGCTATCCAGACTCGGCCACCACGCGAAGTGGATGCTCATACATGTGCGTCCCTGCCGCCACCGCCAATAGCAGCGCTCTCCTCGCGGGAGCGCCGATGATCACCGCGCCGCACCGTGGGCGGCCCGCGCGGCGGAGCGGCCCGTCGTTGGCGATGACGCGGGAGACTGACGACCCTGGCCGGAGGGACGATCGGGCTGCCGACCGCGGACCGCGGACCGGCGGTCCGGCCGTCCGGCGCAGACCCGCCGCACGCGCCCTGACCGATGACGCCGCGCTGGCCGCCCCGCCGCCCGTCGCCGCGTCCATCGCCAGGCCTCATGGCGTCCGGCGACCGCCCGCCAGCGGCGGCGCGGACGTGCGGCGAGGGCAGCTGGCAATGCACACTTTTTTGTCTTAACGGTGTTTGTAATGTATGTATCAAATAATGTAAAGGGACAGAGTTTAACGGTGACTGTATGGCGATGTACGGAAAGAAATGAATTGTAGCGGGTTTTACCCCAGTAGGTCTGAACATGTTTCGCCGCCAATGCAGTTACTGTCGGCAGGCCCAGGGACCGAAGCAAAGACCTTCCAAAGTGACCAGAAGTGGAGAAAAACTGTTGTCCCCATTGCTGAAATTGGTTTTGATATTTTCTGTGTGGAAACATCCATGATGGGTAACGAAGAAAAGTACATGCTGTTAATATGCCATGTTAATCATGCCGTGTGTTAACAAAAAACGTGGTAATCATCCTACTTTTTAGGCCCCCTGGAAGCGGCCTTGGCCTAGTCGATGCGCTGGACCCGCCCCTAACGAGCAGACCTCCCCTTCCATACGCGCACTCCTGGATCCGCTGTTTTTCAGGCTGAGCCGCTACCGGCTGGACAAGCACGGCAGCGTGGCCAAGGAGCTGCAGAGCCGCGGCGTCAGCAGCCGGGAGCGCCTGCCGCGCTACGGCTACCGCGACAGCGCTCTGCCCCTCCACCGGCTGGTGCACACCTACGTCTCCACCGTGGTCTCCCACTACTACAGTGAGCGCCACCGCCGCCGCCGCCGCCGCCGCCAGATGGGGCGCTGGTCGGTCGCCGGCCGCGTCTCATCTTCTTCGGGATCGTGTTGAAACGGTGCCGGTCAAAACACTGCATCTTTGGCGTCTAATCTTACTGGAGCGCTGTTGAAACCACGGGTTGCAGTGCGCAAGGACCGCATAAACCTACGTCTCAAATGCCTCTGATTAGGCCAGCGTATTCCAGGTCACGGTTACGTGACACATTTCATAAACGAGCCACCGCCCATCCATCTTCGAGGACCATCAACGCGCGCGTTGACGTGCCCCGTCCGTTTTCCGGCGGATTTGAACTGGAAAGCTACGCACAAAGTGGCAGCGCGCTCTCCAAACGCCCCAGACGTCCCAAGCGTTCAGGTTAGTCGCGGCCGTACCGAAACCAAGTCACGGGCGAGGCCGTGGCTGAAGGCGTCCCTCACTCGCCGGCTGTCTCCGACAGGTTCTGCCGAGAAGATCCGGCAAGATCACGAGATCCAGTCATGGAGGACCGAGGTGGCGCGGCAGGTTGGCGGCGTGCCCGGCCACCAGACGCAGGGTGAGTGGCAGACCCCACCGTCACCCCGCCCCCAGATCTGCGCGTTGCGAGCGGCCGGACAAACTACCCTCTCACCTGAGCCTGGTCGGACGTGTCGTTCAGACGTGATACGTCTGTAACGGGCTGTGGTGGGGGCCATCTGACACTTCAGTTTGTTCCTTTATAAGCTTTCTGTCGGCGGAAAGAAAAGACGTTCTGCTCCAAAGAGCCGGACTTATATCCATATCAAAATTGTAACGCCTTCAGTAGTCAGTACAAACGCCAATTACAATCCAGCTTTTCGGAAACAAACATCACTGCTGCAAATACTTCGAAACATCACATTAAACACCGCAAAAAACTGCGAAGAGAGCGAAAATGATCACATGATCCACGGGGCAAGCTGGCTTTTTTAACCTTCCGGACGTGCTCGTGAATGATTTCGGACGGTGACAAGCTCCGATCGCCCTGAGCGTTCTGTTTTGGCTGGCAGCCAGCGCTCGTGGGTGGGAGGCTCATCAACTAGCGCAGACTGAGACCGACTAGGGCAGTATCTCCGGCCGGTGCCTCTGTTGACCGGGACACCGGGGCTATTGGGGCGAGGTCGAAGTCGGTATCGTCTCAAACAGTGCCTGTTTGCGATCCGGGCGCGACTCCGAGCGCCAACGAGGACGACGCCCACCGCGGCCGTCCGCGAAATTGGCGCCGTCGGCGCAAACATCCGAGGCGTCGGCGGCGACGCCACGGGCGGCCCGCGGGACGCGTCGGTCGCGTCGTCGACTCGGATGGCCAGCGGCGCGGCGCAGATAGGCCTCGCTCGGCCGGGAGGCGCGTCGGAGGTCCGGTAAAGGCACGAGCAGGGTGGAAATCCGCCGGAGCCGCATCGTCGTCGATGATCGGCCGTCGTTGCGGCGGCCCGGCCGGCCGGACGTCGAGCAGACGCTCCGACGATCCGCTCGGCGTCCCGGCTCATTGGCGAGATGGTCGGTGAAAAAAAATCGCGGGGATCGCGAGACGTCCGCGCCGTCGCCCGTCGACCGCCTGGCGAGCACGATCGCCGCCCCTGCGCCTCTTTCGGACGGCCGGCGAGACTGGCGGTGATGCGGCGCTGGAGCCTCATTCGTTTTCGGCGCACCGCTTTCGCCTCGGCACGTCGTTTTCGCCCCGGCGGTGAGACGATGACGCGGATGGCGGCGGCGGGCTCGGCGGAAGAGATGAAGGGTGACGACAGTCGACAGTCGCACGAACGCGACGTCGGCTGCAGCCGCGGGGCCCGTCGCCCGAACCAGCGACGGCCGGGGGAAGGGTAAACTATGTGTAAATTGCGGACTTGCGAATGTACAAATGTTAGTGGCATTATGGCATTTCATTACGCACGGCTATTTCTCTCCCTCTGGAATTCGTCGTTAACTGAACCCTATTCGTGTCGATCGAGTTCAGACGGAAACATTAAAAAGTGCCCTTTTTATGTTTTCTGTTGTCATCCATCGTTCTCACCGTTTTTCTGAGACGGTGTCGCCGTAACTGCCACGGTTGCAGGTTTCCGATCTACGGAGGAGATAACTGACACCGTGACGTCCCTGGTGTCC
Organism: Capitulum mitella; assembly: GCA_030062745.1. Taxonomy (NCBI): domain Eukaryota; kingdom Metazoa; phylum Arthropoda; class Thecostraca; order Pollicipedomorpha; family Pollicipedidae; genus Capitulum; species Capitulum mitella. Next base: position 126,669 of record CP099842.1, read on the forward strand.
ATCTGCACCATCGAGCACAGCGCCCTGGCCAACGCGGCGTACGACCAGATGGGTGTAATCCTGAACTACCCTCTGAAGCTGACCAGATCTCCGCCGACAACCAAGGTAACTTCCACTCTGCTTTTTTCGTGGTCGCCGCACGGCCGAACTCGTCTTTACACTTTTAGTGTTGAAATCCCTGGCGATGCGACGAAACGCGTCCTTGAACAGAGCTCATATTTTTAGTCTGAGTGTGAGCTAAATGGGGCTGAATCACGGGTCCTCGTGCGACTTCATTTAAAATTCACACCTTTCCGTCCGGGAGATATGCAAAATAAGACCGAATGCGAAACTGGAGTGCTAACTTTGACACAATGCATCTGCGAATCGCGAGCGAAGTGTGCTGCTGCGGCCTTTTTCTGCCCGTCACCTGTAATCAGGTGTCCGGGAGTGCTCCCGCCCCACTCCGGCACGACGCAAATAGTCTTCAGTTAACGCCTAAAGCAATAAGCCGTAAATAAGCAAGAGGAAATGTTATGTTGTGCGCTGCGTGCTAGGAAAAGGAAGGGAAAACAAAATGCACGATTGTACTGGAACATAACCACCGGTTTTAAACTAGACAATTCTGGTACACGGACTAGACTGTATTACACGATGGGAACGAGAGCAGTCTCCGCAAAGAAGCTTGCCACCGTTTACTTTACCATTTCCAATAACCTTCTTATCTGCGGTTAGTATTAACCGATACAGCGAATTTACAAATGATTCGTAGGGGAACTGTTGGGTCCAGTTTAGTCAGATGTCAGCCAATGAGGCAGGCCCATCGAGACTTACTCGGCTGGACTGGTGGGTCACTCCTGGGTCGGTCTAATGAAATGGCGACTTAAATAAGAAAAATATAAGCCAATCCAATCTGAGCAACTCATTCATGCGCAAGCACACTCCTCCCCCCCCCCCCTCCAACACATTTATACAGACACCATGCACTCCTTGCCGTTTGCAACGCTTTGTTGGCGAGAAGAAAAAGATTGTTGGGGGCCTTCCGCAATGGATATAGATTAAAAATCCCAATTTCATGGCCCCACCTGGCCAGGAATGGCCTACGTATCACATTTTCTACGATTGGAATGCCTGTTTTTATCGCCCTCATATTTTTATTTTTTTTTTCATTCCTGTCTGACCAGCCCAGGCGCGGGCCATTAATTAATACGGCGGTGCATGGCGCTCCGATCACGTTACACCAGCCCTAAACTCGCTTGCTGGTCGACGATCGGCCAGCTTACCGTTAAGCTTGTCGAGCACAGCCGCCCGAAGGTGTACTCCTCGATGTCACCGCTCCGGCTGCCGCTCGGACCATGTTTTCACGCCGATGTGACCTTTCTGTGCGCGATAGCCGTCTGACGCGCACAAAACGGCTTCACCTGTCGAGAGTGCGGCTTGCCAGAACTCAGGGGTGTTTTGTGCACTGGGCTGCGTCGGAGGGGAATAGTTTACCCAGTGGGGAACTGGGCGCATCCAGTATTTGTGACTTTAGGGCGACAGCACTGGCGGACCCAGGGGAGGGGACCATCTCGGCCACGCCCCCAACCGATATTTGGGCAGGGGCTAAACGGCCATTTGGCTCCCCAAAGACATGGGTATTTCTACTCACCCAGAGTTTGAAGTTGCTGGAACTCGGAATCCAACCTATGGCCAAGGTCTTCCATCCCTCCTCCCTCCTGGTCAGTGACTCCACTGACCTACCATCTAGACCCAGGAAACTCTGGTTTACCCCCCTCCCCCCCAAACGGGGCTGTTGGATCCTCCCTCCGGTGCCATTCTGCAGGTGGAGGGCCCAAGGTGAAAATAAATTCTGATCTGTACGCTTTTTTCTCCTTCTTAATCCGTACCTTTTTTGCCCTTTGTATTTTAGCAGCGTTTTATTGTGCTTTCGCATGAAATGATGTTTTGAAAGAACTGTGTTACACGGATGGACACTAATTAACCCGCCCCCCGACTGGGGCGGCTGTTGACAGCCGCCCCTTAAGGTTTTTCTGGAGTTGCGAGAAAACAAACAAACACAAAGCCACGAAACCTTGTGTACCTTTTGCTTCATCATTTTTACATCTCGTGTCAAAATTTTGACCTCAGATCAGGTCAGGTGCCTTGACCTAGGTCAGGTCAAACAGACCTATGTCCAAAAAAGTTTAGCGCCCTCTAACTTTTTCGCAAAACAAGATATCTCAATAATACTTTCAGGGCTTAGTGATCGTGATAGATGCAACAAATCTGCTACCTCAGATTTTTCGGAATTTTCCGGGTCATTGACCTAAGGTTAAACCCATTTTTAACATATGTCGCCGTTTTTTTCGGAAATTGACGACATATTTCAAACATTTTTAGTGTGAAGTGAAGCAGACATCTAGTTACTGTCATTGGGAAAAGTATCAATGACTTCCAGCCATTGACCTGAGGTCAGGTCACGAATAACTGTAGTGAGCCAAAATGTACCACCGTCAAAATCGACGATGAATTACTCAGAAAGGGCAGAAAATGGCAGAACTAGCTTGCACAGGCGTAAGCAATACCATGAACCTCAAAAAGTTTGAAAAAGTGGCATATTTGGGAAACAAACAGGCTCTCGCGAATAAAGCTCCGCCAGTTGTGTAGACTGGCAACTAACGAATTTTCCAAAATTTAAGCATGGAAAACCATCACAAGAATCAGTAAGATCAATAGAATTTACATGGATCGGGTTTTTTCGCGAAAATAAAGGAACGCTAAAATTAGTTCCCTTCAATTTTTTACTGCATACGGCAGCGGCGCACGCCGACAGCCGGCGCGAGAATTGCCGTGTCTTGAACTCGACGTTTCGGCGTACATATTTAACAAATCTGAGAAATAAGATCTGTATCGGCATTTGCGGACCTTTGGTTGTGCACTGGTGCCTTTATTTATGCGTTATTAGTCACAGCCCATGAGATTCAGGCCATTTCTCGGTCTCATGCAGTCGGCTACGAGAAAATGTATATGAGGCGTAAATTGCTTACATATTATCTAAAACTAAAAATGAGACCAGTTTCGAGCTCTACTCATCACAAGCCTTCCAACGGTATGCTTATTTTTATTGTGCGGCCAACCGTTCGCGAGTTAGAGGGGGGCGGCTAACAGCCCCCCACCAGTCGTGCATGATCGCAACGGACCGACGGTCGTGCGCGGGTTAAACTAAACTAAACGAAACTAAACGAAACTGAACTAAACTAAATAACATACAATTAATCGTTTAACTTTGTCCTGTCAAATGTCGGCAATATTTTCCCTGGCCAGAATGCTGCAAGCTGGTGGGTACTGGATAGTGGGGAAACGCTAAGTTCTTCCTGTAAACTAAGTGGACGCGTCTTTCCCTCCTGAACAAAATGGTCGCCGCTCCGCCAAGGCCACGCTCCAGGCCATCAGGCATGAGCCACGGAGCCGTCTCCTCCCAAACGTTGAACCTGACTACAACAGTTCAGCTTTGAGTCGGACTGGGATAGAGACGTACATGTCTGTATGTTAGGAAAGCTTCCGGGAAACAGCCAGACAGCGGGAGATCATTGCAAGGGCACCAGTATCCAGCGGTACCCCACATGATGGGCAGGGTGCAACGGATCATGTGCAGCGCGCGTGCGTCTCTTTTACGCCCCTGCGTTTCTTATGGGCCAATATTCGGGACCCAACGGCGCAGTGTGGTGCGATGACGGCATGGAAAAGCGAAAGGACAGCTGGGCGACTATTGCCAATGGATTCAGACAGAAACGCGAGTGTAGCTTGCACGTGAACAGCGAGGTGCCTAAGCGATTAACACCCCTCCTTTATTGCCACAAGACTACAACCGGTGAGATGCTGGAAATTGTCACGAAGGAGCACGTGATACGTGCCATGCGATACATGTAGCTGTTTTTCATGCCAGCAGCTTCAGGCAGGTGTACGCAGGATGCATGTGCTGAGGTGTACCCCTTTGTCGTTCAGGCCTTTGGTTTGGGAACTGCAATGCTGGATGCGCCAAATTTTGTGGTGGGCTGCAAAATCATAAATGTCATCCAGGACAAGCGAAATTTAGGGCATCAGAGGCAAGATACCATGCACGTGAGCGTGCAGTTAGATGGACTTGGCATCCTCCGTTCGTGGGAAGGTGATTCATTTTTACCTGCATGAGAAGGACGGCAGGTGTGGTTTCATGGGGTAATGCTGGCACTACATGGGAGTACAGACCTACGTGCGATAGAAAGCTTTGATTTTGACCAAAAACCAACCGTGTAGTTTGTTGGCTTTCCTTTGGTAACTTTGCAACTATTGTGCATCGAATCATGAAGTTTTCACCAGAAGGCAAGTCAGTTCCTTGAATTTTATGTAGTTCCGTTTGCACTGTATCAGACTGCAAACTCTGTCTTCTCCATAACTATTCCGGGAGTTTGCCATTCGGGGCTCTGAACGTCTCAGTAATGGCAGTGAACAATGTGAAGTCTGCTCTAGACGTTTAGGGTTGCAATTTTTCGGATGCAGAATATTCCAAAAGATCCATAAACATTCTCTTGTATTGCATAATGCGTAAAGAAAAAGTAAGGACGCAAACAGCAACGAAATAGGCCGCGTTCATGATGCGCCCCATAAGGCGTCTTACTGGTGATATCGGATCTCGTATTGCGTCATCATCAATGGCTTTATAGCATGGCATGTAGGTAAATATTTTTATTTCTCCAGTTTACTTACTTTTAGGAGTTTGTTAGATCAGTCAGCCGAAAACAACGCTATAGGCAACGCGTTTTTTTACCACTGGAAAGTGTCATCAGCAATTGTCAAGATGAAGCATTCCTTTTAAGCATAGATTGGAGGTACCTTTTCAGGTGCGTGTGCATCATGCACTCCTGCCAACCGACTTCTCTGACTTGTTTACGCTGCTAAGATGCTTCGGCAACAGACGAGAATAAATCACTGCAACCACAAGAGGATGACCGATTGTACGGAATAATGCAGCATGTGATTCCTTTCTCCGGACGTGCACCCGTGTGATTTCTTCTAAATACGTAATGCTAATGGATGACATTGTTTGTCCATGTTCTGAGATCATCCTCATTGTATAAGACATTGCAAACATAACGTCCAGTCTTGTCGGACTACCGGAACTACTGGTATGCTTCTCCGTCTTCCGAAGCTTTCAGACCATCGGTAGTCGTGCTCGTTTGAACTCGGTCCGTACCTGTCGACGATTGCAGGACGAGCGAGCTGCCCGCAGTTCCGCCGCCACTCCGTGTGAGCTCGTGTCGCTGGCTGCTATCACGGATGGCAGCGACAGCGCCGACAGCTCCAGACTGTTCCTCGTGTTCAGCTCTCATACCTCTCGCTGGCAGCCATTCTCAGTTTTGGGAGCTAAATTCAGACAGAGCGATGGGTAATCTCCAGGAAGAAGTCGCTTATCGCAACATTAGTACGTCCAGGTATATGAGAGTTCATGAGCCAGATGTTTAAACAACAGAACCCTCAACGCGCGTCACGTGCCTTGCGCATCCGCCTCCACCTCGATTCTTCCGCTCGGACGCCATGGGCTGGAGGAGGTTAGGCTGTTTTTCGACACGGCGCCATGGGGAGCAACGGTGACCTCCAGATTAATTAGCCACGGTCATCATTAGTGCATCACAATGCCTCGAAGGTTCGCCACAACGTCTCACTTTATTTGAGACAAAACTTAGCATTGTAAAACTTTCTTTGTCCGTTTTTCTTGACAGTGGAATGTTGCAGGTGATGTAAAGTGCGTGAAATTGAAACCCAGTGTAGGCTAAACACATTTTTGACCCTGGACCCCGTAGCTACATAAGGAAATTAGAGTAGCAATATTATCGTGGCCATTGAGGATGAGAACCGTCCTCTCCTGCACCAGACCTATTTGAAGGATTGTTGGCAGGTGGTGTATTTATTTCGTCTAACCACCAATGTCTGGATTTCGATGGTGAAATGCAAACGGTGAGACATACATATTTTGCAACAGTGACTGAACGATGTGAAGGGAAATGGTCCATCTTCAACAAATGCTTTGAACTGAGGTAGCCTCGCTGTAACCTACGGCCGTGAAAATCAATTTTTAGGTTTGCATTTTGTCTAAAAATTCCATCTTCCCGGAGTTTCAGATCAATTTCCCTTGAATTTCCCCTGTGTCCTATTGGTCCATATACCATTCCCGACTGTTGCATGCCGACACGAGCTGGCGCAAGCCAATCAACGCTACTAGAATGCCCGTATTGCGTCAGCTAGATGAGAATGTTAGAGGTTAGGTCAGAATGTAGTTTTTGGCTGGTCATTTTCCTCCCTTGCTTTTAGATATTCTTTAGAAAAGCGAACTTGCAATGTCTGTACGACTCGTGTGAAAAACTTTTTGGAACAACCGACTATATTTCCGCAAAGTCGACCAGTTTGCATGATTCCCTTTTAGAGGAATGTTCCATCTACACCACGTATTTTGTATTTTGTAATGATGTATTAAGATGGCTGAGTGGCTGCTTACGGTCCAAGAAATCGGTCTCTATTATTTATGAATTCTGAGAAATCCGTATCTTCCTCAAAGCGACATCCCGCAAATTCTCCCTCTATCCTATTTATCTATTTCCCACTGGTAGCTGTTGTAAAACAAAACTTGTTAAACATGGGCCCACACCTTCATTGTGTTTTCTTTGTTTACGGCGACAAATGTCTATCATTTGCCTTCACCACTTTCACCAGCCTCCGTTTTCTTCGTAACTGCTACGGCTTTTTCTGACGTGGCACTGAACATCAATAATCTTTTTCGGCTGCTATGATTTATGCTGCTCCGTTATCGAAGCATCAGAGGAGCGTGGGCAAATCCAGAAAGATGGATTGTGGATCCGCTAATGCTTAATGCGCCGTTTCGGGCAAAGGCAGTGCCTGTTGACAAAAGGCTGTCGCATGCAGAGAAGACAATAAGTGCAAGCCGACTTTGTCTGGAGGTCGTGCATGCCTGTCTGTCTGTCTGCTTACTCACCATGGGAGTGGGGTGGCATCTCCGTCTTTTCCTGCTTCAGTAAAAGTGCATGAGCGCATGTGAGGTGCTCATGCACTTTGTGCACAAAAGTGCACGAGTATACGCTTGTCGGTCATGTGTCCTGTATCAAGTTGGTGAGTTCATCTGAAGTATAGTATCGTATGGTAACAAAGGAAATGATGCAAATTCGCTCTGACTACACTTTTATGCCGTGATTTGCACTTTCGGGCTCGATTATGATATTTCTTTTAGGTGATCAAATTCGAACTGGAATGTAGCTCAAACTGAGCAAGGATCAGCCCAGAAAGGTATCATCCCAATGGCGGGGCCTACAACGCCGATATTGTTTCCATGTCCCGTGTTTGACGTCACGTTGCTTCCACTTCATGCCCAAACAGTAAATGAGTTGTGAAAACAACCTGTGAATTAGTCCGTAAAAATATAAAGTCTCCTTTCTTCGCTTAAAAGTACTGCTTTGAAATTTTAAGTACTGAACCTTTGCCAGACCAGGGAAAGGACCTTCACCAGGCCGGGAGTTCATGAGAACCCCTCCCTTCTGTTTTCTTAGTCTTGCCAAACAAAACAGAAAAGCGCAGGGATACGAAATTCGGGGTACATTTTAAACGTCCTTTGTACACCTTATGCCAATTTTTTAAGCTAAAGGTCACCTCAGGCGATTGACGTAGGACAGGTGAGGAAAAACCATGCCCCCAAAAGATGAACGTGGCATAACAATTTGTGAAATGCATCGATCAACATGAAACCTGACATGTTGATGGAACATCAAAACTGGAACAATTCTGCTGTCTCGAACTCGGAAATTTCCAAGTCACTGACCTTAGGTCAGCTAAAGTCTCGGCATTTTTACGTTTGCTTTTGAGATTGTGGACCAAAATTGATAACGAGATAGATTGTGGGAATGGCCTGGCAGGTTTGAAATCCGAATACGTGCTCTGGTGGTTCTCGCGTCATTTGCACGCGTAAATGTACCCCTTGACTCTTGACTTGGGGGCAGGTCACGTTATATACCGAATTTTTAGACCCTTAAATGGGAACAATTCTTTGATTTACTGTCTTGAAGTTTTTATTGGTATGTGTATGTGCTTCAGAGTCACCAATATATGTCGAAAACTTATTTGCCAGGGGTTGCCTAATCCCATTTGACCCAGGCTGACCCGATTTGACCTTTCAGAATGTTGCTCTTGTTTTCAGTGCGAACGTACTTTGTGGCTGACCTCAGATGATGAGAAGTATACCCATTCCTCCCCTCTAGACAACTTTAGTGCCCGATCCTGTTATTTTTGCCCGTCAAAATAAAACTGCTGGCGTTGCGATAATAGTTTCACGGCAAATATTAGGCTTTTACATGGCTGCGGTGCCCCCGCCCGGTATCTGAATGACACACATCAAACATGCTTTAGGGCAAGGATTTCGTCATGTAGCGGGATATCACATGATCCGATGTTATCGAATTTTATGCTGTGCTGTGTCTGATCAATGATAATGCAGACCATACGACAGACACCGGAAACACCCGGCGTATAGGCATCATTACCTTAACCTAGGTTGATCTTTTTGACTAGCATCATAGTTGCAGACGTCATGTGCGTACCAGACACATTTGCGGCGTATTTTAGTCAAGACACATGCTTATACATTCAGAAAAACTAGACTCTTGACCTTATGAAGAATAATTTTTTGCCTTCTTTTCCGCGTTCCATGAAATGGTCAAATTTGGCAACGAGTGACCGTTTTCTGCTCTTGGTTTTCTTTTTACTATCACACTCTCTTTCAGCAAAACGTCTCGCTGCTTTCTTTCAGTTGTGCTTTTTTTTTTTTTTTTTTTTTTTTTTTTTTTTTTTTTTTTTTTTTTTTTTTTTTTTTGTTTTTTTTTTTCCCCCCCCCTTCCCCCCCCCCGAAAGGGGGTTGGGGGGGGGGGGGGGGGGGGTTTTTTTTTTTTTTTTTTAAACCAAAATTTTTTTTTTTTTAATTTTTTATTGTTTTTTGCTTCTCCAGATACTGTTGTGGTTACCATGGTTACCACGATTGCATCATAGACCTTTGTATTACGGAGAAGTTAATTAGTGTTTATGGTTGAGGAAAGTGCAGAAGAAAATCTCCCTTACTTGGTTTTAGGTAATTTTGATATTTGAAAGCGAAAGAGGTAAAAGCGTGTTTTACACACTTTTGGCAAGTAAAATTCCATAGAGGGCGGCCGCTCGGAAAAGTTCAGATGGAGATGTTTCTATGTCTGTGTGTGTGTCTGTGTGTGTTCAACTTTCGGAGCCTCTAGCGCCCAAACGCGCCAGTCGATCACAACACAAGTGACACCATCGGTTTCGCCGACTCGGAGGACGAATTATGTTGTAGGCTTCAAACCAACTCGTGGCGTGTGGTACGTGTCACGTGACGCGAGCCGTACCTCTACAGAGTTCAGTTAATTACGGGCGCAAGTCAAACGGCGGGTGCTGTTAATTCAGGACTTGGTGACAACATGTGCTCCACTTACGGGTGCGTGCTTTTGTGGTTAGCACCCACGTGCGATCCACGAGGCGATCCGCAGACACGTTTTTCGATTTGGGACTGGGACCTCCTAGTGCCGTAAGTAATGACCTAGGCAGCTGAAATTTGGTGGGTAAATAGATCAGCTTTAGGGCTAGCAAACGGTATCCCACATGATGAGGAGGGTGAACGAGTTACGTGCAGCTCGTGTGTCTCTTTTACACACTTTTGTTACTTATGGGGGCCCATTGACGGGACGCAAACGGCGATGTTTTAATGCAATGATGGGTTGAAAAAACGGATGGGCAGTTGGACTGTCAATTGCGATGGACTCAGGCTGAAACGGGGGTGCAATTTGCACGTCAAGCGTGAGGTTCCCCAGCGATTAAAACCCATCTTTAACTGTCGCAAAGCTACAACCGCTGGGATGCTGAAAATTGGCGTGCAGGATCGCATGACACGTGCCATTTGATCTATGTCACTGTTTGGCATGCCAGCAGCTTCGGCCTGGTGTTTATGGGACGTGCTTGCTGAGATGTACATTTTTGCCATTAAGGCCTTTGGTACGGGAACCGTTTATTCTGGATGTAACAGTTTTTGTGTTGGGCTGCAGTCACATACGTTTTCCCGGACGCGTATTACGAAACGCATACCAAAACGGCACCGTGTTCCCGTGATTGGCTGGTTTGGTACGCGATGTTTTCTAGATGAACGTAACCGTAACCGTAACCGGAACCGATTGGTGATTGCTGTCAACCAGGGAATGGTTTCATGAGTCTCATTTCGTAAATGTAACGTAAGCTGTTGCTGAATTTCTCGTTCTCATCATATTCCTTCCAGATCAAAGAACTTTGAATACGGCATAAGACTGGTAGCAAAACTACTGTTCACTGCATGAAGTCGTCAAAGCTGAATCACAAAAGTCCGTCAGTTTTAAGCGTTTGATAGGAACGTACTGTTTTATTCCGTGATGGCGCAGTTTCTTGTGGCGCTTAACATGTGCACATGCAAACGACGCGGAACGTGTTCAAGTCTGTGTCGTCGCGAAAGCTTTTCTGCCACTCTTTATGAACGGAACAATCGATACGATCTGGGAGCGTATTTCCCAGAAGTATCTACTCTTATTCTAAGTCTTAATATTTTCAGGCGATATGAATCTTTACGCCAGCATCGTGGCAGTTTAATCCTATTCCCAGAGGGCTAGACGGTATGGTCGATTCCCGGCAGGGGGGGCGGATTCGGCCCCCCCCTGAGATCTCGAGAACTACTGGTCTGATTTCATCGCAACAAACGGCAATCGATTTGCCGTGACGTGAACTACATTTTTATAAAAAGAAATTTTCGAAATTTTGAAATTTGTGGATACAGGGGGGCAAAAATGTCAAAATGGGGGGTATTTTTGGACTTCTTATAACTCCGTTGTTTATCGACCGGTTTCGATGAAACTGACGTGAATCGAGAGATTATGAATAGGGCTTTTACCATGGGTCCACAAATCTGAAATTTTGAAAAAATTCATGGGCGTTCACAGGGTTTCAAAAATAGGAGGATTAGTTTTCTAACAACTGAATGGACAAAAGACGCAAACATCTTTTTTTGGCTTCTGCTAGTCATGTTATACTAAAGAAGTACAAATCGCATTGCAATGTTTGTATAATGTTAGCACAGGCGGTGCCAGGGACATGAAAAAGGGGGAATTGTCATGGTCGCCCGTTTCTCAGATCAACTTGTGACCTTTGACCTTAAATGACCTCCAGTGACCTTTGGTCACTTGGAATGATCTCGTGTGCATTAATATTATCTGTAAACGTTTTCAATCATTTGAATCGACTCTATTTCAAAAATTTTATTTTATGGCTATTGCGATATAGGATACGCCCACTAACATTTTAGGTCATAGCTCCGTGACCCGACCTGATATCAAGCTGAAACTTGGTACACAAGTAGAGGGCATCGTTCTACGTCATATACGTTTCGGGTTTGGCATTTGAAAAAAGGGCGCCGAAATTACTGCAAAAAAAACAGATTTTGACTTTTGACCTTGACCTGACCTTGTAGAATGACCTCAGATAAACCAAATTACATCTGCACATTGCCCAAATATTTGGGTATACATCCATATAAAGTTTTAAGTTCTATCTTTAAAACTCTGTTTTTGGCAGACATTTTCCTCTTACCCTCAACACGGCCAAAAATGGCATGAGGTGCCTTCCAAAAACGTTACCTGGCTCCGCCCCTGAGCAAAATAGAATTGTTGAAATTTTGTCACGGCACGTAGAAAGAATAGCTAGGAAAAGTCACTAATTTTTGTAAAGCTGCGTTAAAAAGCCTGGAAATGGCAAGCAAAAAACCCGAGGGGGCGAATTCAGCCCCCTCTGCCGGGAATAGGGTTAACAGCTACAGCCATTGTCCCTCGCATGAAATGCAATCAACTCGATAGGCCTGCGCCCATGATTCGATATCTGGGGAAGGGGGAAGGAGGGAAGGGATACTGCGGGCCCCCGAAAAGTTTTAAGGAATTTGAGCATTAGGTTAATGGCAATGACTGCAAAAAGTACATCTGAAATCCTGGTCACCCCCTCGCTGGATTATGTTGGGGAATCTAATGACAGGTTATTTAAATCAAGGTCATTGAAAAACTCATTCCTGCTATTGCTATTCAGGATGCAGGAGCAAATGTTCTTGAAGCGAGTGATAATACGCTTCAGGAATATTTATTCCTGCATGCAAAAACGAATTGCAGGTAAAGAGTGTTTCATAGATCACCATGTGAATAGGCCTCTTCGTCTAAATACATTTCATGCAAGGGGCCATTACCGAAATTACACCAAAGATGAGTCGCTGTCAGCAGAATTCGCTGCATTCAAAAATGTTTGGACAAAGAAAAAAACAGTTCTCCTGGAAAGCACACTGTTCGATAGGAATAATTGTTCATTCACAGAGGAATGTCGGAAAAAAACGGCTACGGCACTGACGATCTGAGTCCACTTCGCGTTGCTGAGAAGTGTACAATTCGAGCGCCCTAACAAAATAGTGCACCGTCACGGTGCGTTGCTTGACGCTCCTATTGAAACGTTTCAGTCTGGACGACTTCTGCGATTTCGCTTCCGCTTCCGACGACTGAATTGATAAGCGGGTTACGCCATATTCATTTTAGTTCTTCCATTTGAAAAGAATATGGCAGGAGCGACAATATCAACCAAATTTCCGTTAAGATCATGATATTGACTTTCCGTTTTCATTTCCTGACTCCCAGTTTGACTGCAAGACTACTATGGCATTGACGGCAACCAATCGGAAAGCGTTTCAACATGTGAGAAACGTCGCGCGCTCAATCAGCGAATCACAGAAATCTGGTGCCCTATTGGTACGCAATACGCAATACGCAATACGCATCCCGCCAATACCCATACCGGACAACCAAGCCGTGCCAAGATGCCAGCCATGGGAGCGTGTACCTTGTTGGACTCGGGACCCTTCGATTGCGGGAAGGTGCGCAATCCATTTTTTTCTACCTGCATGACGAGGAAACAGTTCAATTGGCGTAAACAGTCTGGGCAGAAATAGGGACGGTGTAACAGACAACAAAAAATAAATGTATGACATTTCGATTTTGACATCAAACCAACTGTCTAACGCGATGGTTTGCCTGTACTTTACTGCTATATCATACCATCTGTAGCATGCTACTTGGGTTCATCGGTATTTTCTTCTTACCGATACCGCCTTGGGATTTTACTTATACTTTATTCAAAATCGAGGGAACTGAAAGCGTGCTTTGCCCGCTCGTAGCGACTGAGATTTCATCCATGGCAGTCATTCAGAAACCAAATTTCAGACCGGGGTTGCGTAAATCAGTGTGTGTGTAAGTTCAAGCTTCCGCGCCTCCAGCGCCCGAACGCGCTTGCTGATCACGACGCAAATGGCACCATCGGGTGCGCCGACTCAGTGGACAGATTGTGGTGCAGGTTTGAAAGCGATTTGTGGCGTGCAGCACGCGCCGCGTGACACGGCCTGGGTTCAGATCAAACGGCGGGTGCTGTTGACGCAATATTTGAGGACAATATTGGGCCCACCTGCGTGTTTTTGTGGTCGGCACCCATGTGCAGTCCACGAGGCGATCAACAGGCACGGGTTTCGTTCTCGACTCGGCGACCTCCGAGTGCCGGAAACAGTGACCTAAGCAGTTGAAATCTATTGGGTAGATAGACCATTAGTGGGCCATGCAATGGTACCCCATATGATGAGGAGGGTGCAACGGGTCACGCGCAGCTCGCGTGCGCCTCTTTTACACCCATTTTACCTCTTTTACCTTATGGGCCCATTGCCGGGACGCCAACGGCGCAGTTTCAGTAGAGGCAAGATTGTTTTGTTGCTGAACAAGAGCACTGATTATTCCATGCTGCTGTAATGAACAGAATTGTCATACGGTGAGCAACACTGTGCCAGCCAAATGCGAACACAATACCTAATGCAGACCACGCCGTTTTCGCCGCTGATAGATGGACACCACCACTACGTCAGACACAGACCGGCGCAGGACTCGAAAAGGCAGCGCATTATCATACCTGGTGTAGATGTGTGTGGTAATCGTGGTATATCCGGCCTGCGATCAGCCGGTGAGTAGGCGGCATTCATTGCTTGTGACGCTTGATGATTTTCACTCCAGTCACTCCGCGTCTTCTTATCCCTGCCCTGAACTCGTCTGATTGGTGAATAACCGGCAGGTCGGGAGACGGTGTGCTTTGAGCCAGGGCCGGGTGTTCCGACCGTGTTGGCCGTGGTGCTCCGACCTGCCCGACGCAGGGGGCGGCCCGGGAGCCGTCCGGCACCCTTTGGTCGGCCGCGGGGGGGAGGGGGGCGGCGGCTCGGAAGCCGTCCGGCACCCCTTGGTCAAGCGGGGGCGGCCCGGGAGCCGTCAGGCACCCCTTGGTCAGGCGCGGGGGCGGTAGCCCGGGAGCCGTCGGGCCCCCTTTGGCCACCCATTGCGCGGGGCGGCCCGGGAGGTGTTCGGCACCACCGCCGGACGCCGCAGCTATCTGGCCTCGCAACGGTGCGGCCCGACCGGGACTACTCGGCTTATCGAACCCGCAGGCCGGCAGTCCGGCCTCCTCATCCGTCACATGACCGGTGTGTGGGCAGCCAATAGGGCAGGTGGGGCAGTGGTCCTTCCAACTTGACAGTGGCCCTTCCAACTTGGCAGTGGCCCCACCAATTTTGAATGAGTCTGACGTTAGCTCTGTGGTGCTGCGTGGACAGAAATTGCCGAGAGATGCATTTGGCTACGCCATGTTCGAAACACTTTGGCACCGATGATATCATCCAATGTTTTCTTAGAGAGTCAGAACTGAGTGTTCCGACTCGGGCCTCGCCCAAATGGTGCCGACTGAGTCTTAAATGAAATCTATGAGCAGGAGGGGGAGGGGCGGCAGCCTGAGGCAGCATTAATTGACTGTTTAACGCTCAATGGGACCAGGAAAGCACCGTTGCATTGATCGAGTGAAACGGGGTCGGAAGGACCGGATTCGGGTTCCGAGAGGTAATCGGACGGTTAGAGGAGCTGCAGACGGTTACAGGAGCTGCAGACGGTTAGAGGAGCTGCAGACGGTTAGAGGAGCTGCAGACGGTTAGAGGAGCTGCAGACGGTTAGAGGAGAGACGTTACGCGGGCAGCTGCAGACGTCAGGGAAGACAGGTTAGAGGCGAGCTGGGTCAGATTAAAGACTGCCGCCTAAGGAGCTGAATAGACGGTTACAACCGAAAGCGACGTCAGGGAAGATCATGAGGCGGGCTGGGTCTAAAGACTGCCGCCTGAGTTGAATATGGACGTACTACTCAAATAGTGGGAGTCTTTGCTGACTGAAGCTGGTAAGGCTTGACGGTTTAGATTGCAAACGAAACGTTCAGTTGTTATTCAGACTGGGCGAATAGCGGAACGAACTGGACTGGCATGCCGCATAGCTTGTTGCTGAAATAGCCAATCGTAAATCGTGAAGCGATTTAAGTGGTGTAGCAGTATCCGTGTGGGACGCTATGCTGTGAGAGCAGGGATGTTTTCTGGCATGGATGAGAACTCCGGCTCCCCTGGAAGATTTTGTATATGTTAGGTCGTTGTAACACGGACTGTGCCACCAGTTTTACTGTGGATGGGGGGGGGGGGACAAACCATGGGTTCGCCTTGGAAAACTGTTCTAGGGTGTGAAACCTGACACAAAACAGTGCTAACAGACCCAAAGGGTACTCCCAGTTATGATGGTATCAAAATACCGAACCATTAATCAAGCGTCTGTTAACAATGCACGAATACGTATAAATGACACCAGTCATGTGAAAGCGTTGATCGGTATGATAGCTACAAAAGCATAGATCCTCTGCTGCATGGCAAGACAGATCCGAGTCGTTTCGACACTTACTGCTTTGTACTACTTACTACTACGGCCTCTGGCCAGCTAGCAACTCGCCAGAAAAGGGTCGTGCTGACCACCATACTGCGATGTCGCTCTTGGCCAAGCTTTACACTTCCGCCACAGAATCAGCCGCTTACATGGAAGCGTGCCATCGGGTGCGGGTTTCACAGTGCGTACAGGAAGATCTGCTTAACACATGTTCTAACCCCAAACACTGCCTAACAGATCACTCGTGTCAAATATACATACATACATATATATATATATATTAGGGCGGCACTTATTTTTCAATTTTCGAATTTCAAGCTGCTCATTTCCATGGTTGTTTGAATGGATGAGAAAACTCTAAATATGAAGTTTCAGCCCGATCAGATAATATTTAGACCCTCCGCCACGGCATTGAAGTGTATATGTACATGCCGCCCAATAGCAGGATTAACACCAACATTAGCTTCTTGTGCAACTGCGCTGAAAATGTTCACTGTAGTCATCTTTATTCAGTTTAGTTGCGGAAAATTTCTTTTTCTAAACGTGTGTCTATGTGTGTGCCTGGGCGGCGGGCGCCATCAATAATCACGAAATATAACTTGGGAACTATGTGCAGTTCATGGTAAGAATGAAGAACAATCGTTCCCGAAAATCACTAAGAGCATCACCAATAATTTTCGAAAAAAAATACATGGGTGGTTCACAGGACAAGTTCGACAGCTGTTCAGAAATCAGAAGAATACATACAGAACTGGCGAAACATATATTTGATTGTCATGTTAAGCATTGTTGACCAATTGTTGAGAAGTTAACTGCCATGTTGATGACCAACGGAAAAGACGACCAATTCACGTATCAGCCATGCGTGACTTTGCTGAGTAGTTGCCGAAGCCACTAGATGTCGCCTACTTCTTTGGATTCTCGCCGCGGTGCTGCTCCACGACCTGGAAGAGGAACTGGCGCTGTTCCTCATCTGTCGTGAGAGCCAGGTTGAACTCTTGCATAAGCGCTACTCCTCGTTCTGCACGGTCGTTCGTCACGCTCAGACTGACTGCTCTCTGGCAACATGAACGGTAAGAAGGGCTCCAGCTCCAGGTATCGGGATCTTTGCCCAAGAACTCAGCACCTGCCATGCCGAGGTCCGCTACCAACTTCTTGCTGTTGGTGCTGCAGAAGTCGGCCAGAGTTTTTCCCTCCCAGACAGACAGGGACGACTCCATGGTGAGCCTGTTGTGGGGTTTCTCCATGCCCTGCTTGGCACGCATTGCTTCCAGCATCCGCCGTTTCTCTTCGTGTGGCACATTTTCGTCGAACAACGCCAGCCCCACCAGGTGCTCACTGAGGTACCATAGATGACGGCCAAAGGCGGTGGCTGCAGCTTTGGAGATGGCTGGATCTTGGTCCTTGTACCTAAGGAGCGCCTTCATGTAGCTGAGGTCATTCTGGGGAGCTGAAGTCGCCACTGAGGCCTCATACCAGGCCGGGACGTAGAGCTGCAGTGCGAAAAGAACAAAGCGCTCGATCCCACGCTTGTCACGGTTCGTGGCGTGGAACTGCTCGCGAAAGAGATGTATCTTCAGCGAGTAGATAACTCGCGCCATCCAGCGCGCTCGATGCAGGGCTCCAGGTTTGAGGAACCGAATTCCTCGTGGAGGAACCCCACCAAGGCAGATGATGCTGAGTTCCAGGAGTTCCCGGTAGTCGTCACGGGGCTGTCTTTGGTTGAGCTGCCTCTTGAAGCCGAGGATCAGCTCATCCCGGGCATCAAGCAGCTCTCTTGGGGCATCATCGGTCGTGAAGGGCTTGAAGTTTGCAGTGTCAATGAGTTTCCACCGTTTCTGGAAGCGCTGGAAGATGGCAATGTCCGGTCCATTAGATGGCCCCATCGCCTCGGTGAACGCCTTATCCGCCACCAGCTCGAGCATATGATGACGGCAGGCCAGGTTGAGAAGTTGTCTCCCAAGAGCATCTTCAATCAGCACGCAGGCACCATTGTGCTGGCCCGAGTTGGCTGCCGTCGTGTCGAACGACAGACCGATCACTCTGTCGACCAGGTCCCAGTCTCGGAGGGTGTCAAGGACGGCGTCCGCCTGAGCACGGCCAGTTCCTGTATCCAGCCTTGGGACAGCAAGAAGCTTGTCCACTCCTTCTCCTGAGACGATGATAGCGATCCGGTCCACTTTGTCCCCGCCTTGGTCCTTCACAATCTTGCCGTCCCAGTGGACTACTAACGGGACAGAAGGCGAGAACTTCATTCGAATCTCCTCCGCCATCTCCTTTCGGACCTTGAGACGAGCCCGCCGAATGACTCCCGGTTAAGTACCAGTTCTCCAGGATTGTGGCCCAAGCTAGCCGCAGTGGCGCTTAAGACGTGAACAGCAGCCCGATTGGCGACTTTGGTCCTGTCGAGAGCTGATGCGAGCTGAGCGCTAACAACCCCTCGAGTGGCCCGTCTCTTCCGAGGGGGTGGGGCGCTGGAAGTGGAGGCTCCAGCGGCGTCAGTGCCGGGGGCGGCAGTGCCACGCCCATGAAGGGAAAAGAGGAGCTGCTGCACGAAGAATGAGTGTCGTCAGAGTCTTCGAGCTCCAGCGTGGCCGTGGCCTCGGTGGCGTACTGCGTGGCCTTTTCCTTTCGATCGGCCTGGGCCTTGGACGAGGCGGCCTTCCGCGCCTCCATTTCGGCAAGCTTCATGTCGACACCAGCCATGAGTCCTCGACGGCCCTTCTGTCGCTGAGCGAAGAGGAACTGGCGATCCTCTTCGATGACGATCTTGGCAATGGCATCAGATGCTGCACAATCGAAGAGGTCCCCAAGTTCTTCCTGGAAGGCTTGCTGAGCGGCCTGATCAGCGGGCCTGTTCCTGGAGCGATTTTTCCCAAGTGCGTGCCATTTGCCATGAAGGCCAAGGACCTTCCGCGTGACGTTCTTGGGGAGCTGAGTTGGGATCCTGGCTCGCTCCCCAGAAGGGGAGGATCTCCTTCGTCACGGAGGCCGCAACAGTCGCAGTGTTCTTCACGGTCCGGTGGATATGGAAGAAAACACGAAGGACATCTCCATTTGATGGCAGCTGTCCGCCTGTAATCTTTGGTATGGTATGTCCAATCAGCCATATCTTCGTCGAAGATCTCGTCGTCATTGTTGACTCACACTACGTACCTGAAAAGAAACATTTTTTTGGAAACTACATAACTTGGCTGCACCATGAAGTAGCTATGTGGAGGTTGAGGGTGGTTATGAAAGAGGAATTCCGCACCGTTGATTTATTTTAGCAAAAGAAAATAATGCGGAAAGACACTGACTCCATGAAAGAACAAAGTAAGAAATAACAAATGTCAATTTAAATCGACTCACCCAGGAAGTGCGGAGGCTCTCAAGCAGCGATGAAGGGCAAGGGAAGGCAAGCCAGTATTCAACTACATTAACAATGCTCACCCGAGCCGACCGAGCAAAACGACTGAGGTAGAGAAGCAACTGAAAGTAATGACAAAACTAGACATGGCAAAAGCATTCGACAACCGATACATGATAGGATCCGCGGTAATGACGAAACTAGATATAGCAAAAGCATACGACAACCGATACCAGACCTGCGGTCATTGAACAAAACAAAACAAACGCGCAACTAAATAAACAAGGCAAAGATCACCACAGCTACATCTTCCGAACTGTGGCGGAGGGTCTAATTTTTATCAGATCAGGTTGAAATTGTATATTTAGAGTTTTCTTATCTATTGGAACTACCCGGCCAATGAGCAGTTCGAAATTCGAAAGTTGAAAATTAACCCCTAGATTAAGTGCCGCCCTAATATATATATATATATATATATATATATATATATATATATATATATATATATACATATGGTTCGATAAGGAATACTGGGTTTATCATTTCGTGCAATTTAAATGCACATTTGTAAAATCTACAAAAAAACATAGAAAGGGCTGGGATTCGCTAATCAGACACTTAGTCGCCACACACTCATCATCCGTCATGCTTCGTCTTGGCAATTATCCGACGGATATTTTGGGCTTACTTATGCCCAGCCCGTGCACGTGGGGGAGGATGTTACCACCCTTTTCCTCCGAAGCGCCATCTGCCCATTTCCCACCGGCCTGGGTCGAACAGCGGACTCCGGCGTTGTATTTGTGCTGTAGGTGTCCATTTGCTGGACATACAGCGAGCCGCGGCCGTCTCGTCTGCATGTCGCGCCGCGAACTTCCGCAGAGCTCGGCCGCGGTCCGGGAAACGCTTCCTTCGCGTTTAAGGATTGTGCAGTGTACACTCAGCCTGCGGAGCTGCGGTGGAAACGCCGAGCCGCCTTTTACCTCCCGTCGACAACATAGATCGGTCGGAAGTCTTGCGACGTGTTGTCACCGAGCTTGGCGGAGTAGCAACGTCCTACCTTGTCCTGTACCTAACATTCCGGGGGCTGTTTACACCCGACATAGTGTGCAGCAGTTTCCGCGCGTTTGTTCGTCGCCGCGTGTCGTCTCAGTTCTGGCGTGCTTCCTTTTGTTTTGCGTGCGCTTGTAGTGAACAGTCGGATTGAAGAACGTTACGTTCGCCTGGTCGGTGACGCAGCTTTTTTGTCCAGTGGATTTTAGGGTAACGATGCGAGCTAATAACCATCACAATCAAGCCCACAGTTGCTCATTGCTGATCCTGGCTGCCTGAGATTCAAGATGGCTTATTTGAGCATGTGAACGCCTCCCTTCTGCGTGGTTGCGATGTGATTTTCTTATTGTTCCTTCGTTTCGCAACGTGTTCGACTTTCATATCGAAAAACAGCTTTTGATAAACACACAATCACAAACTTCGTAGGAACTTCATTAAAACTTTTCGACTATTTTCTTACATTTCCGGCGCGGTGTAAGTGGAAACTTGTTGATGAGTTACCGTGCAACTGCAATATCTGGAGTCAAATAGTAAGTAGAAGCAAGGAGAAGAGAAAGAGAAACGTAAAAGCAAGGATATTCTCACCCACTGCTATGATTCGCGGCCGCTGGCCTGCACCGGGTCACATAATTTGGAATTTTGCCGGAAGAACGCCCGCACGTACCAAAATACCCTGCCGACAGATAACAGTGTACGTACAAATGCACCAAAGTTACCATTACCTGCTGTCCGGTCGGTGCCACTGAACGCAAGACGTCTTGTCTGACAACGTCATTTAAATAATGAGCTGCGCTTAATAAGAACGAAACTCTTGTCTGTCGCGTCAGGAGAAACTGACAGGTATTTTAAATCAAACCAGCTCAGCGGTTTGTCTGCCCTTCACCCTTTCCTGAGACTACATGGCATACATTTACTCCGCTGCTTGAGCCACATGACATTTATTTGCACTAGGCTCTCGATGTAGTTATCTGCACGCCGAATTTCGTGGAGATGCCTTGAAAATAACAGGGAAGTTCTCCGAAAAGATTACGGTTGCTATTTATTGGATTTGACATGACCCTGTTACCTTGCTTTAGACAGATTCGTGATTTGTTGAATCTGTATCGATTTCAGACAGCCATGATTGGCTGGCTCCATCCTGTTATTAGCAACGACCTCAGTTCTCAGGGAAGAATGTTTGCCGAACCTCTTCATCAAGTTTCTTTGGAAAAGTCTAAGCGTATGGCATATGTTTAGATGTATATCGTGTGCTTAGACTTCTTGGAGAAATCCTAGCGTATGATATTTTTGTCATTACCATTGATAGGGGGCCAGACCCACTGCACTCCACCGGCGACTCGCCACGTAGGGCGGGGGCCGGCTAAATATCGTCCGAAATGAGCGCGCACTACATCTTCCCGAATTCGAGTCTCGAGCGGAAAATTCCGACGGAAATGTTAACTGTACCAAGGGGAGCGAGACCACGGCGAGGGCGTCACCTTCTGCGAAACGCAGGACTGCTGCATTCATAGTTCGGACGACGTTTGTGGGGTTCCTGTTCACCGACGCCTGGCTGCACTTGGGCTCTCGTTCTGCTGTGTTCTCGGAAGTTGTCTTCCATTCTGTCGTCGCGAACATTTCAGCTTTCTTGAACAGTAGTGACGTCACTGGGCGGCTTTTGCCGGTACGAAGGTCACTTTGTGTTCACAGAGCACTTGTCCTCTGACGGTGCCGTCAGTGCTGTATATAGGTCACCCCGCTCGCGCGCCCTGAGTTCTTGAAGTGGGCTTCACGGATCAAGCTCGCCGAATTAAGTCCAGGAAGCGTTCTGGAGTTGCTGATTTTCGTTACAGGCTGGTGATGGCGTACGCTGCGTCTAGTCATGGGTGGACTGTTTCGTATGTTTCTGGTTGTCGAGCCATCTGCAATGCTAGACCGGTATCCACAAGCTATGTTTCTTTTCATAAGCCGCCACGCAGCCTTACCGCTCGTTTTACGGCTTGGTTGAAACAGACACGTTCAGCAAGATCGGCAACAAGCGCGTGTCGATTCGACGTTCAGACGAATGCCGCTGAAATTCCATGCGCTCTCGGTCCTGGAGCATGGGATGGTTTTTGCACGTATCGGCAACAGGCAGCGCGATGTGTTGGCGGAATATTCCGGCGTTTCCAGACCAGCGCCCCTGAATGTTGTGGCGAAGCCAGCAGCCGGACCACTGCCAGCACGTAGAGACGTCTGGGCACCACAGCCTGGGCCTGATTGGCAGTCTGCGTGGCTCTGTCGTTTGCATCCACGTTCGGATTTGATCCATACTGATGGTAGCCATCGAGGTACCGGGTTAAACCGATTTTTCGCTTCGCCAGATGCATCGCGTACGGCTCAGGGATGAAAAATGGTGGCCGTATTTCAGACCTCAGGAAAATTGTTCGCCTGGGAAGCGGAAAGTCAGTACCACCTCTCGGTTGCGTGGTAATTTTCCGTGAAATTTATAGTCACAAACGAACTGCTTCCGTGTTTCGTCGTCTGGTTTGCTTTTACGTTTCCGATGCACCAGCTGCACCAGCACCCCGTGCGCGGTCACTCACTAACTCGCCAGACAAAGGCAAAGAAACTGGAGCCGTGGGCTGCGATTGTCGGGCGGACGTGGAGTGGGTTGAAGACACGAGTGTGTGGTGAAGCCCTGAGCACAGGGCTTTCGCGGAGCACGACGGGACCCGTCTAGCTCCGGGCCGAGCGAGCCTAGAGGCGGCCTCATCGCGGGCTTGTCGGCAGCGTCAAATATCGTCTAGCGTCAAAAGCTAAGCATCTGGGGTGTTATTTACCATATCTGGCGACGCTGGAAAAGGGGCCGGGGTCTGCGCAACAAGACGTGCGTAATACGAACGCTCATTTCTGTGGTACCAGGTCTTGTTCGGGGTGAAGTTCAGTTTTGATCACTATTGAATCTTGCCCTGACTGACGATTCAGAAACAGCATAAGTCGCATGAGATGCGCGAGGAAAGAACTGGCATCACGAGGTTCCCTTGAAGCATCTGAAACCACTTACTTCTGCAAAGGACTACTAAGGCATTTGTGCCTCAGTGTTAGATCATGTTCAGGGTGAAATTCAGTTTCGATCATTATTGAATTTGCCGTGATTCAGAAACGATTTAAATCGCATGTGACGAGCGAAGAACAAAGTGGCATCACGAGATCAACCTGAAGTGCCTGCGGATGACCTTTCATTCACGTAAGCACTAAGTTCTGTCCGTAAACGGTCCCTGTTCCCTCAGTTCTGGAGCCTGCTTGCTGGTCTCGCCCGAGCCGTTCTGCTAACAGATTTAACATACCGTCCTATGTCATGGTTCCCCTTTCCTGTCACGCGGCCACGATGTTGCAGAATGTGATAACTAGTTCGGTGCCTGCAGTGCCGCGGGGTGCGTCATGATTCACGGTGTGTGATGCAACGGGCCGCCGGCACGTGAGCCGTTGGTCGACGAAACGGGATGCCGCGTCGTTGCTTATCGTGCATCCTGACGTGATGGCCTACTCTGCTTCCGTGACGCGTCAGGACGTGGCGACGTGGCGGCGTTTCTGATGTTGCAGGACGTGCTGGCGTGCTCGGTGTCCGTGATGCGGCATGACGTGGTGGCGTGCCGTCGTCCGTGACTTGGCAAGACGTGGCGACGTCTCGTGCCCGACACATCAGGACGTGTTTCGTGTTGTCCGTGGTGCGGCAGGACGTGCTGACGTGTCGTGCCTGGTGTTGCAGGACGCGATGACGGTGGAGGAGGTGCTGAGCTACCTGCCGGACCGCGAGATCGCCCTGGAGCAGCTGGCCACGGCTCGGCTGCGAGCCGCACCCCCTTCCTTCCCGCTGGCTGAGTACAGGACCAGCTACACCTACGATCCGCCTGCATTGGACGCTCTGGAGGAGTAAGCTGATACCGGCGGACCTGTCACATTCTTCCTTTGTCCTTCTGTCTGTCATTGTCTGTTGTGTAAAGGCATGTGCATGGAATATGTATTCGTCCCGGCGCTCTTCAGTCCAGACCGAAGTTCAGACCAGTGGTCGCGAAATCAAACGCTCCTCATGGGCGGAGCCGGGATCTCGCTAAAGAGGGGCCAGGACAAGCCTAACAACCCTCAAAACCGTTAGCTCCTCGGATTTCTGCCATTTTGTTTTCTGAATCTGGAAATTTTTGTTTATTTCCATTGTCGGTGCGTAAATAGACATTAAATTTTCGGTCCAAGAGCGCCAGAAGAAAGGGACGAAGGGGGAAGAATCATGGCCCTTGCCGCCCTTGGCTTCGCCCCTGCCGCACCTTCAGGATTTCGAGATGTTTTGGGTTACGTGGTTTCCATGATCTGCACCAGTCGTTACGGTGTTTCCTGACACCCCTGAGACCAGCATTCGCGGCGTACTTTCCAGGGACGCCGTTGTCGGCAGTTTTTGCGGGATTCGGTTTATGCGCTGGCACAGAAACTGTTACGTGACGCTTAGTTTTGCCTCAACACCGAGCTTTTCTGCAGCAGTAGCTCATGAATCTCCCATCCATGCGGCCAAGCTTTGAATGAGACGGCGGCTGGGCTCCGAACCTGGTGCTATTTAATGAAAAGCTGTTCCACCGTGATCGACTTTTTTTAAGTAAATTCGGTTAGTCCGAAAGATGTCGACGATAACGTTTGCTGAAGGGGGAGGGAGACAATGTTTAAACCAGGAAAGCGTGTTCAGTCAAAAACTATGTGCTGGCGCCACGTCACGCAAATGTTATGTAAAAGCAAACCTACGCCCATATAGATCAGTGTGATGGCTGTTTGTTAAGATCAGGTGCTGTGGGATATTGTAGTGGATGACAGCGTGTACCCTCCTCGTACTAGTGCGGGGGTACGCTGGTAATTTCGTGCGTGTTTGAACAACGGCAACTTTGTAGAATCGCTGCCATAGGCCAGGTCGCATTTCGTCAGTCAGTAAATGACGTCACGCTAAAGTAATACCTCCAAACGTTTTATGACTTTTCAAGACAAAGATAAATATCCCAATACATTTGCCTGCCACCGGAAAAGAAGGGTTTCATGATTCAGCCGTAACTGATTGTGGCAATAATCACCCTGGATTCCCCCAAGGCTTTTATCCACTCAGCCAGCATCTATCTTGGTTGTCGTGAGGCGTCGCGACAGATTGCCGTCTTCAGTGGTGCCCTCTCAGCCGCCTTGTCGCCTATCGCGCATGAGATTCCCACCGGGCCGGCAGGCGGACGGCGGAGCCGTGCTGAGACGCGGCCCGCTCTGCCGCAGGTTCCGCGAGCACCTGAGGATGCTGTCCGGCCGGCTGCAGCAGCGCCACAAGGACACCAAGCTGCCCTACCGGGCGCTCGACCCGGACCGGGTGGCCAACTTCCCCAAAGTGGTGTGACGCGGCCGCGCTTGGCACCAGCGAGCCGGAACTGGCCGTGCCGAGTGGCGAGGCGTGCGATCACCGATTAACGGGCGGGCTTCGTTCATTTGCCTGCGACGGTTTTGGGCAAAGCACGCGTAGATTACGGTTTCTCCTTTTGCGTGTTCGCGTTTCTGTCGCGTTGTCCTGGTTATAAGCTAGAGAAACTGTTCTTGCGGTCTATTTATAAACGTTCTCTTGTACGGCAACGTCACATTCCGTTTTTCTACCAACTGGGCTGGAAGTACACGAGTTCCTCACGAACCGCCCTCCACAGAAACTTGAACCGGCTACGCGTGCTCGGAATTGAGGACACCGTTCTCAGCGGCTCGCCTCTCCATCAGTCTGCAATCTTCGTCCGCCCGGCTGATATCCGGCAGTTAATCACGGGAAGTGGCCGGAGAGCGGTCTGGCTAGTTTTATTGTGGCTAATGCGCCAGCAGCGACACCCTGAAAGCTTTCGGAGAATACCTGAAACGGCGCCCTCCGTTCCTACACTTTAGCGGGACGCCGTCTGGGAGCAGTTCACCCCAGTCAGGAGAACTTTTCTGTTCGACGATGTGCTCAAGATTTCCAATCGAACTATGCCGAGCTTTCATTTGTAGTTTGCTTAACTCTGCCACTTTTAATGACCAAGTTCTTGCGACGCTGTCGGTGGAGCCAGAGGCACAAATCAATACAGTGGCATTTGCACAAACATTTCCTCCAGCTCTCTCTCCGCATTTGCATGAGCGCAGTATACAAAGACACCGACTTTTGCAAATCAATTGCTAGAAGTCATTCGACGCATGTCGTGCTTGCGTACCTGCATGCGCGAACTCTTGAAGCTCAGCCCAATCAATTCTCGGCGATCGCTGTTCGTAAACTAGCCTGATCATTATCACACACAAGTATTGTCCAGAAAAAGAGAACACATGTGGCAGTCGTGAAAGGCAAAATCTCTTCCTGGGTGGACATCAAGATGCGCTCCAGAATGTAACCTCTTATCCCCGGCTCTTACTCGCGTTGTTTGTCAATGACTTGTGTTCTTGCAGTCCATCTGTCTTTGATTTGTTGGCAAAGTTAGCTGCATTCGAAGGCTCGCCGGGCCCAGGATGTTCCTTCTCGACGGACTTGACTGTGTTGTAGCGTGGCCAGAGGCATACAAATCGCAATGTTCAATCCGGCTTAATGTCAGTCATTGGTCATGACGTCTACGTGGCCGCCAGTTCCATTGTACCATCCTGTACGCTCTTGATTACGGGACAGGTAAAATAAGGCATTTCGGCGCTTTGCTTGCAGCCAGGCTTATATTTGCTAGACTTGCCGATAGAACTAGGGATAAGGCTTAAATGTTTGGGAATTACGATGGGATTATTTCAAACTGACATACTCGGCGCTTTAGCCGCGATCTGGATTTTTGAGCCAAATCTCCCTGGGAAACGGGACTTATCTGGCTTCATATCCCGGGAACAAACTGTCTGATTTTGTCGCGAGAAAGCTAAAACGAATCCTTGGGGCCTAATCGCCAATTCCAAGAGTTTCAAAATAAAGAAAAAAATGTCATAGCATTATCAGAAACTCAGAAAAAGAGTTTCGTTGCATATTGATTGGCCGATATTTGAACCGACATTGTGCTTAGAAGGTTTTCAAAAGCGAATAAAAATGAGGCCCAAAGGTCTAATTTTTCAAGAATACCCGGGTCATTAACCTAAGGTCAAGCCCGTTTCCAACACAAGTCGTCCTCTTTTTATTGACAATTTTGTATGGAAGTTTGAGAGTGGAGAGATCCAAACATCCAATCTGCGTCAATGGCAAAGTTCGAATGACCTCCGACCACTGACCTGAGGTCAGGTCACGAATAAGTGTTATGAGTCAAAATGCGCTGCCAACAAAATCGGCGATGCATGACTCAGATCGCGATGAAAATGGTAGAACTGGCTCGCGCAGTTGCGATTAATACCAAGAAGTTCCAAAAGTTCCAAAAAATTGCATATTTTGGAAATAAACAGGCTTTCGCGAATAAAGCCTCACCAGTTGTGTAGATTGATTACTGAGTTTTTCCAAAAATTTAAGCATGAGAAATCATCTCAAGAACCACTGGCATCAACAAACAACACTTAGAATGGCATATTTCGCGAAAATAAAAGAACGCTAAAGTTAGTTCCCGTTCATTTCATACCGCGTTCGTCTATCGCGTCCGCCATGCAGCGGTGCAAAAATCGCCGTTCCTGTAGCTCAGCGTTTCCGCGTACATATTAAACAAACCAGAGAAATTAGATGTGTATCGGCATCTGCAGACTTACCTCTCCGCTGGCCTCTTTATCCAGACTTTATTAGCCACAGCCCTTGAGATCCAGGCCGTTCTCGGTCTCATGCAGGCGGCTATGAGAAAACGTGTATGGGGGTAAATGGCTTACATATTGTTCAAAACTAAAAAATGAGGCCAGTTTCGAGCTCCACTCGTCACGGGCTTCCTAACGGTGTGCTTGTTTTTATCGTGCGACGAACTATTCGTGAGTGTGAGGGGGGCGGTCAACCGCCCCCCCCCCCCCAAAGTCGGGCGTGCATGGCGCCGATCCACAGTGGAGCGGGTTAATGTCATCGTAGGTTTTGACACTGCCATGATCATCCATGAAATAACCATGGAATCGACAGCCCGCGTCGTATAATCGTTAATCCATATGCCCTTATTACATACCAACGTTTTGGACGTCAGTAAGATTGGCATCTACCGTAATTCTTCCTGAAGGGGTTCTGGCTTTGTTTTGTATGAAACAAAACTTGGGAAACCTCATTCCAAGCAGGGTTTAAGATTTCAGCGAAGAGTGAAGCAAAATTACACTGGCACAAACAGCTATTTCGCTTTCCCCAGCAACTCATGACCCATGAGGTTCAGGGGACCCTTTATCGACATAAGCTTGGGCAGTTAATTGCATGAATCTATACACGGAATAAATATAAATACACGGAAAGCAGTAATTCTGAACCACTCGGGTTAGTTTTATTTTCTCTTGTTTATTTTTCCTCAAGAAATACAAATTCCGCTTGAGATCTGCAATCATGTCATTTGATGGGCTATATATATATATATATATATATATATATATATATATATATAAACATGCATGAAAGCTGCTCTCAGCCCCGTCCGGTATAAATGTAATCATCAGCAAGTTATTGCAGCTTAGTTTCAGTACCATTCAATATATGACTAATTTCTACACTATTGCAAACCATAATTCCAATAATTCCAATGCCCGGAATAAACAACAAAGGGGAACAGCAGTTCTCTTGTCTGTGGCCTCGTTTTAAAAACAAAACATCGTTTGAGCCTTGATTCAGTGTGTTAACGAAGATGAGTCTTGCAAGAGAATTGATATTCATTTTTACATATTTGGGACCGGAAATTAAGAAGACGAATAACATGTTTGATAAGGTCCTGTCTGACTGAATCAAATGCTCTGCGATAATCAGCAAACACCACCAAGACTTGTCGGTTGTTTTCCAACGACTTTGCGTCCCATAGCACGGCATGGACTGTTCGGATACATCTCCCATAAATTGCCCGTTCATGAACCCTTTTCACAAGGACGAATGAATGACGGAGGCATTTTCCTCATATGCTTTGCGATTATGGCAGATCGTCTTGTTTACAATGTATTAGAGAGGGAAATAGATCACCAACTATCTGTATATTCTTTTGGTTTACCAAGCTTTGGAATTAGCATCATGGTTGTTTGTTTTTGAGTAATCGGAAGAGTCCCAGTCTCGTGCGCCTGGTTATATGATCTAACCATTAGAAGACAAAATCCTGCCCGAAATGAGAAGAAATTGGATGTGAAACCGTTAGGACCGGGGGATTTATCAAATGTGTAACGATTCTACCCCACGCATAGCTTGTTCAATGGTAATCTTTCCTTCGGTCAGTTGTTAAGTACTGGGTAATTTTTATCAAGTCTAGGTTTTATTTCGTCGAGTAATTTTGCTGTGTTTTTGCTCTCATAAATAGTGTAAATGGTCGCCAATATACTTCATTAGGCTGGTTCTTTTCAAGCATTCCGTCCACCTCCAAGCAAGAAATAAATTTCTGGACGTACTGCCTTTTCTAGTTGACAGAAGTAGCGAGATGGTTTTTCTCCTCCTTCAGTCCACCTCGAGCTGGCTGTCAGAAGAATTCCAGCCAAGCGACTTTTTCTCGGCATTAGTAGCTCCTCATGAGCCGTTCGTAAGTCAGAGAGATCATAATACTCAGGGGATCAGGACAGAGCTTATTCGAGTCGCTTTATTTTGGCTTCGAATTTGTATTTCCTGCTTTCTTTTCCTTGCTTCTTCCTCCGCTGTATTTTATAATCATACCTTGTAGATAACAAAGAAGAGTCTACATAAACAGTGGATAATTGAGAGGATATTACATGTCAATATTTCCGTCAGTTACGGAAGAATGATGTACTGCAAGTATATATTTCAATGAAAAAGCTTTTATGTTGCTTCGTCCCATTACAACAAACTTCTCATCGCTAAGAGGGAGTTGATAAACTTCCAGAACGAGCCCCTGTTTCTTAGACACACTTCCTTTAAGGTGGTAGAGATAAAACAGTGATCAGATCTGATTCGATGTACCAATGTTTGCGTTGTCAACACAATTAATAAGCTCTGGGAAGATGAGGAAAAAATCGAGTCTGGCACGCTTCACAGGGCTCGGTTGAATCCATATAAATTCCAATAGACACATTTTTAAGTCGCCAAACGTCACAAAGATTTCCTATTCAATGTGCTGTAGAATGGTTAATGTAGCCCTGGGATTCTGAAGTCGCCTAAAATTTGAAAGGTTATTATCTGGATGCAGCACCATATTCCAGTCACCTACAAGAATCAGAAGCTGTGGCAGAAGTGCATCAATGATGCCGAACAGGTTGGTATAGAAACCAGAATTATGACGATTCGGTCCATACCGAACTACCAAAGTACAAGACACACTGGCATGGAATTCAATGTTGATTATGAAATAATTAATAACCATTGGATCCGCTATCCACTATCTCACTATGCACCGTTATCCCACTTCTAGGATTAATAGATATTATCATACTTCTTGAAGACTTGGTGCCATTACTGGCCAAGATGTCACTATCCCACTCCGAACGTCCCACGTCCATTAATTCTTCTATCATGTGAGCGTCAGCCATGCACATTAACCCTATTCCCGAAGGGCTAGACGGTATGGTCGATTCCCGGCAGGGGGGAAGGATTCAGCCCCCCCTGAGATCTCGAGAACTACACATCCGATTTCATTGCAACAAACGACAATCGATTGGCCATGACGTGAACTACATTTGTATAAAAACAAATCCTCAAAGTTTTGAAAAGTGGGGATACAGGGGGGCAAAAATGTCAAAATGGGGATTGTAAGAAGTTAGAGTTCTAAAAATGGAGTTATAAGAAGTCTAAAAATGATTTTTTGGACTTCTTATAACTCCGTTGTTTTTGGACGGATTTCGATGAAACTGGCATGAATCAAGAGATTATGGATAGGACTTTTACCATTGGTACACACATCTGACATTTTGGGAAAATTCATGGGCGTTCACAGGGTTTTAAAAATAGGAGGATTAGTATTTTAACAACTGAATGAACAAACAAGGCAAAAACACTTTTTTTTGGCTTCTGCTAGTCATGCTATGCTAAAGAAGTACAAATCGCATTACAATGTTCGTATAATGTTAGCATAGGCGGTGCCAGGGACGTGAAAAATGGGGAACTGTCATGGTCACACGTTCTTCAGATCAACTTGTTCCCTTTGGCCTTAAATGGCCTCCAGTGACCTTGGGGTCACTTGGAATGATCTCGTGTGCATTTAATATTATCTTCAAACGTTTTCAATCATTTGCATTCACTCTGTTTAAAAAAAAAATCATTTTATGGCTATTGCGAATAGGGTGCGCGTACTGACATTTTAGGTCATAGCTCCGTGACCCGACCTGATATCAAGCTGAAACTTGATACACAAGAGAGGGCACCTTGTTACGTCATATATATATTCCGGGTTTGGCATTTGAAAAAGCAGCGGAAAAATTATAGCAAAAAACAAATTTTGACTTTTGACCTTAACCTGACCTTGTAAAGTGCCCTCAGACGAACGAAATTACATCTGTACATTGCCCGACTTTTTAGCTATTCATCCATATAAAGTTTTAAGTTCTATCTTAAAAACGCTGTTTTGGGCAGACATTTTCCTTTTCCCCTCAACATGGCCAAAATGGCTTGCGGTGTCTCCCAAAAACGTTGCCTGGCTCCGCCCCTGAGCAAAATGGAATTTTGAAATTTCGTCACGGCACGTAGAAAGAATAGCTAGGAAAATTGACCAAGTTTCGTGAAGCTTTGTCAAACAGCCTGGAATTGGCAAGCAAAAAAACCGAGGGGGGGCTAATTCAGCCCCCCCCTGCCGGGAATAGGGTTAAGGCACATCCCTCCTTTTATCTGTGTCTTGTATCCAGTGCATATTTTGACTAATGCTCATAATACATCTAATGTTCATATTCATGTAAGGCACTCGAGCACAAGCACGAAACGGAACCTTTCCATTTGTGACAGGCAACAACAGACGTCAGTCGAATATAACCCACATTTCATCCCTGAAAGCCCAGAACACATCACATATGCGTGACGTAAAGGACCGAAAAGAGGATGAGAAGGCACAGTACCAGCAACGATGCCAACGAACAAACAACAAACAAAAAAAAACAAACAAAAAGAATACAATAACGAAAAGGGCATAAAGTGCTCCTTCGACGCTTCTTATGCACATGAATAAAGTCGTCATTTATTTTTGTACCACAGCGAAGTCGAGCTCTATGTGAATCATCTTCCGGCTCTCGACCTCGAGAAGACTGCGAAAAACCTGGCCACGCAGCTGCGTCGTGCTCTCGTTGATGTAGAGCTGTTGTCCCCGTAGCGACAGCGGACGTCAACACCTAACTCATCACGCTGCCCTGACCAGACCTCAGAGCGGACAGACGATGGTTAGCGCTAGGTGACCTGTGAGCACGGTCGATGTCCTGTTCACACATGCTGAGACTTTGGAAGGACTGATTGCTCGTGTTAACCACAGATGCATGAATGTCCTCCCTTTCTTCGAACGCTGCGCCACGGGCCCCACTCCCGACCGGCGTGCCTTCCGGTGACGTCACCGACAACCCGTCAGCCCGCCCGTCCGGACCTCGCCCGTGGCTGACGGTCCCCCTCCAACAACGGGAGCTGGGGTGGGCCCAGGCGCCCGGTCAAGAGACATGGCTGCTCCCGATAAGATGAGCCACGGGAGGAAGCTGTTGATTTCTACACCCTCCGCTCTAGCTTGCAACCTCTTCACTTCGTCCCTGGCGTAGGCAAGCTCTTTGGAGAGCTCTTCCGTTTCACTGTCTTAATCTCTACGTGCCTGTCTGAATCTTTTATCCGCTTTCCGCAAGATTCTGACTCTGAGCGAAAGGATTCACTAAAGTCGTGCAATGTCTTGGACGGATAAGATTTGCTTCCAATTTTTCCAAAGCGACTTCTGCATCCCCTTTCACAGAGCGGTTTACAGACGGGCTAAGACGGTGCAGTGCCAGGCTTGCCCACGGATAATGTGTCGCCAGACTCGGACCGATGGGGGATTTCTCCGTCGGCTGAGGCGTCCGGCCGTCGCACCAGCTCGTTCGCCGACGCTCGCCATCGGCTGCTCGAGCCCTCCGCGACGATTTTACTGTCAAGAGCGCCTCAGAGCTGCGCGCACCTAAGTTGGGGGCGCTGTTGACTGTAGGGTCGGGGTGAGGGCACGGTGAGAGTGCTGGGTGGGGCGCGAGAGGGTGTTTTATAATGCAAGATGTATTTAATGTTGTTATATTGTACTGACTTGGACCTAAGAGCCACTGTGTAGAGGAGCCCTCATGAACGAGTGCAATGGATTGTCACTTCCCGCTCGCTCCATCAATCTCTATTTATGGACCGGGTCAATCACAGTTTATTATCGCTGCAAACTTCACAAAACCATTGACACAGTGCCAAAGAGAAAATAAAGGGTCATAGTAAATAAGAAATTCAAGGATCAACCCACATTATCACTGTACAAAAGTTCCCCACCGCTGCTGTGCACGCTGATGACCTGAGCGAAGGAGGGGGGGGGGGGGCACGACGCGTCCGACTGCCGCGGGAGAATTGAGGACAGTGTGTGATACAGCTGTGTTTGTTTATCAGTCGTTGGTGCCTGAAAGTAACTGAAGCGATACATTATGATCTTTTCCGTATTTCTGTATTTTCTGTATTTTCTGTATCGGTACGTGCACAAAGAATCAAAATGAGCTTACGATGGCGGTGCAGGGACCAGGAATGGGAGGTTGCATCTTGCTGATTTGTGCATTATACGGAACTGTCTGCTGATGTGTATGTTGTGACTGCAGACGCCTGACGTCTGAGAGTCGGACATTATGTTGGCATGGTGGCATGCATTACAGCATACATCACTACCGTTGCCAAAAGCCCCACATGAGGGGGGGATTGCTTGCTTGAATGTGTGCATTTACATGACGATGGGGTCTAGAACGAGCTCAAAACCGTTATTGTCAGGCTACATGCAATTTATTCTTGCGCATTTATCATCTTTATTTACCATGCTATGAACGGAATCACGGTGCTCAACGAAATTTAGGGGCACCGAATAAGGTTCCCATCTGCTGGATCTTCTGGATCCAGCAGGATCTGCTGCTGGCAATATGCACAGGCCAGGTTAAAACCGCAAAACTGGCAAAATTCCGCTGACCACTTCAGGAGCGTATTAACACAATAAAACAATTGAAACTGGCAATACGTAGCATGAAATGAGCTTGTGCGGCCACGACAAATCATAGTTTTTTTTTTAAAGTGAACCAAGGTTAATGTAGGTCATGAGATTAAATGATGCCTAGAGCTAACTTTTGACATTTCGCATGTGTCCATGGTAGAATTTCATGACGAGCCCAAAAATAGCATTTGTCTCTCCGCATCTGCGCCATGTGGTCGCCAGAGACAGAACTCGTCCCAGAAAAACCTAAATCGACATTACGTTAGCTCTACAAACGACAATTGTATACTGCAGTTGAGATCACAAGAATTTAGCTGAGCACGCACTTAAAACACTGTCCATCCTCAGCAGCATCAGTAAAACAGCTTTTTCATGCATGTGTAGCCGGGAAAGGCATTGCGAGGATCCGTAGTGGCGTTTTATTATTCCACAGCTGTCTACCAGACCCTGCAGCACAATCTATTCTTCCTCATAAACGTGCACAACATCAGAACCGCTTACCAATATCTGTCGCTACATTTTCTGCTTAGAGTGCCCACTACATTCAGCGGTGTCGGAGGCCACGGAGCTGTTTCGCGCCTTCGCGCTCTGATGGAAAGCGATAACAGTGATGTTTTTCTCTCGTCTCTGAGTCTAGCAAATGGCTGTGCCGGCTCACTCAGGCGTCAAGTTTTATCTTTCATGACAACCATTCAGCAACGGGCTGCTTTTCAACTCTTGTTCGGGCATGACAATATGTTTTATTTCAGCGGCTTTGGCGAACTGTTTTAATCGGTACATGCGTTCGCAAAATAGGCGCAGATCCATGCTTTTGGATCAAAGGAGGCGCGGTGGCAAAAGCGACCCTCCTCAGCTCAAAATTTCCTTTGAAGTTGAGGAACTCTTTGAAAATGCATTGAGACAATGGCAAATGGGGTCACGTGACCCGTCAGGGAAGTGTAAAAAGGAGAAATTCGCTGACGATTTTACTCTGGAGCAAGGCGTTTATTATTAAAAGAATAAACCGCAGACAGTTTCTACTATGTAGAAAAGTATACAGTTACCCAGCATGCAGGAGTCGGTTCCCCGCTCCCTGCGAGTTTACCTGAAAGCGTTACTCTCGTGCTTGTAGTAACCAATTTCGAATACCATCAAGCTAGCAGTTACCCATTCAGTCTGCTCGTCCGGAAAGAGTAACTCCATCGCTTTACAACTTGCTGATAGGTAACACTTTCTACGTATCAGCAGATGGTGACTTAACCCTATTCCCGGAGGGCTAGACGGTATGGCCGATTCCCGGCAGGGGGGGGCGGATTCGGCCCCCCTATCCGAGAACGACTTATCCGATTTCATCGCAACAAACGGCAATCGATTTGCCGTTTTGATAAAAAGAAATTTTCAAAATTTTGAATTTGTGGATACAGGGGTCAAAAATGTCAAAATGGGGGGTCTTTTGACTTCTTATAACTCCGTTGTTTATGGACCGATTTCGATGAAACTGGCATCAATCGAGAGATTATGGATAGGGCTTTACCATGGGTATGCAAATTGAAATTTTGAAAAATCATGGGCGTTCACAGGGTTTCAAAAATAGGGGATTAGTTTTCCAATAACGGAAGAACAAAAGAGGCCAAAACACTTTTTTGGCTTCTGCTAGTCATGTTATGCTAAAGAAGTACAAATCGCATTGCAATGTTTGTATAATGTTAGCATAGGCGGTGCCAGGGACATAAAAAGGGGGAACTGTCATGGTCACACGTTTCTCAGATCAACTTGTGACCTTGACCTTAAATGACCTCCGTGACCTGGGTCACCTGGAAGATGTCGTGTGCATTCAATATTATCTGTAAACGTTTTTAATCGATTAAATTCACTCTATTCCAAAAAATTCATTTTTTGGCTTTTGATATAGGGTACGTGCACGACATTTTAGGTCATAGCTCCGTGACCTGACCTGATACAAGCTGAAACTTGGTACACAAGTAGAGGGCATCTTTCTACGTCATATAATCCGGGTTTGGCATTTGAAAAACGGCACCGAAATTATTGCGAAAAAACAAATTTGACTTTTGACCTTGACCTACCTTGTAAAGTACCTCAGATAAACAAATACATATGCACATGCCCAACTATTTAGCTATATATCATGTAAAGTTTTAAGTTCTATCTTAAAAACTCGTTTTTGGCAGTCATTTTCCTTTACCCTTAACATGGCCAAAAATACCTGAGGTGCCCCCAAAAACGTTGCCTGGCCCGCCCACAAAAAAATTTCGAAATTTTGTCACGGCGTAGAAGGAATAGCTAGGAAAAGTGGCCAAGTTTCGAACGCGCAAAAGCTTTTAATAATAAAAAAAAAAAAAGGGGGGGGGGGTTTCCCCCCCCTGCCGGGAATAGGGTTAAATTGACTTCTCTCCTTCAGGTTTACTTTGCACACCTACTCCTCCATGACAGGTTTTGGTCCTACCGTTCGGAATCTGTCCACTTCCGTGCATTTTTCTGACCGTCAGCAGGTGTCATGCATCTGCTAGGCATACCTTTCCTAGCCACTAGGTCCAAGTTGCTTCTCCCAGGCAAAAAGAAAAAACAGTCTAATCCACAGCGAATCGCAGCAGTCGTACAAGAGAATATCATAAATTCGTTCGTTTGCTCGCTTTGGACCCTGCTCGTTATCACATGAGGAAGGCTCACCATGCTCGAGGGGCAAAGCGAAAAAACGGTGCTGTGTTTGAGATCGGGAAAAACTTTACACATATATCAAATCATCTACTTCAGGAAATGGTCAGACGACCAGCCACCCGAAGTATCTATCATCGTTTGGAGTCAATCAAAATCGACAAGGACGATCGACATCATTACCGGGGGACCTCCACCATCACTAATGCTCTGTTGATTACCGACACCACTGCAGTGTCTGTGACGTTGTTCCGTGCACTTTGGCTGAAACGATGGGTTTGCCTAGTCATATTCAGCACCCAGGACGGTAGTGTGGCCGGAGAACGGCCAGCCGACGTAAAGCTTTCTGTCCTGCACTCCTCATTTAGGCCTTCGTAAAGCCTTATCCACGCTCCTGCTTCTGCTCTCAAGAATCTCTTTTGTTGCGCTTCTTTAGGTCAATTTGTCGCCGGAGCTTGTCATCGTTAATCGGTTTTAAACACTGCACCGCGAGTTTTGTGTTCCTCCGGTTCGTTCTGCTCAAATTCCTTTCACAACCAAACAACAATAAAGTGTATCCTGAAATTCATGCTATGGATATCGCACACTGTATGGTAGGTGCACCACAAACAGGTAGAACCAAACCTCCACTGCACGGCTTAGTGACACCTACACCTCGGCTGAGATCACTCTGGGATGTTGACCCGGCTTTGTAACGCCGCGCAGTCTTCCAGAATACTTCAGGCAGCAAGGCTTTTCGTCAGCACTTCCATATGAACTGCCTGGCCAACAGCTATCAAACCGAAAGGTTAAAAACTATTTTTACAACGCGAAGACCGACAAAAAAGCTACAATGATGCATCAGTAATACCATACTAAATTTCATATCGGTCAATGCACGTCAAATCGCACAAGAATTCATCCGAACCCTATCATTTTTGATGACATTTGGTATGCTTATAGCATCCATCAAAAAATGGCTAGCCATAAATTTTCAATCATAGGAGGTATCTCGGGTCAAAGTTGCAGATCATGAAAGGTCAGCGATTTTTTACAGACATTGTGTGATTCAGATCCCCACGACTCGGTGGCAGATTGTCACAGGAAGGTGCGATTAACGCCATTCGATTCAAACCTAAAAGGAAAGGTTCCAGTTTTTGCCATTAACGATTAACACTAAAAAGAAAGGCTCCAGTTTTCAACAGTAACTTTATTTTTATGACCTCGGAATGAGCTTTGACCTGACCAGGTCACATAGAACATTTTCGGTTGTAACCATGTTGCCTACCGTGATCTTCGTAATCATTAACCATTAACGCCATTAACGATTAACGCCAAAAAGAAAGGCTCCAGTTTTCAACAATATCTTCATTTTTTAGTGACCCCGGAATAACCTTTGACCTGGCTAGGTCACATGGAACATATTCGGTTGCAATCATGTTGCCTACCATGATGGTCGTGAAAATGTAGTAAAGTATGTCCCAAAGTATCTATAATAAGCGTGGGAAAAAAATTCTCAGGAAAGTAAAACTTTTTGCAGATAGCATGACTCTAATGTTTTTAAGTGGCGCTTGACAAATATGCCCTGAAGCTAACTGACGAGCATGGGCTGATGCCGTAATTTTTGTCTGCCCAATTGTTCTACAATTTGTTGTGCACAATAACCACCCTTTTCCCATGTCCTTCCTGAAAGATCAGTGGTCATGGTACCCCACCACCAATCGACCTCTGCCATTCCGATCTGACATGTCCGTTCTTCACATTGCTACGACGGTGAGTTCATCGGATGTTCTTGGGCCTTTAACCCTTTTCCCGGAGAGCTAGACGTCAGGCAGTATGGCCGAT
The DNA here is from genome assembly GCA_030062745.1 of Capitulum mitella. Taxonomy (NCBI): domain Eukaryota; kingdom Metazoa; phylum Arthropoda; class Thecostraca; order Pollicipedomorpha; family Pollicipedidae; genus Capitulum; species Capitulum mitella. Next base: position 165,617 of record CP099842.1, read on the forward strand.
TTCCGGCAAGAGGGGGACGAATTCGGTCCCCCAAAGATCTCGAGAACTACACATCCGATTTCACCGCAACAAACAGCATTCGGTTTGTCGTGACGTAAACTAAACTTTTAAAAAAGGAGCTTTCAAAATTTTAAAAGGTGTGGATACAGGTGGGCAAAAATGACAAAATGGGGGGATTTGGGGATGTTTTATAACTCCGTTGTTTACACGCCGATTTCGATGGAACTAGCATGAATTGAGAGATTATAGATGGGACCTTTGCCAGTGACACACATATCAGAAATTTTGGGAAAATTCATAAACGTTTACAAGGTTTCAAAAATAGGAGGTTTAGTTTTTTAAAAACTGGATTCACAAGAAAGTTAAAAGCACTGTTTTGGCTTCTGTTAGTCATGTTATGCTGGCGAAGTACAAATCGTATTACAGTGTTGGTATAATGTTAATATAGGCGGTGTCAGGGACCTGAAAAAGGGGAACTGTCATGTCACATGTTCTTCAGACCAACTTATGACCTTTGGCCTTAAATGACCCTAGTGACCTTGGGGTTACTTGGAGTGATCTCTTGCGCGTTTAATATTATTTAAAAACGTTTCCAATCATTTGAATGCAACCCATTTCCAAAATTCCATTTTGCGGTTGTTGTATAGGACACGCGCACTGACAATTTAGGTCATAGCTCCGTGACCCGACCTAATATCAAGCTGCAACGTGGTACGCAAGTGGAGGGCATCCTTCTACGTCACATATATTTCGGGTTTGACATTTGAAAAAATAGCGCCAGAATCATTACTATAAAACCAAATTTTCACTTCTGACCTTGACCTGACCTTCTAAAGTGACCTCAGATTGCCAAAATCGTATTTGTGTATTGCCCAACTATTTCGCTATACAGCCATATAACGGTTTAAGTTTTATCTTAATAACACTATTTTTGGCAGCCATTTTCATTTCACCCTGAAACAGAGCCAAAAATGACCTGAGGTGCCTTCCAAAAACGTTGCCTGACTTTGCCCCTGAGAAAAATAGAATTCCGAAATTTTGCTACAGTACGTAGAAAAAATGTGTACGATAAGTGGTCAAGTTTCGTGAGGTTGCGTCAAAAAGCCTGGAATTGGCAAACAAAAAGCCCGAGGGGAACGGATTCAGCCCCCTTGCCGGGAACAGGATAAATCCAACTGAGGCTATTTTAGTCGGGCGTAGGGGTCTTTTGAAGGTGAACCGAGGTCATTACTCTCGATTGAACACTTCATGACCTGTTGGCCCCGTGGACCATTCGAAGCCTTTTGAGGGCAATGATTTCGATTTTCGCATATAATGTTTACGTCTCGGAGTTCTGGCGGGTATTTCAATCATCATTTTTATCTGTCACACGAAATAGCCATTACATTTCCAACTATTCAGTATTCAGGGAATGGAACTATGACCAAAAAATCAACGTCCCTTTAGAAGACATACAAAAAACATACCGCACGTACAAGCTCCAATACATGAACGATATATGTACGGAACCAGTGCCCTAAAAAGCCATGAATGGCCGAAGGCCAACAGGACGTCCAAAGTCATTTCAGGCCAATGACCTTGGTTGACCTTCAAAAGGCTTCGATGCTCAACAAAGATTGTCTCAGATGGCTTAGAAGCCCAAGAGCACCCGAAAGACTCACTTCCGTCCAAATGGGAAGAACAGGCATGCTAGATCTGGATGGCAGGGGTCGATTAGTGGTGGGGTGCCATGACCTTTGACCTTTAATGTCCAGAAATTTAAGACTCTGCTAATGTGTAGCAGGACGTTGTGCACACTAAGTGGTGCAACATTCAGGACAAACGAAACACGGAATCGATCAATATTCCTCAAATAGCCTCAGGGCATATTTTTCAGGCGCCACTTAGCAACACTAAAGTCAAAATATTTGGAAACGTTTCAGTTTACCTAGAAATGGTCCTACTCTACTTATTGTAGACACTTGAGGACATGGCGCGAATATCTACATTTTCGCGATGATCACATAGGGCAAGCATGGTTAAAACCAAAGATGTTACATATGACCTAGTCAGGTAAAAGGTTATACCGCGGCCACCGAGAAAAATGAGCTTATTTATGAAGGCTGGAGCATTTCTCTTTGGAATGACACAAATCGCACTGTTATGTGACAGTCTGCCACCGACTCGCGGGCATTTGAACCATACCATGTCCGTAAAAATCAGTGGCATTCCATGACCTGTAACTGACATCTGAGATCACCACGGACTAAATATTAAGGGCTGGCCCAGTTTTTGTGCCATTTGACATGAAATGATCCACATACGTCTTTTCATTTGGATCTATCATTTTTACGCAGCCAACACTGGGCTTCCAAGTTTTGCATGATGGTAATGTTCATTCACCGATAAAGGTTACGTGCTTAACCCTATTCCCGGCGGGGGGGGCGGAATCCGCCCCCCCTCGGGTTTTTTGCTTGCCAATTCTAGGCTTTTTAGCGCAGCTTCACGAAACTTGGTCACTTTTCCTAGCTATTTTTTCTACGTGCTGTGACAAAATTTCAAAATTCTATTTTGCTCAGGGGCGGAGCCAGGCAACGTTTTTGGAAGGCACCTCAGGCTATTTTTGGCCTTGTTGAGGGTAAAAGGAAAATGCCTTCCAAAAACAGAGTTTTTAAGATAGAACTTAAAACTTTATATAGATGTATAGCTAAGTAGTTGGGCAAGATGCACACAAAATTTCGTTTATCTGAGGTCACTTTCCAAGGTCAGGTCAAGGTCAAAAGTCAAAATTTGTTTTTTTGCGATCATTTCGGCGCCGTTTTTTCAAATGCCAGACCCGGAATATATATGACGTAGGAGGGTACCCTCTACTTGTGTACCAAATTTCAGCTTGATATCAGGTCGGATCACGGAGCTCTGACTTAAAATGTTAGTGCGTGTACCCTATATCGCAATGGTCAAAAAATGAATTTTTTGGAATAGAGTGAATTCAAACGATTAAAAACGTTTACAGATAATACTGAATGCACACGACATCATTCCAAGTGACCCCAAGGTCACTGGAGGTCATTTAAGGTCAAAGGTCACAAGTTGATCTGAAGAACGTGTGACCATGACAGTTCCCCCTTTTTCATGTCCCTGGCACCGCCTATGCTAACATTATACAAACATTGTAATGCGATTTGTACTTCTTTAGCATAACGTGACTACCAGAAGCCAAAAAAGTGTTTTTGCCTCTTTTGTTCATTCAGTTGTTAAAAAACTAATCCTCCTATTTTTGAAACCCTGTGAACGCCCATGAATTTTCTCAAAATTTCAAATTTGCATACCCATGGTAAAAGCCCTATCCATAATCTCTCGATTCATGCCAGTTTCATCGAAATCGGTCCATAAACAACGGAGTTATAAGAAGTCAAAAAGTACCCCCCATTTTGACATTTTTGCCCCCCTGTATCCACAAAGTTCAAAATTTTGAAAATTTCTTTTTATAAAAGTGTAGTTCACGTGACGGCAAATCGATTGCCGTTTGTTGCGATAAAATCGGACAAGTAGTTCTCGAGATCTCAGGGGGGGCCGAATCCGCCCCTCTGCCGGGAATCGGCCATACCGTCTAGCCCTCCGGGAATAGGGTTAACCCGTCGCTGTCTGGGGGATGTCGAATAGGGAACCCCCTCGGGTTTTCGTGAGTAACTTCTCAACCATAAAAGCCAGCCCAGCCAAACTGTCAGTGCCTGTTTATAAATCACTTGCACATATCTTGACGTTAAAACCATTTCCATGCTAGGTCAGGTCATGGGAATATGACGTCATACGTAAACACTTGCATGAGTGGTTTCACCTGCCCGGGCTGTGGCGCAAACATGCTTTGTTTTTTTTTTAAATAATATTCGCGAATAAAATTCATAGATTATCTGGAGTTACATACGACACATTCCCCAAAAGGATGTACAACCGAAGCATGTCAGCATAAGAGGTCATGCCATGTCACATGCATGATGATAGTTGAACTGATTTCCATCGCGAATGGGAAGGTTCACCAAATATAAAGTGAGTTCTTGAGCCGGCAGTACATTTCTCTCTTCTAAGCAAAATACTGTCATCTCGTGGCAATCAAATTCCACAGCACATCAGAAGAGTGCAATTCAGGCAAAGCTGAGTCAGCTTATAGAAAAGGAAATGCCAAAATTCCACAAATTTCAGTGAAACTACAACATTCTGATTAGCAATAGCAATGCTCAGTTTAACTGACAAACCGCGACCCAGCGTGTAAACCGTGGCACGGGCATCAACAAATGTACTGGGCAGCCTAAAATCCTCCATGGATGCAGCAGTCGTCTGCAGCTAACCAAATATGCCCCTACAACTTAATTTCTCGCAGGATTTTAAACGTTTTATTTTGCAACTGGAAGAAAAACATTCCTGAAATCATTAAGTAGATCAATCATGTTTCAAACTTCACAATGCTGCCCCAAAATTCAAGAAACCAGCTCAACGTAAGAATTTGTTTCAGCTATGCCCCAGCGAAATCTCGTCGACATTTACCATGTATTGAAGACTCGACCGTGGCAATCAACAATCCTATCACCAATGCAAGTGCCAGGAAATCTAAGCAGTAGCCTGAATCTGCATCACCATAAATGTAGTCCCTCCGTGCAGATAAAGCAATGCCAAATGCTGTCAGTTACTTACTTACCATTCATTTTGTCCCGCCTTCATTTTGTCCAACTTCTGTGACAGTAAGTAGCAAGCTTGCGAGGAAGGTGATGCGTCCCAGTGCATCCATGGGAGTAGGCAAATTCAGCGCAGCTTTCTTAAGCACATTTGAATGTACGCAGCCTCTTTAAATTTGTGACACTATTAATTTCTCGCATCAAGATGCCTTAAACGTCACCTTTATTATTGCTGTTTATTGGTGTTTTCGGGTGCGCCGACTACTGAGGTAATTTTGCGCCCATTAAACGTCGCTCTAATTTGGCCAGTTTAGTGCCAAATTATGAATTAACAATGTACCTACTCCTGGTGGGCTCGGCACATCCATTTGCGCTTCTGAAATAAAGCATGCCGTTAAAAAACTTGGGTTCGATATTCATCCGCTGGCGTCGAGTTCCAGCGTAACTGTAGCGGGTAAGCGATACAAACATCGGAGGGACTTTCTATTTGGAAAACATGAAACGGATTTGGAAAAAATAAATACCAAGAAAATTCGCAGTTATAACGATGATGCACTTAGGCTACGAGTATGAAGCAATGGGAGATTTCAACACAAGAGTAAATTTCTTACTATTTCGGGACACTCGTTTCTGAGTTAAAATTGACAGCCGATAAAAACTGTGTACTCTCCATCAAAAGTAAGATACTGTGCCTGTAAATAACCGCAAAGTTCTATGGCTGGCAGGTAAACACTGCTCTCCCCAGTAGCTATGGGATTTTTGACGTGTATAAGCGTAAAATCGTTTTCATTGTGTACATCTCAGCCCGATCCGAACGACGAATATTGACAGTGACATTGAGAGAAACGTGACGATAATGAACTCAAACAAATGTGCAACCCGTCCAAATGGCAACCGTGTCATTACGGCACACACAGTGCCCCATTTTCGGACGGAAAATGTGCACCCGCTGTACGTTTTATCTTTGTAGAACAACAGGGAGTGAAATTACTCAGGAACGGTAAACGAAATTCACAACATTGCATAGCACTCAGACCCCGCAGAAGTTTTCAACGTCAGCTTATCAAACACGACCGTCTCTTCGTTTCCAGTTTAGCATAGTTCAGCTGCACATGTATTGTATGATAACTGAGTACATGAGGAGTGGTTGCCTGAAAGCACAAAGCATGCTGTTGCTGATCATATTCTTCGTTTTAGTTTTTTTTTTAAACAAGTCTCTAACACACGTTTCGACCGCTGGTAACCGTCATCTCCCATAATTTGCACATACAGGTATCATGTAACATCGTTATTTCGAAAGAAAAATTGTTGTATGCTTTAATGTTTCAATTAGTCTTGTGTCAACTGGTCAAGTTAAGTAACGCAGCACAAGGCCATATGGTAAAACAAAAAACTGAACAAAAGGAATATCTGATATGCCGAAAATATTTCATTGCAACTTCAACAATATATCAGCTTTCTGCAATTTCCATTGCCTTATGGCAGTTGCAGACCACCAAAGCTGACCTTGCAGTGACCTCTCAAGACACCCGAGGTTACAGCCACGTGACTATTGTCTTTGTTAGGCTGAAAAGTACACAAATCGCTTTGGAACATAGTGGCCCTAACTCACATTTACGTCGAAATCTGAGGCGTGATGGTGTAAATTTGCTATGGGTTCTGTTTGTGTGTGGTAGAACATGCCAGTTGATGATACCACATTGTACTTGCTTGTGATAAAATTAATGTGAGATATGCAGTACCAAATGGGTCCTACTTTTTCACCTCCATCAGCTTTTTTATGTGACAGGGCATCTGATGTGCCTTTTAATGTACATGAAGTAAGTGTCACGGGAATGTTCGATTAATTTAAATATAATGTATGCATTTCGCGTCAAGCAGCAAAAGACCGCGAAATAAAAAATATTGTCTTTGCAGGTCCACGTATTCAGTCAACAATGAAAACGAATATCTGATTCCGTGAACATTCCGTTACGGTGTTGCAGCTTAATTTATTGAACGCTTCAAAAGTTAAGTAAATCTATCTACCTTTCTGATTACTTTTGATGATGTCCAGTCACATTTGATGGAAGGGAAACACGTACCAATTATATACTTCACGGTGGTTTTGATGCCTGCTGCCTACGATGGAAAAACGAACTTTTTTCAAAGCCTAAATGAGTGGTATTTTGGCCCTTTCCGACGTGAATAATGCATTGAATTGCACTGGAACCAGATCAACCGCACAATGCACGGTTAACTGTGAAATTTCCAAGCAAAACCACTTCATTCAACGCGGGAATTTAATCGTTAACAGGAAAGCTGTTCTAGTCACACATTCCGCAAATGCAAATCTTATCATACGTATTCCCGGCCCCAGAGCTGAGTTGACATATGCACCATCTTATGCTCGTTACTGATGACGCGTAGAAATAAGGGCCCGTTTGCGAGATGAGGCGCGTGTTGAATACGGAGTCTCTACTCATGCCATGTGGGCGGCCGGCCTCCTTGCCTGAGGCACCACTCAGTCCCTGCCCGAGTATAACTGGTCCCTTCACACCCGTCCCTTCGTCCGGCCCACCTCCTCTGCGTTCGGCCCATCCCTGGCGTCCGTCCCTGCTGCCGGCCTCTCGACATCTGCACATCCAGTCCGCACAGCGTGTCCTTGCGCCTTGTCTACCTTACGTGCGGCCATTCTCCACAGGCCCTCTCTCCGCCTGGCCGCTCTGTTTTGTGTAGTACGGTCAGTGCCTACAGGCTATCACCGCTACCGTCCCTCTGACTTACGTACGCCCACAGTGTGTCCCTGCGTTCGGCCCCTCTGCGCCGGGTACGGCGAACCAGGGCGACCTGTCCCTGGACGGAACCGGTACGCCACGCCAGCGCCGACGCCGGCGGCGGCGGCGGCGCCGCGCCGACCGCAACGCCCAGTCGACAGCGGACGGCGGCGCTCGACGAACGGCCGCCCGGGCGGAGCAGGGCGAACTCGCCGCCGGTCCTGACCCGGTACCCAGTGTCGACAGCGGGCGGACCGCGCACGGCCCGCGCCCGGCGGCGACAGAGCGCGGCTCCTCGGCGGCGCGGACACCGTCATCAGGTGAGGCGGTGTCGGGTGTCGGGCTCCTCCGCTCCGCGGGCACCCGCAGACACCCTCACCGGCCGGAGGCCAGGTGAGGCGGTGTTGGGTGTGCGATTCTGCCATGCGGAGGCACCCTTGCCAGCCGAAAATGATGGAGAGCTGGTACGGTCAATGGAGTGTCTGCGAAGAAGATTTTCTCGTGCCTGGGTTATTTCGAGATCCTAGTTAAATTGACAATGCGTCATCACGCGAGCTGTACCGACGCGTCCCTGTATACCAAAAAGCAATTTTTGAAGGAGTGCAAGGTAGTCAAATCGCAGACATGATCAGCTGTCTCCGTGATTCATGGTCATCATCTTGATTGAATGTCGCAGATGAATCACATTTGACAGTCCCTTTCTGGTACTTCTTGTTTAACGTCACAACTAACTAGGTGTCAGTGATTTTTTTTTAGAATTCCGGCCACAGAAAAACCGTCGTATATTTTGATGGTTCAACATCGATTTTAAATGCAAACTGCGACACTACCATTTTTCCTGTCCGAAATATAAATCGGAAGATGAAAGCTTTGGTTGTGATTCTGACGACGCTTTGTAGTTCTACGCATCGTGGTCCCCAGAGTGACCAAACGGTTGATTTCAAGGTAAATTTTAACGTCACGGATCACATCAAATGGGCAAAATCACGGAGTTGTGCCGATTGTTCCAAATAGTCCGCAATTACCAGCAAACGTTTTGAAATTTTCAACATCTGACGCAATATGGTATTGTGTACAACGATTCAGATACAGCACAATCCAAACGTGTCGAAGTTCTATGCCAATCCCTCCGTGTTCAAACTTTAACTTTTCCTGTTGTGCCTGTAGGCAGCTGTGAGTGAAACCAATAAAAGCTCGCTAACCCATTTTTGCTGGTCGTCATAAGAAACGCATATTTCGTATTATAGTGTGCTTCAGACTTCAGGTTTTAAAGGTATACTGAAACCATCCGCAATAGGCTGGCGGCTATTACGGCCTCTCGTCAAAAGAAGTCAAACAAGAGGTCTGCAGTCAATACTCGCAGTCACTGTGAAACATACAATGCACGCAATCACTATCATTTGAACAGCTTAAGAAAAAACACACAGGACGCGACAAAACAACAGATTTATGGACGACGCATGACCCCTGATCGCTGCTCAGGTGGCGTCTCAGGTAGCGACCAAACAGAGAGATGGGGAGCCACGGCAGATCGGGTGGAAACGAGCTGAGCTGCCACGCCGCACGGCTGCAAAACGTCTTGCCATGTTGCATGGTGCATCGGTAACGACACTCCGCAACACGTGAAAACTCGGTAGTCAGTGTTCCAGGCTCACCCATGTAGCGCGCCTTGTGCGCGAGGCAGTGTATGGTATGAGACCAGTTTCTCTACGCTGAGCCCGCCCAGTCTCCGTAGCAGATTCGCTATATGATCAAATTTCTTTCGACCCAAAAGAACTCTTGCAGCAAAGTTAATGGTCTTCGGGAGGCGAGACATTTTTTGAGTGCCATTGTCATATACCGAGATACAATATCGGATATTCCAGAAAACCAGAGCATTGACCAGAGCGGAGATGACGGACGGCGGCAGGTAGTTCCTTAGCTGTGAAAGGCCACTTAGAGTTCCGAAACAGCGCCTTGTAACGGTGGTTACAAGGCGTCAGCGTTGTGCGCTGAAGTCGAGGTAGCAGCGAAATAAACACACGAACTGTTTCAGGCCCTCGTCGGGTCGAGCATTGGGCGTAAATGGTCTTTTGCAAGCTTTGCTTTCATGCGAGGCCTGATATAATGAGATGATATGGTCAGTAGAAAACGATTAACCTTTGTGCTTTTATTTTCATGACAAAAGCTGTAAAGTTGTCAGCCCTAGAAAGATGGCACACATGAGAAGACGGGCAATTTTGTCGACCAATTTTTGTACAAAGTCCCTGATTTCAGAATTAGAAACAACGTAAAAAGTCAGCGAAATGCATTTTCCGTACCCTTGTCCCTTCCGTTACATATGCAATGTTTTGTTTGTTTGTTTTGCAGAATAATAATACTTGAGTGTTTAGGATGTCCTGCGTGGATCCAGGATTTTATGAAAGAAGGGGCGCTGTTGAAAAAAGGCGTGCCACAGAGCCCCTGAATAAGAAATCCGTGTGGTTCTGATAACTTTTTGAGAAAACCGATAAAAACATTAGATGTAGCGGAACAAAAATCCGATACAGGCGTGGATGATTTTTTGCACCAAGCCGTGAACCGGCACATTTCCTCATGACTGGTTTTATTACGCTCTGGCAGTTACGAGTTCCCGATGAAGAAAAAATGACTCAGAATTTGTTACATCCCTTTTACTACACACCAGTAAGACGATCTGTGGGAGGCGTGACGCGTGCAGCACATTGCGGCTGTCTCAGATTTGGTAGTACATTTAAAAATGCTCATCACATGTACTTTTATGCATTTCGTCACCAAAAAGATACTTATGTATCGATGTCAGCATTCTGCACCACAACAATTGTAAATGTAAGCACTCTAACGTCCATGGTATTGTTCATTGCTGAGCGGTTTAAAAAAGTCGCACAGGCGAGGTCAAGAGTTGTTTTCAGTAACCGCGGTCAGCAGTGGAAACGTGGAAAACGTCAGTACGAGAATATTTTTGTGAACGAAAGGGCTTAGAAACTGACGCATTGCGAATCCAGATGCCAAAAAAACAAAAAAACAAAAGAAGGTAGCTTTCTCTAGTGATAAACTTCTAAAGCCCCACTCCGGGAGTGGGGCTTTAGAAGTTTCCTCCGGCTTTTTGCCCGCAATTTCTAGGCTTTTTGAAGCAGCTCTATGACACTTGGTTACTTCTTTTATCTATTCTTCCTACGTATTACCCCAAGTCCTCGTAATTTTGTTGTGACAGGCAACGTTTTTGGGAGGCATTTCAGGCCATTTATGGTAATGTTGGCTTAATATAGCCATGCTGTGGCAAGGCAAAAGAAAAACGGCAGCCAAAAATCGGATTTTTAAGATAGAACATAAAACTTGTGAGTGTGTAGGTAAAGAACTCGAAAATCAAATGCGAGATTTTTGTCAATATGAGCCTTTTCACAAAGTTACGTCTGTGTCAAAGTCGAAATTTGATTTTATGTTAATTTTTTAACGTTTATTATCAAAATGCCACATCTGGAACATAATAGTACTACCTGTGTTCTCTACCTGTGTTTCAGGTTTCAAGTCGATGTCAAGTTGAACCACAGAACTATGACCTAAAATGTCCGTTCGCGTACATTATATCACGACGACCATGAACGGCTCTAAAGTAATTTGAGGTGATTTAAGGTTAAAATGCGACTGTGGCAGTTCATCTTTTTCGTGTCCCTGGCGCCTCCTACACCAATATTACACATTGCCAACAAATTGTACATCTCAGTATAACATGTTTAGAAGAATTTAAAAAGGTGTTTTAAACTTTTATGTTAATTCGGTTTTCAAAAAATATCCTCCAATTCTTCTAGCCCTGTGATCGCCTGCAATTTTCTTGTAATTCCAAACGTATGGCTCAATTGGGGAAGTTCCACTGTTTAGCTGTCGATTCATACCCGTTGAATCAAAATCGGACCATAAACAGCGCAGTTAAAGGTCAAAAATTCCCCTTTCTGACTTTTTTTACTCCCTTCCTGTATCCGCCACTTTCGAGATTCCCAAAACACCGTTTCATAAAAATGCGTTTTACTTCATTGCGAATCGATTGTCGTCTGTTACGATGACATCGGACTGGTAGGTCTCGAAACCTTTGGCGAAGAAGTGAATAAGAGAACATACGAAAATGCGCCCGAGCCTTAAAGGTACGGTAAAAGGGTTGAGGCTTGCATGTTTGGTTTACGTTGACTCCTGGTTATCACATGAAATACTGTTATTCAAAATCCAACATCGAGGTGTAAAGTAACAACACCAGTGGATGGACGGCATTATCTTACGATCACCATTTCCTCATGTTCTGTCAGTGCCACCCTCCTTCACTTTTTAAGGCTTCCTACACCTTTTCTGCTGCCTTGAACCTTGAAAACTTACTTGAAACTCTGCCTATCTCTACTCATCTGAAAACCAAAGGAGACAATGAGGGGGACACGGGGCATTGTGCTCCCCCGTTTTAACGTTTTAACTGGCAAAGTTTAATATTAACCCTATGGCGTAAGATGGACAGAAATGGCTCGAAGAGTAGCCAGCGCCCCCTTGCCGGAGCACGTTCCGCCCCTAGTGCTGAAAACTCTACCTAGTGAAAAACTCCCTTCACCCCAGGGCATGATTAACATGTATTTCAACATGTTATGAAATGGTGCCTCAGAAAAAGACTGAAACCACACAAATTGAATCAAACGGCGACGCTTCATTTACCACAGCATTATTTTATTGCCAAATTTTCTTGTCATTTCTTTGAAAGTAGGTCACGCCATTTTCCTTGTTCATTCTCGGGAAGTAGGTCGTGCCAATATAAAAATTTCCACCGAAGCCATCTAAGCCAAACTGGTTGCTCTTGAGAGAGAGGCCCTTCCTGTCTTTCAAATATTCTCTGAATGTTCATTAAGAGTTACGAAGCAACATGCATTCTGAAGCCTCTTACGTTCTTATGTGACAATTAGTTATAAGGCCACCAACGTGAATCATACGCACATAGCCGCAAATAGCTGTATCCAAGCCAACGCTTTAGTGATACATTGCTTGGTGTAATGTGTAAGCTTATGACCGTCTTCCTTAGCCGGACGGCATATTTATGGCCCTAGTCTCGTCCAAGTTGTACCGAAGTGTTTATTGGTCTGACGGATGACTAGGCAGGAGAAAAACATCACATCAAAGAAACAGGAGCAAAGAAAACAAACAAGGACCAACGTGACCCGGCTGTGCAAATATTCGTCACGGGACCAAGAAGCAAAAATACGCAAAACCAGGGAACTTTTAAGAATGCCACACATTTCCGTGGAGCGGTTACAGCGTGCGACCGCCAAAAGCATTCAAGGTCGCTGTGTTATGGTTGATGTGCACATTGCGAAACGCTGCCACTGCTATCAATAGAATTAGTTTCCCCAAACGTCTGACAACCGTCATCCCGGGCCACGGGGTATCGAGGATATCCAGAAAGCGAGTCCGTCCCCAGTGGCCAGCTCTGACATGGGCGGACCACGTTCGCTGCCACTGGACGGGCCCGTCGACGCCCGGGGCATACCTGCTGCATGTTTGCACGTGTCAGTGGGCTGACAGGAGGCGCGATGAACGCTGGGCAGCGAGGGACGAGCCCAATTACGTCCGCCGCGGCCGCAGGGTTCCGGGAATTGGGCTGGCAGGACCCGCTGCGGACCCGCGACATCGACGGATTGGCAGCCGACAAGTGCCTCTGGCTATTGGCCATTATGTTGTCGACCAGGTTGTGGACAGCGTCATTGTTGACTTCGGCCAAAGGGGCCACGTTTGAGGAGCTAGGACATTCCGTGTCAATTAAAAGCGAAAACCATTTAAAGCGAAAACTGGTTTGTAAAAGATAGCCATAAGAAGACTGCTGCAGCAAACCTAGCTTTCTAGCGTGTGTTAAGCATCGGTTGTAGATCTATTTTCGTGCTAGGGGGTAGCGGGAATCATGGAGTGAGCTACGCTACCATTACGTTCCGTCAGCAATTTATGGAACACCTTTGACACATACATTTACCATGCAAAATGCGCATGAGACGGCCGGCGCCGTATGAGAAATGTGCATTATAATGCTGAACTGTTAGCTCGCTGAGACTGCTGTAATCACCAGGGTATCAACTGAATGTCCTGTGTAAAGCGTGACAAGAAATGCCTCTTTCGTTTTCGTCCAATATGGAAGGATATTTCAACATATTGTGGCCATATCCAGTCTGCTGTGATGCATTTTGCAATGAAAACGGAAATCTGCATATCGATATTTTCGCTATTATTTCAAAATTGCTAATGGAAATGGGGGGGGGGCTGACGATTTTGTTTTCTGCCATCACTGAGGGGCTCAGAAAGGGAGTTTTAAAGAAATGTCGAGTGTTTACCAACCCGCGCTAGTTATGCAAGAAAAATCGTTGACAGGCTAACGCTCTGTAGCCCAAAATGCAGGAGTATTACATATGCAATATATCATCTTGTGAGAATTGCAGGATTTAAGGTCACGTGATAGCATACTGCTAATAGCGTTATGACTTGTCTGGACAAGCCACTCACTTTCATTCCATTTTCCGTCTTATTTTCTGCTAGGCGTAAAGCCATGACTGCATTATGCGGAGAGCTGTGCAGAATTAACTTCTTGGTAAATGTTGAATGAATTAGTGAACAGCGCTGTCAACACCAATATAACGCGTATCTGGCAACTAATCATAAAAAACGACCCACGGTTCTAAGACGAAAATTGTGGGAGTAATTACTTAGACAAGTTGAGCGACTCAACATTTCAAGGTTTCTGCACACAGATCCATGCCGCCTGAAAACAGGTGACTGCAGCTGAGAGGAAAAGTCGATGAATTCACCTACTCATAGATTTAACGTCTGACTGGTTGGCATGGTTACGTCGTCCTGAAGAGGTGGAGGTATAATTTCATGGTAGGTTAACCCTATTCTCGGAGGGCTAGACGGTATGGCCGCTTCCCAGCAGGGGGGGTGGATTCGACCCCCCTGAGATCTCGAGAACTACACATCCGATTTCATTGCAACAAACGGCAATCGATTGGCCATGACGTGAACTACATTTTCATAAAAAGAAATTTTCAATATTTTGAGATGTGTGGGTACAGGAGGGGGAAAAATGTCCAAATGCGGGGCATTTTTGGACTTCTTATATCTCCGTTGTTTATGGACCGATTTCGATGAAACTGGCATGATTCGAGAGATTATGGATAGGACATTTACCACTGGTACACATATCTGAAATTTTGGGAAAATTCATGGGCGTTCACAGGGTTTCGAAAATAGGTCGATTAGTTTTTTAGCAAGTGAATGAACAAAAAATGCAAAAACACTTTTTTGGCTTTTACTAGTCATGTTATGCTAAAGAGGTAAAAATCGCATTACAATGTTTGTATAATGTTAGCATAGGCGGTGCCAAGGACATGAAAAATGGGGAACTGTCATGGCCACACGTTCTTCAGATCAACTTGTGACCTTTGACCTTAAATGACCTTCAGTGACCTTGGAGTCACTTGAAATGATCTCGTGTGCATTTAATATTGTCTGTAAACGTTTTCAATCATTTGAATTCACTCTATTTCAAATATTTCATTTCATGGCTATTGCGATATAGGGTACGCCCACTGACATTTTATGTCATGGCTCCGTGAACCGACCTGATATCAACCTGAGGTGAGGTGCCCCCTACTTGATACACAAGTAGGGGGAACTTCTTTACGTCATATATATTCTGGCTTTGGCATTTGAAAAAAAAACAGCGCAAAAATTATTGCAAAAAAAAACAGATTTTGACTTTTGACCTTGACCTGGCCTTGTAATGTGACCTCAGAAGAACAAAATTATATCTGCACATTGCCCAACTATTTAACTATTCATCCACATCAAGTTTTAAGTTCTATCTTAACCCTATTCCCGGCAGGGGGCTGAATCGGCCTCCCCTCGGGTTTTTTGCTTGCCAATTCCAGGCTTTTTAACGCAGCTTTACGAAACTTGGCGACTTTTCCTAGCTGTTTTTTCTACGCGCTGTGACAGAATTTCACAATTGTACATTGCTCAGGGGCGGAGCCAGGTAACGTTTTGGGAGGCACCTCAGGCAATTTTTGGGCATGTTGAGGGTAAAAGGAAAATGTATGCCAAAAATAGCGTTTTTAAGAAAGAACTTAAAATTTGATATGGATGTATAGCTAGATAGTTGGGCAATGTGCACACAAAATTTTGTTCATCTGAGGTCACTTTACAAGGTCAGGTCAAGGTCAAAAGTAAAAATCTGTTTTTTTTTGCAATAATTTCGGCGCCTTCTTTTTAATGCCAAACCCGGAATATATATGACGTAGAAAGGTGCCCTCTACTTGTGTACCAAGTTTCAACTTGATATCAGGTCGGGTCATGGAGCTATGACCTAAAATGTCAGTGCGCCTACCCTATATCGCAATAGCCATAAAATGAAATTTTTCAAATAGAGTGGATTCAAATGATTGAAAACGTTTACAGATAATATCAAATGCACACGAGATCATTTCAGGTGACTCCAAGGTCACTGGAGGTCATTTAAGGGTCCAAGGTCACAAGTTGATCTCAAGAACGTGTGACCATGACAGTTTCCCCTTTTCATGTCCCTGGCACTGCCTATGCTAACATTTACTTCTCTAGCATAGCATGGCTAGCAGAAGCCAAAAAAGTGTTTTTACATTTTTTGTTCATTCTGTTGTTACAAAACTAATCCTCCTATTTTTGAAACCCTGTGAACGCCCATGAATTTTCTCAAAATTTCAAATTTGTGCACCCAAGGTAAAAGCCCTATCCATAATCTCTCGATTCATGCCAGTTTCATTGAAATCGGTCGATAAACAACGGAGTTATAAGAAGTCCAGAGTACACCCATTTTGAGATTTTTGCCCCCCTGCATCCACAAATTTCGAGGTTTTGAAAATTTCTTTTCATAAAAATGTAGTTCACGTGACGGCAAATCGATTGCCGTTTGTTGCGATGAAATCGGACGAGTAGTTCTCCAGATCTCAGGGGGGGGGGCCGAATCTGCCCCCCTGCCGGAAATCGACCATACCCGCGTAGCCCTCCGAGAATAGGGTTAAAAACGCTGTTTTTGGCAGACATTTTGCTTTTCCCCTAAACATGGCCAAAATGGCCTGAGGTGCCACCAAAAAAGTTCCCTGGCTCCGCCCCTGAGCAAAATAAAATTTTGAAATTTTGTCACGGCGCGTAGAAAGAATGGCTAGGAAAAGTGACCAAGTTTCGTGAGGCTGCGTTAAAAAGCCTGGAATTGGCAAGCAAAAACCCGAGGGGGGGGGCCAATTCAGCCCCCCTGCCGGGAATGGGGTTAAAGCTCGATAAACTGCTCAAAACTTCGAAGAAACTATTTTTTCATGAACTTGATCCGAATGCTTGCTGGGGTGGTGTTAGGAATGGGAACCTGCATATCCTGTTTGCAATGCAGTGCAAAGCATATCTTGTTTCACAGACTCCGGTTGTTACATCCCATCGAGTAATTCCAGGTGACAGCTGATTTTGTGGCGAAAGTTTAACGAGCCGCTAGGAGTGCGACACGACACACAGTAATCAGCTTGGCCCTCTCGGCCTGTTGCCAGCTGACCCGCTGACCGCGGGCCAAATATCGAGCGCCAGGGCGACTCGAACCCGTCTTGCCAGGACGGGGATACCAGCGCTTTTCCAGCTATGCTCCCGATCACGGTTAAATTTGCATCAAGGCGCGAATTAATTAGGAAATTAAATGCTTGTCACAACAGTGCAAGCACAGGTTCACAACACTCGGCATTTATGCATTCGCAGGAGTTGAAAACAATGCGGATTGGCTTTCAGGCGTGCGAACTAAGAATCGGCATGAATGCACTTGCGTAATGACGTCACTCTGCGCTTCTGCACGGCACATATGTTCAACAAAAAACGCCGCATTGTCCACAATAAAACGCAAGACTCTGCGTAGTTTTATCGCGCCTGAAGACCGATTCAAAGCGTGCAGACGTTTAGCAGTTTACTCAGACAAAAATCATCGGATATTTAAGCCGCGCGGATCTAAAGATGCAACGATCAAAGATCATTGGATCTTTGGATCCGCGTCTCGTAAGCGTTTCGGTACGCCCGGCCACGGACGGACGCGACCGTCTGCGAAAGCGGACGGGCGAAGTTGAAATAATTTGCTTCCTATGAAGTTTAGAAGAGGCGTGAAAGGACCAAATAGCAGTTTCAAACTCAGAACGGCTGCATCTTGCTGTGACCAAATTACTGAAAACTGAGTAGCAGAAGGTCGACCAGAAACGCTTGCTGGAGGTCAGACACTGATCAGTATAAGGTAGGTCATTCCTCGTCATCTGTGTGTGGTATAAAGTTACCTGCTAAACGCGGGGTACTGAAGCAAGTCTTCTGTCAGAATCAGCACGCTGCCAGCAGGAAAGAAGCGTTTGCCAGTACTGTGGAGAATGCGTTTACGTTCCGAAACATGACACAGATCAAAACGGTCACGACTGAGTACGTTTCGGCTCGAAATGGTCTGGATCATCTGGAAGATGGCAAGCATTGCAGAAAACAAGTCCAAAGGAAACGATGGTACTTGGTGCTCGACATACACGACAGATGTTCTTGGACAGTCTGGGCACTGCGACATTGGGACACCTGATGTTATGCAGGAGATTAAAAAGGGCTTCTTTTTATGATGGCAAGGCAAAAGATTCATTATTCTATATGGACCGGAGAGCTTAGCATGAAGCAACAATGAGTGGGAACGACAAAGCCTTTTGCTTCAAGAGGAAGCAGCAGCTGGTTTCAGAGAAAGCTGCTGCAGCAGGCCAAATGTGCCAGAAGACGTAAGAAAAAATTTCTCGATTTTCCTTCCAGTGGAAAGGTGGGGACCAGGTATGGTGTGTGCTTATCGCGGCTATTGGAAGTAGCTGACATAGCAGGAGGTCATAATGCTGCATAAAAATAGATGAAGAAAACACAGAAAATGACAATAAATGCGATGTAGCAGACACACATCTGAGGGCTTAGAAAAGCGGGACAGGTCAGCCGTCTCTGTGATGGCAGGGCTACGAGAGATATACCATGGCAGGCTGACGAATATCCTTTGGAGCCGTGAAGTTGATGCAGAAGGAGCGTCATGTGTTGCATCCGTCACCTCAGCGGACGACTGATATCTCCAGTGCTGACAGATGCCATCTCCCGATTTTCTGACGTCTTGTGGCACATTCTACCTGCAGCAGCAGTTTCCTTCCAAGTGAGCTGCTGCTTCCTCTTGAACGCAAAGGCCTTGCCATTGAAACGCATTGTTGCTTCACGCGCAGCACGCTGCCATGGGTAATACAATATATTATGAGCGCATGCACGTAGCCAGGATTTTCCTCAGTGGGGGTAGAGGCCAAATGTCAAATTTCGTCATGTGCCACTGGCATATGACGAAAGTTATAGGAAAAAAGCAGAAATTTTATGTGATTTACCTCATATCTAAAGCACAGGAAAACATATAATGTTTTTTTCCAACATATATATATATATG
The DNA here is from genome assembly GCA_030062745.1 of Capitulum mitella. NCBI lineage: Eukaryota > Metazoa > Arthropoda > Thecostraca > Pollicipedomorpha > Pollicipedidae > Capitulum > Capitulum mitella. The sequence goes on from CP099842.1 coordinate 184,519, forward strand.
ATCGCTATTCCGTATTAGTGCAAAATCGCCATCTATCTAGTGAGGAGCGCTTGGCTCAGGGGGGCATGGTCCCGTGCCCCGCTTGGCTACGTCCTGTATGAACGGTATGTATATAAATATATACAAGTGGAATGTCTTGTCGTCGTCAGGAAGAAATTTGTTCTTCGTAAATGACATGGCATCAGGTGTCCCGATCTCTCGAAGTTTGTCCCGCCTGTCTTAGAACATGTGCCGCTTCCATCGAGCATCATCGTGTTCTTTGGACTTGGTCTTCCGCATTGCTCGCCATCCGCTGCAGACCATTTTCAGACATACTTTGCTTAGTCGTCGCCGTGCCGTGCTCCAGAATGCATATGCATTCTCCACAGTGTTCGCAAACGCTTCTTCCGTGCTGGCAGCGTGGTGGTTCTGATTGAATTGCGTGGGTATTTGGCGCATGGTAGGTAGCGTAGTACCACAAACAGATGTCGAGAGATGACCTGCCCCGTACTGACCAGTGTCCGACCTCAGTGCAGGGATTTGCAGCCGACGTTTTTTTTTCTATAAATCTCATCCGAGTGGTTTGGTAGGGTGGCGTTGGAGATTGGAGCCCGTGCTAAGCAGTGCCTGTTGCATAGATTCCGACCTCTACATCTGATCGCGCCATTCCAAGTAATGGCTGACTTTGTGGCGAAAGTTTAACGTACCGGCCAGGGAACGACACGACCGGTGGTAGTCAGCTTGACTTAATGTTGGTCAGTTGCCAACCGACCCGCGGGCCAAATACCGAACGCCGGGGCGACTCGAACCCGTCTGGCCAGCATTGGGAGCCAGCGTTCTAACCAATTGAGCTACTGATCACGGTAGATTTATTACCGACTGCTAACAGTACCTACAGAGTACTCGGATACTCGTTTCTTCTTAAGTTCCCCCCGCTTCTGGCTGTCATAAGTTCATCAGTCATAAAAAAGACAATGGCAAAAATACGCGGAAAATGGAATTCGAGGAAGGCAAGATAAAAGGCAGAACAACTACATTACGTATATTTTACTTACGGACACCCTTGCAATGTTTTCAGTACGTTTTCCCTCCATCGTTAATTTTTCGCTAATTGTGGATCACGGCGCAAAATGCATTAGTTTCTTCACGTTTGAAAGCCTTTCGAAGTGAGTACAAATCTTAAACATGAGGATTACTGGCAGTACTAATTACATTAAAGGGAATACACAACCTTTTTCAACAAAACTGAGTTAGCACTTGAATCGAGTACCACAGATCAGTTGCAGTTGGAAAAAGGAAAAGAGATGCTAAAAGGTAACAATGAGTCTGTTAAATATGTCTTTGAGACTAAAAGCATTCCGTACCTGGCAAAGAGATGGGTTTTATGGGAAGGACCTCCCTTTTATGTCACTTTTACAAGTATATTAACATATTTCCACTAATAGTATTTTTTTAGGAAACTAGCACTATTACCTGTTGAGTTTTCGTGACATTTTTTCTTATGACATGACTCGCTGATTAACTCTGAACCGAAAAGCAAATTGTTAAGCTTTGTCGCATACTGCAAAACATAATTAGTAGCGAAACGTTTTGAAACCAGTTCGTCGGTCCTGTGTCATCATTGTCGACGTTACGTTTGTTGTTTTCACACGTCGGCACGCAAACTCTTTCTTAGAAATTGTAGGCTTACGCGGTGGGGCAATTCGACGTTGTATCCATCGCGCGAGGGAGGTGCAAATTAGAATTACGAGGCTCCTAGGCAATGCGTTTAGTGTTAAAAAAGCAGTGCGATGGGAAATGCCCATTGGTCAATAGTGGAATAAGACAGCTGTGGGAGCCCGTGACTCCTTCACACGAATCGTACTGAGTGTTTTCTGGCTTCTTTTTCGACGCATCAGTCAGGCACAGAATCGATGTCGGTAACGAGTCACAAATACGGACACCGTAAAAACTAGTTTACGTTTTATTGCCACTGCCGCGCCATCTTCGCGACGAAAATGAAATGATGGTTTAAAGCTGCTCGATGTCATCAACTGAACGCAAGTAGCTTAACAGCAAGACCACACATGCATCTCGCAAAAAATGCATTTTTCGCGCTATTCCTTGTTATTTCGAGTCAAAAGGCATTGCACGTCATCTTGCAGGAAGCACCAAAAAACCATTGCACTTTCATGAAACACCAAATAACCGTGTTTCTAGGCAGCCGGGAAAGATTGTATTCCCCTTCGATCGTTTTTTTTTTGTCACGAGGAATCAAAACTTGGCAGACCAATGGGGTTATCTTCGACGGTTTGAAAACTGGAATTTAATGCAAAATCATTAAAAGATGAAATTTTCAGGTGTCTCATGCGACGCCCAGAACTTTTTCAGTTTCTGTAAAATTGGCATCATCGGTTTGATATCAAGCGGCGTAATGGAGAGAACCGTGCCACGGTATGATGCCAACAATATGACAAATTATGGAGGACTCAGATATGTACCATTTGATTATGGTCGCCATCGATAATGACTTTGGTTGGCGGTTGGCGTTTGCTCGCCGTCAGGGCATGTCCGAGCCGACCGGCGCCCGATGAAATGATCAATACGCATTGCACTTATTATGTTCTAGCCATTTTTTACAACGATAAATTAAGAAATGGTACTTTCCACGCATGTGACCACGATGACCCCTCCTTTTTCAGCTGTTAAGTTTTCAGCCTTAAAGCCTTAAACCGAAGAATATTTTGAGAAAAATCACTCGACTCTTGTGTGCCGGGAAATTTGATATTTCGCTGTGAATATTACAAATTTAATGTGTCGCACCGGCTCTGTTTTGAAACTTCGTCGTTGCGCAAACGGCTGTTGTACTGACTCTGAGCGTAAAGGACCTGCGTAGGACAGGCGCCGTTGGGTGTCCGAGTCGTACCGGCAGCTTGTTTGCGTTTCGTCGTTGTGCAAGCGGCTGTTGTACTGACTCTGAGCGTAAAGGACCTGCGTAGGACAGGCGCCGTTGGGTGTCCAGGCCGAGTCGTACCGGCAGCGCGTTTGCGTTTCGGCGTGGTTGCACGCGGGCGCAACGAGTAGTCGAGTATACCGACGAACGTTACTGATGATAATGAAACGAAGTTATTACTCTCCAAACAATGGTGCTAATAGCGCCAAATTCACACAAGTCAGCTGGGTGTTTTCTGTGAGAAGAGACCAAGAAACGGAAGCACCGACAGGGTTTTTTTTCTTACTTATTAAACATCTGATATTAACTCCCTTATGAGAAGAAAAGACGGGAATTATGGGGATAAACAAGCAGCTGTAACCCTCTCAAAATTAAGGCTTTAAACAAAGAAGCTGTAATCTTATTTCCATAGATTTGGAACTCGTAAATCTCACTCGAGATCGACCTGAAGGCCAATTCGGCTACCCCTGAGATCTGCCAAATTATTGCGCTGATAAACTTGAGCTAGGCTTCAAGCGAAAGCTTGTGGTCTGCAATTACTTTCTGTGCGAGGAAAAATATCGAAAAGAACAACTGTTGTCCTCAGAAGGGTAACACATGGGATGAACGAACGAATTTGGCCTTGTGGCAATCGGTGCTATGCTTGTTTTGTCACTGATAGCCGCTTTTCACTACTTAGTTACCTTTAAAGCATGGATGAAAACACTTTTTGGGACAGTGGCGGATTCAGGGTTGGTTACGTGGGGGGGGGGGAAGTCGGTGGTATTAAACTTTTGGATCTCTTCTTTCAGTTTTGCCCATTGGCCGAGGAAATTCTCAAAGCCTCAGGTCGATCTAATTACTTTAATGCATTGAAAACGTCAATTCCAGGGAAAAAGGCAGTCCCGGGAAAGAAAAAAAGAATGATGACGTTTCTCAGAGTATGTTTGTGTCAAAGGGTCTTTTAATGGTGCAAAAAGGCCCGAGTATTTCTTCACAACATGAAACGATTTCGTTAGCAGGATCATTGGTTGCGCTTTCAGTGGCGAAGTTTCGTCAAGAGTTGCAGCGGTTCTTTCTTATAACATCAAACGATCCTTTTACCCAAGACGTGTACTAAGCAAAACATAATCATATGTTGGCGCAATGTCATTTCGTTTCGATTATCTTCAGGTTCGTCTATGTGTTTTCCGATTTTTTGGTACAACACTAAAGTAAGGTCGACTTCGTATAAGACAAACCATATTTTTCGGACGATTTTTTCGTCGTTGGACATTGGTCGAGCACAGGGTACAGGGTACAGGGTACAGTACAGGGTCACAGACGGCCTGTGACCCTGTACTCGATGTATGTCCAGGGACGTGGAAGATCGTCCGAAGTATGTGGTTGGTTTTATACGAGGTGGACCTTTCTTCAATGTTGTTCGAAAAAACTGAAAATCATCAAAACACAGTCAACAGCTGAATAAAACCTTCACTACGAAATAAAAAAGGAAGTGGTCCTGGTGAAGTGGAAATACGAATGGCTCCCTGATTACGATGAAGCAAGAAAAAACCGGCACCTTTTAACTGAAATGCACGTTGTCGGCAGGCGTCGTGCGCTTCAGGTGCACTGTGTGTGAAATTCTGCTAATATTTAATAATTTTGCGCACCGTAAGGTAAGACAGAAATGTTAGCTTTAATCTCATAACAGACAAAAGATATAAAAACAAATTAATCCTATATTTCAGCCACTGGCCTTCGTCAGGGATAGTTTTTCAAAAGACAATAACACCGACATCGGTACATACAAAAATTAGCATGTCCTTGCAGGAAATGGACATGCTACACCTTTGTCTTTGCACACCTTACAACTGTATGTTTTTGGCAGCATGGCTGCACTGCTATCCTACGTTATTCGGTGCTACGAGGAAAAAGAACAAAGTAGGAGTGGGGTATGAAACCACAGGCTAATGCTTTGGGAATGCTCCAAATCGCGTACTGTGTCTCAAGTCAAAGTGCCTTTTGAATTGTCTCCCGAAAGTGGCTTAGTATCGTTGGCGCATTAAACCGTCACCACGCATATTTAACGATGTTGTCATCTCCGGCCGGTTCACGACTGAACGGCACTGTGACGCGAAATCTTTGCCAAATGTCACACGTCCAAAGTGGTAGCATTCAACACCGTCAACTCGTGTGAAGGTTTTTGACACATGTTTTGGACTTCGGTTGGCATGAATGGAAAAGTGGGCAGCGATATCAACACCATTTGTGTCAACGATGTTCCGAGTAAAAAACGACATATCTTTGTGGATTCTTCGCATGCTATTTCAAAAGCTGAAAGGTTTTGGCCATTTCAAAAGACCGGTTCTTGAGGTGCAACGTTTGAATGTTGCTTTCTTGGTCACCGTTTTTCCTGAAGTATTTCGCTATCGGGTGGGAAATGGAGCTAGCAACCTTTGTGTGGGTGGCTGCGCCACTACGTAAATATGCAATCCATGCAACGATAATCGGGTGACGCTTTTGTTTGTGTGTAAGTGATGTGTTTAGCATGCAAAAAACGATGCAGCAAACGACTGACGCCGGCGTTTAATAAAAAGCGGCGGAACACTGGTTGCGATACCAAGCTGTTCCCTATATATACGTGGATGCACACCAGTTGGGGCATTGTACATTGCGCACTGCTTATGGCGTTCTTTGCCATATGTGTATGGGAAGTGTACCTTTGCTAAGCGATTGTGTAATGCTTACTGATCAGCTGCGGGTGGGAGACATCCGGGGAAAATCATCCTCTGTGCACTTGACACGCGTTAAAGTTGCACCAGGTCACTTACAAACCGTTCGTCGTTATTGGTACTATTAGACGTCGCATTTGACTGGCATGCGGTCGGCGGCGAAATGTCCTGAGTAAGCCCAGCTTGGCTGGGGGAGGTGACTGTTTCTACATCATTTCTTTATAGCCAACGCCTCGGAGTCAATTTTAAATTTTAGTGCTGAAGAGGTAGAGAACAGAGCGCCCTAGAGCCTTAATGGCTCCGCCGCCGCGTCCAGTGTTCTCCCTGGTGCATCTTATCTGTCAAAAATTACTCCTATTTCCCAGCACTTCCATTGTGCTAAGGCCCAAGGCGACATTTGATGACTGTCGTGTTGTGGAGTTACCATGCATCACCCCGTTGTTTTATGTGACACTATCAGTTTAAATTCATTTGCGTAAGTGCCGCCATTCATCGACTCCATTTAATACTGTTACTTTCAGGAGGACCTCTGGCTGAGTAAGGTGATTTGTTTCACCGTGATGATATGTTCCAGAAAAGGCTGATATTTAACCAGGGTTGAATATAAGAGAGAGAGAGAGAGAGAGAGAGAGAGAGAGAGAGAGAGAGAGAGAGAGGGAGAGAGAGAGCTGCAAGGGGAGAGGGGATGCAGAGGAAAGAAGTAGAAGGAAGACAAAAGCAAGAGCAAGAGAAAGAGAAGAGTGAGAGCAAGGCAGAGGGAGGGAGAAACAGAGAGAGCAGAGAGGCCGATTTTTTGCTCCAGTTCAGCGGCGGTCAATAGCCGAGGGGCGCGGCTGCGATGGAACGAGTTCGGTGGGACGGTGGCCTGGCGATGCCATTGTTGCTGCCTCCGGATTGTTCGGCCGGCACGACACACAGCCTGTCGCCGCTGATGCCGCTCTGTCTCTGTCTGGTGCTGACCAGACACTGACGCTAACCGGCGCTGACGCATAAAGAGTGATGTCAGACGGCACCGACCCGGCTGAGTTGACGTCACCCGGCAGTGGCAAGCTGACGACGCCGGGCGCTGATGCAGTTGCAATGGTGACACCTGGCCTTGACCCAGCCGGCCTGACCACCCGGTGCTGGCACAGGATTGCGTATATAACTGGGCGCTGACCCAGCCGCACTGACCTCACCTGGTGTAGAACCAGAGCATCAGGCGTCGGTGGGTCCTGGCCAACGACAGTCTGCGCCACTTGGCACTGACCCGATGATTTTGACGTCACTCACTGGGCCCCTCCAACGTCAGCCGGTCCAGCGCATCAGTCCTGGAAGGGTCTCGGGACTTGCCCGGGCCCCCTGTGTAGTGCAGACAGTAGATCCCAGAGCCGGTCTGCTGGGGAAGCGTGGCTGACCGCGATGGATTCTGCACGCTGTTCAGTTAACCCGACGGAAAGAGTCCAGACCCAGCAGCGGCGGCGCCGCGCGTGATGAAAATACGCCGCGGACGGCGAACCTGGCTCTGGGTCTAGCTGGTATTATTGCTGACTGATATCACGCAGCGGAGGAAGTCGATGAATGAAGGCCGACGTTAACTCCGGACTTCCGTGCAGTGTTTTCGGCGAATGGTTTATTTATGTGAGACTCAGCTCGTCGACTTCATCAGAAGATGTTAAATTATGCATTGCGTACGGAATAAAGTGCTGGGCTCTGTCTTCTCATCCTCGCGAAAAATGTAACCTATAGCAGAACACCCTATCTCATGGTGGAGTCTGTATACGTGCACCGTTGTCAGAGCATCGTGAGCTTCGGCAATTATTCATATTAAATCTTGGCATTTTTGCAAAAAGCCACCAGACTAGACGGTTTTCCTCCATCTGGACTGCAATGGGACGAATTAACGGTTCATTCATGGCACCTCACGTTTGCTTAACCGATTTCCGCCAACTTTTGACGCCGTCTGCGTGGAGGTCTTCACGTCCGCCACTCCATCCTCGGCCCGACCTCGAGAACGAATGGTCCAGAGAGATCCTCGCTCTGCTGCTGTTCATCGCCCCGACGTCGCGTTATGGCCGAGGCTCTCACACTCTTCACGGCAGGCGGCCGATAACCCCGGTAACGATATTTGTACTGGCAAAGAGGAATCCCTCCCGGGAGGCCCAGTCTCGCCGCGATCCTCGGGCCGGATCCCCCCTCCCCCCTTTAGCCGTCATCAGCTGTGTGCTGTGGCGACCCACCGCCGTCTGCCAGCAGTCCATCAGCACGCAGTCCCCGCCGGCCGCTCGCCCCGGCCAGGGTGTCGCGTGACATCCCGCAGGACGGAGAGAGGCCGGGAACAGCAGGAGGGGGGGAGGACGGGAATAGAAGAGGTGAGGAGGGAGGGCGGGAGCAGGACCGGCGAGGAGAGAGAAGAGAGCAGGAAAGGTAAGGAGAGAGGGCGAGAGCAGGAAAGATGAAAAGAAGGGACGGCAGGAGGAAACACCAGGAGAGACAACGAGAGCAGGAGGGATGAGGAGAGAGGGCGTGTCCAAAGCAATTCACTTTTTAGTCAGATGTGGTGCAAGGATGCAACCCCAAAACTTCCTGAAACTATTGTCTATGCTATTTGTTACAGCGTCATCGGCACACAATTTCGGCAGAGAGTAAGCTCAGAGGGATCCAGATTTAATCCTATGTAATTACTAGGGTTCTCATCTGCTAGTGTGCTCAGTCAATACCGCAATGCTATTTGAAATCGTGGGATACACAGATTGGAAGCTTAACAAACAGCGCGAAAGCATTGGAAAGTCTCGGTGGAAACATTGGTAAGAGGCACCGCTTTGATTCTGCCCGGACAGTGCATGCAACCGCCTCTTGACTGGAAAGGGAAGCGCCCAGTAAAACCACTGGTCAAATTGGCTCCGTATTCGTCACGAAGCAACATTACTTCAAAGCAGTCCTTACCGCTGAGTCCGAACGGACACAAATAGCGTTTAATAATCATCGGAAATTTAATGTATCGACGGAGAGCCCCAAACACACCCTTTGCTGTCTCGGTGGATATCAAATGAGTCTGCGGTGCAATAAGGCTGCCAGTCCAAACAGCGGAGGCAATCTAACTTGGAATGTCGGCCACGCAAGCTAGTTGATGATTTGCGACTGTTTGGTTTTCCCTCCATGTCACACGATGGTTTTGGACTTGGTAATTTCCTCCGTTCGATCGCAGGCATGTTTATTCATTTCCCGAGACAATAATCATAAATCATGTAAGACAAGGCAACATAAAACATGCATGAAACGAAAGCAGTATTTCTGTTCCTTTGCAGTAAGCGTGCGAAATACACTAGTTGCTTTAAAATTGCAATGAGTTGTAACAATGAAACAAATAGCTCATTTTTCCGACTACCGCAATGTACCGTTTTAAGAAAATGCTTCACCTTCATCGAATTTTGGAATCAGATGCTGTTCGTTCGGCACTGATCACGTTTCCAGCAATTAGTTTCATGAGAAGTACCCCGAAGTATCAAAAAACATGATGAATATAAACTGCGTTCTGACGTGACGCGTGATAAAGCAGTACGCGTCTTCCGGAAGCGTCCATTAGTCTGCACCCGTCGAACATGACACGGGCAAATTGGGGGGGGGGGAAGTTTTGCAACTTATCAGCACAGATATTCCCAGACATAATAGCCGTTTTCACATCGAGGGGAAATCGCAAAGCCCAACGAAAAATCCGGCGGATAAATGCATCCCCGAGTTGAAACTCAACATTTCCAACCAATCAGACGTCCAGTGACAAATTTCACATATTTGGACATCATAGAAAGGACAGGACAGACATGGAAAAGTTAGAACAGAAAAAGGGTCCCACTACGTTTGCCCTAAAGGAAATGTTCTACCTCGGTCGACTTTCCATAAACAGGCTTGGGTGGTCTGAAAAAAATTGTTACTGATAACGTTGCCAGGGCACATCTTGTTTTAAAAATATCTAAGTGTCGAAAATGAAACAAATTAATAACCGCATTCTTTAGCCGTCTACCGAAACGACGCCGTACTTTAAACGTTCATCGGTGTGTGCCCACTCTTGGCATCGTGCAACAGCTCAAAGTAGGACTTCGCAGAACAGGGTAGTGGAAGACCATGGGAATTCGCTTTGAAATTAAGTCATGGCAGTGTTCTGAGGCATTGCGCATTACAAATCGTTTTCGAGGACTCTGTGCTACCGTTTGGTTATCTTAGCTCCAAACACGAGTTAAAGGTTGAACCTTCCCTTTAAGTCTTCATTAACTTTTATTAAGTAACCATGCGCCCAGTACAAACAAGGCTCCCTTTCGAGGGTCTCCAGGTTATTCACCAGATATCTTGAAGTCTGCCAAAAGCCGAAACTATTACTTAAAAACTGATAAGTTGCATTATTCAATATTCTTAAGCAAAGGATTCCGTCAAGCAATGATTTTAAGGCGTAGTTATTATCCATTTTTAGTCCCCCGCCTAAAAAAATGCAATTGCCACAACATACCCACAAACGTACGAAATATCCCCTACGGGCCATTTGGTCTGGCTAACTTTCCGTTGTGTAAAGGGCCTATGTACAGCAGAAATCGATTTCTGTTTTACAAGGCAAAACCCCACGCTAACATTTGGCTCAGTTAAAAACATGCATTCAAAATGGCACATTCCTTTTAAATCGCCACTTATTGGGGTATTTCGCCCTCGTGCACTGCTCGGGAGGGACCTCAAGTGCAATCGCTCAATACCTTCACAACCAAGGCATCGATTCAGCTTATTCAAACGACAGTCGATTGCTTTTGATATCATAACAGTTGGTATATAAAGTTTATAGACCTAAAGATTTGGAGATAGAGATAAAGATAAAGAAAGAAAAATTTGGTCATGCCTATTTACTTATATTCATATGCGTCAATGACTGATATTTAACCGATTTCAAGAATGTCGATTTGCATGCGGATGGGAAATTACATACATCTTAAGGCAACAAAACGCGAAAAATATGCATAAGATTCTACTTTAGGTCTATCTGAGGAAAACAGTGGTACAGACCAACCTAAGTCATACAAAATTACGAGGCCAATCACATGCCAGTTTGAAATACACGGTTCGCACAACTCCAGAAACACAATAGAACTTCATCAAGTGCCTCTAAATTCTCAAATTTGCACCAGAAAATCTTAAAATGACTGTCAGAACTAGTTTTTGAAGAATCGCAAGTATATAGATTTGACCCGCGGCAACCTTGTATTGCACCATGGCCAGTCTACACCGACTTTTTGTGGTACGGTAGGACGGACTGGTCATTATCGGTTCTTGGCATGACCAGTATAACCATAAAGATCGGACAGACTAAATAACGACAAAATCGCAAAACTTGTCGTCTTTATGACGTCACGTTCTGATGGCTGGATGATCTGGACGCAGCTGCTTTACTAAATGTGCTCAACCAATGTAACAAGAAGTTCTTAAAACTTGGCCGCTCTGCGTCATTGGGTTTCGCAGCTACGTAGCAGAGAAAAAATAAGGGGGTTTCACTATTCCCCAGTAATTCGCCTGTGTTTTCCTTCTGATCACGTGTCACCGGGTTTAACGTCAAATGATGCAAGGCTATCGTTCGCGCGGTCTTTACGGATCATGACACAGATGAGAACTTGGCGGCAAAATACATAAATAAAAAATCGCACGTTGGAGATCACATCAGTCCTGAGGGTCCAGGCAGGATAGCGCAGTGATCAGACACTGAGTAAACATATTAAAGTAGCCAAATTACGTAATATTATGTTATACAATCATATAAACCGTATTATTTATCATATAATTAAATTATATAATATATATTACCACTGAATAATGCAGTCGTATTATTTAATGGGTCTCACGGCCGCAACACTTCGTATTTTACCTCGCTTACGGATGTGTATAAGCGAACGCTTATTCAGGTGCTTTGAACTGTTTGCTTTTTGCTATTCCCTATTTTGCAATTTACTGACTATTGTGCGTTTGATGATCAGCAGAACTTTTTGAATTAAGTAATGAGTAAAAAAAAAACGCGATTTAGAGTCCTGGCGTAGGTTTGCACTGCTAGCGAGTGCCTGCCTTGTTTACGTTTTCGATGTGAATATATTCTCTCCCCTCCGCCGTTTGAGCTCGTTATTGACTACCGACGCGGCGGAGTCGTCACAGCTCCATGTTATCCCTGCTCTTCACCCAACTCAGCGCAGCACTGCTGGAGCCTGCTCGGCCGGACCCCGCCCACCGTCCGGTGCCGTCACATGCCCGCCACTTGCTCGGCAGCTGACCATCGCCGCCCGTTCCGTGGGGCTCAGGTAACCGCCTCGCCTCCCGACCGGTCTCATCTCGTCGCGTCGGCTCACCAGCGACCGGCCGCGCGTGAGAACACTCACCCGTCGACGTCGACGGCGGCGGCCCGCTTCGTCGGCGTTATTTGTTAGGCCGGCCTGGGTGAGGGCTGTCACCCGACGGGCCCCTATCTCAACGAACAGACGGGCAAACGGCCGACTTTCGCATCAGGAAGACAGACCGACCGCCTAAAGCATGAGGAGCAGAAGCCGACCGGCTAGAGCATCAAGAGCACAGGCCGGCCGACTGCCGCGTCAGGAGCATAGAACGGTTTGTGACGTCAGGGGAACGCCGCTTGCTTGCAACGTGATCAGGAACTCCAGTGAACACAACAGCAGCACGCCTGCCATCAGTGAGCACGAGCAGCACATCGGCTGCCGGTGTTGACGTGCACTGCTCAGTGATCGTGTCATCAGCACACCGTCCGCCAGTGAATGCAGCGGCAGACCGCCTGCCGCCGAGAGCGGCGGGCGCACGCCGACGGCGGGCCGTTGCGTGGCGTCGGCTGCCAGGTCGGAAGCGTTCACCGTCGATGACGGCGGCCTGCGGGCGCAAATATCTCGCCTGTCGAGCGACGGCTCCTATCGGGAACGGCCCGCCCGCCAGAGCCGGCCGCAATTTCGGCAATGGACCGTGGCCCTGATGGCTGCCTCGGCAGGGGAGACGCGCCCTACGATAGCGGCGCTCCATGATCTGAGCAGCTCCCGACCATTCTGAAGGTGGTTTCTCACGATCAGCGGCTGCCGCAGCACGGCAACCTACAACCTACAACCTACAAACGGCCGGCTGCGGGCTTTGGAAGCTCACGATTGCTGAATTTGAGGCGTGCGACCGAGTGGAACGCTCCCTCTCGGAGACCAAGCAGGCCCGGACGTTCTCGTCTGGCCGGTCGTCTGGAACTGGAAGAACGCCTCCCTGGCCGGCGCGGGCGGGGCTCCCTGCGGGCAAGGGCTGAGCCGACGCTGCTGGCCGACCGGGCGTACAGTATCCGCTCAGTCTCGCGCTAGTGCAGGGAGGGGGCGTCCGGGGCCTGCAGGGGGCGCTACTCCCCCGCCCCTCCTCGTTTGATCAGGGACAGGATCAGTCGCTCCCCGGCCGCCCTGGGTCACCGCCGCCCCGGAGGCGATGACCTTTGAGGTGGCACGGCGGAGCAAAACCTATTGCCGCGGGCCCTCCACGGAGCATGTCGCGTCGTCAGCTGATCGCTGCAGCGGGTGCGGGCTGGAACCCCGCCTCCCCTCGGCCCGGCCCTGGCATGGCGCCGCAAGAGGACCAGAGGGCTCCGAGAAGGCCGCAAATGCCAGAGGCTGGATGAGCCGACCCTTTTCCTGGGGGGACCCCAACGAAATGGCAAAGTTAAGCTAAAGTCGGCTGATTAATCGCCGGAGGACTGAGGTGACGGGTCATTTCTTACGGCTTCGCCGGCGCTGTGGTTGGCCCATGGTTGCGCCTCTGCCTCTGGGAGCTTTACCCAACTTCGGAGCAGAAAAGCGTCCAATCATCTATGAAGGCAGGCATTTAGGTCTTCGTTGGGTCCCATACAGAGACAGAGAACAAAGCACGATTAGAATAGTGAAGTAAAATAAAACAGTAACGGCACGAAGCATAGTTTCATTACCTCACATATCTGTCAGGCCTATCTGAAAAATAGACCTTTGTTAACTACTCCGTGTGTTCATGCGAAGAGAATATCTTATCATTCTGGCACCCCCTGGTGACGTCAGCGAACGAAAGAGATTTTGTCATCATTAATCATCTTTCCGCACTATTACTTCCGGAAACCACTGCCGGATCACATAGAGCACACTATATTGGGATGGATATCTGGGGATGTCGAATACAATGGCCAGCATGATGGAATGTCTGGCGTCGGCGCCGGTGACCCACAACATTTTCTTTTTCTCGAGTAAAGGGGAAGCATTGGGGAGGATAATCAACCCATAAAACGTCGTTATGCATGCCAACGTTGCCAAAATTGGTAAAATCAACCCTCCACGTAGCGGATTCCGACTTAATGAAAAATATTACTCATAGCTGAGCACGCAACGGCCACAGTTTTCAGCCCAAACCGTGACAAACTCAATCCTAACGCACGGCAGGAAAGCTAATGACGCGTCACAAGATCAGGAATGGAGTCCGGGAAGCGGTGCCGAAAACGTCCGCACTAAATAACGGATTCGCAGTCGAAACAGGTGCCCCGAGAGCGCGTGCTTTCTCAAGCAATGCGCGGAAGTTGCTAGGAGATCTGGCTGCCAACTGACGGCGACTGCGTCTGCGACTGCGTGCTCACTGTGTGCGGTTGTATGTAGGACTGCTGTTTCGAGCGAATCACTTCTGATGAACGCATGCTTTCCTCGTAGTATCCATCATACATAATATTGACTCTGGGCTGTAATAGCTGCAGCCATTGTGGACCGCCCAGTTATGTGAACATATAATGCGGTATAATGCACTATGGTTGATTTTAATTTAACGAATTCACCTGTTGCATGTTTCATACCTACGGTTGTTAGATACATACCTACGTTGTGGATTACGAGGAGATTTCAGTGTCATACGTCTACAGTAATTTGGTCCGAACGAACATGCACCAATTGATTCCAACGCTATATTACTACATTAGATGAACGTTGCACGGAGCAAATTATTCATACATGACATTTGTTGCATTTATGAAAGGCCCTGGACAAGCGTAATTTCTACTGCTCTCTTCGTTACGGTTCGTCCGATAAGATGCCACTTAGATACCAGCATTCTATCATTTCGAAAGCACGCGATGGTTTAAAAGAAAGCCGCTTTCATATGTTGAACTGTTGGGGTTTACCACAACCAGTTGAAAATTAATACATGCCGCACCAATACTGCATCTTTACAGCACAACGAAAGGGGACACATCAAAGCCGCCTATGCTCGCGTTGCATTTGCAAATTGCTGTTAGCGCAGTCACTCCGTCAGCAACCATCTTGAGCAGTGCTTCGACCTATATTTTCGCGTTGTTCCGAACAGGTCATTAGCGTTTTAGCCGTGCCTGTGGCGGGATCGATTGGGAAACGCCTGCCACACTCCCGGCGTGATGAAGCGTCTGTCAAGTCCGCCGCCGAGACTGAGATGTCAGAGGTCCACGAACGTCGCAGGCGGAGCCGAAACCCCGCGCCCGTGCTGTTTGTGGATCGGGCACACTTGCGAATTGTTTGCCGCCCTGTTGACCGTGATGAATGGCTGTCTCTGACAGCAGCTGGCACCAAACGCGATAACAAAATGTGCGTACGCTGCACGCATAAATTACCCGCGAAACGGTTTAATTTTGATCGGATTCGCCATTGGAGTGTAATCTAACCAAGGCCCTTTATTTAGCTGTGCTGCTGGACTCGAGAGGAAGCCTCAGCTGCAGGGGAAGAGCATTGCCGTGGACCAGTTAAGAGGTTCATCTTTATCGCCTCAGCCTCGTGTGTGATATGGGACAGGGTTGTCGACGAGCTATGATTGGAGCAACAAAAGTCAAATTAAGCCGATCGCCTGGATATTTTTGCGATCTTACCTAGGGTGGGTGACGAACTATAGGTTTGTGCCGCAAAAGCAGTCTCCTCGACAGCTTCGCGTTGCAGGGCATCCCACCAAAATAGCTCTGGTAAAAAGAGTGGTATTTGGATGCTGTCAGCAAGGTGCTAAATAAACAAACAGGCTACCGTGTTGATTTAGGAAACGCTGTGAGAAACCATTAGGAAGTTCCGCACGCGTCTCGATACGTGATCCAAACCGAACAAACTTTTTAACGTATTTTTGCGACCCGCACGAGCATTTGCCGACTTAACCCTCGGTTTTTCTTCGTTCCAGTTGTGCAGTTCAGCAGCAGAGAAGAGAGCCTACATCCGGCTGCCTGCATCCTGCCCCCCCCCCCCCCCACATCTTCCGTCACCGCCAGCCCGGCCGCCATCCGCTATGGCCAACGGCACCCTGACGAGTCTGCTGAACGCCTCGGAGAACGCCACCCGCCGGCCGGCCGGCGAGCCGTACCAGTATCCGGAGCTCTCCGAGATCTGGGACCAATGGGGCCTCCAGATCTGCCTCTACTCGGTCATCCTGTTCCTCAGCGTGCTGGGCAACGTGCTGGTCATCGTCACCCTCATCCAGAACACCAAGATGCGCACCGTCACCAACGTGTACCTGCTGAACCTGAGCATCTCGGACCTGCTGCTGGGCGTGATCTGCATGCCTTTCACGCTAGTCGGCGCGCTACTGCAGAACTTCATCTTCGGCAGCTTTATGTGCAAGATCGTGCCTTATCTGCAAGGTGAGCTGCTGTCCAACATATCGCGAGGTTCTGTCTCGGCGCGCCTGGCTGTCGTTTCTGGTCTCTCTGTGGTGGGTTTCACGCACCGCCATGCTGGCTCGACCTATCAATGATTTGACATTTTATCACTGAACCTTGCGATTTACCCCTCGATGACATGACTTCCCCTGGCCATTGTATATGTTGGCCCGTTGACCAAGCCGAACGCGTGGCGTTCCAGGTCAAGAGCCCATTATTTTGTTACATTAAAGTGTAAAGTGCACACCTTAATTTTACATTTCTCATGACGTCCCGAGATGCACAATGACTGGATGGTGGCGTGATAAAGATCATGATGCTTAGGCGACGAACAGTTGTTCGCTTTGCAGCGTTAGCAGGCACCTACACGCACAGCGTACTCCATTAGGTAAAATCCACACCCTGAGACCGGATTCCCACCTGTTAGTGCAGAATTTTTCCACGGTCTGCGCCCATCTGGCGATGACCTTTAATAGCGTCGTGTAATTATGTCTGCGTTTTGGACAAGCCGGGCTGAGTCATCACATCACAGAAAGTTCATCACATCATACCATCACATCACATCACATCGCAGAGCTCCACATCACAGAAACTCGACTGTGTTTTGTAAGAGACTAAGATGCAGTGTAAGATGCAATACGTACAATCAGTGTAGATGCGTTTCCAAGCTTGATAGGACCAGAGCGGTTTTTCGGCACTTGCTTTTCATGCAACGCCATATAAATTACGCCAAGGTCAATCGAAATTGGAAGAGCCGCTGCCGAGTGCGGAAGGCCGCTGCCGTTCCTGCCTTATTGGCTGCAGCACACGTCATTAACTGACGTCTAACATTCCAACCTGTTCCCAAAACAACCACCTCAGCTCCTGAGACATCACTAGGGTGGACCAAAATGCAGCTTTTCCTCCGATCATCCATTAGCCATTCTTATGTGCACACCATTTGTATGAATTAAACAAAAAATGCTAAAAGCATCATTTCAACGAGTTCTTCCTCCCGCGCTCTAAGTTCAAAGACTCCATGTATGGGCTGCTCCAGGACAGATCACCAGGGTACGTCTAGAATTATTCACCATGATTCCTCCGACTTGGATCAAATTCGGCACACAGGCTTATCCATGTCTCATATCGCATCCATGCGATTTCTAGGGTTCCGGGTCATACGGGTCACGACGTACACGTCACGAACTTTTCGAGGCCATCTGGAAAGTTGGACCAGATAATTATTTTTATCTATGCAATGGCTCCATGGATCAGAGCAAACCTGCTTATCATCTGGAAATGGATGCTCTGCTGCATCCGCTTAAAATACAAATGACCACTTCCGGTCATCTGTTGCCACCGTGACTTCGTTACCTTTGGTTATGGCCGTGACCTATTTTCCTTAGTAACTCGAACTCTGTGACGTGTCACCAATGTTACCAATGTCAACAGTGAGGTCATGACGTAGCGTTTAGATATCATATTGATATCATATTTAGATATCATATTTAGATATTGATATGTGTGACGTGCAGCATAGCCGATATGGTGCCATATGTAAGGTCGTCGCCCAATCAATACCTTGTTGACGTTTTGAAGTACGTGGGAGGTCACGCAGGTCAGGTGTCGGTCACTGGCCTCATCTTGAGCAGCGGTAATAGTTTTGTGTTGCAGCGTTGCAGCTAGTCAAAACGGGTATCATTTAAAGGCCCTTTCGAAAAGAAATGATGAGCGCATAATCCATTAGTACAATGGTTACGGAGAAGAGATGGAAAACAGCTTTCAGTGTTCCGACACCACAACCAAGACTATTTATGGCGCCTGAAAAGGCTGGTGCCAGTTGCACACTTGCATATGATTAAGGTACAGGTGCGCTGGAACCAGGTGGAATAATTAAGTTCGGTCCACAATCGGGTCGGTTGCTGTGACTAGATATTCTGCGACTTTTTTGCACCTCTTCTTTGGAAGAAAGAAAATGCGTCCGTGGCCCGATCTCTACAGAAAGTTGCCAAGCGGACCATACATCTGTTTAATGTTGGTACCGGGTCGTTCACACAAGCACAGCGCGTTATCAGCCGTCATCCTTTTTAACATTGCAGTCTGTTGTGATGCCTCACCTACGATGCATATGTAAAAGTTTATAGGCTATATTTCAAACAAGTGTTCGGGGCAGTGCAAGAATAGATTTAACGTCGCAAACATTTGCCACCATAAACAAGATTTCGGAATGCAATGTGAGTGGAATTTCTGTGCTACTTCTCATGCCCAAAATACATATGACGGCATTGGTAGGTTGTTAAGCGAACAGTATAACGTGCTAGCCTTCAGGGGTTGGTAATAAAGAGCCAGATACTGAGCCCAGTCGCCTTTGATTACTCTGAACCAAACCTTAGTGCGAAGATAAACTCTTCTTTGTGTCGGCCTCAAAAATATTTGCGGCTCGTGAAAGAGACTGAAACGTTCCACCGCTTTGTACCGCTGGACGACTACAACGCCGCGTCATACAAGCTATCGGCATTTGCGAGTCGCTGTGTGCACCGTGCGAGCGGCTGACGCCATGTCTGTAGATATGGTTCAGTTACAGATGCTTTCGAAGCTTCCACGTGTATCTTTGCGCCTGATATGTGCAAAGGTTTTCCGCGCTGGTATATTTATTGCAATGTATTGTATCATGTATGCCAAGTGAGTCACTTTTAGATAGTGCGTTTTCCAGGAACAGAAATGTAGAGATCATACCACTGGCACACGTTGTACACAGATAATACGCCATAGGAACACAACGCTACCATCACTCAGCATTACATATAGCGCATAGCACCCGCACTGTCAGCCTGCATTGCAAGGGTCACAGGTGCGGGTAATGAATTTATGTCGCGTTATCGGCTAGTTGGCTGCACATTTGTGACCTTTGGATCGCCCGGCTCTGTGCTCATCATTACATATTCAAAGGAGCCTTTAAAATCACACCTATGTCGACTAGCTGCAAACTTTCATTTGTAATTGCTCAAGGTCAAGTCACTGACTGACACGTGACCTGCTTGACCTCTCACATGCCCCAAAACATCACCATCGTATTGATTGGGCGACCAGCTTCCATATGTGAATTTCATTCCATTTTTCATTTACTTTTTTATTCACCATTTTTCATTCCATTTCATTCATTCGCCATGTATTCCACACCAACCAATCGTACCCATATCGGTTACGTTGCACGTCACACACGCCGGCGATATTTAAACGCCGTGTCATGACCTCACTATTGACCTCGGTGACATGCTACAGAGTCGGAGTTACAAAAAGCCATGTCATCGTTTTAGGCAATGTTTCGGACGTCTTTCGGTAAAAAATGGCAATTTCAAAAATATGTCCTCTTTGAAATGTGACGACAATAACAAAAGGTTCAGAAGTCACAGGGTCAACAGGTGGCCGGAAGCTATCATTTGCATTTTAAATGGATGCAGCAAATCGTCCGCTTGCAAGTGACATGCAGGTTTGGTCGGATCAAAGGCGTCATTGAAGAGAAAGAAAATAATAATTCTGTGGTCCAACTTTCCATTGACCCCGAAGATTTCGTGACCTATATCTCGTGACCAATATCGCCCATAAATCTAAAAATCACATGGATGTGACATGGGGTGCGGATATCTCATGTGCCAAATTTGATCCAAATCGGAGGGATCATGGTGAATAATTCGCGGCCTTCCTTGGTGCTTTGTCCTGGAACAGTCCATATATAAAATCTTGGAACTCAGCGCGCGGGATGAAGATCTCATTGAACTGACTTGATTTTCTGCATTTTTCATGTTCCTGCCTGTAGCAGCCACATTTAAATAGGTAATGGATGATCGGGGAAAAAGTTGCGTTGGGGTTTGCCCGAGGGCATCACTTGTGTGACGTCATACTTGTTTATATATATATATATATATATATATATATATATATATATATATACATGTACATGTAATGTATTCAGTATTTTGATGCACACGTTTTTCCAATGACTGTTTTACTTTTCTTGTCACTCCAAGGCAATTCCGTGCCTGGATGTCTTTGGAATGAAATCCGCTTTCGCGTTCAGATGCACACACCTGCGGGAAACCTGAATAAACACCTCTCTAATCACCTGCTGCTCAGTCTGCCAGGCGTTTGACGGCAGCGGTGCTGGCCGCCGCCACGTCCCGGCAGCGGGAAATGGGGTTGCCGCCGGGCGCCGGCACGGAACGGAAACGGAAACGGCTGGCTGCGACCCGCCGGTGCAGCAGCTGCTATTCACGTGGCCGATCTGAAGGCCGTCGGCAGAACTGGGCGAAGGTTGCGTCGGTAAACTGGTGGACCCTCCTCCACCGAAAACGAGAACGCGGAGATACTGGCCCAAATTTATCCTGCAAGCTGTCCGTGCAAACTGAGATTGTGACAATGGTTCTGTACAATACTGAGCTTCAGTAATAGATTGGCATCTAATCATGTCTCTTGTTACCAGCTAACATAAAATATCGTGAAGAATACTATTTTGGTTTCTGCGATACGCTGCTCACGTTATAAACATGATCTGCATATATGAGGATAATCCAGTTTATGAGAAATGTCGAGCAGAATAAACTAGCTTAATCCAAACCGTTATTCACAAGAAACATGATTATTTTCCCATTCTGTGAGCCTCTGTCAACTTGTTTTTTAAATTAACTCCGATTTTAACTCCGGGGGGCTGTTTTTCATAATAAATACTTGGACCTTTTAAAGTGAACTGCTCCAGGATCAAAGCTGGGATAAATGATGTTATCTATCCATCCATCCAAGGAATCCATCCATGCGGAATTAGCCAGTCACGCGGACCGTAACCCTGTTTCCCAAGTGTTTCCATATAGTGAACGTTGTTCCAAACACGGAAGCAGATGGAGTTGGAATACCTTTACCTGACATTCCACTCCCTGAACCGATCGTCCCTTGACCTGTTGAAACGAAAACACTGACGTTATTTCCTGGATTCGGACACTGCGTCTCCCACACGCTGCACACTTTTTCCTGCTTTTCCGATCGGCCGTAGACGAGGCAAACACATTGCTCATGTGGAATAAATGGCTGAATGAGAAATATTTTGGACTTCTCGTAGTAGGAACGTTAATGACGCATTATTTCGACCTATAGTGTGAGACCGCAATCCGTGGGTTAAGTGTTTTTGCTCAAATCTGAAAAAAATCCGTCGCTTGAAACTTCAGTTACTTGGAACTATCTTAAGAGCCATTCTTCAAGATATTATACTTGAAAGTATTTATGCAGAACATGAAAATCTTGGCAATTGCTGTCACCGTCTTACATATAACATTATCAAATCAGTTCCCTATTCATGCACTGGAGAAACAATTTTTCTCAGTGAGTTCTTGAATGCATGATTGTTGTTCGCAATGCTGAAGTTATGTGGTGAATGGAAGCAATGAAGAAATTGTCGGTAATTCATTGGCTGTGGACGTTATGTTGGAAATCGGTATCTACATTCCATGGATGACATTATCGAGTGCAAATGGAGACATGACGTATTCGTAGTCACCGTTCTGGAATGACAGGCGCACCACTCATCTCGAGCCAGTTCGTATTGTTTGGATATTTGCGTCGTCCATGACTGCTCATGCTTTCGTAGGCACCTCTTCGTGTTCTGTCTCTCTGGAAGACGCGGTCGCTGGCTGATGAATGCACAGCGAAGAAAGTAGGCGCAAAATATGGTTTGCGACAAGGACTTGCCCCCGGACGGCTGTGCTGTTCATTGCGTAATTTGACGGTTTCAGCTCATGAACAACGCACGGAGAGCGACGCACGACGCACGTCAGAGCTTACGATATTGCGACGATGATAGGTTGAGTTTCCATTGGCTGTTTTCTCGCCCGATTAGTTTCAGTCTCTCCGCCAAGTTCAAACTGAACTAAATCCCCTCCTAGCCGCTCAGCTTCTGGGGTCGTCCATGGACCTGCAAACGGCGCCGACAGAAGCCTCGCGACCTCCCACCTCTGATCGCCGCAGCTGACGATGTCGGGGTCGATTTGCGCCGGCCGGAGCGCTCTTGTCGGATCGTTGCGTCGACCTCAGCCGTACCGGGCCGCCCGCAGATAAGCGTCCGCAGCCGCTGAACGCGGCGATTGGGATCCCTCATAATGACGTCAAATCCCTCCGGTGAGCCCAATCCCCGCCGAGGCCCGCCCGGAAACGCCCAATGGCCTTAATCGCGGCGACGGCCGCTGGGAACGGCTCACCGCCGGCGCCCGCCGGGGGGCGGGAGGGGGGCGGGCAGCGTCGCCGCCACACTTGGTCGCTGTCGCGCGCGACGCCCGGCCGCCGCCGCCGGCGACGATCGGAGCCTCCGGGGCGGCGCGGCCGCCGTCTGGCGCCGCGCTCATGACCGTCACGGTGCAGGCCCGGATGCCGTCATGAAGACGGACAGCCAGCCCGCCGGGCCTGGCCGGACGGGGCGGCGCGGCCCAGGCGGCGGCCAGCCCGATAATGGGATGACGAGAGAGTTCGGACCGGCCGCGCCTGGCGTCCCCGTGAGACGAATGGTGATCGGAGGTCTCTCGGACGGATGCCCCCAGGGCATGTTTGGGGTGGAAGCGCTCCGGGCACGCTGTCGCCGCAGTCCCATGATGCGAGGAGTTATCGTGTCTTTTCCTTCCTTTCAGGATCCGGCACTGACCGAGATATTCCGCCTCGCTGAATAAATGGAGGATGTTTTTCCGTCCCTTTTCCATGCGAAAGGAAGCAATGGGTCATGTTTTAGTGATTCAAACGAGAATTGATAGCCCGTGACCCTGAGGCTCTCTGATGTGGCCCACTGGCTGATCTCAAGGTTTATAATAACGCTACAGTTCAGGTCAAAGGGACGAAATACCTGATAATATGTTGATCGCTCCAGAGACATATTAACAGCGGAAAATCAATGGAACTGAAATATGCAGTACCAGACAAACTTACATTGTCGAGAAAGGGACATATAAATTTGACAATTTCCCGCATAGGTCATTAGACAAAATAGATTTGGGCTTGACGTGAACCATTTTTTTGTGCACCTAGTATACAATTCCATAGGGAACTCAGCTTCAGTGTTTTTTTTCTTTTCGTGCATACATTTCTTATGTAAATGTAATAGAACTATGTAATGTACTTAATTGAATGTAACTGTGTCAATGCACTTAACTAAATGTAGTACAAATACATTTTTCTCTTGAAAATATTGAACTAACGCCGCACAAAGCCCTCCCCCTGGAAAAAGTATTTTTTGGCTATTTTAAGGCCACATATTCCTTGCATGACATATGTCGTCCCTGCGCCATCATTAATGAGTTTTAGCCATGCCCTACAGAAATTTTAGATAAAGGGGTTCAGACTGCGTTTTTCAGGTAGAGAAACTAAAAATATGAGGCCGCTGGCCTTAGTCGTTCGTAAGTTATATCGGAAGACGAAATGGGATAAATACATGCATCCCCGTTTCCTGTGGGATGGTGGTATCTGGATTTTATCAACTGGCTGTTTCATGTACTTTTGAGACGGAAGTCAGATCCAATTTTCGTGCTTTGTTTTTGGTCAAAAGCTTAATAGCGTCATTTTCGCATCATTCCTGAGCTCTGTGATGCTTAACCTTCCATGAGTTGCTCGGTTGCACGAGATCTTCGGCAACTTTATTCAGTCATATTCCGTATACATATGGTCATATAAATCTGCGTCCATTTCTGCCTGTTAATAACTCTTCTGTTGGGAGTATTACTTTCATTAATCTGACATTGACGCATAACAGAACGATTTTAAAATGTAGCGAGTTATTGCCATTGCTGACAAAATTGCAGAGCGGGAGGTTCTTGTAAGCGGACGCACAGCGAAAGAATCGCTGGAGTCTCGTACAATAAAGAAATGTAGCAGGGATCTCGAGCGCTTAGATGAGTGATACCAAAGTCAAGACGACTGATTTACTTCGTTTCCAATGAGCCATTCGCAGAAGCCGTGATTTATACTCCTTTGTTGCAGCGCCCTAATTTATCCAGAACAGAGATGGTCACTCCCAGATATCAGGTTTGGTACCACTGACGTAATGTTGGTGTATCTATGCCTCGTACGCTTCCTGTTTCCTCTTTCGTTAAATTTGTATGCTCGTTTCGTCGCAGTTGGTAAGAATGATGCGAAAACAAATGGCTACAAGTGATTTGGTGCCTGCTGAAATTATTTTATTTGGTGTGTGAAGCGTTCCTTAGCTGAAAGCAAACCGTTTTAGCTCATCTGCTTGTTTTCTTTCTGCTTTTGTGCATTACCATGAACCTGGGAATGGGATGGCAATGTCAAGCCTTTCTTCAGTCTCGACGGGTTTGCATTTTCGCCCTGCTTTAAACCCGATTTCGTTCGTCCTTAAATTTCGTGCCGCCATCCGCTTTGAGGCATTATCATCTCTACCACATCTTGATATTCTGAGAACGATTCTTCTCACTGTGTAATTGTGTCACGCCGTAAATCAAAACATGTATTGTAACAAAGCTAGACGTATATTGAAAATCAAGACATGTGTTGTAGGGTTATTCGACTGAACTCGATTATGTAGAGAAAGACCAATCCCACCACTTCACCCACCATAAACTCCTAAATGTTTAAAACTTCCAACATCTTTATGTGTAAGTGCGTGGATAACGCAAGGCTACTTGGGCGATAGGGCGAATTATCTACCGTTGCGACCTCATTACAGCCCGAAGGAGCAGACCGCGGTAGATACTATGGTCCGAAGCAAATGGAAACTGCATTAGTCATCGAATTATTTTTTTCTCGCGCAGAAGTCTACCATTGCCTGGAAAAATGTAACAGTCTAATACAACTCGATGAATGTTCCAAGTACCTCTGTTAAATGCGGGTGACCCATCGATTCATGATTCAGACCATAAAACTGGCATTCATGCCTCGTCGCAATGTTGCGAACTCGACACATTTAGCTGACATCTGACGGTGCCTTTGAACCTCTGAGCCAAGTCATTATCTGTTATGTTTCCCGCTAGCTTGCGCCGCTGCAGTCGTCCCTGGCTCCTTGACCGGCCGCCGCCGCCGCGGCCGACCCCTTGCTCCCTGCCAGGTCGCGCGGAAACGAGTTTATAGGATCCGGGATCCGAATGCTTCACTAGGGAAGGAAAACAGAGCGCTTGTGCAGGCGAGGAACCTCGGTGTGAGGATGTCCAGCCATTGGAGTGCATGCTATCGATATCCACGGTGCTTTAACGTATATTTTCTCCGTGTGGTTATATTTTAGCTAATTCGATTTCATCGCCACAGCATTAGAACGTACTGCCTCCTGTTAAGTGTCTCCTATGACATGCAGTTACTCTTTCTCGCTACCGTTTTTTTACCAGCTCAGTTTGGACAGAGTCGTTGCTGTTGAGAGTGCTCTTGCTTTATGTCGTGGTCAACGAACAGTAGGCAGATTACAGTACTGATGACGGCAACAGATATCGCAGAACACTTTCTTGTGTTCATGCTAGCTGAACACAAGATGCAGCCTCCACCCGCGCTGATGGCTGCGGCGAACTCCTGGGGCTCCATGGGTGCACGTTTTCCCCGTTCTGGCATCAGCCGGGGGCGCAGGTGGAGGCAGCACCCGGGCCGTCCCCAGAACGGACGCCGCGTCAGATGCCAAACTAATGGCCCGCCTCCAAACGGTCGTGACAGTGATCGAGCGTCGGGCGCGGACCCGGGGGCTCGTGCTGCCATGTCCCGGGTGGCGGCGGCCTGCTGCCGGCCGGCGCCACTCGATGTCTCTCGAGCCGAATGTCCCCAACGGCCTGCCATGCTGCTGCAACATGCAGCAGCGGCGCTGGTTAGAGTGGGAGTCTTCAGGCTCGCGACCTCCGCCGGAACTGGCCGGCCATCGGAGAGGCGGTGGCGGCACTGGCCTCGGCCGTGAGCTATGCGCGCGTTCGGCGGGTTGCGGTGAGGTCGCTTGGTACATGAGCGCGCCACAGTACGGTGGTGGCATTCGTCAGCCAGTCGCGAGAGTGGCGTGTTATATGCTCGTCCTTGACGATGAAATGGAAAAACGCCTGCCACTTTACTAAAGGAACTACAAGACGGATGACATATCTAACCTGAGATGACATATTCGGTTAACTTCAGTAAACTGAAATGAAATGAGAGCAAAACATCTGTAATATTCTGGTAGGAAAGCCGCATGTTAGCTCAATTTGAGACTCCCGAGTATGGTGCTTTCCTGCCTTACAGATCCTCGCGAAAGCCAATGGTTTTCTGTTTGACGAAATCCCTAATAAACATACACTGATGCTTGCTGTTCACTGGAAGCGACTCAGCACAAAAAATAACTCCAGAAACAGTACAAAAATAATAACTAAAATAATGAAATGAGAATCAAAAACAGGAAGGCAATAACGACACTCGCACGGTATCAGAACGGACGCCGCGCCAGGTGCTAAACCTAAGACCCGTCTCCAGACGGTAATGACGGCGATAGAGCGTCGAGGGTGGGCCCGGGGGGGCTCGTGAGGTAGTGTCCCGGGCGGTGGCTAGGGGGGCCTGCTGCCGACCGGCACCACCCGATATATATATATATATATATATATATATATATATAGATACATATATATATACTCGTTTGTAATCTTCATGTCGAGGTGTAATGTTCTTCACATGCTGTGATCACATTTTTATGTATCGAAAGAACAAGCTTAAAAGCCAGCATTCCCGATGAAGGCAATAATAAAGCCGAAACGTCGACTACTGCTTTTGTCTTTCGAAATAATTTAGTTCCATTATCATCCTCATTATATATATATATAAATCAATATATATACCCGATATATATATATATATATATATATATATATATATATATATAGTCTTTCGGAATAAATTAGTTCCATAATCATCTCCATTATGTATATATATATATATATATATATAAATGTATATACCCCACAAATATATAATTATTGAATATATATATAATCAATATATATATATACACATATATATATACACATATATATATATATATATATACATAATGAAAATGATTATGGAACTAATTTATTCCGAAAGACAAAAGCACGTATATATATATATATATGTATATATATATATATATATATATATATTCATAATGAAGATGATAATGGAACTAAATTATTTCGAAAGACAAAAACAGTAGTCGACGTTTCGGCTTTATTATTGCCTTCA
The DNA here is from genome assembly GCA_030062745.1 of Capitulum mitella. Classification (NCBI taxonomy): domain Eukaryota; kingdom Metazoa; phylum Arthropoda; class Thecostraca; order Pollicipedomorpha; family Pollicipedidae; genus Capitulum; species Capitulum mitella. The sequence continues at coordinate 211,943 of CP099842.1, forward strand.
TCGGGAATGCTGGCTTTTAAGTTTGTTCTTTCGATACACAAAAATGTGATCACAGCATGTGAGGAACATTACACCTCGGCATGAAGATTACGAACGAGTAATTTTAATATACCACATTGCTTGGCAGACGCAGCTGCACACATCCACCCTGTCCCTCCCCTCCCGCTCCCGTGCCCAGCACACTAATTTTAGAATTCACTTTGTAAAGGTTCAATGGTCGCATGGTGGCTTAACCCGCGCACGACCGTCGGTCCATCCCGAACATCGGCGACTGGGGGGGGGGGCAGTTGACTGCCCCCCTCTAACTCACGAACGGTTGGTCGCACGATAAAAATAAGCATACCGTTGGAAAACCTGTGACGAGAAGAGCTCGAAACTGGTCTCATTTTTAGTTTTAGATAATATGTAAGCCAATTTACGCCCTATATATGTTTTCTCATAGCCGACTGCATGAGACCGAGAAATGCCCTGAATCTCAAGGGCTGTGACCAATAACGCGTAGGTAAAGGCACCAGCGCACAAGTAAATGTCCGCGCATGCCGATACACGTCTAATTTCCTCAGATTTCTTCAATATATACGCCGAAACGTTGAGTTGAAGACACCTTAATTCTCCCGGTCGGCCGTCAGTGTGCGCCGCTGCCGTATGCGGTACCAAATTGACGGGAACTAATTTTGGCGTTCCTTTATTTTTGCGAAAAAGGACAATCTGTGCCAATTTTATTGATCTTTGTGGTTCTTGTCATTGTTTCTCATGCTTAAATTTTGGGAAAATTGATTAGTTGCCAATGTACAAAGTTGGCGGAGCTTTATTCGCGAGAGCCTATTTTTTCCAAAATATGCTACTTTTTCAAAGTTTTTGAGGTTCATGGTATTAATTACGTCTGTGCAAGTTAGTTCTGCCATTTTCTACCCATTCTGAGTAGTTCATCGTCGATTTTGACGGTGGTACATTTTGGCCCACTACAGTTATTCGTGACCTGACCTCAGGTCAATGGCTGGGGGTCACTGATACTTTGCCCAATGACGGTAACTAGATGTCTGCTTCACTCCACACTAAAAATGTTATGGAATACTCCGTCAATTTTCGAAAAAAACGGCGATATGTCTTGAAAATGGGCTTGACCTTAGGTCAATGACCCGGAAAATTCCGAAAAATCTGAGATAGCAGATTTGTTGCATCTATCACGGTTACTAATCCCTGAAAGTATTATTGAGATACCTTGTTTTGCGAAAATGTTAGAGGGCGCTAAACTTTTTTGGACATAGGTCTGTTTGACCTAACCTGGGTCAGGCACCTAACCTGACCTGAGGTCAAAATTTTGACACTAGACGTAAAATTGATGGAGCAAAAGGTACACAAAGTTTCGTGGCTCTGTGTTTGTTGGTTCTCTCGCAATGCCAGAAAAACCTCAGGGGGGCAGTCAACTGCTCCCCCCAGTCGGGGACGGGTTAAACAAAAGAAGTAGAAGAGCTGTAAAGGCGGCCTTTATTGCATCGCAGCAGGATTACAACTTGTCGCAAGGGTTTCTCAGGCTGTCGATGTTAGTAGCGCAATTAATAAAAAATGAGTTCTAAAATTAGTATGTTAGGTACAGGATCTGGGGGAAAGGGAGAGGGTGGATGCGTGCAGTTGCATCTGCCAAGTACTGTGTCATATTCAACTTACTCGTTTGTAATCTTCATGACGGGGTGTAATGTTCTCCACGTGCTCTGACCACATTTTTGTGCATCAGAGGAAACAAACTTACAAACCAGCATTCCTGTTGAACGCAATGATAAAGCCGAATCGTCGACCACTGTTTTTGTCTTTCAAAATAGTTTAGTTCCATTATCATCTTCATTCCTTATGTAAAATCATCCTATCTATCTATATACATATACATAGGGATAGGATGATTATATATATATATATATATATATATATATATATATATATACAGCGTTTAAACCCAATTTTCTCCCACGAGGAAAATGGCTGCCTTTTTCATAATCCTGTCAAAAATAATCAACTCATACATGAACGTAGGTCCTGCCCTTTGTTGACATTTTCCAAAGATATATGTGGTATCTGGGTGTTGGCATAAACAAGGAATATATGGCTGAGCAACTGAGGATATAGCTGCGTCGCACCGATGACGACATCGAGAAGTCGATATCACGGGAACGTGTTTTGTTTGTTTTTATAGTTGTCTACTTCAAGGAAAATCTTTGTTCACGGACTTATGATTTGATGAGTGTGGGGTTTATATTGAAACATAAACCAGAAGAGTTATTATATTCATAAATCTAATCGTGTCGGAACAGAAGGCAAAAACTTCCGAACAGCTTGGCCGTTTCCGAACACACTATTTTGAAGCTCGAGGAGGATCTTGAGGAGGTATTCATGGTAAGCCACTACAGAACCCTCCTCTAAGTCGGAGTTTGTACGACTTCCTGCGCTTGGGGACGTTACGATAAGTTTGGCTTTAGGTGCCGCTGGCTCCGCGTTATAGCGCGGCCACTACCCTCCATTTTCACTGAGTATTTCCTAGACGGATGTTTTCCCGGATTACATCCGTTCGGTCCCGTTTCTTGTTCCTGGCATCCTGGCACAGAACTCTGCGACCAGCTGGGAGCTCCGGGAGCTGTTTTGCGGCCCTGTCTTAAACTTGTTTGTCCTTTCTCTCCCTGTTGCTATTGCCAGCCCACGGCGGCGGATGTCATTGCACCATTGAGGATTTAGTCTGTATCAGTATTTGAGTAGCAATGTTTGGGAAGAGGGATCCCATCTCTGAGGCTCTTTCCAGGGCCAGTTGGGCTGGAAACCTATTAAAATCCCTGAGCGATGCATTTTGACACACCAGCAGGGCCTACGTAGCTTCGTCGGTGCTCGGAAGTCCTCCTCTACCTGTGTTTCTTCGGATGATGCGCTCGGCTGTTTTTACGGTCGCCTCCGCTCGGCTGTTTGACTGTGGGTCATAGGCCTACGACAGTCTCCATGTGACTCCCCACCGACGAAGGAAGTCTTGGAATCCTCCACCAGACAGGTCGGATCCGCCATCTGACGAAAGTTCCTGAGAAGCACCCCATCCGTGGGACATGTCCCGCGTCAGTTGCAGATGGCCTCGGAGGTGACGGACGACCTCAAATGCAACATCTCCAAGCATTTTGTAGGCCTGACCGCGTAGCTCAGGTACATGTTGCCGTTTAGTTCAAATAAACCCCACGCCCCTGGAAGGGCAAGTTGGACACGGGCAGGACAGGAGTGGCTCTCTCTGTTATGACGGCGCTTTGCTTCGGCACTGTTCGCAGTGTGCGGCATGATTCTGTGTGTCGGTGTCCGGTCCGGGCCAGTACACGGCCTGCCGTGCTCCGAATAACATAGATGTACCTCGGTGTGCGGTGCGAGGATTTCCGAAGGTCTGTCGCCCTGGGCTCCTGGGGATCGCCAGTCTTAGGTCGAAGTCGTACATCAAGAGACCATCGACTACGCAGAGACGGTCCTTTACATTGAAGAACTCCAGCATCATGAACCCTTCTCTGTCTTTCAGAAGTCTTTCAGTCTTTCAGAAGCCCGAGTTTCTTCACATCCACTGGAGGATACCTTTTTCAACAGAAGCGAGCACTATTCGTTGGACTGGGCTGTTTCCTTCACCTCCTGGATACCCACAATGACGTCATCACTGCCGGCGGTGAACGCCGCTGCAGCAGCGCCGAAGGCCTCCGATTCATGAGACGTCGTCGTCGTCTGATCTGGTTCTTTTGTTCGCGTCGTCGGTATCTGGTTCTTTGGTTCCAACCGGGTGCCGAGGCATGGTGTTTGCCACACGGCTTTTCTTTCCAGGTAGGCGTCTATTCCAAAGCCATGCTGCAATGTCCTCTTCAGCCGAAGAAGGGTTTGGTTTGCGTTTCCTTTTGGGAACTCCGTTCCCTTGAGTTTTAACCAGTGGCCGATGATCCACGATGAGGAGGAAAACAGGACCGCCAAGCAGGTGGTCCTTTTCAGACACCAGGCTACGGGTAATGCCTCGCCTACCACGGGCGAATAGTTGACCTCAGCTGGGGACAAATGGCGGCCCCCACAGAGGCCAGCTTCCAGCTCCCTTCACAGCAGAAGGGTACCCAATCGTTTCTGCAGGGGCCGTGTTGCTGGAGGATGCCAAACCTATCATGCCGGTGGCATCTCTGTTGGACCAGGCGGTAAATACGCGTCCAGTATCGGTTGTTTATCGGCCGTCGACCAGTAGGTTAATTCAACGGTTGGGCGGGACTGGCGGAAGCACGCCAGACCATCAGCCGTCAAATTACAAATAGTGCCTTTCGCTTCACTGGGGATTCTGTTCAGGTTCTCGTCCCAGTAGACTTCCTTAGGGGCTCCCGACCCGAGAAAATTTCCGAAGGGCCCATCAGGGGTGGGACAGCCAGGAACGGTGCAAGCTGGTTCACCAACCCAAACCAGCACCTGATGTCGGGGATAGATGGCTGTTCACGCCTGCGAAAGTTCCTGATAATTGACAGCCTGGTACCGGTGAGTTTGTATTCCTCCCAGCCGAGATGGTGGCCCACGAACTCGACCTCGCAACAGCGGACTTTGAACTTGTCTGGGTTCAGTGCAGCTCCGTTTTCGCTGCACACTGGTACAGACAATCGAACATATGGAAGATGGCCTGCTCTATATCAGAGTCGCACAACAGGGTGTCGTCAGTATACGTGCCCTTTGTTTTCACTTCGGGAATGATGTCATCGTACCGTTTTGTGCACGCATCTCCCCCTGAGCAGTGACCCTGTGCCGTTCGCAGATACTGATATCGACCATACTCTGTTATGAATGAAGTGAGCTTTTTGCTCTCTTCATCAAGTGCCAGCTGATGGTATCCTTTGAAAGAGTCCAACACCGTCTTGCAGCTTTTTGAAGGAATGTGACTGACCACGTCATCAAATGGTGGTGTGGTTCGAGGCATCGCGCGAAGACAGGACTTGTTATCCGGTTGGAAATGTACCGTTCTTCGGGGCTTTACGTATTTTTGGGGACCGTCACCATTTTAAAACACCATTGCGTGGGCGCGTCCAGCTGAAATTTGCATCAGTACACCAAAAAAACGTCCTCATCCAGCTGCTTTTTCACATCTCGCTTCCACTGGTGGGGGATGGATGTGTGTGTGAGAGGGGTGACGAATGTTGAAGAGCCATCATGTAGGTGGATGTGATGAGGCGGTCCGGAAATGGCCGGCATCGGTTGGAAAGTCGTGTTGAACAAACTGTCCGAGAAATGCTCCTCCAGCCAAGCCTCCGGTCTGGGTAAATTGTCCTCTGTGGGAAGGAAGGGCGGCTTGTTAGGGCGCTCCGTAAGTGGGCGGCTGTTCTCCTCGCGCTTGGCAGGACCGCCAGCTGGCCCGGCTGTGGACATCTCGCTGACCCGGTGATTTGGGAATTCAGAGTGCACGAGTCCCAGCCTTCTCCATGCTGACAGACAGGAAGATGTCTCCTACACCGGCCACCACGCAGAGATGCTCCGCAATCTGCCAGTCTTGCGCTGAGATTTGTGCTCGAGAGATGTCCTCGAGAATGAGAGAGTGCTTGAAAGCGAGTACCCAAGATTTGCATGCCGGTTTCAGCTGTGTGCTGGAGGCGACGAATTGCTTTCACCCGTTGTTTGGTGCTGAGTCCTGATTGCTGGCCAAAACAGTGACTAATGACGGTGGCCTCCGCGCCCGTATCGGCGATAACGTCAAAGACGCGTGACCTGCGTCTGTCGGGGCGACATACGCTGGCCCTAGCCCGCGCCCGACTGACAGTCGGCGCCATACACGGCCGAATGGGGGGAGGGTTGGTTAACTACCCCGTCTAACTCGCGAACGTTTGGTCACACAATAAGAACAAACGTTTTGTTGGAAAGCTCGTGAGGAGTAGAGCCCTAAACTGGCCCCATTTTTATTTTTGGATAATATGTAAGCTTAAGCCATTTGTGCCCTATATGTGTTTTCTCGTAGCCGACTACATGAAACCGAGAAAAGGCCTGGATTTCAAGGGCTGTGATTAATAAAGCATAGGTAAGGGCACCAAGGAATAGGTAAAAGTAAGCAGATACCCATGCGCGTCTAAATTCTCTGATTTGTTTAACATATAAACTTAAGCGTTGGCACTGCACGGCGGGCGCCGGTGTCGAACGCTGGATGAAATTAACGGGAACTAATTTTAGCGTCCGTTTATTTTGACTCCGTATGCTTTGTCAAGTGTCGTGTCTTGATGCTAGTAATGCTTGTGGTGGTTTCCGTGTTTACATTTTTACACTTTTCAGTAGGTGTCAGTCTGCACGACTGGCGGAACTATATTCGCGGAAACCTGTTTCTTCTGAAGTATGCAACTTTTGAAAAGTTTTTAAATGCCTTGACATTTTTACAGCTGTGAAGGCTTATTTTATTATTTTCTACTCGTCCCAAGTCATCCATTTTCAAAGCGTAAATTTCGGTTCAAAACAGTTATTGGTGACCTGCCCTGAGGTCAGTTGTTGGAAGTAATTGGTACTTTTCATAATGACGGGCATTAGATGTCTGTGCTACCTCACATTCAAAATACTATTTACGAAAATTTTGTCAATTTCCGGAAAAATACGGCATGCCTTGAAAATGGATTTGGACTAAGATTAACAACCCGGAGGTTTCCGAGAAATCTGAGATGACAGATTTGTTACATTTACTAAGATCTCTAATCACTGGAAGTTTTATTGCGATATCATGTTTTCCGAAAACGTTACAGGGCACTAAACTTTTTTGAACATGGGTCCATTTGGCCTGACATAGGTAGGACACCTGACTCGACCTGAAGTCAAAACTTTCACACAAGATGTAAAAGCGATCAAGAAAAAACGTACAAAAATTCTGTGGCGGTGCGTTTCTATGTTCTCTCGCATTCTTTGAAAAACATCATGGGAGGGAGCTGTCAACTCCCCCCCCCCCCTACAGTCGGGTCCAGGTTAATCGGGGCAGACCATAGCCGACAGCAGCGACTTTGTCAAACTTTATCGAATACCGTACCGAGCTTAGAGTGGTCTTGCTTTGGCACACTGCATCGAAATGAGGTTGTTTCATTATTTATTACTGCGAAGTTACAGTGTTTGGCAGTTCAAGGCAGACCTGCCGGCCCTTTTCGTGGACTCCGCCTTTGCAACATTAGCACGCTGCTGCCATGAGGGCTTGGAGCCGGTTCTTTTATTCATACGCCTACAGGCCGGCGACCAGCTCTAGTCCAGTCCGGATATCGTCGTCACCGGCGTCGCCGGGAACGCTGGCCACCGTCGCGGTGGCAGTGTTGCTGGACAATCGCTGCTTGTCTATATGTGGCGACTCGGAGGTCTCATGATAGGTCAGCAGCGACTCAAGACTGGTCAGAGGGCTGAGCTTCTGCAGAAGCCCTTCCGGCAATGTCTTTTTGTGGGCACCGTATATGATCCCATCAGTCAACGTCCAGTCGGTTGGATCTCCGTCAAAGCTCGGACAGGCAAAACGACATTCGAAAACAGCTTGCCTAAGCCAAATATAATCTTTTTTCATTGGCTCGTTTGTTTTCTGGGTCAGTCTGTGAAATTTCCTACGCTCTACAGCTGGATTGCACGCATGCTTGTCGATGCTGCCAATTTCGTCCAGAGCCCGAAGCATATTATAGCTGTACCACTGACCGCCTTGGACAGTGTCAATGGCTTGCTTGAACCGTGCGTTGCAGGATAGTCTCATTTGGAGGGCAATAACCCTGCCCGGATTCTGAGTGAGGTGTTAGTAATCTTCCAACATCGGCGAAACGTCCGATATTTCACGGCAGACATATCGCATGTGCTCAAGGCAGTTTTATGTTCCTGGCTTCATCGTGTTTGGCGGCAGGTTTAGGGACCTGCATGTCCCTACAGGGCACTGTGGCTGTGTTCCCGTAGTTCGTAACAGAGTCTCTGCGCTTCCCGGACCTGTGACTTGTGCAGGGGCGTCAGTAGACCCGGTAATTACTACTGCAGCACCTGCAGAGCCGATGTTTCTGTGTGGATTTCTGGGACCGCGATCTCCTCGGCATCTCCGTTCGTCCTTTCAGCTGCTAAGACCAGTGTTTGAACGGCACTGAAACGACCATTGCTCGCCATTATCTAAGGTTTGTGCAAAACGACCGTGTCATTATAGCTGAAATTTGCAGTGGAAGGCAGAGTGGTCCCATTTCAATTTTGTCGGGTCACAGGTCAAACGAACGACGACACGCGCGCCAAACTTGCTACACCAGTTCTCCTCCGGCTGGGAGGGGGTCGCCTATTTGGGGTCGCAACCACCTTAGTTCCCAAGGTCACCGCCGGGGGCGGTCATGTCGTTTATCGGAAGTCGCTCCTTGTCGAAAACCACTCGAACTAGAGCCACCAACTTTAGTATGCAGGTAGGCGGGCACACTGTCTGTCCTAGTATATCAATGCAGTGGCCGCAGAAGTTTCTCAAGGCCACTGCTTGGGGTGCAACTGAATTTCGTATTTTCGAATACTCGATTTCTCTGACACAGCCTCACCCTAACCTACAAATTGGCTTTACATGACTTGAAATGATATTCGTCAAAATAATGTTGGCTTGGTGGATCGCAATAAAGCATTCTACAAGTGTAGGTACCACTTATCCTGCATACAAAACTACAATGGCGTTTGACATCAATGTTTGATATGCAAGTTTGACATAGCTTGACCTTTGATGGTCTGACCCCTCTCATACACTAAAGCCTGCTCGCCTGCTCACCTGCTCACCTGCTCACCTTGACACCAAACTTTATAAAAGGAACATGTGCCACAACATTGCAATACCCAATTTCCAACAAATGAAACGCATTGCTCGATTTAGTTAAAAACACGACGGACAAGGCCGTGACAAAAACGTCACAGGTCACGACCTATTGGATGAAAAATTCTAAACATTTTACTCGCAGTGTGCAAATGTTCAAAACTCATCCACGGCAAAGACCATCGCACTGTCTTCCGCCACTAAAAAGTTATTCAGGAAAAACCTCAGGGGTCCTAAAACGACTCTTCTCGGGGCGAGGGTTAATATATTAAGATTTTATTCACTAGGTGGCTTTTACGAATAGTCCGTCATAATCACACTCATAGTCGCATATAAACGACTATGACTTGACTCTCTCTCTCTCTCTCTGTCTATCTATATCTCTATCTATATCTATGTCTATCTATCTATCTATCTATCTATCTATCTATCTATCTATCTATCTATCTATCTATCTATATATATATATATATATATATATATATATAGTTGTTGTTGTTGTATAGGTTGCATAGAAGAAAACGTCTGCTAAAATACTGATATACACATATTGCATATATATATATTGCATATATATATTGCATATGCATATATAATTGTGACTGACTGACTATGACAGTTTCTGAAAAAATGGTAATGATCCATCAGAGTTGTTCTGGGACACAGGCAATGACTGCGTGATAAACCATCCGAAGTAGAAAATGCCGCCAAAAATACGCGAAAAGCTCCTCTAAACTGATATAGACTCAAGCGTGACGCGATACGATCGTCGGCTAGATGCAAAGGACTTGTGAATCGACTGGCGGGAGTAAGAAGCATTTCAGGAGAAACCAGACGAAACAAGACAAACAGCAGAGAAAACCGTCATGTGCCACAGGTACTTAGAACCTCTAAATAAGATATTTGAAGAACGATACTGGTCTCATATCGGGGCAGGCAACCTTACAGAGACCCGAATCAAATTGGATCTTGTTATGAAGTGAGCGAAGAAGCAATGCATGGAATCCCTCTTATCGAGAGGTGTATCCATTATGCCTTACGAACATTACGGGTGCCACGTCTATGGCGGACACACCGATGGCCGTGCCGGGCAGGCAGTGGCATCGCCTGCGCCGTAAACCCTAGCAAGGGCGTCGCCAAAACAGCGCGCACCGGGCATCTAGCCTCGGCAACGGCCCTCATTATCGACGAACGTTTCAGACCACCAACTAATTCCCAATCCAGTCAGTGTACCCGGACGCTGAGAGGCGCACTCGAAGTTTCGAGTGTTTTGCCCTCGGCGCCGCGACTCGCCGGCCGCCGCCCGCCGCCGCTCCTGACGACGGCCGTCGCGCGTCCGTTGCAGCCGTGTCCGTGTCCGTGTCGGCGTGGACGCTGGTGGCCATGTCGGTGGAGCGGTACTACGCCATCTGCTACCCGCTGCGCTCGCGCTCCTGGCAGACGCGCAGCCACGCGCTGCGTCTGATCGGCGCCGTCTGGGCCGGTGGGCTGGTGGCCGCCTCGCCGTCGCTCATCCTCACCGACCTGATCCCGATGGAGCAGCCAGGTGAGCGTCGTCGGTCCGACCCGGACAGGCCTGGCCGGGCCGCGGCAGCTGTGCAACCAGGCGTGCACTTGGTGTCCGTGTAACGCCAGTGGCCCTGAAATTTAACATAGACTTGATAGTGCATGGGAAGAATGGACCTAAATTTCATCCCGACAACCCGAATAACCTGGACGTGGTTCCATTCTTGGGCCGGGGTGATGGGCAAGTTTTCGCCGTTTTCAGAGAGGGGGGAGTGGCCGGGCCACCCGCGCGTAGCAGGTTCAGGGAGGGGTAAGACGTCGGGCTGTTGTGTGCGTTAGAGGAGAGATCATGTGCTTGGTCGGGGGAAGCGAAGGTCGCGTGGTAACCGAACAGTGGAGCGTCCGCCATACTGAGTCGATGCTCAAAATAAACACGCAGCTCAGATCTGCGGTCAATTTATCTCCGAGATCCGGGGTCCATCGGGGGCAGCTTAATTCGAGACCGAGGGGATTAGCTGTTTTCTCGAAATAGCAAAGATCTGCTGAAAACATAATTGGCGCAACTTCAACCTGTAGGTCACTGACCCCTGGCCCTTTTCTGTTATTGGAATTGTGATTAAACGCGTCTAATTTCCTTTCCTGGGCCTCGAACAATGTGCGGCCCGTAGCAGCCGCTGGTTGCTATGGGCTGCATTGGGAACATTACGATATAGCCTTGCTGCTTGCTTATTAATTCGCTCTCTGGATCTACTAGCCATTACAGTTTTTGTTATGCAGTGACAGTGAGGTAACAGTGAATTTTGAAGTCTGCACGAATCACTAGGACAGGTGAATAGTTCTGTACGATTGCTTATAGGTCGGCAGTTCATCAAACGATTGTAGTTTCTGTTTCCTAAACAGATACTGACAACTGTTGACAGCCTTTTGGAATTAACTCTGTGAATGATTCGCTGTTTGGGGATGAACAATGTAAACGTCTTAAGGTGTTGTACCGCACGGTCTTCGATTTTTCACATGTGCATAACTCTTCTTTTATTGGGAAGCTGTTCCATTTACCTCCATTTTTCTCACGCTTACTGATATTTTATATGGACTTTATCACACATGAAAGTACTGCAACATCTTCTAGGCGGGGGCGGTATAATGTAGCAGTGATCATGCTCACCTTGTGTCCGAAAGGTCCCTTGTTCGAGTCCGGGTAATGTCGACACTGTGCCGTACCCCGCGACAAGCGGCGTGAGAGGCTGCGACGCGAAATGACCCTGGCAGTCAAGAACGTCGTTAAATAACCCAATCAACTAACCAGCATTTTCTAGGAGTAAACTAGAGTAAAAGCAATACAGGGATCTCGCTGTTCTCGAGTTATGTGAAGTGGCACTTCCAATAACCGGGTTTCTGATTTCTAATTTTTGACAACCTTTCCTTTTTAGGGCGATTCAAGTGTCGCGAGCAGTGGCCGACGCGGGAGATGGAGAAAGGCTACATGATTTTCATCGACCTGACGTACCTGGTCATCCCGCTGGTCGCCATGTTCGTCACATTCGTGTCCATCACCAGGACGCTTCGTCGAGTCATTGAGGATGAGCAGGCCGGGCAACAACTGATTGGTGAGCGCCAGACCATGTTATAACGACACCTTGACGTAGAATGCTGATTGGGATACAGGATGTGACCCCCTCCTTCCCCCGGCCCTGCCGTCCACATGGAAAGGTTTGGTTACCCACCGATCTCCTTTTTGTCAATTTTTCACATCGCGTTATTCGGTTCATGTACTCACCTAATCTCATGCACCAGGTAAGGCTAGTGAAAAACTAAATTCAGTGGAAGACGGCACTTTATGCATACCTGCCTCGTGGTCCCTGATCGTGGTCCCTGAACTGATAACTGTAAACGCCCATAGTCGACGTAATATTGGAAACCAAGAGTCTGGACTAGCTGCACAGCGACGAAACCAGTCGACGTCTTACTGTTTTAGTCTAGAGTTTAGAGATGTCGAATGTGGGGATCGATGCCATGGATTCCTGAAGTCAGGCAAAAAGCGTATCTTATATCATGTACTTTTTCTTCATAATGAGCCAAAGTTGCATCGCCGTTTTCTAAACCGAAACGAAACACGTCAAACAAGAATCCTAATGACTTCATGGCATCCTTTATGACGTAGACTTTGACAAAGACAAAGACAAAGACGGACTTGGCTTCTGCTGCCAGCTGCGACGTCGAACCCGTCGAGCCAGTGAAACACAATCTGCCGTTTTAATCTATCGCCTGTAATGACTCACCATGCCGCCCCGGCGACCGCGGCAGACTGTGCCGGCCGTGACGCGCAGGCCGCTGAGTGCTCCGAACGCTGAGGGCACCTCGTCTCTCCGGCAGCCCCGCCTCTGTCGTCGCTGAACGGCAGCTCAGCCATGACCTCACTGTCGCAGTCGCGCAAGAGGACCTCGCCGGCCACGCCGTCCCTGCGCCTGAGACACAGCAACACCGAGAAGTCGCAGGCCAGCAAGCGCCGCGTCATCAAGATGCTGTTCGTGGTGGTGCTCGAGTTCTTCGTGTGCTGGACGCCCGTCTACGTCATCATCACCACGGCGCTCTTCGACAGCGAGGCCGTGTACCGCACCCTGGGCAGCGCCGGCATCAGCTTCTGCCACCTGCTGTCCTACACGTCCGCCTGTTGCAATCCCATCACCTACTGCTTCATGAACTCGGGCTTTCGGCAGGCCTTTCTGGCCGGCGTTCGGCTGCCGCAAGCCGCCGTCGCGCCACGACCCGAACCGCGCCACCACGCACGTGGCACTGCGCTCCCTCTCGTGCCACGTGTCCGGCAGCGACCCGGCACCAGCCGCCGCTCGGATCTGAGGCGGATCAGTGCAGACCTGTGCGCCGTGGCTGACGCCCATATCTTGAGCGTACCCGTGGCGAAGGGCGTTGGACGTGGTCTGATCGTCGCAACCTCCGTGATCAGGTTGTCGCGTTCGACGCGTGGTGGTTCGGGAGTTGGAGCAGCGCGTGGTGGGACTGAAGCTCTCGGAACATCATGTGGTGGGACGTGACGGAGCATGGCGTGGTGGGACAGGAGTTGTCGGATCTTCGCGTGGTGGGATGGGAGATATTGGACTGTGGCGTGGCGAGACGGGAGCTGTCGGATCGTCCCGCAGAGGAGCACAAGCTATCGGGACAGCTCGGAAACCGCGAAACCACGCCCGGCAGGGGCGTTAGGACGCTAACACCGGACAATGTCGCGCACCGAGCGTATCGGCTGCCCGGGCAGGCTGCCGTCGAGTCCGTGTCCACCTGCTGTGTGTAGGCTGTTCCGTTTCCGCACGCGACGCACTGTCCCCGGGCGGCGCAGGCCGTACTCGCTCCCGCTTCGCTGCCCTCCCGGCTCGCGGGCAGCCGGCGCCCGCGAGCCGACCCGAGTTCTGCAGCCTCCGAGCGGGCCGCGCGGCGGCCGCGGGGGGGCGGCCAGCCCGTGCACGCAGTAGAAGCCTCGCCGCAGGCTGGAACAAGGCTTCCGGCTTCGCTGCGTGCACGCAGCAGCTAGAGAGGAAAGCCGGCCCCGGGAGAGCCTAGAGGCTCTTCCGCGGACCCGGGGTTAAAACGCTTCTCTTCCGGCCAGATGGCTCGGAAGTTCTGCGTCACGCGCGCCCACACTCGATGTGAGTGTGCCGGATGTGCGCCAGAGGCGTCACGAAATGTTTATTTGTTGTTGTCGTATCACTTTGTCGGTTACCGACTGTCGTACCTAAATGGAAGTTTTTTTTTGTCTGCCTGCATGCCGCTAAACCTTGCCAACCCAAACGTAAACGTAGTGTGGATTTGGAAACAAGTGTTTCCTTTAATTTCCCGCTGCAATGCTGAAAGCCTATCGTTTTTAAGTTATTGCAAGAATGAAAGACACTCACTTGTAAACAGAGACGAATCCAGATGAGGAGCACGCTCCGTCCCTTTTCGCGATTTCTTTTAGCGATGATATGGTGATAGACGAGCGATGATAGAAGGTTGATTACCATAAATGCGCCCATTTCTCAAATCCGGTAGGCGCGCTTGATGCCTAAACTAAACTTTAGTGCATATTTGGGTCATTTTTATACGCTCTGTGTATTGTTCCAATTTATAGCACTAACAATTTACAGACACCTTTTGTGAACTCCGCCCCTGCCCAAACACACCCTGCGCAGCGCAGGGTGTGGGGCATATTTTGTATTTACCATGTGTGTCGTTCTTATTTACAACACCGACGATTTGTGGATACCTTTTTCTGAATCCCGAACCCGCCCCAAAGACACCCTCGTAGAGCCTGTTCTCGGGTCGGGCGATCACCTTCGTTTCTACGTAGAATGTTGGTGGTAAAGTCCCTCGGAAACCAGCAGCGACGATGTTGTTCCCTGTTGTTCACAATGTCGCCCAGAGTCCAGCCGACACCCCACGCTACCCGATTGTTGTGGCCTCCGCCAGCCGAATTTAGTTTATTGCTCCCTTGGCGGCAACAAATTGTTTTTGTCGTTCAGACGTGCCACTCCGTGTCCACGTCCAATTCGATAACATTCCGACCGATGTAATACAAGCCGAGCCCAATTTGTCACAAGCAAGGACCCAGATGGATTCCGTTTGACTTCGGTAGCGATGTAACGTGTGGTGCGGCAACCGGCTGTTGTAATTAACTCTGGTTTTTTATTGCGCTTGGTGTCGCGCACGTGTTCCTAAATTCGTAAGCTGGAGCATTAAGTCGGCCCACCGGATCTGAAAGCATTGCAATGTCTCTTTTCTTGTCTTGGCGAAAGCATTCAAAGTTTCCCGGGTTTCCGTCATAACATGAAAGCGTACCATCTAAAAATACAAAGTATGCCTTGGCCTGATGAGACGATGACACGATCTGTTTAAAGATGGCCGTTTTATGATTATTTTAACATGATTAACTTCAACTTAATAGATACCAACTCAACTTATTATATTAGCGCACGATAGTATGTCATTACCGCATTATATCTCATATAACATCATATTAGTTCCACAAGTCAAGAGCATTCATGAGCATCCTGCTCTCGTAATAACCGAAATCTAGTGTCTTATATTTTTTACTAATGCTACCCAGTTAAATGACACCGATGCATTTAAAATTCAGTCGTGGTTACGTCATTCTGTTCATTCTTGTGTACAGAAGATCGGAAGCAATACTTCGTTTGATTCATTCAAGGCCGTCAGTTACATGATTTCCACTTTAAGGCGCAAAACGGTTTTCTTTTGGTTTCCCGAATTCATTTCCGTTGTTTTTAACGACGGTCTCTTGCAAAAAAAAACAAGCACCCGCCTCATAATGTGTTTTTAATATTACATTCTTCTTCCTGCCGACCCCACTTAGTTACCTATCATTTTTTTCACGACTGACACAAGCGAACCCTGCTATGTCTAACGTCCGGAAGAATTTAATCGATAAGTGCCACCTAAATATTATGCGAGATCCTATCGCTTTGTTACGATAACAGTCGTGGTGGAAATGCTTCGAGGTGTGCTTTATTAAAGAAACCTTGGACTGATAATGTATGATGACGTTACGTCGATCCATTACTTGAATAAATCCGGTCTGTGTCTATAATTTTCTACTGTATTGACGATATGACATATATATATATATATATATATATGTGTGTGTGTGTGTGTGTGTGTGTGTGTGTGTGTGTCCTAAGCTGCTGACAGCATGAAAAGATTGTTCATGCAGCAGAGGAGCAAGCTACTGTCTTGTCACTTTGTTCTTTATTAATCATTCATTTTTGGTGGGCCTCCTCCATCAAAATGGGGAGACATGTGGGGAGGTCTACTAAAAATGATGATGATATATTGTTCAGCTGAGATTATGACAGTCATGCCTGGGAGTGCATAGCGCGGCCCTGTGCGGCGCATTGCGCCGGTGATATGTGGTGTTCTGTCCGCGACTGGATAGTCATCATTGTAGCTGTTTATCGTTTCATGTAAAGCGCACCGGAGTGATGGCGTTTCTCGGTTGGTAGAATGTCTTGAGCTCGCGCGGTTTTGGCATGGGTGCGTCTGGAAGTCCCTTTATTGAATTTCTTTCTGTTTGGTTTTGCATGCGTGTTGGTTGCTTTGAAATGACTGTCGCATATTACCAATACATGGTGATGTTCTGTCTCCGGCTGATGTTTTACTGGGTTCTGTGAGTTGAAGTTACAGTTCGGTTTTGTCAGGAAAGTATTGCTTGCGCTAATTAAAAAGGAAAAAGCTTAGGTCCATATGTAAGGATGCTTTATCCGGCCCACGCGAAAAACCATTACACGGAATCTGTCATGACGTTGATACTGGGCTTTGAAGTGTTTTTGCCGACCAGACAAGCGATAGTTAGACTGCATGATAACGAGCGTACGTTTTACGGAAACTGAAGTCGAGGAATGGTTATGTATACATTTATATATGCATATATATTTTATTTTCAAAAATATACACATTTGCATTATTTTTAAACATTAAAGAAATGTTTGACTTCTCTTCAACGTTTTGCCGTCTCTAATTCAAATCAAATAATTCTGATAATTCTACATATTGCAGGGTGGCGTAAACCTTTACATTAACTCGAATGCCGCCGAGAGGCGTCTTTGTAAAAAAAAAAACGAGGCATCGATAAAAGGACACCGCGGTTGCCAGGTTACTGGCATTTATGCTGTACCGCAGCACACAGCTACGATGTAGCGCACCGGATTCTGGCAGATTCCAAACACGGCGAAATGTCCGTGTTGTGTTGTTTTGTCTTACGAACGTTTTCAAATGTTTCAATGTCATAAACTACGCTCTTCTTTTGATAAAACTGCAGCTGATGGAATCGATACGTTTTGGTTCACCTCGTTCCTTTCAGAGCACACTCAAAAAATCAGCTTTACTGACAAACAGGTCAAACAGCACTTCTCGAAATATCTTTCAGGTAGTATTGCAGTCTTCTAGGAAACCTCTGTTTCTGCTTCGATACCAAGGTGTTCGTCAGCGGTAGAAAGGCAGCCCTTGCCAGTCCCATTTTTTGCTTGGAAAATTCTTTGGACTCACTTGTTCATTGGTTTGGCAAAAATTCTCTCGAGCTGAATCCCCCCCCCAAAAAAAGCAGCAGATCATGCTATTCGGCAGCCATCAAAATCGTCGTGGTACCGCTTTCAACGAATTGGAATGAATTTCACAGGAACTGGCTTCGCCCGCAGCGCTCACGACAAAACCTAGAATTTCACTTTGATCCTCATCTCACCTGGGAAAAACACATTTCCATTCGTTGCTGCTTCGAGACGCTGGCCACCTTCGCCCATCTCAGGCATTACTCATCCAAAACACCTGTCCAAACAACCCATCCAAACGCCTGCCGTCTTGGCACTGATTCCCTCGCAGGTCAGATACTGCATTTCCGTTTACGGTAGTTGTGCTCAACCCAACTTTGAAGGGATGGAAAAATAATAATAACGGTGTCTCTGACCTGCTGCAGGATCCTGAATGGCTCTGAGCTGGCGACCTTACCACTTTTCATACATTCTCTGTCTCGCTCACAAAGTTTTAGCGATCGGGAGCCGGAGGGTCCAGCTGGCAAACTCTTACGAAACAACACTGTGTGAAATCGTACAACAAAAGCAAGACATTTTGCATTCCTCGATGCAACTCTGCGACCGGACAACGCCCATTCCGTTTTAGAGCCCTTATACAATACAGCATTTTGCCGAAAACCATCGTTAACCCGCCCCGACTGGAAGGCTGACCGCTCCCCCCCAGGTTTTTCTAAGACTGCGAGAGAACGAACAAACGCAGAGCCACGAAACTTTGTGTACCTTTTACTTTATCATTTTTACACCTTGTGTCAAAGTTCTGACATCAGGACAAGTCAGGTGTCTGACCTAGGTCATGTCAAACG
This sequence comes from Capitulum mitella, assembly GCA_030062745.1. NCBI lineage: Eukaryota > Metazoa > Arthropoda > Thecostraca > Pollicipedomorpha > Pollicipedidae > Capitulum > Capitulum mitella. The sequence continues at coordinate 230,116 of CP099842.1, forward strand.
GACCTATGCCCAAAAAAGTTTAGCGCCCTGTAACTTTTTCGGAAAACAAGTTATCACAACAATACTTTTAGGCGTTAGTCATCTTGATAGATGCAATAAATCTGCTTTCTCAGACTTTTCGGAATTTTCGGGGTCATTGACCTAAGGTCAAGACGATTTTTAACACATGTCGTCGTTTTTTTCGGAAATTGGCGGAATTTTTCATAACATTTTTAATGTGGAATGAAGCAGACATCTAGTTACCGTCATCAGGCAAATTATCAATGACTTCCATCCATTGACCTGAAGGCAGGTCACGAATAACTATTATGATTCAAAATGTACCACCGTCAAAATCTGTGACGAATTACTCAGAATGGGTAGAACATGACAGAACTGACTTGCACATATGTAAGTAATATCAAGAACTTCAAAAAGTCTTAAAAAACTGCATATTTGGGAAATAGGGCTTTCGCGAATAAGCTACGCCAATTGTGAAGATTGGTAACTAATGGATTTTTCCGAAATTTGAGCATGGGAAATCATCATAAGAACGACTAAGATCAATAAAATTTACATGGATAGACTTACGTCGCGAAATTTAGTTCCCGTAAATGAACTAAAAATGAGACCAGTTTCGAGCTGTACTCGTCACAAGCTTTCGAACGGTGTGGTTATTTTTTATCGTGCGACCAACCGTCCGTAAGTTAGAGGGTCAACCGCCCCCCAGTCGGGCGTGATCGTCGCCGACCCAAGGTCGTGCGCGGGTTAACTGCCCGCTGGCGAGTTTCACGAGTGGTATTAGGCGGCATCTTGCGGACAAGCGCTGCTTGTTCTGAATGCGTCTGAGTGTGACATCTTACAACCTTTTATCATTCGTTTGCCGCTCGACTTTCACCATTCATCCGTACTATTTGATCTTGACCCTATTCCGGTCAGGAATAGGGTTAAGTCCTGTGGGAGAAGCTCAATAGGCGCCTTTTGCCTGCTTGTTCTGAAAAGTTTAAGATGGAGTCATGGTGCTTGGTCAATTTTTTTCAAATTCTTTTTGCATACACTTTGAAAAATTTAAGTTTGTGGCTTTATCAGCTGTGGGTCTATGACGAGTTTTTGGGAGGCATCTTCAACCGCTTTTTGTCACTTCGCCAGGCAGAGCATTCGGCGTGCGCTATTCGATGTCATAAGAATCAGGCCACCATTTTGCAAAGCACCTATTCATTTGATGCCTTACGACATATCTACCACATTTTATTGACGCAGTGGCGGATCCAGGGTCGGCGAAAGGGGCACTCAATAGACCACTTCCGGCAAAGCAGCCAACCTACATTGGCAGATCAGGACAGATACAAAAGCATTTGCTACACGTGATTCATCTTTTTGTTCATTTTGAGGCGGAAAGGCAGCATTATGGCAGAAAGGGCCGATCCAGAAGACCAGAAATGGGCACACACTAGACCATGTCACGAACCTAACGTCCATACAGTGCGATTCCAAGGAATGTCTTTGAACTGGTCTGCGACTGAACGTGAAAAAATGTTTTTTTTAACAGTTACCTATAGTGCAGATTGCTTGGGGCGAATCCAGACAACCTTGCCTGGGGCCCATATATCGCGCCAAACAGGAGAATGAGGGATATGGACAACAGAGACGGAAAACGAAACAGAAATGGAGGAACAGAAATGGAGGATGTTAATAATTTTAATGAGTTTTGTCATTGTCTTCTCTACAGAGAAAAACGCATAGTAGGACCTGACACAAATAGCTTATGGTGGATATTGGCAAGCAGAATACCAGTGTATAGCTTTGTTTCCCAGCCAAAAAGTGCATGGAGACAGAACAGTCCCTCTGCCGCACATCGTCCTGATATTCCCAGGGTTAGGTTAGACATGGAGACAGAACAGTCCCTCTGCCGCACATCGTCCTGATATTCCCAGGGTTAGGTTAGGTTAGGTTAGGTTTTGCAAGCATCTCCAAAGCTGGCACTAATCAGCGAATAATTCAGGCGCATTCATGGATGAGAGGCATACAGCATACTGGATAAAGCTTTTCCACAACGGCGTTTGTCTGTTTACCTATGGCAGACGGAGTAGGTAGTTTGTGTGCATACAAACCACTTACTCCGAACCTCGTACTATGTATTCCTGGGCAGAAAATCCATAATCGTCCCTGTGCATTACGTCTGTCACTTGCAGTTACCCAGCTTTCTGTGAATTCGAATCTTGGTGAATTGGTGATGTGAATTTGAATCAGGTGAAAGTCATTTGTGCTTGCCTTATTGGGGAGTAAATCTGTGATATGAATTTGAATCAGATGAAAACCATTTGTGCTTGCCTTATTGGGGAGCAACGGTTAAATTCGTCATAAATGCCGTGCGAAACGTTGATCTGGGACGACCTAGCTGCATTTCACTCTCAGTGACCATCAAATATTGCCCTTGATACAGTTTGACATTGGTAAAGCCCATCAAAGTGTGTATGTGTGTCTCACAGCACATCCGAACACAAACGGATCTCAAAATATATCGGACAGTTACCATCTCCTCCAAACGCTGGCAACGCACTGTGAACACTGCACGTTTACTTGCTTGTAAAATGGCGTCTCAGAAAATCGCGTTTGAATTCTGGCGGGAAGCCATCAACGCTTCTCAGACCTATCTTCGTTACGACAAGCATGCGAACTCCACATGGACGTTGCTTTCGTCACCTGTTCACGTAGTTCGTGTTAGCGACGAGCACCCAGGCGTCCTTTATGCGTTAACAGATTTTTAGCTCGTTGTTCACTTACGACGAAGATCCCTGTTATTTTTACGATGGACTCCCTATTCATCGTTGATTTTGCTTACACAAGCAAGACGATGATAATGATGGTAAACATTCGAGTTGTTCCTTTACTAGTTACTCGTGTGATGACAACCCATACGTTTGTATTTAAATCAATAGCTCGCGTTTAAAAAGCTTAGCATAGTCGAAATACGTTTTCAGTGTACCCCCTTTTTGCCGATGACAGTGCCATTTGGTGCACCGACGTTGAGCCAGAGCACTCATCACGATTCCAACTAACACTGAACAAAATGGACAGGTGGTTAATAAAGAATGGGTGCGTATTCTCTGTACCGAAATCAGCAGTCATTTTTTTTTCACGAAAACCTTTCACATCCAACATGAGTCCGGGTTCCAGCTCTGCGGACATGTCATACCACACGCTAAGTCTTTTAAATTCCTCGGCGTGGTCTTAGACACGAAACTTTTAAAGCGCGAGTACATCGAGAACACTCGTTTGAAACCTTACAAACAACTTAACCTTTTCATGTACATCGCGGGCACCAGACACGGTGGAGACCGAACCACTCTTCTTCGTTTGTATAAATCGTTACTCTTACCTACTTTGGAATACGGTTCCGCTGCGCTAGTGATTCTACTTTGAACCTGGTAGATGCAACCCAGAACTAATTTTTGAGAATCACTTGGACGCGATGAAATTATCTCCCGTTGTTGACATGCAAGTCAGTGGTTTTGTCATGCCATTGCATTTTCACCGAATGGAAGAAGCCATACGTTGTTTTGCCAAGGTACGAGTTCACCCCAATCATCCAGCTTTTAACTTCACACGCATGTCACCCGCTTTACATTACAACTTTGTTGGACTTGCGGAGAAGCGAACGAGTTTAACGGTTGACTCTCCTGTCTCCAAATTTTCTAACACCCTTCAGCTTAAACTGCCAAACATTTTACCTCTGTCTATACGTCATCTTACACCTTTACACGGTCACTCTGGTACCGATGAACACTTTTTTGTTATTAAACAACCCCAAAGCCTCCCCAAAACGCGAAGAAATACAACAGGAATCCTACAGCTATTGAGTCAAATTCCACAGATGTCCATTTATCTACGCGAATGGTTCAAAGAACGGAAAGGTTATAGCAAATGCAGAGGTGTCCGCACAGCATACGGTCGCGAGTCGTATTTCAAATGGAACATCTGTATTATTATATTATTATTATTATTTATTATATTATATTATATATATTATATTATAATATAATATATATATATATAATATTTTATATATTATATTATTGTTCCAGAACTCCACGCCGTTTTAAGTGCATTGCCGTTCGTCAGGCAACGCAACCTCCGAGAAGTATTTATGTGCTCAGATTCCACATCAGTCATTCAGTCTTTTATATCCGCTTTAGATGCATTACCTCTTTCCGTCCACGTCACAAACATACACGAATAACTGTATTAGTCTGGTACAGAATTATTTTTGCTCTGGATTCCAGGCCATTGCGGCATAACGGGGGTCGAGAAAACCGACCGAGCAGCGAAGCATGCGCTTCGCCTTTTGACAACACAGACGATCGACCAGATTTTTACTCGATCCGTCCGATTCTTCACCAGTCCACTGTACGCATCTGGCGGGAGGTATGGGTCAAAAACTCGCCAGAGACGCAGATGCGAGACATTAAACCACAGATTAATCGATGAACATGACCAAACCAGAAAATCGACAGGAAAGAAAGAGCTTTAGCGCGACTAAGAAATGGACGCAGCCGAATCACTCAAAGTTTTTCTCATGGGCAAGAAATCCGACCATTATGGCGCCGATGTCAGCATACTCGTACGCCCACTGTGAAACACATCCTCAGAGTGACAGCAATTCACGCCACAGCATCGATCTCTTCAAGAATATTGTAAACGAGGAGACGAGTCCCCTTCATTCAACATTCCGTTCTCATTGTTGATCATCATGGTTTACGTTGGGTTTTAGGTGCCTTTCTTCGAACAACTTAGTTTTTAGAAAGACTGTAATCGCCATATTATCACATCGCATCTTTTTATGACTACATGACAAGGAAACACACAACTGAAAAGTATGAAGTGGTCCAAAAGGATCCACCGAAATACCAAAAAAAAAACATGCAGTCTCGCTCGATGGGCAGCCGTAAAATATATCAACTCCCAAAGCCGCTGTACTTCTGAGAATCCTGAGCTGGCTGAGCAAGGTGATGTGTTTACTGATGAAGGGGTAAAAATTTTGGCGCTGAACGAATCAGTTTAAAGCATCGGAGGAACACCCACTGACAAGCGGAAATTGAAAGGATCGGAAGGATATGTTACCGCCAAAGTCGCAAAAAACACGAAGGCAGATAAAAGAACACTCGGAAGGTGCAAGCTACACAAAAAGAGTCGGCGCAGGTTCCTCAACAGGGACTGCATCCTGCAAACCTGAAGATGAAGTTTAAGAGCTGAAACAGAAATACCGTACAACGGAGCGACACGAGTAGATCATGATCCGGACCATCTTCGTTCCATCAATGAATGTGGGACAACTGATGGATAAATTCAGTTGCTAGCAGCGGGTCGCTGCATAAGTAAAACGGCTAGGAGTGAAAAGGGTATCATTTCATCCCCGAATCCGAAAATTGGCAAAGAACTTTCACTGCTGAGTGAACTGTTCAGGGTTTCTATCGTACCGACGAAATTAGCTAACGGATGACGGAGAAAAAGGCTCGGTGAGCATCAAACGGAATAGGCACAGAAAAAGGGGATAAAAACGACCCATTTTGTGCACTCTGAAGGAAGCATATCAGCGGTTCAAGGAAAAGTATCCAAATGTTACGACTGTCTTCTCGAAATTTGCGATGCTGAGGCCAAACGGATTTGTTTGATCAGGGACAAGCGGGACACATAGCATGTGTAGCTTCACAAAACATAACAATGTGGGACTCACAAAGAAGACGTAAGTTTCCAGCGATGAAGTGGTGCCTCTGGATACGTCCGAAGATGGCATTCCTCGCGTTGTGTGCAATCTAGTCAGTCATCGTGTTTTTTGCTCTTTTTTAGATTGTGACTGTTGTGCTGACGTTGATTCTCTTAAAGAGACTCCTCTCATGCGCTATGAAAACGAATGCATCGACGGAATACAGTAAGTACAAGCAGTGACCTACGACTGATAGGCCAGAACTGATGTCGGTAGTCCAGACAGTGGATGAATCTGTGGATGCCGTCGCCCATCGGCTATCGCAGCTCACCCAACATGACTCCGTGGCAATAGAACAGGTAAAAACTACTGAACAGGGAAACGCGATCTTCACGAAGCCGAATGTATTGTCAACGGCAATTTGTCGGAAAACTACTCATTTGCCGTCGAGGACAGAGCTCAAGGATTCCACTAGAACAACTCTCAAACACCCATTTATCTTTGGGTGTACTTCTACCAGAAGGAAGGGTCACGCAGAATGGCTCTTTAACAGTCATATCGGAGTGTAACACCCACGATACCAAGGGGGTACATGTCTTCAAGAAAATTCTGTTGGATCACCTGAAGTCGATCTGGCACCGTTACCAGGCTTGCCTACTGTAATGAGGGATGTGATGCCCAATGCAAAAACTCCAAGAACTTCTTGAATATAAATTCTCCAAAATATAATACTCCAAGAACTTCTATATCAGCACAGGAACAGTTTGGGATTCTCTGTGAGTGCCCTTTCTTCGCCACAAGTCTTCTTAATATTCAATATGTACAATACTGCGGGAGCTGGTTTTTGTTTCGCACGTCTTCTTGGAAACGACAGCATATTCCTCATTAATGCGCACTAATTCATGACTTCTTTTGATAACATTTTATTCGAATGTAACGAGCAAGGTGAAAACGCGTCCGGAAAACTCATCCGGAAGTAGGATAAAAGCAAACAGCCCAGCGGGTTCCCTTTTGAGTTATCCTAAAAAGCACGAGGGTCTGATCCCTGACTCAGCGAGGGTGCAGACAATGGATTCAACCTTGACATTGGAACGGGAGATGCCACTTCTGCCAGAACTGAGCGTGGAAGGCGGCGCGGTAAAGGACAGGTGTTACAAAACTAGTCACATATGCATGTTCTTTGACACAAACTGTCAGTCAACCCGCGTCCGAAGGGGAGGGGGGGGGGGCGTTTCGACGTCCCTCAAAGGACTTTTGATGATAGCAAAAATACTAGCGCACGCAGCGCGCCGAAATTTTCGGTAACTTTTCTTACATCCTTTTCACATGTCAAGAAGAATTTTCAATTTGCGATTGTCTCAGATCAGTGGCTTAGGTGACGTAAAAGAGACTATTCGTAAGTCTTCCACAAACCACGCCGTATGATCGATCGATCTAGAACTTAACCCTATTCCCGGAGGGCTAGACGTATGGTCGATTCCCGGCAGGGGGGCGGATTCGGCCCCCCCCTGAGATCTCGAGAACTACACATCCGATTTCATCGCAACAAACGGCAATCGATTTGCCATGACGTGAACTACATTTTTATAAAAAGAAATTTTCGAAATTTCGACATTTGTGGATGCAGGGGGGCAAAAATGTCAAAATGGCGGGTACTTTTGGACTTCTTATAACTCCGTTGTTTATTGACCGATTTCAATGAAACTGGCATGAATCGAGAGATTATGGATAGGGCTTTTACCATTGGTCTACAAATCTGAAATTTTGAGAAAATTCATGGGCGTTCACAGAGTTTCAAAAATAGGAGGATTAATTTTCTAACAACAGAATGGACAAAAAGGTAAAAACACTTTTTTGGCTTCTGCTAGTCATGCTATGCTAAAGAAGCAAAAATCGCATTACAATGTTTGTATAATGTTAGTATAGTCGGTGCTAGGGACATGAAAAAGGGGGAACTGCCATGGTCACACGTTCTTCAGATCAACTTGTGACTTTTGACCTTAAATGACCTCCAGCGACCTTGGGGTCACTTAGAATGACCTCGTGTGCATTTAATATTATTTGTAAACGTTTTCAATCATTTGAATTCAGTCTATTCCAAAAATTTCATTTTATGGCTATTGCGATATAGGGTACGCGCACTGACATTTTAGGTCATAGCTCCGTGACCCGACCTGATATCAAGCTGAAACTTGGTACACAAGTAGAGAGCACCTTTCTACGATATATGTTTTCCGGGTTGGGCATTTGAAAAAACGGGGCCGAAATTATTGCAAAAAAACAAATTTTGAATTTTGACCTTGACCTGACCTTGTAAAGTAACCTCAGACAAACAAAATTTTGTGTGCACATTGCCCAACTATTTAGCTATACATCCATATAAAGTTTTAAGTTTTATCTTAAAAACTCTGTTTTTGGCAGACATTTTTCTTCTACTCTCAACAGGGGCAAAAATTGCCTGAGGTGCCTCCCAAAAACGTTGCCTGGCTCCGCCCCTGAGCGATGTAGAATTGTGAAATTTTGTCACAGCGCGTGGAAAGAATAGGTAGGAAAATTCACCAAGTTTCGTGAGGCTGCGTCAAAAAGCCTGGAATTGGCAGGCAAAAAACCCGAGGGGGGCGGCTTCAGCCCCCCCCCCCTGCCGGGAACAGGGTTAAGGAATAGTACTCCAGAACATTCATAAGAACTGCGCCATTTTGAATTTTTGTCAAAGCTAAGATCAATGACCTGAAGTCAGTTCAGTTTCCGACCCAATGTCCTATTTTTAACGGTTTTGAAGCGTTTCTTCAGTTCGTTGGTGCCTAAATGCAATCCTGAGCCGAGGAGGTCACTCAACACGACAAACTGTGTTGACGCGCGTGAGTGGTCATGAGGTCAGGTCAGGTCACATTTGGGGTGAACTAACAGAATGAAGCCTAAACATGTTGGGATAAGAATAGAAGTCGATATTGCAGTCCAAAATTGCATCAAGATGCTTCCGTGCTGTAAAATGACCTTAGGTCATCTGAGGTCATGAGAGGCCACTTTGATGGAAGCTGAGCTCATATCCAGACGTCAGCTCAATTTGTTTGGTTTGCTTCAAGAGTCAATGGCAGATCTAGGCATACAAAGATGAAACCCAAGCGTGCTTCAAATCAGGTTATGATTCTGCTTCAGGTTATGTCATATGATCGACCTTATTTAACCCTCTACTGATCATAATTGTGCAATATAAGGAGTTTCAGTCCAGAGGTGCTCCCTGGCCTTTTGTTTGCAATTTTATTGATCCTCGAAAGTACACGAAAGAAAGTAAACGGCTGAATGTTAGGTTAGGTCACAAGGTCAAGTCAGATAACGTCGGATCATTGGTGTTCTAGTCTGTAGGCATTCAGAAAATGTTTGTACAAACCATTTTTTCCGTTTTAGAAGCATACATTGTTAACAACTCGCCAGCAACAACGCCAGGAACCTCAAAAACTTAGCGAAATGAGATGTGACATATCAGGTTACCTGGTGCAATATGCGATTAGATGCATGTTGCAAATTATATGTCACCTTAACGTTCATTTTGCGAGTTTGTCATTGGCATGGTCAGAATTACTCTAGTTTTATTAGGAACGGAGCTAGCACGTACTCAAGTTAGAGCTAGAATGTACTCATGGCGAACTTTCCGGTGATATAAGATTCATTTTTCTCCAACGTTTCTTTCGCGACATAGAGCGGGCTCAAAACGATCTCCCCGGGCTCCGGCCACTCACGTGGAGGCGCTTGTTGGACGCCAGTTAACATGCATGAAAAAGGGGAAAAAACGCGAACTCTGGGTCAGACAGTGAAACAATTATCCGTGTTCAAGCCTTCACTTGCAGCTACAGTCACCATCCGCCACACCACGCTGCTGAATTTACAATGGCGTCCGCACGCCGAGCGGTCAAAATTGGCAGGCTTCTGATACCTTAAAACGCATTCCGCGTACCCTTACAATCCTTCAGCACCACGCTGCTGAATTTACAATGGCGTCCGCACGCCGAGCGGTCAAAATTGGCAGGCTCCTGACACCTTAGAACGCATTCCGCGTACCCTTACAATCCTTCAGCACCACGCTGCTGAATTTACAATGGCGTCCGCACGCCGAGCGGTCAAAATTGGCAGGCTTCTGACACCTTAAAACGCATTCCGCGTACTCTTACAATCCTTCAGCACCACTCTGGCACTAAAGCTACGAGCTGCCGAGGCATGCTTCTTTAGCCTGCGGTGCTGGGAAGGGCTGATTCGGTTACCTAAGTAGTAGAGTAAGTCGAGTGTTGAAACTTTTCTCTGTGAAGTAGATTTCGCGCTATGTCGAAGGGCAAGGGATGAAAGCGTGACAAGTCTCCTGGGGACGGAGCATCTGACAAAAGAAGACAGCATGCAAAAAATCGCCGTTTTTTCTTGTATGGGCATGGCTTTTTGTCTCCGGGGTTTAGAAGTGAAGGACTAATTTCGTGAGTCATTGGTGATTTCGAGACGTTCACTACAATGTATGGCTGGAATGATGAGTTGAAACTGCGTTTCTTGCCACTGATGCCTTCTGCGAGTGACCATGGATGCTTGTAACTCCATGTCAAAAGCCAACGGGACACCAGTAGCTTGATATTTGACGGTTTTGGCAGCCTGTTCGCTTAACCCAGTGCCGTGGACGCACGCATTTAATTGTAGCTAAGCCCTCGTGTGTCCCTGGCGCGGCTGTGACTGGGTTTAGGAGGCTCTTAAGGTGGGTATTTCCCGAGCGCAAGGGACCTTTTGTCTTGATCAGCTGTCAGTCATCCTCTCTTCTCCACGTACATCGATCAGATATTTCTTTCCGCAGGGACTGTGTCATTTGTGAACGGTGTGGCCAATTTGTCAATGTCGGGATGTCAGCGACCCTGTGCACAGCGGCCGTGGACGACTAAACACTGTCACGGCGGAGCGGTCGATCCCGGTCCAGACTTTGTCTCGCATTCCAGATTTGGACACACAGGCAGAAGACAACGGGCCTGACTGACTCTGAACCTGCTCCGCGTGCAGGACTGGCACGACTGGACTCCGAGAACGGCTCCAGCGTGCACGTTTTGCCTGAGGTTCGCCGCATCCTCCGGCTGGGGCCTGCTGGAGTCGCAGCTGGCCCTCATGCTCCGCGCGGTCCAGTCGTCCGTTCCGCGTCCGTGTGCGAGCACATGCCGGGAAGTCGCTCAGGGCTGCGGCCGTCGGACCTGCGGCTCGTGGTCCCGGCGACGACAGGCGGCTTCGACAGGACCATTGAAGAACGAGACAGCCGCTGATTGCAGCCGCGCTCCTGCGACTTTGGCCACCGTCGCTTGGCTTTTGTCTGACGCCCAGAGCTGGAGACCTCAGGGAGCGGCTGATGTTGATTGTCTCTGCCTCGGCCGCAGCCGTCAACCGCGGCCACATAACCAGCGCGAACATGGTCCTGGAGCTTCGCGCAGATAGGGTAGGGACGCGAAAGTAGTGTCGCCAAAATTGCCAGTCATTTGTTTGCAGTTCGACACCCGATGACACCGGAGGGCGTCATCCGCCCACTGCCGCAGCGGTACATGCGATCGAGCTCCCTGCGCGCGTCACGCATTGACGGTACCGACGCCGACCTGCGTCGGGACCATCGAGTTCGAGTTCACAATGCGTCATTCACGCAGGGATGGTTCCGGCGCCAAAGATTCTTCATTTCTGGGGACTTCCCGTGCCTGTACGCGGGAATGGTGCCGTGGCTGTGGCCAGCACACATCTGGTTTCGAGGTGTCGCCTGGTCACTCCCCGGCCGCGTCCGGTCTGTTTACCCGGCGGGCGGGAGAACCCGTCTCTGGCCCGCGTCAGGGGTCAGGCGGCTCACGGGGCTCGGAAACTCCTATCTCTGGGCCGTATCAGCGGTCTGGTGACTCACGGGACACGGGAACTGATGTCTTCCTCGTATCAGGGGTGTGGTGATTCACGGGCACGCGGACTTCCGTTCCCCGGGCCGGAGCCGATGTTTCAGGTTTCCGGCGGCGAGACTCCACGTCTAAATTCGAGTCGATCGACGCGAATCTGTCGACCACCTTTCAGACATTCTGGCAGTTGAAAGTAATCAGCTGAACTGAAATGATGTGCATTACGACGACTATAATTTTGTTGCGCTGTAGTTTTGCGGTTGCTTGGCGGAGACCGGAGCCATGCCTAGTGTTTTGTAAGGCTTACCTTGCGTTTGAGATTATACAGCTGGAGGATGTGAATCGTTGTAATGTCAAGTCCATTCCTTAATACCTGGTGCTACACGAGAATTTTGCCTCAGTGATGTTACTGGTTTTCGCTTGGTTTGCAGATCGGCATTAGGATCTGCAGATCGGCAGAACGGCAGATCACATTGTTTGGCTGGTTCTGTGACGGTGTTAACATCAATGACCTGACTCCGTCTGCTGAGTGGCATCACCTGGTACAATGCAATGAATCGTGTCCAGTTCCATCTCTACATCCGCAAGAGCTAGTGATTAGGATGTGCTGTTCTGTTCGGCTCTGGGGGGACCGAAGGTTTCGACCTCTTCGAGGGGGTCTGTGGCTACGGTTCTGGAAAACGAGGTGTGTACACTGAAAACAAATTCACCCCGAGGCGGAGAATTAATGTCCAAAAACCCTTAAAACAGTTATATTTGTGCAGGTTTCACTCCCAAGACAGGAGTTTTGCCTCAGGGTAACGTATTTTACTCCATATCTGAAACCCTTCAAACATTTAATGGTCAGTGTCACACTGTGGATACGGGATGTTGTGTCGAACGCCATGTTGCGGTATGCAGTGGTCAATCGGTGCCAGCCGTATGTCCGGTGAGTGGGCGACGCTATGCGCACTCATTCTGTCCGGCTGCCGCCGCTCGGGTACCGCCTGCCGCTCGGACCGCCGTCGGTGGCTGTACGGCCGCGCGTGGCGGCGGTCAGGTGCCGTCCTCTGGCCACTGCGAGCCGGGCGCTCGAAGAGGGCTTACTGGCGGGGGCCGCCAGAGAGCTCGGACCGGACGGAGACCTGTTGCTGCAAGAGCTGGTTTACAGTTGCGTGTGCTTTGTGCCGGACCCGATGTCTACCAAGTCCGTGTGGTGTTTTGCTTGTTTTGCTACCTTGGCTTCTGATCTTGACTTTGCCGCTCGCTTGCTTCCCGCCATCCTTTTTTCATTCTTTTTCGTTTTGAGGTGTGGTGGGGAATGCCCTCCCCCCGGAGTGGCTGCCAGGTGGGCTGCCCCCCCCCCCCCCACCCTCTGCCTCCTCGGGGATCACTTTCACCTTCGGTGCTGAACTTAAGTTTGTGTTTGGGTTGCTTTCATTCATTTCTTGTTCATTTTTATTATACCTTGTCCCTTAATCCTTATGTAATGGGTTAACTGGCCCTCGGTTTTTCTCGTCCGATATATTCGTACGGATGGAGCCAAGATGAGGCTGACTGAAGAGAGATGTAGGGCGGGCGCCTACCGCTGGCTGTCCCTTTGTGCTCCCTAGCTCCCACAGCCGGAGAGGCCTGGGTCGCATTCATAGACCACCAAACATCTCTGATCAGGTTACCTGTTCCGTCTGACTTGCCTTTGCAGTAAGCCCGTTATTACGTTTATTTGTGCCGAAAAACGGCCTTGCTTCCCAGCGATGTTTTGGAGCAACAAGGTAACCTGGTGAGTGATCACGTCAGTTTCCGAACGCGGTCCTGGTGGACGGCTAGGGTCACGTGACCTGGGGTCGGCGAGGACGGGCCAGAACAGGGCGAACACGGCGCTTCCGAGTCCAGACGACCGACTGAGGCCTCGCAGGGCAGTGGACCGACACAGGGCCCTGGACGCCTAAACTCACGAGGCCGCGCTTCCTAACACAAACAAACATATTCCGGTTTCAGGGTCCCTTGACGTTGTTTGGCAAGCACTGTTTGGCTATGTGTTCGCCGGACATTGCTCTGTGAATACAACCCTTCAAATCAGAGCCAGGCCAGTTCTTCAAACCCATCCAGGGTGTGATATTTTATTCATTCACTGCTTAAAAAACCCTAGAAATTGCGGCCATTCAGCATTCATGGTGATCACTTACTGTCCCTACCGTGATACCAACGTCCTTGCTGTGCAGCAAATGATCTCACCCGAATATTTCGACAGCCAAACCAGCCTGACCGTCACGCATTCTGACAACGGAAAACAGAGTCTGTCGCAGTGTCCCGGCCTGGACACGACCAAATCATTCGGACCATTGGGACCTACACGCAGACTTGCGCACAGATCTGGGATGCGTTTCGGTCGCTCTGTCGGCGGAACCGGAGACCGCTGAATATATTAGCGCCGTGTTTGCGTAACGGGACCACAGAAGTGTTAAGTGACAGTGACTGGATTACTTGCGTTATGGTGCTCGAATATGACGTCTAGCGAATCTGAACCATAGTCGATATGAACTTTCAAAGGAGGCTGGTTTTAGCCAGCTTAGGCTACGGCTTATCATCATGACGAAAACGATAATAGTGGAGAGATGTTTTCCCGACTGTCAGCCGATCGCCGCCACGTATCCCTTTCCTTTTGATATGATCACGAAGGGTGATGCAAATCCGCTGCATTGTTAAAGGAAATTCAAATGCATGACCAAATTTTTTCTTCAGTACCGACTCATCTTTGAATGCGAAAGTGGATGTGCCTGGCGTGAAGAGCCTTTGCTGAACGTCAAGATTCATCGTCAATGTAGTCAAAGTTACTCGTATGCGCGCGTTCGGAGAGACGTTCACCATGACGAGCCGCGACCGACAGCCTCAGTGCAGGAGCACCGGGCAAAAATACAGCGTTCCGGCGCGCTGTGCGGCCGGCGGCTGACGCTCCGAGACCAGCGAGGAACGTCCCGCCAACGACGGAGGTCCTCTCCATCGGCCTGCGGTGACGCACGGCCGCAACGGACCAGGGCTAAGGGTTCCGGTCACGTCAGGCGAGGGATCGCCACAGCGCGGCAGCTCATCCTGCGAGCGACACGCATGTGTCCGATCTTGCCCCCGGGAAATGCAGGCGCGTGATGTGGACGAGGGGATCGCCCGGCGACCGCTTCTGTATCAGGCAGCATAGACCAACGGCTCTCCCGTCAAACCCCCTGGAGATGCACAGTTGTGCGCAGTCGCCGTTAACCCGGCACTGACTGGGGTATTTCGCCAACTTTCATTGACGGGCGGGTTAACGACCCACCGCCGCCTATGTCGAGAACCAATTGTCTGATTCGGCTGATTCAAACGCCAATCGATAACGCTAAATCTTACGGTCTTGTGGCATGTATATTTTTTTTTACTTTTGGGTCAATGATGCTGTCACAGGTCAGGTTAAATATAAAAAGTGGCCATTTTCTCATCCAGTCATCTAATCACAATAAAAAGCAGAATGTGACTAAATTTTGCGTGGGCATATGTTCCTGGCAGCATAATCTCATATTTTGAGTGCCACGTGGCACAAGGTCATATAATTTCAAGGTCACAGGCTGGGTTAAATTTGACCTCCGCTATAACGTGTCATGCGATACATGTTTCCCGACCCATTTGACACGGAGATTTTAAATAAGACATTTTCAAAGAACCTTGGGCACAAAAAAGCCTTGCAATAGCCCCAATTATTGTGCACATGCAACATTGCAACATTTTGTAACTTCAAACTCGGAGTACCACGAACATGCTAGTGACCTCCATCTGACACCTCTGGATGACCCTGCGAGTCAGGTTGTCCCATGTTGCACATTCCCACGGGATGTTGCATAACATGGCAAAGGCCGATATCTCCTTATCGGTCATTCGGAACGCCAAACAGACGCCACAGGTTTACTCGCTAAGCTGATATCTGCATGAAACCACCAAAGGCCAAACTCGAAAAAATATTGAACGGTTGCAAGAAACCGCTGAGTGCGTGCAGTCCGTTGCAAAAAAAACGATAATCCTTCCGACCGTATTCAAAAATAAATTTATTTAGTTTCCTTCCTAAAATGCATTCTCAATGGACCCGAAAAATGACAAAAGAAAAAAACATATTTGGCCTAAATGTCGTAGCATGAGGTCAGAGGAACTACACATCGAACTCTCAGGTCCTGCTGATATGCAGCACATGCCGCAGTCCCCATACACTGTAAAGACACAGACAATACGGCGGTGAAGAAAATTGGACGTCAATTCGCAAAACACGGTCGTGTTTATGGTGCCATTGACCTACGTTTTCCAGGTTCCAGGACGCTGCGTTTATCCGTTTGGGAAATATCTCAGAAATGCGCCGGGGAGGGGGCGCTGAACGCCCCCCTGGTCAATGGCGGGCTAAAATCTTTCAGCGGAGAGCCGGCCTCCGCCTTATAGACATCGCTGTAGACGCTCGTCGCGGGGACGCTGGCGGTCGGCTGTCTCAGCCTCAAGACAGCAGCAGACGGCGGAAATTGGCGCCGCCGGGGCAGGCGCCGGAGCCGACGCAGAAATCCTGACCGAGCCGTCATTCTCCCGGCGACAGACGAGAAGGCGACGTCGGACAGCCAACGATCGCTCCCTGGCTGTCGTTTTGCCATTTCTAACGCGCGGTCGCTGCGGCTCAGTTCTGTTTTTCCGGATCGGAGATTGATCCCGACGACGTGGTAAATGTTTCCGCGGCCTCCGCCGCCAGGGGTGCAGTTAGTTTCAGGACCTATAGTGCGTCTTCTGATTCGGAACCTCCCTGTGTTGATGATCCATCGAGAAGAATAACTGATGAAGCCGCCACAGGAAACAGTCAAAAGAAACCTTCATCCCTGGTCCCGGTGATAAGACGTCCATGGTGACTTCTTATCCCTATTTTAACGAGACGGATTTTGTTTCAAATCCATGCGGGGTCCATTCTGTCCTTCCCCGCTGCCGTTCCGTTCTGGACCTGTCGTTTCACCCGGGTCGATTTCGCCGGAACAGGGCTGAAACAAAAGCTTTTGATCTGAACTAACTTTCCATACATGCAAAAAAGGCAGATTTTCGTCGGCTAGCAATCAGTTTTCTAAATATTTGCTTTTGCTTTGATTTCAACTTTTTAGCATTTAGATAGACTCAAGGCATATTCGAAACAATTTTTCAAGCAGTTGCCGATTCAGGGTTTTGAACCTAGTGTACAAGGCATCTACAGACCTATAAAAGCTACGGGGCAGGGTAGAATCACTCCTAGTTAAAAAACCGCATTAAGCGCCATGCGCCTCCATGATACTGTTTGCTACCATTACTGAGCGGTTCAAAATCACGCGTGGAAAAGTGTAAGAGCGAAAAAAACACACGTTACATGTATAAGGAAAAATGATTTCGCAAGGTAACGCACTGTGAATTTAAGTGCAGAGAAGAATTGTCTTCTGGTAGAATCGTTATGATTTGGCGCCCGGTGGTTGCAAAGATCTCGGTCTACAGACTATTATGGCCGGGCCAAATCCTCGTTTTTGTTTTGTTTTCTTTTTTTGTTGAAGTAAAATCCACTCGGTCCACGGCGTTGTTCTTCATTAACAATAAGATGCAAATGATTTTCCCTACATGAAGTATGACGTGCTACTGAGCACAACGTAAATGCTCATCATTCGGATGTTACATGACAACAATATCATTGTAAGAAGGAAGGCCATCAGCAACTTTGCTTACCATGATTTAAGCCTTTATGGCGACAGAACATGTAAAATAGTCCAATACCAGGTGAACTGGTCCAAAAATGGCACGGGATGTCGGAACACTGGAAAAGGGTGCTCAGCATGATGCTCGTAGGCGTGGGTGGTGCTCTTGACAAAACCAAGCGCAAATAATAAGCTGTCGTTCATAAGGAAATGTACAGCGTTCATGACCCTCACCAGTCCGGAATTAATCAGCCACCTTGTTCTGCAACTCTGTCAATAGCTATATACAAAGATCCGGAAAAGTTTTCGTACTTCAGCGATCTGGAGTGATTGCGACAGAAAATGCTTTTGATCCCTTGCATTAGTGCATAAATGCTTCTTAGCGCAGGGCTAACACTCTTGAGCATGTAAATAATCCACATTACACTTACGTATACAACTATCGCAAATGTGTTCCTTCATATTTGTTCCTTGCCCTAAAGCATGTGTTACTTTATTGAGTCCGTAAGCTTCCTAGGAAACCGTTGCTGAATAACTAGTCATGCGCAGTAATCCCAAGAGCACAGTTATCTGACCTTGCCTGACGTGGCCGAGATTTTTCTCGAAAGTTACACCTGCTGCAACCTTGGATACGACACGTCACTGAAATCTGAGCAGTGAATCGGCTAATTCGGGAATCTGCAAGTCGGCATGTGCTGGACACCGCCCATTGGAAAAGAAGCGGAAACGAAAATTTCCACAGCCACGTCGCAGGTCGATTTGCAAACCGATCACGAGCCTGTCTTGGGGTCGAAGGAGGGATCACGCCAGCTTAAGACGTTATCAAGCCTTGTGCTCAGTACCGTGTGATGCCACCTGTAGGTCTTCAGATCTACAGGCGGAATCCCTATCTACAGATCTGCAGCCCGATCTTTAGACCGCCAACCTGTCTAAAGACCGAGCCCGCTGACCGGCGGGCTTTACGACGCTCTCCGTGGTTTACCGTCGCTCAGGGATGGTGCTGCAGCCATCACTGCGGCACCAGCCGAACAGTGCCCACACCCAGGACTGCGGCCTCCGGATGCAGTATAGGGCGCGGCAAGACCGACAGCGGACAGACCGGAATCCAGGCCTCTCGTCAGCGCCGGTGCCTGCTGTGTCAGCGGCGGAGGAGATCTGTTCAGCAGCCGGCGGAGCCGGAGACACGTGCGGAAATCGTCATTAGTACTGCAGTACCAATGTACCTCCCCCACTGGCACAGGAAAAGCCTGCTGTGCCGATCCCCCTCCCCCACCTACGCTGACACAAGAAGCACGTGTTGCACCGATCTCCTTCCCGCCGACATACGACGCTCCTGCGGTACCGATCTCCTTCCCGCCGACATACGAGGCTCCTGCGGTACCGATCTCTTTCCCGCTGACACGGAAGACACTTATACTTATCGTTTTCCCGCTGGCGTAGCAGGCACCTGTTTTATCGATCCCTTGCAAAGTCACCATCCGTTCTGCCATCAACAGAGATTTTGTTTTTCGACTCGCATGGATTCTAATGATGAGCTTGCGGCTCTGTGTGTGGTGCATGCGATAATCAGACCACGACCTGGGACTTAGACAGTGAGGGGAAAAACTGAAAAAGAAGTCTCCGGAATACCACATTGTCCCTATTGCTAAAGGCTTTCCGGAAATTCGCACAAAAGTGAAAAATGAAAAGACGCTCCTCACCACTCATCCGAACTTGAGTAATGCGCATTTGACGTTTTGATGCAGGAGACCTGTTGCCTGGTGTGGTATTTGTTGTTCGGGTGGTACTGATGTGCTGACACATATCGTCCTTGCCTGCATGACCGACTGTCTGAACTGGGCTTTTTATCTGGTATGGAGAAATTTAGGGGATCTGTCACCTTAGCTGAGTCACTTTTTATTCACATTCGCTGGGTATGCTTTCAACTAAGATGGAGTGTTTGCTCGTCGTGGAATTCAGAGTCATCTTCTGCTGTATTTGGGATAATTTCGTCACCAGAGACGACCTCCTTTGCGCCTTATTTCGGGAAGGAACAATGTCGAATACTCTAAAGAATCAGGCATCTGGCTAGCGGCTACAACATTTTAAAAGTAGGCTTAAAAATTCAGAAATCCATGTTAGAGACTTTGGCATTGTTTCCTGAACCATCATTCCCACCGGGACGAAGATAAAATTATTAATTACACTGATTCTTGAAAGCCGGGGAATGTGAGTTGACACCAAGATCATTCCCCAGCACACAACTAGAACTCTCCATGGCGGCGCGATGCACATACGCGTGAGCCCGGCTCAGCGTGAACGCTGGCGCCTGCCGGACAATGACTGACATTAGCGACGGTGCACGGCCGTACCAGACTTGTCAGTATTGGCTCTACGTCCTGTTTGCACTGTGACACGGTAAATAGAGTCCGGGACTGGATAACGAGGTGCTGGATTACAAATCGTAGTCCTGCCAGCAGGGGAGGTCCGCTCTGTGGTTATTGGCGGTCGTTAGCGAGCTGTCAACACTGCGACTGGCGCCCCGGCGGCAACGAAGTCTGCGCAGTACAATGACGTCAGATGACAGGCTGACCTCTGCAGTCTTGGGCCGTAGAGTGTGTAAATACGGACTCATTAAACTGTCTGATGTAAGACATGTCGGCGTTGCCTGCAAAATGTGTGACTCATTTAGCGAACAGAGCTGGATTACGATTCATTGCGTGCTTGCCTTAGGAGGTTGTGCAATATATATATATAAATATATATATATATATATATGTGTGTGTGTGTGTGTGTGTGTGCTTCTTACCACAAAGTTCTGGATCGCCAGAGGCCACTTTAAGTCAAATTATATATGCACACATTTGGTTAAAAAAATCTGGTAAGAAAATTTGACCGTGGATCGTAAAAAGTAAGTGATAAATAGCTGTACATTGAAGCAAAATGACACATGAGGCTAAAGTATTTCAGACGAAAATGAAAACAAGGTGAAAATGTTGCCTTTTTGTACGGGCAATAGTAGGGCTTTTTCTGCAAGTACGGGAATACGTTCTAACTTAACCCAATTCACGAAAGGCTAGACGGTACGGCCGATTCCCAGCAGGGGTGGGGGGCGGATTCGACCCCCCTGAGATCTCGAGGACATTGCATCCGATTTCGCTGCAACAAACGGCAATCGATACACCATGACGTAAACTACATTTTTATCAAAAGAGGGTTTTAAAATCTTGAAAGGGGTGCGGGCAAAAAAGCCAAAATAGGGATATTTTTGAACTTGTTATAACTCTGCTATTTATGGACCGATTTTGATGAAATTGGTACGAATCAAGATATATAAAAACCTTATTTATAGGATTATATATTGTAGGATATTCGTATACAGGATCCCTATAAATGGGAATTGTACCACTGGTCCATAAAGTTGAAATTTTGGTAAATGTCATAGGCGTTCACAGGCCTCCAAAAATAAGGGGATTAATCTTCTAAAACTGAATGAACAAAAAGTTTAAAACACCTTTTTTAGCCCGTACTAGTCATATTATACTGAACAAGTACAAGTCGTATTACATTGTATAATTTCGGCGTAGGCGGTGCGAGGGACACAAAAATGGATAAACTGTCATGGTCACATGTTCATCAGGACAACTCGCGACCTTTGACCTTGAATGACCTCCATTTACCTTAGAGTCGCACGGAATGATTTTGAATGCATTTCGTATTATTTGAGGGCTTTTCCAATCATTCGAATTTACTCTATTTCTAGAATTCCATTTTACTGCTATTGTGATACAGGTAACGTGCATTGATATTTTAGGTCATAGCTCCTTGACCCGACCTGCTATCGACCTGGAACTTGATACACAAGTAGAGGGCACCCCTCTACGTCATATATATTTTCATTTTGGGAGGAATAGCGCCGAAACTACTACTATAAAACGAAATTTGACTTTGACCTTATGAAGTGATTATATCTTTATGCTTGCCGAACTAATTACCTACACACCCATGCAAAGTTTTAAGTCCTGTCTTAAAAGCTCTTTTTTGGCAGATATTTCCTTTTTTTTCCTTAACAGGGCTAAAAATGGTCTGAGGTACCTCCCAGAAACGACTCCAGACTGCGTGCCTGAGCAAAAAAGGATTGCGAAATTTTGTTGCAGTACGTAGAAAGCATAGTTAGGAAAAGTGACCAAGTTCTGTGAAGCTGCGTCAAAAAACCCTGGAATTAGCGAGGAAAAACCCTGACGGCGTTGATGCAGCCCCTCCGCTGCCGGGAATAGGGTAAGACAGACTGCAGGTTCGTTTGGCATGTAGATCAGATCAGGATCCATTGCGTTTTCCTCAAACAATGCCACCCTAGGTGAACGTGTTGACGTCTGCAATTCTTACATTTTTGATGTTTGCTGTGTCATCTGACGTTCCGCCATTGGTTATGTAAGAAATGGCATTTTATACCACAGAATTTACTCACGTCGTGGTCCTGGTGCCCGATGAAATTCATGCCCCAAAGTGCTGTCAAATCACACCAACTAACCGACCATTACCAAACCACTTAACGCGACGTTAATACGCGCCCTCGTGCCCCCCCCCCGTGTTCGGTGCGAATTCAACTTTCGCGATAATATGGCTCGAACGTACAGCTTTGTGTATCTTATACCGTGTATCTTACACTGCCTGCCTTATGCGCACTAATGGCGCATTTCTGTTATGTCTAAAATGTTGCAATCGTTAGACAAGCGTTTCCACTACGGCCCGGAAAATAGGAGCACCGGGCTCGTGGCAGATCCATCGTCACTGGCGGACGACAAAACGCGCGTGTCGGGCCGTAGTACCATGCTTTGCAAAAGCGAGCTGGACTGCTGAGACCGGCCAGCCAGCTTCCCACCTTTGTGAGGAGCTAGCATGCTTGATAAGCTTACTAAGCTAAAGCGCAAGCAGCTCAGTTGATATCAGTTGAGGTCATCCAACATGAAATGGCCAGAATGAAGCAGTATGCCTTTTTCTTTCAGATCTATTCATCCTCTCGGAACCCTGCTGGGGATTAGTGTACAGGATGACCGTACGCAACTCGAAGCATAATTAACTCAGGTCATGTTGGTCGAGTTCTCTGTAAATGGGGCGTGTGGAAATTTGGTTGAGACCAGTGGCGCGGAAAGGATTTTCTTAAGGAGTGGTAAAGGCTGAAATAAAAACGCTTGAAACTAGGCCTACCATGTTATTGCAAACACGGTAAAACTGAGGCTATCAAACAACACAGCTGGCGACTTTGAAAATGAAATTACATTGATCTTTCATTTTGAAATATTTGTCTTTTAAAGAAATAATTTGCCACAATAGACAATTCTTGGAAACTTCTGACCATATCTTTTCTATATTCCTAACAACATATAACAGTATCAGTTGAACCCCCTGACCCCCTCTGGCTACGCCAGTGATGGGTATTTATTTATTTATTTATTGATTGATTGATTTATTTATTCATTTATTCATTGTTCCGATCTTTATGAATTCCGATTTTTATGAATTCATTTCTAAACTTTATAAATTTATAAGCTCATTAACACAACTCAGTAAGCACATCAACGGACCTCGCCGACATCTGCATCATCACTCACTAATTAAAGACAAACTAGCACGTTACACGGTTGGTTTAGGGTCAAATCAAAGCTTTGCATCGCAGGCGGACCTGTGCACTAGACTGGATCGACTTTAGGCTTTTCCTCAGAGGAGCATTTCCCCACTCACCGTAGCTTGCATGGGACTTTTAAGCCTATTCCCGGCAGGGGGAGTGGGTCCGCCCCCTCGGGTTTTTTGCTTGCCAATTCCAGGGTTTTGGTCACTTTTCCTAGCTATTCCTTCTACGTACTGTGGCAAAATTTCGAAATTCTGTTTATTGGAATGGCGGAACCAGGCGACTTTTTTGGGAGGCACCTCAGGTCAATTTTGGCCCTGTTTAAGGGTACAAGGAAAATGACTGCCAAAAATCGCGTTTTTAAAATAGAACCAAAAACTTTATATGGATGTATAGCTAAACAGTTGCGCAACATGCGGATACAATTTTGTTTATCTGAGGTTACTGTACAAGGCCAGATCAAGGTCAAAAGTCAAAATTTTGGTTTGTAGTAATGACTTTGGCGCTACTTTTTGAAATGCCAAACCCGGAATATATATGACGTGGAAGGGTGCCCTCTACTTGTGTATCAGTTTCAGCTTGATATCAGGTCAGGTCACGGAGCTATGAACCTAAAATGTCAGTGCGCGTGCCCTATATCACAATAGCCGTAAAATGGAATTTTTGAGAGTGAATTCAAATCACTGAAAATGTTTACAGATATATTAAACGCACACGAGATCATTCCAAGTGGCTCCAAGGTCACTGGAGGTCATTTAAGGTCAAAGGTCACAAGTTGACCAGAAAAACATGTGACCCTGACTGTTCCCCCTTTTTCATGTCCCTGGCACCGCCTATGCTAACATTATGCAAACATTGTATTATCATTTGTACTTGTTTAGCATGGCATGACTAGCAGAAGCCAAAAAAGTGTTTTTAACTTTTTTTCTTCATTCAGTTTTTGGAGAACTAATCCTTCTGTTTTTGAAACCCTGTGAATGCCTATGAATTTTCTCAAAATTTCAAATGTGTGTATCAATGGTAAAAATCCTATCTAAAATCTCTCGATTCATGTCAATTTCATTGAAAGCGGCCCATAAACAACAGAGTTATAAGAAATCAAAAAGTGCTCCTCATTTCGACATTTTTGCCCCCCCCCGTAACCAGCCCTTTCAAAATTTTGAGAGTTTACTTTTTTAAATGTAGTTAACGTCATGGCAAATCGATTGCCGTTTATTGCGATAAAATCGGATGTGTAGTTCTCGATATCCCAGGGGGGCCGAATCCGCCTCCCCCCCGCCCCTGCTGGGAATGGGCTATACCGTCTAGCCCTCCGGGAGTAGAGTTACATAATAAAAAAGCCAGAATTAAAATTGCCAAAAATATGCTTGGAGTGCCAATTTTTCGTTGAATACGCCATGTTTTACGTTACTAATACATTAATTTCTCAGTTGGTATTAACCCGCGCATGACCGTTGGTCAGCGGCAATCACTCCCGACTGGGGGGGGGGGGCGGTTGGCCGTCCCCCTCTAATTCACGAACGGTTCGTTGTGCGATAGAAATAAGCACACCGTTGGAAAGCTTGTGACGAGTAGAGATCGAAACTGGCCTCATTTTTGGTTTTAGATAATATGTAAGCAATTTACAGCCTATATATGCTTTCTCATAGCCGACTGCATGAAGCGGAGAAACGGCCTCAGTCTCAAGGGCTGTGACTAATAACACATAGGTAAAGGCACCGACGCAGAAGTAAATGTCCGCAGATGCCGATACACGTCTAATTTCTCAGATTAGTTCAATATATACGCCGAAACTTTGAGTTAAAGACACGACAGTTTTCATGCCGGGCGACGCAGCCGTACCCAGTACGAAATTGACGGGAACTAATTTTAGCGTTCCTTTATTTGCGCGACATAAGCCTACCCATGTAAATTTTATTGATCTTAGTGGTTCTTGTGATGGTTTCTCATGCTTAAATTTTGCAAAAAATCATCAATTACCAATCTACACAAATGGCGGAGCTTTATTCGCGACAGCCTGTTTATTTCCAAAATATGCAATAAAAAAATTTGGGTTCTCGGTATTACTTTCGTCTGTGCAGGGCAGTTCTGCCATTTTCACCCATTCTGAGTAATTCATCGCTGATTTTTATGGTGGTACATTTTGACTCACAACAGTTATTCGTGACCTCACCCCAGGTCAACGGCTGGAAGTCATTGATACTTTGCCAACTGATGGTAACTAGATGTCTGCTTCACTGCAGATGTCTACCAAAAATGTTACGAAAAATTCCGCCAATTTCCGAAAAAAACAACATGTCTTAAAATTGGCTTGGCCCTAGGTCAATAACTCGGAAAATTCCGAAAAATCTGAGATAGAAGATTTATTGCATCTATCAAGATCACTAATTCCTGAAAGTATTATTGCGACATCTTGTTTTGCGAAAAAGTTACAAGGAGTTAAACGTTTTTGGACATAGGTCCGTTTGACCTGACCTAGGTCAGACATCTGACTTGGCCTCAAGTCAAAACTTTGTCACAAGGTGTAAAAATTATCAAGCAAAAGGTACAAGAAGTTTCGTTGCGCTGTGTTTGTTCGTTCTCTCGCAGTTCCAGAAAAAACTCGGGGGGGGACAGTCAACCGCCCCTCAGTCGGGGGCAGGTTAAGATATAAAAGTTTCCGTGCAGTAAACTTGGCACGAAGATTTCCTGCATGCGTTTTCCTGCGCGACTTGCGTTTACTCTGGATCGTACACAAAAAATTAAATGCGAAACAAACGACGTGATATAACAGTTTGGAACTTCCTGCATTTACATTTAACGCCATGTTTTACAAACAATTTCCTAGCAGACGTGGAAATGCATCTGTATTCGAAATACCTCATTTCATCACACAAAACGACGGAAAAGTCCCATTACATGCATAGTAGGTAATCTTCACAATAACTGAAATATAATAATTTGAAAAGGTATCACAGCCCGAGCGTACGATGGCAGTACTTAGACAGAAAGCTACCGTTTCCTTTACCTGTCATTGTTGTAATTTATCGCCACATTGGTGCAGTTCGTGAACATTTGGCCAGCACGTATGTTCAGTCCAGAGACAGTGTTTCCCGCTGTATCGTTGGTATTTACTCTGAGTCTGAACTTCAAACGAAGCCCCGTTTCTGAGCCGAAACTGTCACGCTCTTCTGGGCCTTTACATAGTCGGCAGAAATGACGCAGACTCGCCGCGTTCTACTGGTCCGTCAGCTGGGCACAGTGTTCAGCTGGACAGCCTGAGTCTGATGTACGTTCTGTTTTCGTCTTTCTAACGCTGCAATTAGACTTTTTCCCTTCAATACCGGCCATTTTGGGCCCTGTTTTCAGCGGTTTCCCCAGGCTGTTAACTCCAAGTGGGCCTTGCTGTACCGGACTGTTTGATCTGGAGTGTTCTTGTGGTTGATGGCAAGGAAAAATGGCGACTGGCAGTTTATCATGTACTCAGGTAGTCTCTTAAGGAACTCATATGCATGTACGTGGTACTTTTCTGGTTTCTCTGGGTTTGAGAAAGCTTTGGGAGCAAGTGCTTTTGAAAACGAAGCTACTGAGCTACCCCTCGTCTTCGTCATCCTGCCATTGAATTGTAAGAAATAACTGTCATTTCCACCAGTCTTGAAACAAACATGTCCCCATCGCATCTGTCTGACTTCATTTCCGCCACGAAATCCAAAAAAAGAGTGAGCATAAACCACATCGTTCTGATTAAAGACAATGGCGTTTCGCACCCCACTTGTCCTGATTTCCACTATTATCTTCCTCAAAACTGAATGGATCTGCCATATTTGGACGTTTGCCTTTACCTAGCTGTTTCATGTATTTTACCTTTGCAGCCTTAGTCTGCCTCGCTCCTCCGAATACGTTGCTCTCTTCAAGACACTCTCCGTATCCGTGCTCACTTAGATAAATCTTAACAATGTTACAGAAGTTGTCAGTGTTCGAAATCTCGCATTCATCTCCTTTTTCCCTTTCCACCATTTTATCCATATATCCACATAATGATGCACCAAGGGCCTCCGCCTTGACCTCCAAAATCGGGAACTATTTGTCCATTACTTCAAAATAAGGCTCATGACGAAAACCCATGAAATATTTTCTCGGCTACTTCATTCAAACATATGGAAAGCAACTTTTTACACGATGCCAGGTAGACTCGGTAAACTCCGTGTTCTAGATTTCAGTCATTGACGCAGTTCCTGGTAACTCGCTACGCTCGAGCCAGAAATGGTGTCATTGATCTCGATCTGGAACATTCCGTTTTCCTGGCATCGTCCAAGACGTTACATTCATGAACCGCCTGGCATGGTGACGGTTAATGCCGTGCTCCGTCGTGATTTATTTTCTTCCAGTGACTTTCAGGCGTTTATTCCGGTACACAAACAGCGCAGCAGAAGACAGTACAGAGATAAACATCACTGGCAGGACAGCTGTTGGAAGTGAATAAGAGGTTCACGTCATGACGGTTATTTTGTGCGCATCATTACGCAAAGTCTGGGCAAATGTCTGCCCTTCACCGTTTCCTTCGGCTTCACTGAACGTCGCCACACCAAACAGACGCAGAATGCGCAGAACCAGTTTCGCGACCCTCACTTTCCATGTAACCTGCGGTGCCTGCCTCATAATGTTTATCTGGTTGGCGTTGTTAATATTGGCGTTAATGTTCTCATTGTTATTATTCAGATTGTTATTATTGTTATTATTATTATTATTGTTGTTGTTGTTGATGTTGTTGGAGATGTTGGCGACGGTGTCGAACACGGACACGATGAGGCTGAGCAGGACGAGGGGCGCCACCGCGATGAGGCCGCTGCCGGACGCCGGGGCGCACGGGTCCTCCCGTGGGTCCTCCCCCACCGGCAGGTACATGACGGCCGGCGGCGAGCGGGCGGCCCGGCCGCCGCCGGCCGAGCTCTGCCGGTACCGAGCGGTCCGCCGAGGCAGGTACCGGTACAGCAGCGAGAACAGCCGCGACCTCAGCTGGCTGGCGCTGACCGGCCGGCCGGCCGCCGGCCGCAGGGCCTGCGAGGGCGCCGGCCTGTCCGCGGAGGTCGGGGATAGAGGCGGGGAGCGCTGGTCCTTCCCAGCCGTCAGCCGACCGTCGCGGGGCCCCGTCGTCGGCGAGGGACCTCCGAGAGCGGCGGCCGGCGTCCTGGTGTGTCCGGCGGTCGGCGACAACATCCGGAGCACCAGCAGGGCAGAAAGCGACAGCCTGGACGCAGAGGAGATCACTTTGTTCCGTCGACCCTCGCATCGGCCAATGAGACGTGATGCTCAGGGTCTGTGATAACCGGGACAAAGCATTAGGCGTATATCCCTCCCATTGGGCACGTCGCCTCCTCACGCAGTGGAAAAGAGGCGCAGCCAGGGGTGTCGGGACCCGCATGTTTGCTCCGCTCCCGCTCCTGCTGTCGCTGCCGCTATCTCCCCCCCCCGTTTAGGCCCGGACTTCTGTGAAAACTATTGCACATCGTTTTCACAGCAGGCGGTTTTTGTATGATTTCAATTTGCACTGAGCTCAGGCCCCCTTAAGAAAATCCTGTCTGCGCCCCTGCAGTAGAGCGATTGCTGTGTGGCGTCACGGAGTCGAATACTGACTGGCTGTGAGTGATTTGCCCATGACACGTGACCTGACGAGCTACAAACAGCGCTAAAAAGGAACGATTTAAGCCAGCTTTACCTTTTCGATCGGCACTTCCTTGTGCGCGCTTATTCAGGCTTCCATTTGTCCTCAGAGAATTAGCTGTCAGACTCGAATATTTATCCCCTTCTTTGCGCTTCGCGTGCGGTTGATATAAGCAACAACACACATACGCAGTGGCAAAAGAGCAGCCGTGTAATTATGAGTGGTTGAAACTGAGCCATTGCCAGCTTAATACAATGGCTAAAATATACGTCCGCTAAAATATAAATAATAGTATAAATATACGTCCGCTTAAATACAACCGGACGCTGCCTGCATGCTATTCGGCTTCTGTAACACTTTTATTCCCGGACATCGCGGACTCTTATGGATTCTGCAAAAAGAAAATATTGGTCTGCATGGTCGACAGTGATACCTTCCCTCAGCACACATTCGAAAGACGCCAGAGTAATTTACATGTATTACGAGCCTTGAACGTCGCTCACGATATGCAGCCTTTTGACGTGACATCAATCAACTGGCAATGCTGCTAATCCTTTGGGAAGTGTAAATTTCGCTGAACCTGGCAGCTTGCAGCATTGTTCTTGGCCAAATCAGTTTTCAAGTTATTCATGACCACCTCACACAATTCCCATGTTCAGTCAGGAAATGGCGCTTCTTAAAGCACGGCAGTTACCCCCAAAAGAATAGTGGTTGTTTCTGAAACAGTATGAATCCAGTATTTCGCGAATGAGCCTCGGCATACTATTTTGTCATCTTTGAGCTGGAAAAGTCAGTAATATGACATGGTCTGTAACGGTATTTAGATGTACATGTTTCGATGGATACCAGCATACACGGTGAGGTGCGATATACCAGTACATATGTTTAAGTACTGGTATTTAGACTGCATGCGGTTCTAGATAAGCTTGAATACTTTGTTATGAGCTGCAAATCTCAACAGCTGCAGGATACCTCCAGTAAATGCAGATAATGCCACATTATTATTTTACATCCAGTGCGATTGTGGGCCAGCAGCAATGAGGAAAAACTGCGTGGTCTTATTTCGTTCACGCCATAGATTTAGCAAAGGGCCAGGCAGTTTCGCAATAAACTGGATAACACCAACGAAAAAAGGACCTTCAGCATTATCTTGCTTTAATGCTTTCTGCGATACTCTTTGAAGTAAACTGCAATTACCAAAAGCAAGTTGACTTGATGCCCACAACCACGCTTTCTATTGAGACATTTTTAGCTTTGCTTCAGACAGCCTGTCGTCGACGCTGACACCAGACCTTGTGCGCACTGTAAGTACAAAGCTGGCTTGATATTTCCGTCCGTTTGGCAATGGAAGGGCAACAGGTCACGTCAAACACTGATAATTTTTCACCGCTCGTTTCGCGTGCTTCACTGTAGCTCAAGAAGGGTCTCTTTTTCGATTCGTTGATAGGCGGTGGTAAGAACCTCTCGAAGTATGTATGTGGTCGGAT
Organism: Capitulum mitella; assembly: GCA_030062745.1. Lineage (NCBI taxonomy): Eukaryota > Metazoa > Arthropoda > Thecostraca > Pollicipedomorpha > Pollicipedidae > Capitulum > Capitulum mitella. The sequence continues at coordinate 260,098 of CP099842.1, forward strand.
GGTTCGACAGAGAGCGGGGAGAGGTCGAGAAAAGACACGGAATAGGAAAGGCCATTCAAAGCGTGTAACATACGACAAAGAGCTGCCCGACTGCAGCCAATTAGAACACTACAAATTCCTGTACACCCATACAAGCATGCATGCACACAAACCCACGGAGAAATACGGGAGCAGCCGAATAAGACAAGGTAGCCTTGCTTCAAACTTAAATCTCGCGAAGCACAAGTGTTCTGTGCCAAAATATGGTGGGCAAACCAGGGACAACACCTTCGGTGGTTACCACTCGTTGCCTGTGCTCGTTGCCTGTGACCAGAGCAAGGGGTCCATCAGGAGGAAGATGTCCCCTGTGTAATACGAGCTTGGATTGGGTCTGCGGTTTTGCACAGGAGGTACCACAATAAAAAAACTGACATTCGTTCGAGCATCGGCAATAACGCTTTTGATAAAGGGACTTTGAAATAGTACGATTTCCAGAAGAAGTAAAGGACGATTAAAGAGTAGTCCTCACTTCATTCTCTTCATTTTAAATGCAGGCCGCGAGCTCAGAGTAGCATTTCGCTCCTTCGGCACTGACCATATCCGCCGGAAGCAGATACCTCACACCGGACCTGAAGTGAGAGAATGCGATGGTTAATGAAGACTGATGACAAAATCTCCCGTCAAGCAATGGACTATGAACTCATCAGTAGTGGCCATTCGACGACAGTGTCTGTCCAGAAGAAAGACAACTGTCATTAATCAGAAGGCCGGCAGTGCACGCTGTTTGTGAATTTGGACTTTACGGGCGCAGCGACTGTCCATGGTCACATGGCGCCCAGAGCATGTTAATGGGACGAACCAGCAACTGTCTACGTGATGACGCCTGATCCCCCATCGATGTAAAAGTAACGTTGTTGGACACCTTAAGTCTGAACTAAAGTGCATCAAGCAAACATAAATGCGTGCGCGATCAGCGCTATACATGACATTTATTGCGAAAACAACGCATCTTTGCACCATTACGCATCTCAATGAAATAACGCGGTAATGGTCATCGGGTGGAAATGCTTGTGAGCTTTTTCCCATCTTCAAGAAAAGCGTCATAAACCTGTTCGCCAAGCTGATGATGATGTTTCTGCTATCACCGCTCACCGAACGCATATATCTTGCTGGCGAGACATAAACACAAACACAAAGGATGCATGAATTACGGGAGCGGCCACGCAAGACGGGAATCTAAAACGATTGTAATATCGCCGAAAAACGCGAGGGCGTTCCATCTGGGCCTATTCCTGACAGTCGTCTGCAATAACGCCAGGCAATTGGCCTGTTTTTGCGTCGGGTCGGCCAACAGGTGATTAACCAGCCCATTGGCAGTCATAAGGGAGCCGTCGGGAAGGCAGCCAATGCGTCACGAAGACGGCGTCAGCGCAGGCAGCGTCAGCGCCGCCCGGGCAGCGCCGCCAACGCACCTGATCAGCCTCGTGACGTCATTGCCGCCCAGGGCGCAGAGCGCGTCGGAAACGGCGCAGAGGAAGAGGCTCCTGCGTGAGGACAGCGTCCTCTTGAGGACGGCGAGGACGGTGCGGGCCGCCGGACCCCTGGAAGGGTCGGCAGAGCGGCGGCGGCGGCCCGGCGTCGGCGGCGGCAGCTGCACGTTGATCTGGTTGGCGTTGTTGTTGTTGGAGCTGAGGTTGGAGTTGGAGCTGCTCACGTTGTTGTCGTTGTTGTTGTTGTTGTTATTGTTGTTGTTGTTGATGTTGTTGGAGATGTTGGCTACCACGTTGAAGATGGCCAGCACGAGCGAGAGAAACGCCATCTGGGAGATGCTGGAGGCGGCGGCGTCGGCGGCCGTCGGGCAGCGCTTTCCGCCGCCGCCGCCGCCGCCGCCCACCGGCAGGTACATGACCGCGCCTGACTCGGCCCCGCGCCTGCTGCGCGGCCGGCCGCCGAACGCGGCGGCGAACTGGCGCTGCATCAGCGCCAGCCGGCTCAGGTGCGCCCTCAGCAGCTCGGAGAGCACGGCCTGGACGCGGTGGCGCAGGACGCCGGCCGCCGGCGCCGACAGCCGGGCGGTTCTGGCGCCGCTCTGAGGCCCGTGTTCGACGGGACCCTGAGCGGCCGCGTCGGAGGTCGCGACTCGCCGTCCGGCTCGGGCCAGCGGAGGGGGAAATATCCCGGCCAGCGCCGGCGGAGGGAGGGATATCCCGGCCAGCGACGAGGGGCCGCGGCCCTCCGTCGCGTCCTCCGCCGCAAGCCCGCCCGCAGCCCGCGGCCAGCCACGGCGATCCCCCAGCAGGCCCTGGCCGAAGTCCGGCAGCGCCGCCATCGCCTCCTCCACATCCACCCTGTCCACCGCCGACGCTCTTGCCACTCCCCCGTCCACCCTGCCCACCGCCGACGTCCGCGCTAGCAGCAAGCACCCGGCGGCGGCGCAGAGTCGCAGGGCGCGCGACATGGTGCCTACCTGAGCGACGTCGTCCGGTGCCGGGCGGGAGCGGACTGGGCGGCGGGGGCCGTGCTCCGGCCGTCGTAGCGGGCCGTGCGGTCCCGTCACGGGTCGCTGGCGGCGCCGCGCTGCCGCCGCCGCCGCCGGCCGCCGGCCGCCGCCGCTCAGTGAGGCCGATGACGGCGCGACGGCGGCTGTCGGCCCTGGAGACGGCCGCTCTGCTTCAGCTCCTGCTCCAGCTCCTGCTCCAGCCTGCCGTCGGGTGAGACTGGTGTTTTCGAGGAGCGCCTGGTATCCGCTTTACATGGCGTCTTCAATGTCCCCGCTGCTGCCGGAGTCCTACAAAGGAAAGGAGCAGTAGCGCTATTTGGGATGTGATACACTTGTTTTTAAAACGGCACAGCAACGAACGTGATTCGTTCTAACTTCTGACGATTTGAACCTTCACTGCGGATGTGGGGAAATTCCCGGCGTCCCAGAATACTGGAATCAATCTGTATGTGTTGTTCGTAAACCTTTTAGGCTCATCGATGTTAAATGAAGGCCCAAGTTCGAAATCTGAATGGTCGTTTTGGTTGGCATGCAAAGAGACACCTATGGATTCTCCGTTTCAAAAATGCCATTGGAACACTTTTCGTTGCTGACATTTGTGATGCCTTGTTTGTGTGCATGCAAAAACATGCAATATTTCGGCCATATTTTCAACGTTATGACTTTCTATATTTTAAGTCGTTCTAAATCCAAACTCCGGTGAAATGCCAGTTCCACTTGGCTCCGAACGTATTGGGTTTTGCCGTGTTGCCTGTTTCCAGCGCTTGTTTTTGTTCCGCTGATCTCCCTACCACTGACGACGGTCATCTCGCACACGTCAGGTCCTGGATGGTTTACCGCTCGTCCGCGAACGGCACCGATTCCGAACCTTCCGAATACTGCCCGGACTCCGGACACATATCCACCTTCACCTTCCTGAACTTCGGGCTGGCCGCCACCAGCGCCGCCGTCAACATCGCCAACAACATCAACAACAACAATAACAACAATAACAACAATAACAACAACAACAACAACAACGATAACAACGTGAACGCCGCGAGCAACAACAACAATGGCAACAACGTCAACAACGTCATGTTTCAACGGCCGATGGGTCGGCGCCGCCGAGGCGTGATCGCAGCGGAGTGCGGCGATCGTCTGAGACGCCTACAAGACGTCGAAGAGGCCTGGTGGCTGGGTCTGGAGCTGTGGCTGGCCGCCTCGAGTTGCGTCGACTCCGCCTGCGTGGACCTGGCCCTGCAGCGTCGGCCTCCGAAACGCGCGTGGTCGCCGGAGTCGAAGCTTCTCTTCAAACACTTGAGGTGAGGCGAAATCGGCGACGTGGGGCGCTGCACGCTCCATGCTGATTTACACGCGCTTTGGGAGCATGACCAGAGGTTGAGTAGATGTAGATGTGAGCGATCCCTTTCTGATTTAATCACAGTAGTCCCCGTCTGAGGAGAATGTTTATGACTTGTTTCTTCTTCGGGGACGGGGAGGGGACAAATTTCCAATATCCTAGAAAAATCGGTATAACATGGCTTTAACAGAACTTCGAAGGTGGCATGCTAAAAATGCATCATTATCAGTCCACACCATGATTTATACGACATTTTATTGTTAAGATATAACTGGTTACGGTGTGGAGATATAACCGTTCCATGATCGTAGCCGAAGCTCTTTTCACGCGCAATCCATCCGCCCACCAAATAGTCCATGGCCGAGCGCTGCAGACTCCTGGTCGCCAGTATTTACGAGGTGGTTGATCGTCTCGTGCAACTCCAGGGAAACGGGCCCAGCTACCTTCGTTATGGGTGCATGGTGGTCTGCGTTGCCCGGTCTGTTTTTCTTTTGTTACCCTTTTGTCTGTTCATCTGGGGATATCTAGTCGTAGGTATATTAATCCTTTGAGAAGCCTCTTCCCTCCTGATAACATTGAGTGCTGGGTGTAGTCAGGTGCGACAATTTTTGTAGCTGTTGTCATTTGTTGTATCAACTTGCCAGTGTTTTTGTTCTTCATATGATATATGCATGAATGAGATGCCTGGGTTATGAATGAGATGCAATGGGAGCAAACAAAAAAAGGAAAACAACGATGGCACTGAGCACGTCTTGGATAGCGAACACTACTGTGTGGGCGTGAAAACACAGCAGTTTGTGTGAGAAAAAGGAACGTTGACTTGTCAGTTGGTGCATATTGCAGTAATTGCAGATTCTGAGCCCCATTCGTGCAGGCTTATCCAGGTATGATAGGCGACAGGCACTGGGGGATTTGTAAGCACGTTAAAAAAATACCATTCTCCATCTGGACTCCACAGTCAGCTCAGCAGCAATATGGGCGTACATGATCAGTGGATTGCCCGGGCAGTGCCAATACTAACTTTAAATGCCCATGTACACTTTTGTGAATGTTTTATCCAAAATTTAAGAGCAAACCAGATAATATTTTTCAAGGGATATCTTTTTATTTATTTATTGTGCCCATGTCCTTTAAGGTAAAACCCATAAGAGGTCTTCCATGCACGTGCGATCCAATTACGTCACAAAACAAACTTGACATTCTTAAAAAAGCAGGTAGGATCACACCATTCCTCACTGTTTTTTTCGTTTCTTGAAAAACAACCCAGAGCCAGTATTAGTATCCTGTTACACCTAGGATATCGAAAACGACAGACAGCGAGCTAGTGAATCCCGTCAAGATCCTGCACGGCGCCAAACAGAACATAAAACATAAGCATGAACTCGTCAAAGAAGGAAATGGAAAAAAAAAACAGAGGGCTAGATAAGGAAATGTTGAAATAGATAAAACATGCTGCATAAACAAAACAAAACTAAATCGCCAACCGCCAGAAAGACAAAGACTTTCCAGAAAAACGCCGAGTGGCTATATTTAGCCAGCTCGTACCCCGTGTTACCCGTAACCTGATGATAAGGTGTTCGTGGCTTATTGCGCCGCCAACCCTCAGTAATGTGGGCGCGTCACACGAGTCCCAGGGCGTGGACGGCTCACTCAGCACTAAGCGTCACCAGCCGCCGCCAGCTAATAGAGCGGAAATCCAGTGCTGCGACCCCGAGCTCGAATCAGAAGCTGGGTCCACGCCGGCCCAGCTGGAATCAGGAGGAGCTGGGTCCGCGCCGGCCCAGCTGGAATCAGGAGCTGGGTCCGCGCCCAGCGGAAAGCTGGGTCCGCGCCCCAGCTAATCAGCAGAGAGGGGCCGCCCCCCAGCTGGAATCAGGAGGAGCTGGGTCCGCGCCGGCCCAGCTGGAATCAGCAGCAGCTGGGTCCGCGCCGGCCCAGCTGGAACCAGCAGGAGATGGGTCCGCGCCGACCCAGCTGGAACCAGCAGGAGATGGGTCCGCGCCGGACGGGAGACCATCACTCGTTCACTCGTCGTCGAGTCGCCCCACAGGCGGCGTCTGAGGCGGACCTGGACGCCGGTCTGGACGCTGAGCGACGCACGACTGCGGCGATATGCGCCAGCGGATTGTTCGCGCACGACGGCCCGTCATTGGCAGCAGCCGGCTGAGCGGTCGTTAGAGCACGTTAAAAAAACACAAACACGAAACAAAGAAGCGGCAAAACAAAAACACGAATTGTACGCGCGGAGAATACAATTCGTATATGTGCCCTCCCTGCCACGAATGGGTATCTGTTTGGGATAATTTTAATTGCACTCACTATTAATCGGTTTCCAGTGAGGGCACGCGCCGACGTGTACTGAAGATGATTTGGACGTTTTTAATCTTCATCTATCACACAGCTAATTTTTCTATCAACGCATGCGTATTGGAATCAGCGTGCCCATTTTCATGTGTCTCTTGAAGTCCTACGCGATGTAGAACTAGAAATTCAAACTTTGGGTGCTAATTAACGCTAAAAAGCTCCACATCCGTTGACTGATAACAGCAAATTGCGAAAACCGAAACATTCGCAAAGTTTAGTATCGAGTTGAGGCAAATGTACCGTTTGCCTGGAAGATTAATGTTTTCCGGCGTGGTGCAGTAATAATAATAATAATCCGAAGCTGTCAAACGATTTTAGACCTCGAGCTTATACCTAAAGTAAGCATTCTTTTTACTCGTAGAGGGGTTTAAGAAATCTGGTTAATGGCCGCCGATTCTCTGTATTTCTCTTGCTTGTGCGGTACCAGTGGCACGGCTCCCACAGTCATAACGACCGCATACGTCATCTGCTGTCTGACGATATATGAATTATTTACCCCTCACGTTGTACGCTGTTTTATATACCAGTTCAGATACCCATGAAATACCGCAGACGACGTGATCAGTTGGCATGCCACTATGCCCATTGATCCTCCAGTAACCAAATGGAGTATGCCGAAATATCATACACGAAATATGATTAAAAAACGTATGAAATAGTATAAGCACGCAGTACAATCACGTTTAGCAAACACCGTGTACATTGCTCTGGCTCAGAGGGTCAAAGGGACAGTCAGATTAATATGCTAGATGTGTGAACGTACTGAGAGCACTATCTAACTATGCGTCGAACATTCAAGCTGCTTACCATGGTGATTTGAGCAAGGATTTGCTAATCTCTTTTGTCTTTTGCGTCTGATTTGACATTAGCGTCACTTCCATGGTCTGTGCACGCCATTTCATATACATTTCGCAAAACCTAACCAAACTAAATTCTAGCCGTCGTTGATGGGCTCGTTTTACTAATTTATTAAATCGCCATTGATTTGTTTATTTGATTTCATGCGTCCAGTAACAAGAAGAGATGAGGCGCCAGAGACCGCTCGCGCAATGAGTGACATAAAAATCTGTAATGATTACGTTATAGACAATGAATATTAGATGCTAACATTGTATGCTAAATCATGGGGATCTGGTTTTAAGTTAAACAGTTCTGTTGACTAAAAAATTTAGGTTAATTTGATTTCATTACAAATGATTATTAGACAGCACGAGTCATTGTGCGAGTGGTCTGTATGTTAGACAAATCACATCCTTGCTAAACGAGGAGCCTTGGAATCGGAGATCACATCCTTGCTAAGCCTTTGAATCGGAGCTGATGTGGCGAGACTGGCCTAAACCAAAAACAAGGCTGTGTTGACCCAAGGTGGATTTCGGCCCCTGCCCTTTCTCCTGACAGCAATGCCGTGCTGAACGGAGCTGTCAACGTGAGAACGTTGACGTGAGACGTGAGAACGTGAGAACGACACCCCGGCCCGTCTCGGAGGACCGTCAGCCGCGGGTCCGAGCCGGCCGGCGGCTTCTCATCGAGCGCCTCTTTCTCCGCCCGCAGCCATTTCGTCGCCGCCACGCTGCTCGGCGCCGGAGGTGCCAAGTCGCAGCCGGAGCGCGCGCTGCATTTGTCGACGCTAACGACGCGGAGACAATCGGCGTCGGCGGCCGTCGGCGGCGACCATGCGGCCGCCCGGAGGCGGCGCGGGGCCGTCGGCGGCGGCCGCGGCTCTGCTCGTCACGCTGCTGGTGGCCGCCGTCTCCGCGAACGGTGAGCGGCGGCGGCGACGCTTCCGTCCGCGCAGTCGGGGATTCTCGGCTCGGCGATTTAGCTCAGAAACGCCTCTCGCCGGAAATGAACTTGCGGTCGCTGCGCCGATGCGGCGGTAAACGCGAGCCGCAGATAATGAAAGACGGTGCGATATCCGACGTGTACAGACGGAGAGATAAACGTCCAAAATCGGAGCACTCGCTTTTACTTACTTTGCTAGAGTCTCAATGTTTCGCCGCATCAGTTCAATGTTACAAATGCTCTGCTGTTGCTGTCACGCTACATAACTGTTATGCCCTGAATGAACAAGTTCTGCGGCTTATTGTTGTTCTACTTTTGAACTATAATAACCTGGATAATTCGTGTTATGAACGACGGACATAGAACTTCATTTCGGAGTAATTTTGAAAAAAAAATGAGTTGAATCCCGCTTATCTGATCTTTTGGTAATGGTTTGATTCAGGAATGAAGACGTTTCGAGAAGATGGGTGTCTTTGTTCTTTGTGCGATCAGCAGGACTCTCCAAGATTCTTATCTCTAAAACAAAAGGAACAACGGTGTCTGCTATCAACGACACGATCTGAAATGCTGGAGTTCCTCCGAAATGCACGGGACTTGCGCGAAACATTTCCTGACACATATAACTGGATTCGACCGTGACAGATGGCTCCGTGGCCGGGTCCCAGGCGAGACCGAGCTGGCACGGGGCCGGCTCGCTCCGTCGTCACTGGCCTTGGCCTTTGACCCTGCGTGACTGAGGGGCAGCTCGTGCCTAGATCCGCCCTGTGTGGCGACAGGCCGTCACGGAAAGCGAAGTTGCTTACCGCAGACATTCTGGTTGACCCAAGAGCAAAAAAATGAGACTTTAGCGCTCTAAAGACCTCCCCGCGAGCGCCGGCCGGCGCGACCTGATCCCAAGCCAACTACCGAGTACTTCACCCGATGTCGCCGGTTGGTTGGGAACACCAAAAGAGCCGTCGCATTTGTGGTCCTCTAAATGCGTTTTACGGCTGAGCTGAACGTCCCCAGAGTCGCAGTCCGCGAATCGGCTGCGTGAAGAAACCGAACCTGGCGTACCTTTCATAGGAGTAGGCCTGTTCATGGCAATATTGCGTGGCCGTTTTCCCCTAAATTACCTATGTGTCTGCCTACTATTTGTAACGATTAGATCCCAGGAGAACAATTTCAGCCGTAACTCACCATTTTCTCTCAGCTCGTCCATTTTGTAGGCCAAGACATCGATGTGAATTCACAGACCATTGTAAGGATGACTATCGTCTGACTCATGCAGGCGGAACGATAGGGTCAGGCGACAGCTGCGTGGGATGGGCATCCCCAAGTCATCCGATATTTGCAGATCGTATTCTGTGTTATGAAATCTAAAAACTGCAACGAAGTCAAAAGCTGTAAAAGTAACCGAAAGAATGCTCCATAAGCAACAAAAGACAATTAGCTGAACTTTGGACTTTGCTAATGATCTTGAAACACACAAAAACACAAAGGGGTTACGTCCATTTCAGCTGTCCGGCGTATATACATGCATACATATATATATATATATATATATATATATATATATATATATATATATATATACACACATATACGCCGGACATAACCTTACTTGTTCCACGTACATTTGTTTCTGCGTTCCATGTATAATCCAAGATGGTGTGTGTAGAATCGTGTTGTTCGTTCTCAGCGTTTGGGAAACATCCTTCTTCGTGATACCGCAACCGCATACACCCGAAACATGACGGCGATCACAAGCGGGCCCAGTCGAAACCCGGAGGGCTTCACCGCTGCTGGTGTCAGCTGGCGCGAACAGGGAGACCGCCAGCCGGCCGGCGGAGACGGCTCGGAGGAGACGGCAGGCGCCCGCGGGGACGCCTCGGGGGAGACGGCAGACACCCACAGAGACGCCTCGGAGGAGACGGCAGGCACCCGGCCGTCTGAGGAGGAGACGCTCTACCCAGCGGGTCCCGCGCCTGGCAGCGGCCGGCCAGACCAGCGCCGGCACGGCCTCAGAGGGCGCCGAGCCGCCGCCGTCCCGTCCGATCCCGTGTCGTTCATGATGCAGAGCCCCGATGCCAGGTGAGGCCGCGCCGGGCGTTGTGTCCGGCCGGGACGCGGCTGGCAGGCAGGTGACAGGGAGGGAGCAGACGCGACGGTGCCCGTCACCTCATCCAGACCGAGCCGCTATTGTGAGTCAGAAGAAACGGGGGCCAGCTTTGCGCTGGAGGAAGGCTGGCACCGCCTGTTAAATTCGGTCGTTACATTAACAAGGATCCGGTTTTCCAGTCCTTGACAGGACACGACTATGCAGTTGCTATGTTTGCTATCTCGTCGCTTTTTTATTGCGCTCTTCGCTGTCCCTACGTATCATTTGGACAACGAAACAGCCCCTGCGGCATTATAATGTTCAGATGCTTACAAAATATCCCAATTATTAAAGGGCATTATGAATGTGAAAGCCTGTACCTCAGAAGAGCAATCTCGGCCGGCAGATGTGTAAAGTGCACCGACCTCGATGGAAACTTCTGGCACGATGTTCCAACAAACTTCGGCGGAGACACTCCTGGATCCCAGATCAGCAACGTTCGTCGCGAGCCCCTCTTGGACCCTGGCGGCCTGCCATTGGTCCAAGCCACCCGTCCAATTTGTTTTACCGCATAGCGGCGGTCGGGCGAGCCGTCGAGGACTTAATGAACCAGATCGTTAACATGCAAAGACATCGCCGGCACCCGGATGCCAGAAATTGGCGCACACCCCGGGGAACTGACTTGGGAGACGCCCGCCTCCGAGGCTGCCGCAACAAAAGACTGATGAATATTAATAAATCTCCAGTAGCCCAAAAAAAAACATGTTGTCGAACGCAAATGCCTTAATTTACGCCGAGGCTGTGGCATTACAAACGTCAGTCGCTTCTCCACGCTGCCTGTTGAGAAGTTCGGGCTTCTACAGGATAATTTGCGATAAATATGATCGGAGAGACATTGTGGGGTGATTTCGGAAGCTCGTTAAGCAAAGCTCCCTGCACGATCCTGGGCCTTACACTCCAGCGTGCGTTTCCAAGTAACGGCCTGTTTTGTGGCGAAAGTTTAACGTGCCTTCAGAGACACGACATGACAGTGTGGTACTCGCCATAGTTCTCTATCGGCCCGCCGCTAGCTGGCCCGCGGTCCAAATATCGAGCGCAGGAACGACTCGAACCCATTTTGCTAGGACGGGGATACCACGCTTTCCCAACTGAGCCTGCGATTACAGTGAAATTGAGCCCATAAGTTACATAAATATGTATCTCCTGCCAGCGTCGCGATGGCCCGATTACCCACTTTTGTTTCCACAGTTCAAACGTAGTATTCTATGAAGCTCCCGAAAAAGAAGAGGCTCCGTGCAGGAGCGGCGTCTTCTCCGTCTTCACTCTGATCAACTTCGCTATCGCGGCCGTCAGCGTCGCCAGCAACGTGCTCAACAACAACAACGACCGCAACAACAACAACAACGACCGCAACAACAACGACAACAACGTGAACGTAGCGGACAACAACAACAACGGCAACAACCTGAACATGATTGACCTGGGCGGAGCGCTGGGTCGCCGCCGCCGGGTCCTGCTGGAAAGGGAGCGCGACCTGAACCAGATCAAGGACGCAATCGAAGACGAGGCCGTCGTCCTCGAGGTGGTGGGGATCAGGACGCGACAGGACGTCAACGCGACAGCTTCCGAGACCACCGACCGACGCCGAACACGGAGGAGCAAGGTCTGCACTCAGGTGGCGGCGCAAATAGTCGCTGGTTTTGGCGTTTGTATCGCTGCCTAAAATGGATACACTATCGGGCACTGCGTTATCCAGGTCGCAAAAACTTCCATCCATTTGGGAAACTTAATACAGGCAGCACTGCGAGTTCGTGCTATCAGAATAATGCGCGATATTTCACAGCGGTAGTATGGCTTTCCGAAAACAGGGTTCAGCGTACCGATATCACCATATGTTCCCCGTCATCTCAATCCCTTGACATTGCAGCGCTGACCCCACTGACGTTTTCGATCGATGGCCCAACTGGCAGCCCGGGAACAAAAACAGGGGCTCGTCTGTCGCCAGATGAACTCCTGGACGGCAGCCGGACGAAACGACGACCCTCCTGCTGCAGCCGACGACATACGCCGTCTGGCGCTGCTGTTCCAGCTGACCTCCGATATCGCCTCCTCCCTGCCACCTCCGCTCGCTGCGGTCGTGAAGCACGTGATGTACGCGGCGACCGCGGCGCGTGATAAGTGATTCAAATGACTCTCCTAGTGGTGAGGGATGTGCTTCGGTGATGAGGCTGTCGACAAATGGCGTGCCGCCTCATAGGATGCCGAAGACGATAATGAGCCAAAAGTATTATAGCTCTTCTCCGTCACTCTTTCATCCTTGCTCCCCGTCTACCATTCGCTCTCCTTCTCTCTCTCTCTCTCTCTCTCTCTCTCTCTCTCTCTTCTTCTCTCTCTCCTATTCTTTTCACTCCCTTTGTCCTCAAGCCGACACCACGAGCGTGTTTCCGCGACAAGTCTCTGAAGCCCCCGCTCCGGCGGGTCCTGCAAGGACCGCTCAGGCGCGCGAGCCCCTCGGCCGACCGCGCCCTGCACAGCGTATTCACACGCCACTCGCCCGAGGCGCGGCGCCGCCAATCTGGCGGCGAACGCCGCCTCATTACCGCGCCACCTCCGCCGCCGAGGCCGGGACCCCGCCGCGCGCCGGCCGCGGTCGATGTCAGGCGCGCCGCCCAGCAGGCCGCCCCGGCGACGCACGGCCGCGCACTCCTCAGTCTCGCAGCAGATGGAAAACGTCCGGCGCGGCTTCCAGCAGGCAATCTCGCCGGCTGTCCGGGCGCCGACTTCGACGCTGATTATCTGAGCGGTCCCCGGGGAGGTGCGGCCGGCGAGCTCCGGCGCCCGGCGCGTCGTCCGGACGGTCAGCGCTTCTTCCCAGAGACGACGGCCGTCCACCCAACAAGAGTGGTGTCTCACCACCTAATAATACGCAGCTGTGCTTGAATATATATATATATATATATATATATATATATATATATATATTCCAGTAAATATGGCGTAGTACTTATGTTGTAGCAGTTTTTATTCAATGCCAAGGAAATCCTGCATTTGATAAGTTTCTTCTTCGTCTGCTCTAGTTTCCGTATGAAGTCTTTGACAAAGGCCAAGACTGTTTTTGCCGAAAGACGAAGACTTAATACAGAAACTGGAACGGACGGAAAAGAAGCTCATGAAATGCAGAACTTCAAACAGGCGCCACCAGTTTACTCGCTAAACTGAAATCTGCATAAAACCACCCAAGTCGAACTGCGAAAAAATATTTGAATGTTGCAAGAAACTGCGGTGTAAACTGTGTGTGCGGATTGTTGCAGGAAAATTCAGTGATCTATTTAGCTATATCCAAAAATAAATTTATTTTTTTAAATATTTAAATAAATATGGAAATGGAATAAATCGTATTAAAATCTCCACCCCACTCGGAAAATGAAAATGCAGATTTTGCAAAGACGTAGCATGGAGTCAGAGAAGCTCCATATTAAACTCTCAGGACATGCTGCGACGTAATGCAGGTCACAGTCACTATGCATTGTAAATTCACCGGCAATATGACTGTGAAGAAGAGCTGAAATTCAAATTGCAAAACATGATCGTGCTTATGACGTCATTAATACGTGACCGAAGGTGACCTTGTTCTCAAATTTTTCTCAGTATGTGTCCAATTGTTGTAAAAAAAAACACTGAAAGTTTCAGGACACTACATTTGTTCCTTTGGAAGATTCCTAAGAAATGCTCCTGGAGACGCGTGAAACGCTTCTTCCAGCCATTTCGTCAATTCGTTCATTCGTTATGGCCAATTATGTCGTTCGTTGGAATGTCCGCTGCCTTGATCGCTCGTTGATTCCTTCTGTTTGTGCATAACGTTAGAACGGTAGAGTTACCCCACTTTGGTAGGTGGTTTGACCGTTCCATTTGACCGTTCCATAGTCTGACTGCACCCCCTGCACATGGGATTTTGTATACGACACCCTTGCCTATGTTTAATCCTGTGCTTTTTACCATGAGATATAAGTTCACCTATTTTCTTTCCAGATGCAATGGCTGCTGTTACTGATAAACATAGGTAAAAAGCATAAAATGCAAATGATGAAGATAAAAAGCACAGGCCCAGAGACAAGAGAGACAATACAAAATTCTATTTGGGCGTGTGATAGGACTTACTTAGTAGGAAATGGTAGGGTAATTGAGACAATCATAAAGGAACATAAGAGGAATATTAAAAACCACATGCCATACAGTGTATTTGTCGCTCACATTGAACGGTCAAACCACCCACCAATATGGGGTGACTTGTCTATTCTAGCGTCATGCAAAAACGCAGAAAACAGACAAGCGATCGAGGCAGCATGTATGCAACGAACAAAGTGTTTAACGCGAGTGCGGGGCCCTGCCTCACCCAGTATTGGTTTATCCCTCAATATTTTATGCCAGTTTTAACAAAAAAATAGGTAATAATAACTAAAAGGACGGCCGCAGTTTCATCTTTTATTTATTTATTTATTATTATATTTATTTAATTCATCTTTTATTTCATGAAAATAGGGCAGAATGCAGTGCAGGACTGACTTTTGCTCCGACGGACGGAGCGGCGAGGGTCTCGGGGTGATGAGCCTGCAATGCCACGACATGCATAAATTAGATTTTATGGTGAATATCGACTCAAACAACGTTTTAACATAGTCAAGTGAGAATTGTTAGATAATCCGAGATTATTCAAGGTGACTGGTTTAAAATTGTCTTGGATGACCTAAGATGACCTTGGATGACCTGAGAGGACTTCTAGATGTTACTTGACAATCGTGTTGGTTAATTCTGATGCAACATTCGACTTCAACATCTATTGTTACCTACAAAAGATATGCACATCTGAGAACGCATTTAAGCCGACGACCCTGCTGGACAAGGGCTGACCTAGCACGACCTGGATCGGAATCCATGGGTGAAATGCATTCATGAGGTGTACAGATAGACTCATAGTTGATTGACGAACGCAATGGTATCTATTTTGCTTCACTGTTATTCACTCTTTTGCATTCATTTCTTCTTTAACGCGAAAAAGTACCACTTTCTGCTGATTTCTGACCTTTGACCCGACTTGAAACGTCACCTGTTGGCCTCAGACCTTAATAAGGAATACCGGTCGCGATATCTCGTCACGTGCAATACGCTGGTTCTTCTGCGGCGCTCTATGACGCATGATGTGCAAATCGTCATGGGTCGTTCCAACCCTCCCACGTTATGCAGAAACCCTTACACGAGCGAGAGATAAAGCGCGGCAGTGCCGATAAACTTCCAAACGGCCGGACAAAGGTGCACCGTGTGAAATAGGCACCACTTGCAAACGCCAGCATGCTCTAATGTTCCAATGACGCAGGTTTTTTTTCGTTTCAGGCTGGCGACTTTGGACTTGTGGGAGGATCTGAGTGCTGACTTCAAGCTTACTGTAGAACAAAAGTTAGAACTAAAAAACTACATTGTCTCAGGCTGAATGGACCATGGCATAATGGCGAATTAGACACATTAGAAAATCGCTTTTTTAGTCGGTATTTACCACCACCGATATTCAGTATTTGTACGAATATATGGACTACAATGTAGATGCCTTGGTAAATAGAGGCGCAGCCATGCAAACCTGTTTACATCCAAAGGAGGTAATGATGAGCTAGACGATGGAATCGTGATATCACTGGCATACCTTGCATTTTTGGACATTTGCAGCAATAATTGTCGAAAATATCACAGCGTTCCTTTTCGTTCCTAGCACATGCAGAACATTGTTCTGTCAGAGGGATTGTGTCCTCTCAATGATTCGACGAGTAGGATGACGAGAAAAATAACGATAACCTTTGAAAACCTAATTAGACGTCATATGACACTTCCGGGACATTGCTTACCAGTACATCTAACCCTGTTGCTTTGTGGAATATCCGTGCGATTCATAAAGCACGACGCCAGAGGTGAAAATAAGTGCCAACATGGCAACATACGACGGTGGAAATTTACGACCTCTGGCAATTCTCCGTGGCAAAAATAGAACCCCGGGGACTCGGAACACACAAGCTGGCTGTGGGGTCCTAGCTTCGTTTGGGTGTTATTCACAAACTTTCCGAGAAAATGAATAAAACTTCCAAAAATTCAACGGAATCGGATGAAGGATGAAGAAGGATTTGCAGTTTTTGGATTTGCGGAAATTGCGGATTTGCGGAAACACGAAGGATTTGCAGTTTACTCCTCATTCACCATATTTCCCTGGGGGATTTCGAAAGCCTGAAGTGTTCACTGCCTGTAAATGCATTCGTTGACGTTCATTGTCAAAAACCTCTACTTGGTCAAAACGGCAACGTTCCACCGGAAGGAGTCAAAGGTGGAAACTGGAGGAAGTGTTTTACACAGGTACACAAACCGCAAAATGTCGAATTTGTGTACCAGACCGATCAAAAATAGTTTTGCTTGTCTGGTAAGCCACGAGGATCATGCTGATATTCCCATTATGTGTCCATGAAGCCATGGCTCACGAAACCTAGAGGTGGGAAACCGCCGCAGACGGGTTTTGTGTGTTTAGTATTTGTTCGTAACCGCCCGACAACGTGAAGAGGGCGAGTAGCCACAATAAAGCTAGGAAGAAATTATACATGCTATTCACGCTCAAATATTAATACTGGGCACCGTTTCATAGTTCACAATGCGTGCGAGAGGGCTGTCTAAGCAATCGTAAATTGTCCTTCAAATCGTATTTTACTCCCTTGCTCACTTTGACATCTCTGTCCACTCAGACATTTCTGGTTCAAAGTACCTTGATAGGGGCGCTTCGCGCCGAAACTGAAGTGTCCTTGATTTGTGCGTCGGCTGAGCCTTTTCCTGCGCTGGGATGTTAGGGTACCTGCAGTAAGATTACATGTCAAATAGGAAGGAACACTGTTACCCAGTGAAATTCAGCGGTTTACTCAAGGTCCTAAAAAAGCTTCAATAATAGCCTAAGCCGTAAAATAGGGTTTACCCAACAGTTTATTTCTGGAAAACCACACTTTCAGCACACTGTTGCACAGGACGTTAAGTGCAAGCGCGTGACATGCCGCAGAAAGAGTATTACATGGTTTTCAACATCGAACACACTGCATTACGTACCCAAGAAATAACTTCAGTATTACCCATTTGATGCAGTTACGTTCCATGGTTTTTGGTCAAAAAGTCTTGAAATTTCGCAACGGAACACTGTGTTCCAAGCTGTATAAGTATAAAGTGATGCGTCGAAGTTTTCACAGTGGCACATCCCCTTTTCGGAATGGTTTTCATGTTCGCCAGGCATTTGGATGCATTCATTGCCTTATCTTCGCGGCGAAAAAAACAAAACACTTTTCATACAATATCACGCTGAATTTCATTATCTTGAGGGAATCCAGGTCAGCCGTCGAAGATGCTGGTCTAGCACCCACAAATAGCTTCACCCATGGAAAGAGGTCCTAACGTGTCGAAACTAGACCCTCTTACTTTTTAGAGGTTTTAGCATTTGACACGCAGCGTTATCGTGAAATTACTTGTCTGAATCCCTGTTGAGCTCCCAATGATGTTCTGAATCCTCCAACCATAGCTTAAAAGAAAACAAACATTAAAACCCATTTTGCAGCATGTTTTGTTTTTGTCTCCTGAAAGACGGTCGGAATATATCCGTTGCTCGATTCACTCGATAGACCACTGGAAGATCAACATTGGGTCGAAGCAGCATGCTGCATATCACGGTGGGTCAGAATGCGATGATGTTGGTCTTTATGCGCGGCCATCTCAGATTCACGATGTCAGAGGCCTGTTGACTTGTGCTGCAACGCGGACTGCTGCGTGCTGATTACGTACAACCCAAAAACAAGCAAGGGAGAAGGCATTTCTGTGTGACATTTTCGAGCCATTTCTAGGTTCACCGAATTAGACTGGACAATGCACATAAGCAAAGAGGGTGAGAAATCCACTGACGATACAATTATTTTCTTTTGCCAGAAGTAGAAACGCCACAAATTTTTGCGAAACTTGGAAAAGAAGTATTTTTTAAGATGGGGAGTTATTAAGGGATTCTATTTTTGGTGGTGACAATGCCATGGTGGAAGATTTCGTTCGTGGAAATTGCGACCGTTTTTTCACCTCTGCACGACGTTACTAACAAAAGAATCCGACAGCCTACCTCAAGATTTGTGCCATTGCGTTTGTACCTGAGCCTTGATATTTGTGACCATATTTATGTTTTTTTTTTTAAGTCAGTAAGGGTTACGTGGTATACAAAGAGCTCTCCCGGCGTTTTGTCCATGGCCCAATTGTTATATGTGAAAATCCTGAAGGAAGAACAGGAAAGTCTCGAAAATGCCAGCTAAATAAGAGAATCCGACTGGCAGCTCTCAGTTTTCCATAGTGAGCAAAAATGTTATGTTCCGCAAATAGAAAATAAGGGTGAAACATTAATTTTTCCCATCACATTCATTAGTTTCCTGGATTTCCTCTTATTTCAGAACGCTGCTGCCAATTTCTCCCCTTACTCTCTTTCGCTTTCTCTTCTCGTTCTCTCTCCCTGTCTTTGTCACACACAGACACACGCCTTACTTTTCCTTCCATCTTTTCTCTCCCACCTCTTTTTTTTCTTCGCTCCCTCTTTCTCCTCCTTTTCTCTCCTGTTTCGTTTTGGCTTGTCTTCTTTTATCAGCAAAACATATTAAGCTGTCTTGACTTATCTCTTTGGATGAGTGGCTAGCTGTCAGAAGCTTGAACGCAATGCTTGCCCCACTAAAAGCATTGTAACCCGATTTTCAATCCCGGAGGCCCTTAGTTAACACTTCAAAGTGATAAAAGAGAGGGAACAAACAAACATCCTAGCGAGTTTTAACTACATGGAAAATAGCACCGCTGGTATTAAACTTGTTTAGGGCTGCAGACTGTATCACATGCTCATCAGTTTGTGGGTTGTAATCCCTTCATTATGTTGTCTAAGTTGGCTTGACAAGGCTTTGCTGGCTACGTCTCCTTGGATTCAGTCAGGAGTACCCGGAAATCTCCAATACGTGATGGCCTTTCAGTCTTGTTTTGAGCGGTTTCTAATAGGTTACCCTATGCCTCAATGTTTATGACATAAGCGATGATGAGCACGGGAACTTTACGAACTTCAAACAAAGGACATTTAACAAAGGCATCGCGAAATGGAAAACAAACGATTTCATTATCTTGAGAAGAACAGTATTTTGTCCCAAAAAAGCTAGGAAAGAGTCGCATTCGTCGATTATATCACGAAAGCTGTCTGTGGAATTCATGGCTCTTGACATAACGAGACAAAACGCAGAACAAAACGCAGGACACAAAACGAAGAACATAAAAAATCAACAAAAACATTCACGTCCGTGTTGAAAACTCTACTTAAAACTGCACGAAGGTGCCAATCGTCACCAGCCTTGAGCCCTTCCCTCGATCTCAGCGAAGTTCAGAATCAGATATGACTCAGATTCGGATTGTTATTGCGAACGTTTATTCCATACTATCTTGCATACAGGTATCGCAATTAACCCCAAATATCACCTGCCTCACACAGTGAATACGTGTTCTCCATCACGCTTTCTCGAATCCCTATTTCGATTTATGTCTATATTGGTGCTTATCAAAATCACACTGTGGAGTAACAACAGTAAGACATTCATCAGGCCGAAGATGCTTCGCTTGTGGCGCGGGCGCCGTGGGCCTCGTGGTCCCAGTGGCAACGGAAGGACAGACCGCAACGTCTTCAAAGCATTCTCCGTCGTGTCGGACGACGGAGGGCCTGGCGGCGCGCGAAAGGTCGGTCCGATCTGGATGTCTTGCGAGCGAACGCGGGCGTTTTCCCTCTTCAGTTCAGCGACGGTCTGCGTTGGAGCCAGATGTCTGGCAGCAGTTCTGCTGGGCCGACAGAACGTCGTGGCGAACATCCCACAACCGACAATAAACGTCACAAACGGAATCAGTCGCATCGTGAGCGTTGGACGGTGTTACCCTTGCAAGTTTCTGAACAAAGGCATCGATCGCTTCATAATTGTGTTGTCGTTGTTGTTGTTATTATTATCGTTGTTGTCGTTGTTATTATTATTGTTGTTGTTGTTGTTATTGTTGATGTTGTTACTGATGTCGATGATTGCATTGAAACAGACGAGTAGGAAATTCAGCAGACCGAATATACTGCTGCTATCTCTTGGCTCCACTCTTCCTGGGGCGGAGATGCGAAACTCGGGAGACGGCTGTTCGCTGGACGTGAGACCGGCCTGCTGCGACAGGCGCCGTCCGGGCTGGTCGTCAGGTTGAACCCGCAGGCTGGGTCGCGTCTCCGAGACGGCCAGCAGGCTCAGCAGCGTGGCGCCCAGCACCCAGAGGAACCTCATCGCCCGGCGATCGTCGCAGATGTCTAGGGCGATGGGTCTGACCTGACCCCAGGCCCCGGGAGAGGTCAGCAGGCCGCGAGAGCTGGCCTGACGCCACCCGGTGATGTATGGACGTGAGGAGGCCGCCTGCTGATGTGTTCACTGAGGTTCGCTGCTGGGCTGGTGCTCGGCCGAGGGAGGCGTCACACGATGGCCTGAAGTCCCCGAACTTGCAGCAGTTCGGGCCGACGCAGGTCACAGTCGCCCACGGCTGAGATGCGTTGCGTCTCACCTGATCGCTGCACCGCCGCCCGCTCTGCCGCCACGCGGCGAACTCAGAGCTCTGGTGCAGCAGCTCTGCGAAGCGGCCCGGCCTAACGGACCCCGCGACCCCTGCACTGGTCCACTGCGCCGTAACGCAAGACACCGCTGAGCGCGCCGGCCCAGCGCGCCACACGAACGTCGAGGTCCGCGTACCGTGGCAGCGGCAACCGGACCAACGGCGCGGAAATCGCATAACTTGCGGAACTGCGCAAATGGCGGAGGGTGACACAAAAACTATGTCGTGGCATGTGCGACCATTCTGTTATTGCTGGAACTGTGCCACGCGGGCACATTCTGGACCGTTTTGTGGATTGCGATGAGAAGCTCAGTTAAACGGCCGGATTAGAGCGACGTATGGCGATTCTTGTCTGTTAAGCGTGGCGAGAAGACGATTAATACTGAAGAGGTACTAATGTCACTCGGTATTTCACACTCATTTTGTCCCAACGACTAGCTTGCTACAAGCTATTAGATCTCATTTCATGATAACGAAATTCTGTGTCTGTTTTATGACGCGAAAGCAATGCAGAGACAATGTAAAAATATCCCCAGTCAGTCCATTACAGGTTTTATAAACCAGGACCTTCTTGGTATCAGCAAATGTTGAATTCGCTGTGCTTCACTGGCGAAGCTGGGTGTATGAAATACACGCAGTCCTGAAAAAACACTTGAGTGAAGGGGCTCTTCCTCGTTTAACACAAGTTTTGAGCAGAAATAAAAAAGTTGTAGCCCCTAGTATCGGACGTCGATTTATAATGTACATCTTGTATTTCGACAGTATGTCCTACCTCAGCATAAGGTCTTAACACAAGGTCGCTTTTTTCCATCTGAGCTTTGAGCAAATATTCACAGATCTACCATGAGCTTAGCCCATACATGGAATCCGCGCTGGTGGTAAAATGCTTAAAGGGTCGAATTGAACTGATTTACAGTTGGCTCTAACACTGAGAGATGAGTCACTGCCTCTGCAGACATCAAACCGCACCAGAAGGAAATTGTCTCGCTGTGTTACGCATCCGGTAAGGAGAACGTCCTGTCGCATTCTGCTGCAGTGAGATGCTTCATGATTTACGAATGCATATGCATGACGTATTAAAAAATGCAGGCCTTGTACATTTTGCTGTAGACATGAACGCTATGTTAGATGACAAGATATTCTGAAACAGCTCTTGCCATACCGACCTTAACATGCGCAATGAAGGGGAGGAACCATCTGCCTTTTTCTGAACTTCTTTATGCATGGCTCTCCAACGAAATAGCGAGAATCGCTGCTTTATGTTTCGCCTCAAAAAAGCATATAGCGCGATATTTAAACAATTTCATTACTCGGTCGAAATTTGCGTACGTACAGCCATTCACCCATGTTCCCGTACTCATAGCGCTACAGCACATTCCGCATGGGGGGCACATTATTTGCACCCTCCCTCTCCAAGATCTAGAGAACTACCAGTCCGATTTTATTGCAACAAACAATGATCGATTCGCCATACCGTAAACTACATTTTAGTAAGTAGAAGTTTTGAAAATCCCGAAAGGAACGAATTTAGGGGAACAAAAAAGCCTGAAAGGAATATCTTTTTAATTGGTGTTTTTTACTTGGCACTTTTACTTGGTAAAACTCCGTTGTTTACGCTCCCCATTTTCATTTTGAAACATGAATCGAGAGCTAATTGATGAGAATCTTCCAAACGAATCACAAGTTTGCAGTTTTGGGGAAATTCCTTAACATTTAAAGGGCTTGGAAAGTGGGGAATACGTTTTCCAAAAACTGAATTAATATAAAAGTTAAAAATATTTCTTTCAACTTTCACTTTTCATGTTATACTAAAGAAATACAAATTGTGCTGTACTATTTCCATAGTTTTGGCAACGGCGGCCCAGGGATCTCAAAAACAGGAACTGTCATTTTATCTCAAATGACCCCAAATTACCTCAGAGTCACATGCAATACCCTTAAGCTCATTTCATAGTCTTTGAGAACGTTTCAAGTCATTTGAATTATCTTTATTTCTTAAAGTGCCGTCTATGGCCATAGTGATATATAACATGTGCACTGACATACGCACATTTCAATTCATAGCACCGTAACCCGACCTGATATAAATCTGGAACTTAAAGCACAAATGGGGGTTCAGGGCTGAGCTGTGACTGTTTTGAATTTTGCATTTTGAAAATGAGCTTCGAAAATATTTACATAAAACCACGTTTTCACTTTGACCTCGACGTGATTTTGTGAAATGCCTTCATATCATCCAAAATATTTTTGCATATTTTTCCGGTTATACGTCCAGTTATCCCCTTTACGCTCATTTAATGCTATAAGTTTGATCTTCAAACCCCCATTTTTGCAGCCATTTTTTTCTGCTTTTAACATTGCCAAAAATGCCGTGATGTTCCTCTCAAAAACTGGAACTGGGTTCGCCCCCGAGCAAAATCGAGAGTTGCTTCAGATACTTCGAAAATGGCGAGCGAAAAACCGAGGGAGCTTCTGGAGCTTACCCCCCCCCCCCTTACGGGAACAGGGTTAAAACTGAGCTTACGATCAGTTGGCCCCAAACGTTTGACAAGACTTTGCAATAGCAGCTTTAGCTTTTGAGATAGTCTGTTGTAATTTGCCAGTTGCCATGTAACAGCACGTCACATTTCCTAGCACAATTGTAAGCCTAAGGCTAATTCAGGTCACCTAAGGTCATACCACTGAAATTAATGTCGTTATTTCGTTTTTCAGAAAATGTAAAATCTACACGTTTGTTGTTATTGTCTGCATGTTTTAAAATTTATTATAATTTCTTTTTTGAGGTATGAAGCATAAAACGGTCATTTATAAAAGCAAATAGGAAACAGACACATGGAACGATAAAATTCAAGCCGCACCATACATATACCAAACATACATTTTTCTCCTTTTCGATGCTTCCTGTCGAAATCTCTTTGTTATTTTTACTTTAACTGTTGAGCCATCTTGCTTTTTGTTTTAGGTGTCAGACTGGACTAATTTGGATTTGGTCGACATCTTGGTTGATGGTGGGCGTCCTCTCCCGAATCTCTATGATCTCCAATGGTGCAAACTATTCATCTGTCTGTGCGTTTACATTTTTTTCCAGATGACCGTTGCATACTTCATGCCACCGCAGAACGAACCGCAGTAGGTGCCGCAGTATACGGAAAATACCAACAAAAAATGGAACTCTTCGAACGCTCCGAAAAACGAAATAACGACTGCATTATCGCAAATTATAAACCCAAACGTGGCATTAAAAGGTCATATCACTGAAATGACTGAATGAAGGGATGCAATACGAAAACATGACAAAAAACATGCGTGTAGAAAACAAGAGTGTAGTGCTGGCCTGACATACTGTTACGTCAGAACCATACGAGAAGGTGTAACCCGTTGCCGGCCGCCAGGCCGTGTAGTTGACAGCCAATCGTCAAAACGATCACTGCTCATCCAGAACCTTGCCCTGATATGTTTTTCTTTTTTGATTTTTTCTTCTTTTTTATCTGAATTACGGCAACTATACGAAGTTTAACTCTTCTGACAAAAAATGTCAAGATATTGGGGCCCAAACAAAAAGCAAAAACACGAAGAAAAATCGTAATCACAGTCCATGTCGTCTATAACCTAGTACAAGCTTTTATGACCTTAATGTCTTATAGTCCTTTTTCAAAACCTTTCTCCGCCCCTCCCCACTCAACTGAGCGTCATTCACCACTACGTCCATAAAACCATTCCGCTAAATGGCTCGTAAAAGTACGGTTCCTATTTGGGTGGCCTGGGATAGAGGATTTCCACATTATGACAAAACGTGTCCGACAACACGATGACACCACAAACGGGACATCATCTACTTGCGTTCGTCGTGCATCGAATAAAGATACTTCCCTATATTCATAGGGCTAGGGGCTTGACTAGCGCTCAGCATCCATGTCGTGCAAAGCCATGAACAGAAGATGACACAGATGCATCTTTTATTCTTGTATTTTTCGCAGAGTACAAGCATAAAAGTCTTCAGTGCCGTAGAGCAGTTAAACTGAGGCTTACGACAGAGTAACGGGTACGAATCTCTGTATTACGACGGAGATGTCTTGCTTGGACTCATCAGTCTAATGCGATATTGGTTTAATGTGAGATCAGAATACGTAGGAAATGACAGAGACTCATTTCCAGCGTTGATGGTTGGACCTAAGAGAAATTTCCCTCTGCCTGGACGAGATGATGGTATATTTCCGCCATGTCTCGTCTTTTTCGCCTCCGCCTCATATTATTATTATCGTTGTTGTTATTGTCATTATTGTTATTGTCGTTGTTGTTATTATTGTTGTTGATGTTTTCATTGATGAGCAGGACGCTGTTGAGCAGCAGCAGCAGGAAGCTGAGGAAGCCGAAGATGGGCAGACCGCCGCCGCTCCTGCCGGCGTCACTGCGGGAGGCCGCCAGGCGGTGGTCGCCGTCATCAGTCCGGCCGGCGCCGGCGTCAGAGCCCGCTACCGACAACGGGTCACCGGACTCGGCGGACACGAGCCGGCCGGCGGCGGCCGGCGGCCCCGTCCGCGCCGGCAGGGCGGCAGACCGGCCTCCGGCGGCCAGCAGGAGCTCGGCCAGCAGCGCGACCAGCAGCGGCGCCCCGCTCAGCATGGCGGCCGTGCTGCGGCCAGCCGTCCCGGCCCCGCGTGACGTCGGCCAGCGCCGCTCAGCGTCAGGGGCCGGGGGGGGGGGCGTGGAGGGGCGTCCTCGGCAGGCCTCCCTGCTGAGTCGCTGATGACGGTGGCCGGGCGGAGTCGGCGGCGGAAACAAAGGAGGTCGAGGCAGAGCTCTGAAAAAGGACGAACGGCGTGACGGATCGGGACAACGAGACCGCTGAATCAACACTGCGCCATCGGCCACCTCCAAATCTGGGAGATCCGAAAATAAAGGCGAAAGTTTTTGCTTACCTCATTCTGGGCGGTCCCAGGTCATCATTTCCGAGCTGCGATGAGATTTGGCGTTAAAATATCACGCTTGAAATTCGCGTTGCTCGGGGACGGTTGGTCAGCTTAAGCGAGAGGCAACACGTGCCTCACGGCGTGGACATTTCATGGATGAGTGAACTTTCATCAAATGGGAACACACCATACCCGTCTCAGAAATTATGCGCTTTCCCATCGCAGCGGATGAATTATGCTCAAACTCATGCCTGTTTCAGGTAGACGAGAAGAAAGCTGAAGGTCACTGGCTTTGTCGCTCTAATTTTAGTATGGAGAAAAGCGGAAAAGGGAAAAAATCTCGGGGATTGGCGCAAAGCTGCCTTAAGATCCGGAATTTAAATTCAACGATACGGACGACCGCGGCAGGGTGGCGCAGCGTCGCGTCATGTAAGCCGACTACTGCCATTGATATACCATTACCATGTGCTAGTTACAGATGCGTCTGATTCTTACTTGACCTGACCAGTGATTTCACCATGAGATTTCAGATCTACCCATCGCTTTCACACTGGGGGGCATGGGCGGAATGATCATCAACCAATTACGTCTCGAGGAAACGAACGGTGTTCAAAGAAGTCTCATGTGCAAAACAGGTGGCTGAATGGAAGAACAAGTGGTGTTATACAAAAACCGGCACAAAATGCAGGTAGGGATCCATCCAGTCAGTCCGGGCCCTGTTTCACATTACACTGACCTGAACAGTACAGCGGGCAGGCGTCAGCTGCGCTCGCCGCAGCCTGAGACCCCGTCTCTCCCGGCCGGCCGTCCCAAGCCGCCGGCGAGCCCGCGGCGTGTCTGCGTCGACCGGACCCGTGGCGACGGCAGCGTCGCTCTGGCGGCGGCCCGTCTCAGGGGCCGTGGCGCGGTGCGGTGCGGCGCCGGCCGCCGCCTGCGGTAACGGTGTCCCCGAGGCGGTGGCGGCCGCCTCCATATTGGCAGAGCAGGCCACTCGCGCCCGCTGATTGCCGGAGTTGGCAGCGTGAGGGCCGTTCGAGCGCCGTTCGCCCCCGTCCAGGTGAGTTGGGGCAGACTCGTGGTGCGTAGCAGCCCGCCGGAAACGACTGCAGTGCCCGGGATGAGTCGCCAGCAGGGTGGAACTGGGTTTATTGCTCAGGAAGTGGGCGAGTAACAGTTATCGCCTCCTGCGATGTGGAATGCTGGGACGTAATTTGGTTTATTGCACAGTTCGCGTCGTATTTGAAATGTCGTGTCCTCCATTTTTCAGATCTGCTCTCACTCCACCTCTCTGTCTTTCTCTCTCTCTCTCTTTCTTCCCTGGATGCTATTACTCTCAGAAATATTTAACATATTTTCACAAACTTCAGTCGATGTAACGTGTAGCACGACGAAGCTATGCATTGCAAATGTGAAGCTTCGAGACTGTCTTGGTCTATCGGTTTCCACTATTTATGATTCAGAAACAGGAGAATGGATTTTTCCTATTTGCCCACATAAGCACGCCCTCAGTCCTACGGTATATATCCTATTGTAGGTTCCAAGTCCGTTAAGCAGAGTGCTTAACCCCCTTCCAGTACCCATAACGCTGGTGCGCATGACTGTATGGGCGTGGGGGGAGGGAGAAGGCTTATTCGGTCTTCTCCTTGAGATCTCCAGAACTACCCGTCTGGTTTGATTTGAATAAACGGTAATCGATTTACTGTGATGTGAACTACATTTTTCTAAAAAGAGATCTTGAAAATCTATACGGGGAAAAACAGAAAGTGGGGTATTTTACTTTTCATAACTCCGATGTTTATTAACCAGTTTTGATGCATCTGACATGAATCGGGGGCTAATGAGTGGGCTGTTCTTTTTGGCCCATATGTTTATAATTTTGAGAAAACTCATGGGCGTTCACAGGGCTGGAAAATGGGAGGAGTATTTTTTTGTACACTGAACTACCATAAAAGCTTCAAATATTTTGCAACCACTTGCTGCTTATTCTGTATTTCAGAAGTGTAAGTCGTTTGAAACTGTTTGTATAATGTTGGCTAAGGCGGAAACAAGGGCATGAAAGGGGAAGTATCATAGTCGTACGTTAATCAGGCCGATTTATGGCTTTTGACCTCAGATGACCTTAGATGACCTCGGAGTCACATGGCTCATTACCAGCCTTAGGTTCATTTCACAGTGTCTGGAAGCATTTCTTATCACCTGAATGGACTATATCTAGTAAACCTCTGTTTATGACCGTCATGATCTGGGCTACGCGCTCGAACATTTTAGGTCATAGCTCCTTGACCCGACCTGACATCGACCTGAGATTTAAAACACATGCATGAAACATTTTGCTGAGCTAAGCGCATCTTGCGTTTAGTTTTTAATTAGCGCCAAATGTATTTACGTAAAACTTAACACCGACCCTTAACCTTCTCTTGACCTTGTAAAATGTCCTTAGGCTAACAAAAATGTTAATGTTTGCCCAGCAGTGTATTTATTTAATCATAACAAATTTGAGGCACTATCTTAAATTTTTCGCAGCCATTTTTCTTTTACCTTAAACAGTGCCAAAAACAACCTGAGGCGCTTTCCAAAAACATGGCCTGGCTCCACACCTGGACAAAACCAAACTGTGAAAATTTCGCATAATACGTTTAAAGAATAAATGGAAAGTGACCAGTTTCGTGTAACTGCTTCGTTAAGCAAGGAAACACCCTGGAAATGGCGAACAAAAAACTGGAGGGCTTCTTAAGCCCCCACCCCTTTTATCCATAGGAAATAGTGTTAAGGTTCAATCGCAGAATTATGAGCATCCACAGAGCGCCGAGACACGACACCACTTCTCCGCGCGTCGAGCCGTAAAAGTAGGCTCCTTCCGGCAGTGGCCGAGACGGACCATTGAGCTGGTAATGGCCCGCTGCGCTGGCCCGGGCGACCGCGTCCAACATCCGAGGCGCCGCGCCAGGCGCCGGAGGCGGCGTCCAACCGGAGCGGCCGTAAACGGGCGATCCGTCCGGCCTCACTGACGCCGCGCCGATTGGGCCCCGGCTCGGCCGCCGCCGCGGGCGGACGCCGCCGGCGTCGACGGCCGTCGCGGCGTCGGGGCCGACGTCTCGCGAGCGTCGACGGCGGCCGGGGACGAGACCGTGGCCGGCGCGGCGGGCCCGGCCGTCGGCGGCGCTCCCACGCGACGGTGCCGCCGGCGAGTTTTTGTCCGGGGCGTCAGAGATGAGCGCACGAGCGGTCAACGGCCGACGGCGGCCGGAGCTGGAAGAGCGTCGTACCCTCCCCCGCCTTCAGTCTCATGTCGTGCGGCCTCGGACGTCGGAAGTTCGGCGCAGACCTCTGTCGAAACCAGGCTGACAGTGCACCGCAGCAAGACTGCTGCTAGTGGCGACCAGGTATAACTGTACTGGGACGGTATGAGTTACTTTCTGCTGGAACGAACCGTATTATTTTACTGTCCGTATCAGATAAGTGACTTTGTCATTTTTTTGTTCCAAGGAGGAGCTGTTATTTCGGGGCTTAACGTAAAACGGCCATACATTTATCGATGATTTGCCAAAGTCAACTTTTTGATGTTACTGACTCTCGGCAGGCTTTAGACTATCACAGTACAATCTATAAAAGCTGGAAGTCGTGATTTTGGGCTCCGCATTTTTCGTTTTGACATACCACGAATTGCTGGGGATACGCGTTTGTCGTTCATCCGTCCCCAGTTGCAACAGTTCACAACTGCGTCTGGAGATGCTTTATTGCTTTTCTGATTTTTTTCATATTTGTCGCAGTATTACCGTTATTTTAATCATCCTAGCATAGGATGAAAATATAACGGTTAACCGAAGAGTTGCAGAAATTCCAAGATTGCAGGAAGATTCCAGACGATCAGCGCACGGACACAGATATTTTCGCGATTTCAGCTATTCATGTGTCGAAAGGGATCGACGGCTATCATTTTATTTAATCCTATTCAAGCTACCAGCATCACATGCGTATACATGGGCGCCAGCCCGGGGGTCGGAGGTACCAGAACACTGCAGTATGGTTCATTCATAACCTCCTCGCCGTAACTGCCGAGAATTTCCGGAAAATTCATCTATCAAGTTCATGAAAACACGCACCGATCTAGAGGTATGGACGGCGACAGAAGTCAGCTGACCCACTCGCCGGGGGCAGCGGCCCCAAAAGACCGAGACGGTGGCGAATCTGGCCGCAGTCGGCTTTCATCTCGGGCGCCCGACGTGCCGTCGGTCGATGCGGAGCCGATGCCGGCCGCGTCGGTCTCGATGCCGCCTCATTGTGGGCCCGGGGCCAGCCGCGGGCGCCGGACGTTTTTTGGTGTCGAGACGTTCCAGAAATGCGCGCGTCGGAGTCGATTCGCGTGCTCCGGCACTCTGCGGCCGGGCCGGTGGCGGATCAACACGACGTGACGGCCAGCCGAATGGAAGCGCGTGCTGAAAAAGCGCATCGGCTTTGTCGCGGTCGGTGCCATAAATAACTCGCTTTTCGGCCCGCCGTCTGAAAAATACGAGGATAGGGTCTTGACCGAGGAGGCGGACTTTACTGCGTTCAGCTTTTGTGACTAATCTGGTTCCGAAGGCCAGTAACTTTAAAGGGTGGGTAAGTATGTCGGAATTTTCCGAGATATAGTTGTCGGCATGCCTCAGAACTCATGAGGCCGGAACAGTACGGTTCCCATCATAACAAAAAAAAGCAATGAGTTTTGTGTAATTATCACCACTTCAGGTCGTAGAGCCATTTGCTTTTCCGGACAGTCATGATCGTTGCGAAATGTTTCCAGCTAAACATTTTTCAGGAGCAAAATAATTACGATCATAGTTATCCCCTTAGGATTTGTTCTGTCGTATACTGAGTATCACTGCAGTCTAGATAACTGTAAGTCACGACTTAGTCTCCTGCTCAAGTCAGGCAGGCTACTGTTCATTTATTTATACCCATAACCGATATCTACGGCCTGGTCGTCTAACGCACCACAAAAGTCCTTTGCATAGTTTGGCATCCCATGGTGGTAACCTTTACCACCGTAGTTCCGCCGACCTTGACGGCCATCCACCTCGCCAAAAATGGAATCGACTCCTCGCAGTTCGGCGTAGAGAGTTTCCGGTTTCTCCGATCCACCGGCAGTGCCAATGCAATCACCTACCCGGTGACCTTTGGCTCGGCAGCCGGTCGACAGCCGACAGATTGCCGGGGGCAGACTTCGCCGTCCGAAACATAATCGCCGCCCGACGTGCGCGCCGCCCAAATCGGTTCCCGAAGTACTCCAGAATAGCCGCGATTTCAGGGCGAAGCGCGCTGCTCGGCCACGGCTGACCGGCTCCTGAACGATGAAGCTCAATCTGGGGGTGGTGGCTCTGGTGGCGGCGCTGCTGGCGGCCGCCGTGGGGGCGTGGCCAGCCTTCCCGCCGTCCCGCGCCGGGCCGACCTCCGACCTGACCTCTGACCTGAGTGCCGCCGACGGCCGGACGCCCAGCCGGCAGGGTCGCGACGCCAACAGCAACCTGGCTTTCCTCGGCTTCATCATGGCGCTGCTGGACACGGTCATCAACATCGTTTCCATGATCAACAACAACAATAACAACAACAATAATAACAACAACGATAACAACAATAACAACAATGATAATAATCTCAATGATGTCGACGTCAATAGCATGTAAGCTTTGCTATTTGTGATGGCTAAGAGGTACTAAATGCGTCCGCGACGAATTTTCCTTGACGCCGCACTTTGTTCGTTTTTGTTTCCATTTCAACATCGTAACACGTGCGTTCATTGCCTGTTTCAACAATGTTGACCGAAGGCGTTGCGGGCCTGCACCTTGGTAAACCAAATGCGTCTCTACAGATGAAATGTAACGAACTGAATTTAAAAATTACAGCCATTACCGTAACGGAGTTTTCAAAATTGTTGTTAGTAAATAACATATAAAAAAACAAACAAATAAAACAATACGTTGTTGCTAACTCAAGAACCCGTTCAAACACCCAGGAACATGAACACCAACATGGTGATGGGCAAGAGTTCCGGCTGGAGTTGGCTGGACGCCATGCTGTCCTCGCAGTTGGACGGCCTCTGGAGGTGGAGCAAGACCATCGCGCAGCACCACCCGACCTGCATCACCAGGCTGGTGTGCGAGACCCACCGCATGAGCGAGCACCACTCAGGCCTCACCTATCTGTTCACGACCTTTCTGAGGTACGCTGGACAGGCTTTGATCTTGCGTCTGCGACGTTTCTGGAAATCGGCCTCGGCGAAAATGTTCAGTGCTGCATTTGTCGGCCATGGTTAAACCGCTTTTTTGAGATCGTTGGAACTTCACGCAGAGGCATTTCAGGACTCTTATTTGCGCCCGAACACATCGTTATTTGTGATTGCTTTCCGGGCAGCTGCGTCTCTTGGTAACCAACGCTTGGAATGACACTACACAAAAAGCTTAACTGAACATTGATTTCGACGTAAGGTAAGCCGGGCGCTGACGTCTGTGTCCTTCGTTGACGTCAACCCGATCCCCGACCAAGGACCAGACAGGCTCCCAGAAATAAACCGTGTGTCACGAATACCACTCGCGCTGCCAACACACTCAACCAATGGCTACCTTCGTAAACGACCCGCACATCAGAAGCTCCGCTCCTTTACAACTGCTTTTGATCTTTCAGAGAACGAACCGACGCTGAGACGCCGGTTTCCGCTTGTGTTGGGGTAAAGTCCGACGAGCGGCGAAGTCCCGGAACCTTCGTTTTTGCAGCTACTTTTCGGCCCCATCATTAAAGGCTGAATGCCGCAAGGACGCTTTAACGACTTTGAACAGAGCTGTCTCGTCAACGTGGCAAATCGCGTGCATCGGATCAACAGAGCTCACGTTCGAACCCGTTCTTCTGATCTTGTTTCAGCTCTGCGTCGAGCTTTCTGCTCGCTGAGGCATTTCAGCCACAAGTGAGGTTGACTGACGTCACCGAGGCGGCCCGCGTAGGCAGACAAAATCACAACTGCTACCCGCTGCAGTGTCGCCTCTTTTGAGTGCCGCCAGCTGCAGCGTCGTCTCTTCTGAGTACCACCCGCTGCTTTGTCCTGTCTTCGGAATGCTAGCATTCAGAAGAAAGGTCGCTGACACGGCAGCGGGTACCCGCTGCCGCTGTCGGCTCTTCTGGCCACCACCTGCTGCAATGTCGCCTGTTCTGAACGACAACCCGTTGCAGTGTCGGCATTTCTGATAACCACCCACTGCAATCTCGTCTCTCCTGAGCGCCACCCGCTGCAGTGTTGTCTCTTTCAAGCGCCACCTGCTGCAGCCTTAACACCGTGCTGAGCACCTCAGTACCACGCAACGCTGCTGATAACGAAATGCCACCCGGAACCGAAACGAAGGATAAGCTGTTGGGACTTTCTATGGCTTGGTAAAAATCATCGGTTGCATGTTTCACTCTTGAATCGCCCGTTGTTGCATTTAGGTGCAGAATGACGAAATTGCCGAGAATGAACCGTTTCAAATGGAATAAGTTTTTACGTAGCGAAGCTATCTTTCCGAAATGAAATTGTTGAGTAAAAATGTTTATTGCGGATTGGCAAATGGCATGTTTCGGGCTGGTGTAAAAAGCTGCGTCGTTTTGCAATGTTAAGTTCACAGTGCGCGAATTGATAGCATACTGTAAAGGAGATGCAATGCTTTTGTGCTTTCTTTGTCCTTAGTTGCTCCTTGTTTGCATTGGTTACAGCGAACTGACTTTTAATGGGGCATTTTTGGTTCTCCCTATTTTTCAATTCTTCAGACAGTTCATGTCTCAGGTTTATTGGGGCCGTTAATCACGAAACGTTGCAATTTCCCTTTGCGCATCCAATGTAATATTTTGGGCATTATATAATACTTGTGTACGTGATTTATGACTTTTGTTATGTCGTCGGAATAAAGACCGTGAAACAGATTACAGAATACTTTTTTAAGGCCATTCCATCTGCAGTCCCTGGTCGCCGATGCTACGGTTGTCTCTCCTGAGTACTGATGTTGTGGTCATAATTCGCATAGGAAAACGCTTCATATTTTTCGCGCATTTTGCTGGTAACCATGTTTTTCTAAGTGTTCAATCGCCGAGTTGCTCTTCAAAACCGCGAAAAATGCAATTATTGGCTGCCAGAACTATATACAACACTTCTGTAGGGTGCCTGGAGCATCCAGTTGAAGGAAAAGACTCACCAGACCTCGGCAACAAACTTGAAGATTCTGTCATTTCGGAACAAAGGTTCGGCAGAGTTTCGTCAAAGCTCGGCAGCTTGACATGCGTCCAAAAGACTTAGAAAACAGTCTGATGTACGTCATGAATAAGTGCTAACGTTCCGACGTTAGAGTATTTGGCCAAGGATCAGCTGGCAGCTATTGTTTTGCTTAAAAATACGTGGCAGCCGTTCGGTGAGAAGTGTTTCACATTCTTCCACTGTTAACTGGATGTAAAGGAATCCGCAAATCACCGTCCAACTTGATCTTTTAGCCATCCTACGGCGGTTTCATCAGTATTGAGGTTATCAGAAGTGGACTACCACTGAATCCATCGGGTAGAGAATTACTGATTGTCGTTAAATGCCGAAATTCCATTGACCATCATATTCTTTCAGTACCTCGTTGATTTTAACCTGCCCGTGATCAACACAAACCAGTTCTTTGCGAATAATCCATACATTTCTTTTACCTCTATTATATTCGTTTTAGATACTAGATACTTTCTCATAGTTGAACGGAAAGCCACTAGCCCTCTCACGGTTCTTAAAGATCTTTGGCGTGAGCAAAGACGGTACCTATCCTGGGAGGAAAGCACATCCACTTTCAACAAAAAGTGCAAATGCAACGCATTCTGTAGCTTGGATGTTTCTGTTTGTCAGTATCATATTTATTCGGGGAGTAATAATGTACAAATTACGTCAGAATATGCATAAAAGGATAATTCCGAAGACCAGCTAAAATGCATTACAAAGACTCATCCCAGAAACAAAGGTTTAACAAACAAAAGAACCTCATGGACACCGAAGAAGAGGCTGCGAAGAGGGCACCGAAAAAATATGGTATAATGCCTACAGCATCATCACGTGTTACGCTCCAAAAAAAATGATTGCCGTTTGCAGTTCCGTCTTGTTCTGACTGTGCAAAATTTCCCTGTTCCATACACAATCCCGAAGAACTCCATATCCATATTTTCTTATACCTCGTATTTACTGAGACTCCAACTTACCGTCCAGTCGCGTTGTAGTCTCAGCAAGACGCAGAAGGCAATGAGCTTTTGAGCCCAGCTTGCCTCGGGGTTCATAGCCGCGACCACATCTTTCTGGCCGTGATAGTGGCGGAATTGCAGTATTTGGATGTCCCGGTCAGGCCATCCGCCTCGATAAGAACAGTGGAAAACCGTGTTGTCATGTTTGGCTCAATCGGTACACATAAGACGCTCCTCCAAGAACCGATGGCATTTTGGGCCATTTATGAACAAATCGGCTATTATTATCGTCTCTACACTCGTAGACAATCTGTTGCAATTCACTTTAAGAGCATGCATCATTCACACGTTCATCTTTTTCAGGTTTCCCGTGCGCAAACAAATGGTTAAAAGACAGGCTTCATTCAGACTGGAGGCGTCTTACAGGGAAAATAAGCTGCTAAGATGTGCACTTGAGGACAATAGAGAAGGGAGCCAGACTGGCTCAGTCACGATTCACGCTCTCGGCTGACAACAGGCGTGCCGCAGGCATTATTGTGCCCGGCCTGGCCACTGGCCGTCATGATGGACTCGGATGATTCGTTAGGCAAAAACTGTCCTCCAGTGGGGTCTTTTCAATCAGAGGCCACCTCGTGACGACCTGGGAGAAAATTTGAAGGAACAAGAAACTGTCCTCCAGGGCTTTTTTCAATCAGATGTTACCTCGTGACGATCTGGCGGAAGGTTTGAAGGAACTAGGACAAGGGCATTACCCGAATAATAATGCGCATGGCGGTCGGATGTTGGCGAGGTACACGCCACATGTTCCGCTATGGTACGCAGCCGGCGCAAAACTAGCTTGAAGAAATTATTGTATCGAGAAGCCGTGGACACTGCTGCTGCTGTTATATGATTTCTTTCATTCAGTGAGGAAACACACCTCACTAGCACGGCACTTTACAGTTAGGACATCATTGGGACTAAAGCTGCCTCCTCGCCGAATGCTCTGTTCCTTCGCTAGAGCGAGTGGTCACCGACGGGCAGAATGTTCTGTCACCGGTGCGGTATCTGTAACTTTCAATGTAGGGAACATTACAGCGCCTGATCGTGTCGGACAAGTTATGTCTGGAACAGCTTTCTCGCTGGTCCTGTTCCATCT
Organism: Capitulum mitella; assembly: GCA_030062745.1. Classification (NCBI taxonomy): domain Eukaryota; kingdom Metazoa; phylum Arthropoda; class Thecostraca; order Pollicipedomorpha; family Pollicipedidae; genus Capitulum; species Capitulum mitella. Next base: position 296,083 of record CP099842.1, read on the forward strand.
AAGCTTGTGAATAACTTTCTGTATTTATAAACAGCAAATTGAACACAGAATAGCAATGGAGAACAGGTGGCCGACGCGAAGCTTTAAAAGAGAATCCTTTATCATCTGCATTATTTACTCGATAGTTTGTTCCTGACAATGCGGAAATGGAGGGTGCTGCTGTAAGACAGGTGGAAACTACTGGCTCGGCGCTGGCCCAATTCCGTAACATGATGAGGTTTGCCTGGCAGACTCGAACCCCTTCAGCATGCTTGTTGGCCGGCCCTTCGATAATATGAGTATTATTTTGATTTCTGCAGGTATTCTTGTGCGCAGTGAGTATGTATATGTGCATTGCAGGTGTAGAACCTACAGCGTCCTCGGAAAACCTTGAGACCCATGCATTTGTTCCGCTGACGCATAGAGCGGTTGTGATTATAAATAGATATCCTTCCATCACTGTGCTCACTAACTAATATTTTGTCATACCATCGCGAGCCTCGATGACTTGAAGACGGCTGGGCATCGACTGGACAATGGTTTGGAAGTAATTCCTCTCGGTACCCATCACCCACATCTTTTTCAAAGCCTCCTGTAGACGCGAAACCGATGACGTGACGTGGTTGAACAGTCTGATCTACATGCAGGACCAGACATTTTCGGTGGGGTCGGCTGAATTTTCAGGCCATTCTAGAACTGGAACGGGTGGACAGGCAAACACCGTCCTCTCGTTCGGTGAGGGTTAGTTACCGGCAATCTTTCACCAGCGTTCTTCTACCCAAACTCGACCAATAACTAATTCCTTTTGTGTTTGCTTGACATGGCCTTCAGCACTTTATGAGAGTTTCGTAATTTAAAAATCTGGATTTGTGTGGAATAATCCGCTTGGGCCATCTCGCAGGAAAGTCAAATCAGTAATTTGTGATATCTTACGAGACCAATAAGCCACCAGGCGAGTTTTAGTTCTAAAACGGTTATGGGTCAGGGTAAAAGGGAATGTTCGACCCGGGTTGACTTTTTAGAAAGATTCGGACGATTCGGAAAAATAATCCGCTGATCTTATTCCCAGACTCACGGTTCCAAAATCTCCTTAGAAGCATCAGAAAATGCGACTTATCAAAAACTAAACTTGATATCACCTGTTAATGGTAAAGCAATACGGGTTTCAGGCTAACGTTGGTCGGATTGCCCTCAGTGACATCACATAACAGATGACAGGAGGTCATGGACGAGTCATTCACAAGGTGGACTGGAAAGAAGTCACTACAAAACTCAGCAAATGTTTGAGTTTGAGACGGAATATGCATCAGAACTTAATATGTTTTCAAGCCTACAACCTACGGCTTTATCAGTCTCATGCAGTCTTAGAAATGAATGAAGGGAATGGTCTAGTCTTCAACTGGGTCAATGTCGCCTTGAGTCAAAATCAGGAAATGAGGTCACTGACCTTTTTTAATCTAATTAGGGTTAGGGTGTAACCTTATAGGAGTGTAATCGGAAACGCCATTTGTATAGCAATAGCATTAGCAGTGCTTTTAAATCGATTTAAATTGTTTTGGGCCGCTCAAAAGAGCTATTAAGGTTACGCCATATGGGATCCAATGAAAACACCGATATGTTCGCCTTCAAGTTTGCCTAAAAGGCCACCGCAAAATCTGGAAAGGTTTCGCCGGGTGCAATGTGTACCCAAAAGCCAAAAATTTCACGCTCGTATATGTTTCGTCCCTCCATCGCGCTAGATTTGTAAATGGCTGTGGGATTCGTGCTAATGTACCCCTGTACTATCGAAAGTGGCCAAATGCAGAATGCTGACAATGGTTTAAATATGCGTCCCCGCCTCATTTCAGTGGAAGACCAGTTGCGTTGGCGTCGCAGATGCGCTTAGCTTGCAATATAAGGAAAGCAAACTCGCATCGCCACACGTCGGCGCACTATTCGAACAACCAATCGAAAGTAATGACAGTGTGGCTCTTAACGAGGAGCAGATAATGTTTCGAGTCATCACACGACTTCAGCTGGAAATAGGACGGCATGTGACTTCCGTCAATTACGACTATCTGCCGGTGGCCGGTGTCTTACGCTGTCATCCAGGGTCCAATATGAAACATAGCAAACACTGACTGTCTCGAACTGAAAGCACGCTTACGTGAACAATCCAGTCGTTTGCGACGAGCAGATTGCTCGACCAAAAGGATCGTGATGAATGTCATCCACTACAATAGAGACGTTCTCATACAGGGCTGACTCATAAGAAGAACGTTCCGATGGTCGGACAGAACGCTTCGTTGTCCTCAGCGCAATTCCGAGTGGTTGACAGCATAGCGTCGTCAGCACTGAAGACGCCGATACGTCGAAGATGCGCGTGGCCGATCTTTGAGAGCGATTTTAGATATCACGCTGGCTAAATTGATTACACAAACGGTGTTTCAGATATGCTAGCTTAACCCTATTCCCGGCACGGGGGGGGGGCGGAATCCGCCCCCCCCTCGAGTTTTTTGCTTGCCAATTCCAGGCTTTTTAACGCAGCTTCACGAAACTTGATGAATTTTCCTAGCTATTCTTTCTACGTGCCGTGACAAAATTTCAAAATTCTATTTTGCTCAGGGGCTGAGCCAGGCAACGTTTTTGGGAGGCACCTCATGCCATTTTTGGCCATGTTAAGGGTAAAAGGAAAATGTCTGCCAAAAACAGAGTTTTTAAGATAGAACTTAAAACTTTATATGGATGTATAGCTAAATACGTGGGAAATGTGCAAATATAGTTTTGTTCGCCTGAGGTCATTTTACAAGGTCAGGTCAAGGTCAAAAGTCAAAATTTATTTTTTCGCTATAATTTCGGCGCCGATTTTTCAAATGCCAAACCCGGAATACATATGACGTCGAAGGGTGCCTTCTATTTGTGTACCAGGTTTTAGCTTGATATCAGGTCGGGTCACGGAGCTATGACCTAAAATGTCAGTGCGCGTACCCTATATCGCAATAGCCATAAAACAACATTTTTGAAATAGAGTGAATTCAAATGATTGAAAACGTTTAAAGATAATATTAAATGCACACGAGATGATTCCAAGTAACCCCAAGGTTACTGGAGGTCATTTAAGGTGAAAGGTCACAAGTCGATCTGAGAAACGTGTGACCATGACAATTCCCCCTTTTTCATGTCCCTGGCACCGCCTATGCTAACATTATACAGACATTGTAATGCGATTTGTACTTCTTTAGCATAAAATGACTAGCAGAAGCCAAAAAAGGGTGTTGGCCTCTTTTGTTCATCCAGTTGTTAGAAAACTAATTCTCCTATTTTTGAAACCCTGTGAATGCCCATGAATTTTCTCAAAAATTTCAGATTTGTGTACCCATGGTAAAAGCTCTATCCATAATCTCTCGATTCATGCCAGTTTCATCGAAATCGGTCAATAAACAATGGAGTTATAAGAAGTCCAAAAGTACCCCCATTTTGGCATTTTTTCCCCCCTGTATCCACAAATTTCGAAATTTTGAAAACTTCTTTTCATAAAAATGTAGTTGACGTCACGGCAAATCGATTGCCGTTTGTTGCGATGAAATCGGACAAGTAGTTCTTGACATCTCAGGGGGGGGGGCCGAATCCCCCTCTGCCGGGAATCGGCCATACCGTCTAACCCTCCGGGAATAGGGTTAATTTAGTTAGGTACGTTTTTATAAATGGTGCTTCAGCTTCAAGGATTTTGCTGAGACATTGTCGCCTTCATTTATGAGCCAACTGAAATTACCGATGACCGCTCTTAATTATCACCTCACCGTTTCTGCTAAATCTAAAAAAGGTAATACCCCTCGTAGGGATACTACCTTTTGCTTTACCCCTGGGTCAATTGGTTCCTTGGTTCGGGAAAATTTAGCGTTATTCTAGCAACAATGCGTGGAAAGAAAGGTACCAAAATGTCGTCTGCCCTGATAGTCTAAATACGTAATACTATGCAACAAGGCATGCTGAAAATCTTTGAAGTTTTCGGACTGCTCTGCGTGAGGTGAGCGGAAACCGATGCAAGGTAATTACTGATCGCCCATTTTAGATGGTTTGAACATTTATGACAAAATGTGGACAATAAAGGTAAGGAAAACACTGCTTTGATTACCACTTAGGTCATTAACTTTATTCTCGGCGGGGGCTGAATTCGCCCCCCACTCGGGTTTTTTTGCTTGCCAATTCCAGGGTTTTTGGTGTAGCCTTACGAAACACAGTGACTTTCCCTAGCTACTCTTTCTATGTATTGTAGCAAAATTTCGTAATACTATTTTGCTCAGGGGCTGAGCCAGGTAACGTTTTTGGAGGCGCCTCAGGCCATTTTTGGCCCTGTTGAAGGTAAAAGGAAGATGTCTGCCAAAATAACGTTTTTAGAATAAAAGTTAAACATTTACATGGATGTATAGGTACATAGTTGGGCAAACATACAAATGCAATTTTGTTAGCCTGAAATTATTTCGTAACGTCAAGTCAAGGTCTAAAGTAAAATTTGGTTTTATAGTAGTAATTTTGACGCTTTTTTCTTTAAATACCAAACCTAGAATATATATAACGTAGAAGAACCCCCTGTAATTGTGTATCACGTTTCAGGTTGCTATTAGGTCGGGTAACGGAGCTACAACCTAAAATGCCAGTGTGCGTACCCATATCACAATAGCCGTGAAATGGAATTTTAGAAACAAAGTGAACTGAAATGATTTCAAACGTTTCCGAACAATATAAAATGCGAACAAGATCATTCCAAGTTACACTGAGGCCACTGGAGGTCATGTAAGGTCAAAGGTCGTAAACTGGCCTGATGAACATATGGCCATGATAGTTCCCCTTTTTCATGTCTCTGGCACCGCCTATGCCAACATTTAACAAACATTGCAAAACAGTTTGTACTTCTTCAGCATGACATGGCTAGTAGAAGCTAAAAAATGTTTTTAACTTTTTCGTTAATTGAATTTTTGGAACACTAATCCTCCTATTTTTCAACCCCTGTGAACGCCTACGAATTATCTCAAAATTTCAAATGTATGGACGAACGGTAAAAGTCCCTTTCATAATCTCTCGATCCCTGCCAACTTCATTAAAATCAGTCCATAAACTACAGAGTCATAACAAGTCCAAAAAATACCCATTGTTTGGACTTTTTTGCCCCCGTATCCACCCGTCTCAAAATTTTCAAAACTGCCTGTTATAAAAATGTAGTATCCGTCATTCCAAATCGATTGCCGTTCGTTGCAATAAAATTGGATGTGTAGTTCTCGAGATCTCGGGGGGGGGGGCGAACCGGCCAGCTTCCCCTGCCGGGAATCGGTCTTACCGTCTAGCCCTCCGGAAATGGGGTTAAAAACTTCCATCAGGCCACAATAAACAAGACAGTTTTCAAGAAAATATATTGGTGGTCAGTAGCCTAATCCAAAGGTACTTCGAGACCCGTCATAGTAAACGAAGCAATATGCAGATATATATATATATATATATATATATATATATATATATATATATATATATATATTGCATTATTACGAAAGCATTGTCTCTGCCCTCCCCTGCCCCGCTCGGCGGCGGGTTCCGCGCGGTCCATGTAACTGCTGGCGGCGGCGGCTGACGAGGAGCCGTGTCGGATCGGTGGAGCACGTAACGGGCCCTCGGCCGGGACGCCGCCCGCCGCTGACCGAGTCGGAGCCATGGCGGCGAGCCGGGCGGCCGTCTCCGCTCTCTGGCTGCTGGCGCCGGCTCTGGCGTCCGCCGTCCGTCTGGCACCAGGCTCTGCCGCCCAGGGAGCAGCTTCTGCCGGTCGTTCGGGACCACGGTTTGCTGCCCAGCCGGGACCACCTTCTGCCGCCCAGCTGGCACCAGCCTCTGCCGTCCAGCTGGCACCAGAGTCTGCTACCCAGGCGAAGCTAGTATCGGCCGCTGGTCGGTCATCGTCTTACGGATCCTCGACATCCTCGGCCTGTCCGTCCAAGGGCAGCAGTTTCTCCACCTTCGGCTTCCTCAGCTTTCTCCTCATCTGCTTCAACACGGTCATCAACGTCATCAACAACATCAACAACAACAACAACAATAACAATAACAACAATAACAACAACAATAATAACAACAATAACAACAACAATAACAACGTAGCCATGGGAGGCGGCGGCGGCGGCGGCGGCGGCGGAGGCATCGGACGGTCCGTGGCCGGCTCCAGGGACCCGCTGAACGTCACCAGCTACCTGCAGGAGGCGGCGTCGTGCGACTGCTCCAGCCCGGCCGGCGCCGCTAGCCGGCAGATGACGCGCTGGCTCCTGGACCTGCTGGCCGCGTACCCGGACTGCGTGCCGCGGATCGTCTGCGAGCTCACTAGGCAGCTGCCGCCGGCGCTGCTGCGTCTGACCAGCAGGTGGGTGTGGATGGCCTTCCCTTTGTCGCTGACTGGCTGTGGAGTAGTGGTGAATATGCAGCGACGGGTCCTAGTATTCAGAAACGGGTTGCTCAGAGGTGATAAGGGCCGTCCCGTCGCGAAGGGCCCCTGATCTGTGCGAAAATGTTGAAGAAACTCAGGCTGATTTCCCAGGGGACTTCTCTTTAACAGACCCGAACAGAGCCTTGTCCCCCTTGGACATTGTTAAATTTGTTCTCAGCTACTACTGCGCACGGTTTGAGACGTGATTTTAACCCCTTGACTGCTGAAAATTCACGCAGTTACACACACACACACGCACACACACACACACACACCTATATATATATATATATATATATTTGTGTGTGCGTGTGTGTGTGTGTGTGTGTGTGCAGTTCCTAAACTTTTACTTCCTGCGTTGTCGAAACGTGACGCCTGCTAGACACTTTTGTCACCGATAGGGGGCCTTGAATATAAAGTCACGTAGTACATGACGTCCATTATTCAGGCCATTTGACCATTTGGCCATTTGGCCAAATGGCCATGTCGCATTTCATATGACTAGGCATTTTTGTGACACTAGATATGATACATTCCGGCACTGAATTGCAGTAAGGGAAACGATTAAGCAAGATTATCGTGCAAGACAAACATGCATACTCGTCATATTTACAGAGATGCAACAATAATCAGGAGTTTTTTTTTTTGGTTTTAGCTGGTGCTTTGGAGGCTGGAATTTTACGTCGCACACTTCATTCATTGACCACTTTACGATTATTCTCCTTTTCCACTCATGTCCAAAGGCACTGCAATGCTATCAAGGTAAAAGGGCTAATAAAATGACACTGAAGATATTGAACAGTTGATAAATCCACGTAAATTGTCATTCGGAGATAGGACATTGACCGGTATAATTGATTCCCAGTCTTGACTGTAGGACTACTATGTCTCCATGTCATAAACCATCTGAAACGATCATCTGGCAAGAAGGCGTCGTAAAATATCACATGGAAAATAATGTAGTAATGGAGAAGTAATTAACATTGAAAACATGAATATGCTGCTATCGTACTTGTCAAATTCACTGCCAGCTTTACTTTTTCTTTTTTTACTTCTATCTTTACTTCTATTTTTTTTTCTCTCTCTCTCTTTCTCTCCCTCTTTCGCAATCTGTTTCTTTTTTAACTGAGGAAGGCTCGGGCTGTTTTCAGGGTATTGGACCGGTGGACCAGGCTGAATCGGTTACAAGACGGCGACAGCTGTTACTCGAAATTCCCTGGATGCCCACTCTTCGACGTTCAGTTGTGATAACCTACCGCAGTCACGTCCCAAGACGATGATTGCAGTTTGAGAAGCTTTCTTTATTGAATGGTGATTGTGACCTGAATGTTCTTCGTGAAACTCGCTGGAAGGTTTTTCCAAATCAGGGCGTGTCACCTCATGTAACCTGATACATTCTTCGCGAAACTCGCTGAAAGTTTTTTCGAACCAGTGTGTCACGTGTTTGCGATGGTGCGGCGAGACGATGTCATTTGAGAAGACGCGAATGAAATGCCGATGTCTCGTATTCTTCATCTTCTCCTAAACACAATTTACAAACATGCATTTTTCACGATTTTTCAGGCACACTGACATGAGCGGAAAAGCATGGAGCCGTTTTCCACGGAATTTAGAAGATGAAGTCACAGACGGAAGAAATTCATTGACGAGTGTAAGTTAAAGTAGTTTTCAGACATGCTTGTAGCTATGTCTTGAATATCTATAGTCATTTTTTTGTGAGAAATAAATGAATGCATCTTCCACGGAAGCGTCTTTGGAACGTCAGGGTTTTTGGCGACATATTTGGACGCCGAAATCATTTGACATCCAGGCAAGTGATGCACATCATAGAGATGTTGCAAGGCGGCATCGTCTTTTAGATATACGTGTAATAGAGGAAAAACTGTCTGCTGGGATGCGTATTAAAGCTGTTTTGATAAGCGTGTGGTACTGCGCGACGGATGGCCAGTGGTACCCACAGGGACCATCCGAAACGTGGAAGCTGAAGGAGTATGGCTGCGGACCCGTCACGCTAGTTTTTTAGGAACACAAACTAAACGTCCATTGTGTTACAGGGAAGGCGAAGGGGTAACACAATAAACGAAATATGTTCTTTGAAATTACGAGCCAGGCGTTATACTGTGCGAGACTCAGTTCATCAGACAAAGAGGAGACTAACCGTAACAATATTTGTTGGTTAATGTCTTCTCGATCACCCGATATGGACTCATACAGTTTTCAAAAAAATGCTTAATATGTCGTTTTGGGAACGCGTCTGGTGATGAAAAAAGTGATGCCCATTCCCCATACTTTTGTAAATATCTTTCTTTATAGTAATAACAGAGCAATGGAAGTTAGTGTGTCCTCAGCTGTGCTCCTAGCATATCTTTCGTAGCATGAAATTTTTCAGTTGGATTCGGCAGAGAACTAAAATGCAGGTTAAGAGAACGCCTACACAGCCTTAAGTTATATCAGCGGTGGATTTGAAATCCATGACAGAGAGCCGATTTGACTCAAGATACATCAATCTACTAAGACCATTTTGACGAACTGGGGCTCAACTTCAAACGAAAATTTGTGCTCCGAACCGTTGTGTTCATGAAGAACATCACTGGTGCTTTCAGAAGAGTATAAAGTGGGAAAATGGCCGATTTTCTCCTTCTTGCCTACAGCACTGCGTCCCTACTTTGACCCTCATACTCACTTTTTCGCCTTTTTGTGGCGGTGGCAGATTTATGTTCTCGAAAGTACTTGGTGAATTGTCTTCAGACTTTTGGCCCAATTTTTACTTAGTTCTGCCTAATGGCTTGGCTAATCTTAAAAGCTAGTGGAATGTACTTTACTGGATTACTCAATGACTTTTTTACACAAAAATCGCTCAGGCTTTTATCTTCTTGCATTTCTCGTTTAAAATTGTTCTCGATCCGCCCATGTCAATCCATTTATTATAATTGGCTGCCATACCAATACAGTGCTTTAACCCAATACGCTATGGGGGATGGGCTTGATATGTCCCCTCCGTTTTTATTTTTTGCTCGCCATTTCCAGGGTTTTAAAGGCAGCTCCACAAAACCAGCTTACTTTTCCCAGCTATTTCACCTGCGTGTAATGTCAGATTTTTATCACTTCATTTCTCCCGCTGGTGGGGCCAGGCCTCGTTTTTGGGCAAAACCTCAGGACATTTTTGTTACTGTTGAGCGTAAAAGAAAATAGCTGCCAAAAATATGTTTTCAGATACAGCCTGAAATGCTATATGAAAGTATAGGAAAATAATTGAGTAAACACACAAAAATGTTTTTGCCAACCTAAGGTTACTTCAAAAAGGTCAATCCCAGGCCAAAATTCAAAACGTGATTTTATGTGTATGTTCTTCGCAAAATTTTTAAATAAAAAAACACGGGAGATATAAAGGTCGAAACCGTGCTCGCTTCCTGTGTTCAGGTTTCAAGTCGACGTGAGGTAGGACCAAGGAACTATGGCCTAAAACATTAAGGACCAGACTCTATATCACGATGGTCATGAACAGGAGTTCTAAAAACTTACTCCATTCAAATGATTGGGAAAGTTCTCAAACACTACGAAATGAACCCAAGGTCATTCCATGCCGCTTTGAGGTCATCCGAGGTCATTCGAGGTCAACGGTCGCAAACTTGCCTAATAAACATGTCTCATGACAGTTTCCAATTTTTCATACCCCTGGCGCGGCCTGACCCAACGTTGTGCGAACAATGTAATATGATGTGTGCTCCTGAATTATAAAGCGATTAGTAAAAGCTGAAAACGTAAACTAATATGTTAAGCCAGTTTTGAACAAAAGAAACATTTCTCCCATCTTCCAAGACCTGCGAATACCCATGGATTTTTCTTAACCCGCGCACGACCGTCGGTCCGTTGCGATCATGCACGACTGGGGGGGGGGGGCAGTTGGCCAACCTCCCTCTAACTCGAACGGTTGGTCACACAATAAAATAAGCATACCGTTGGAAAGCTTGTGACGAGTAGAGCTCGAAACTGGTCTCATTTTTAGTTTTAGATAATATGTAAGCAATTTACGCCCTATATATATTTTCTCGTAGCCAACTGCATGAGACCGAGAAATGGCCTGAATCTCAAGGGCTGTGACTGATAACGCATAGGTAAAGGCACCAGCGCACAAGTAAAGGGCCGCAAATGCCGATACACATCTAATTTCCCAGATTTGTTCAATATATACGACAAAACGTCGAGTTAAAGACATGGCAATTCTCGCGCCGGCTGTTGGCGTGCGCCGCAGCCGTATGCAGTAAGAAATTTACGGAAACTAATTTTAACGTTCATTTATTTTCGCGAAAAAAAACCTATCCATGTAAATTTTACTGATCTTAGTGGTTCTTGCGATGGTTCTTCATGCTTAAATTTTGGAAAAATTCATTAGTTACCAATCTGCACAATTGGCGTAGCTTTATTCACTGCAGCCTGTTTACTTCCAAAATATGCTATTTTTCAAACGTTTTGAGACTCCTGGTATTACTTGCGTCTGTGCAAGCTAGTTCTGCCATTTTCTACCCATTCTGAGTAATTCATCACCGATTTTGACGGTGGTACATTTTGGCTCACTACAGTTATTCGTGACCTGACCTCAGGTCAATGGCTGAAAGTCATTGATACTTTGCCCAATGACGGTAACTAGATGTCTGTTTCACTCCACACTAAAAATGTTATGAAATATTCCTTCAATTTCTGAAGAAAACGACATGTCTTAAAAATGGGCTTGACCTTAGGTCAATGGGCCGGAAAATTCCGAAAAATCTGAGATGGTAGATTTGTTGCATCTATCACAATCACTAATCCCTGAAAGTATTATTGAGATATCTTGTTTTCCGAAAAAGTTACATGGAGCTAAATTTTTTTGGACATAGGCCTGTTTGACCTGACCTAGGTCAGGCACCTGACCAAATCTGAGGTCAAAATTTTGACGCAAGATGTAAAAATGATGAAGCAAAAAACACACGAAGTTTCGTGACTCTGTGTTTGTTCGTGCTCTCGCAATTCCAGAAAAACCTCAGTGGGGTGGTCAACTGCCCCCCCCCAGTCGGGGGCGGGTTAAAATTCTAAACGTGTGAACTACATGGGAAGTTCCATCGATTAGCTCTCAATTCGCGCCATTGCAGGAAAATCGGTGAAGAAAGATCGGAGATCGGGGTAACAACAAGTCGAAAAGGCCTCTTTCTGGCCTTTTTTATCCCCTGTATTCAAGAGAGATTTTCGGAACTTCTTGGATGAAAATGTAATTTACGTCACGGGAAATCCACTACCGTTTTTATGATCAGATCGGACAGGCTGTTTCCGAAGTGTCAGTGGGAGAGGTTCGAGTAAGCCTCCCCCTCTCATACGGGAATGCATGCTGCCATTTTGGGCACGGAAATATTGTTAAACGGGTGCCATTATTTGGTCTAAATCAGTGATCCAAAATGTATGCAAACACGGGTCAAACTTCAAAATGATACATTCAGTCCCACCCTTGAAGATTATCATGTTCAATCGGCTACGTCTTTAACATCAATGCAATGAAATTGAAAAGCCGTGAAGTAATTAGCCATACATAGCCTTAAATACACAAGACACCATGATACAAGACTTGGCGTTAACCGCTTTCGCGTCTTCTGTATTCACCCTTGACAGACTCCATAAACTTTACAGTCCAAATGGATGGTGAATGGTCATAAATGTCAGACGCTGAAATCGCAGAATTGTCAAATATTGGCTTACAGCACCAACAATTGACCTTTATGGACCTGACACGTAGGAACATCTGAATCCCTCTCGAGTCATGTAGGAGATTGCACTTTGTGTAGAGTTCGTGGAAAAATGCATATGAAAATATGAAGCAAATTTTACCTTAATGGCGCAAGCGGTTTCCATTTGCCTCCAGAAAAACGATGGGATGTCGAAGCAGTCCCTGCATGAACATCAATGTGCAAAGAACTGCAGGTAGTTTTATGCTGGTCAGAGGAGCTTCGTGCTATGCTCTTCAGAAGTCCGACACACTGCTTGGTATGCTCGTTATTTTGCTAACAAGCACAGAAAACCGAAAGAAAAACATTCTGGTATATTTCTGGACAACTGGGATTCACTGTTATCAGTGCCATCATTATTTTCTTACTAACAAGCGACAGCTCAAGATCGAACAATGCCACTAGGGGCCCATCTAACAATCAGTTCCTGTCATCGGCTGACGCAGCATGAGACGCTGCACGAATGCGCCTGACAGCGGGCCTAATTGCTGCACCGTCACAGCCGAGTGCGCCCTAACACCGGCCGCGCTGCCCGTTCCGGACGGCTGCGGCGCGCCCAGACCCTATCGTCGGCGGCCGGCGCTGAAGAATCGGCCCTCTTGTAGCGGTCCGCCCGAGCGTCAGCGCCCCGACGTGCCGACATCGGGCGGGCGGCGCGACCGCGTCATGCCGCGGCGTCACACGGCGCCGCCTGCTTCGACTGCCGCCCGTTACGCGGCTCTGTCTGCGTCCCTCTGAGGCTGCCGCGTGCAGGCCGCGACCGCAGCGGCGGCGCCGCTCTTCACGGCCGGGCGCGTCCCGCCGGCCTGCTGCATTGTCCGCGAGCCGCCGCCGCTCAGAACGGGCAGCGGTACGCGGCGCCGCAGTCCGCCGACGGCCCCAGGGCACGGGTCAGCGCCGAGGTCACCGGGCGAGCGTCCGACGCGCACAGGAGCCAGGCTCGGGCGGCCAGGCCGGCCCAGCCGCTGGAGACGGACCGCCGCCGTTACAGCTCGTGATGGGCTGCGTGGCTGGGAGTGACGGCGCACGGACAATACGACGCCACGGTAACCTGAACCTTTAAGGCATGTCATGATTTAGGAAAATGCCAACGTAATCGAATCGGAAAACCTCATTGAAACACCGGAAACTTCCCGGGAAAACTGTTGCAAGGGCTTATAAGGCGTGTCCGAGTGTCAGTGTCTGTTTGAATATTGTTAGACTCCGACGACACTGAATGGCTAGGGTAAAAACGACTGAAAAAGACAGTCCGTCGTCTCCGTCTCGAACTCTTCGGGACGGAGAGCATGCACGCTTCACCTGATGATCAGCTGCGAGGCTCTTCCGATCCCAGACTGCTGGGCCGCAGCCGCCGACTCGCAGACCAGCCTGCCGACGCACCTCTCCAGCAACTGGGCGTCTGATGACGTCACGACCGAGAAGCAGCGTTGGCCGGCGAGCGACCTGCCGATCATGTTCTGATTGGTGTTCATGTTGTCCGCTTGGTTCGTGTTCAGGTTGTTGTTGTTGTTGTCGTTGTTGTTGTTATTGTTGTTGTTATTGTTGTTGTTGTTGTTGACGTTGTTCACCAGGTTGATGACCACGTTGGAGATGACGACCATGAAGCTGAGGAAGCCGAAGACGGACATGCCGCCGCCGGTGCCGGGGGTGGGGTCGGGCGCCGGGCAGGCGGTCGGGTCGGTCAGCGCACCGGATGAATCCATCGGCATGTAGACGTAGGAGCGCTGCTGTAGCGCGGCGCTGGAGCTGCGGCAGCAGGCCAGCAGCACCGGCAGACAGACGGCCGCTCGGCGCATGGCCGCAGGGGGCTGACTGATGAACAGGATTGGGATGACTGAGGGATGAGAAGACGCTGGTGGGCCGGTTGAAAGTGCGCGTGAGGAAGTGGAGAAATGACGTCACGACACAGCACTACTACGTGTTTTGGGTGGACTGAATTTGCCCGTGAGGAGGATTTCCGCACGGAGGGCACTGGAAGAGAGCGTCCACGGCAGAAAACCTGCCAAAAAGGAGCCCGCATGTCATAGTCTCAACAGAACAAGCGAGTAAACAAACAAACGAACAAAAACACTACCGGAGTGGTCGCTGTCAAGGGGCTGTCAGTGCCTGGGCCGCATTTGACAGCGCCACTCGGGCTGAACTCTGGTCATTTTTTGGCAAAAATATGAGTTGTCAGGCTAAATAGTTAATTTGATATTACGTAACGGGCAAGCGTTTGGTATTTGGACAAACATTAAAGAGCTTTTTATTACTAGAAAACCCAAACGTTGTGGATACGCACACAAAAATTCTGCTTAATATCCCGTATTATCAGTCGACATTGCTGCCATAGCAAAAATGGATGCTCGAAAGTTTACAACGAAATGTGTAAAAAAAGAAGTCTGAATTTACCGAAACGATGTGTTGTTGGTCATTTCCCATTGATGGGTATAGCCAGGCCGAATTTATAAAACACCAGTAATTCGTTGGAGATCAAATGAGATGTCAGCCATGCTGACCAGGGCAGAAGAAGCGGACGGAGTCGCTCAATGGCGTCTGAGAAGAGGGAACTCTCATTCGGGCTGTTACGAACAAAGTGTTGGTGTGTCCAAATATTTACTAGCCTTGAGACTGCATCATTCGGAGTTACGTCCCAGCACTATCTAAAATTTATCATTTAAGTACGAGAAAAGGATAAGGACACCAAATATAAAGTGTCATGGTAACACTCAGATAGGAAAAGGGCCCAAAACACTCTCTAGAGACCACTGTTCTGACGAATTAGGACACGTGAGGGAGTCGACGTTATGACAGCCGAAGGAAGCTGTTTTCATCCATAGCGGAAGTGATACGCCATGCAGCCGGGGCTACTTCCTCTGGTCAGGGGGAGGCATCCCACAGGAGAGGCAACGTCGCCCCACCGGCACGTTTCCCTGGAAGTTTCTGATGTGGGTGGCCATCTCGCCGAGAGGAGTGACTCGACCCGTCAGAGGCTCTGGTGAGAAAGGTCGGAAGCCAATGTGGGCTCCGCCACCTATCGTAACAGGGGTGCCGTTTTGTTTTCTTTTGAGAGGGTCCTGGCCTACCCAAAGTTAATTTGAGCCCCCTATGCTGGTTTGCCCCCCCCCTCAATATATACTGCCCATTTTAAAATGAAATGGGTAATAGTAACGAAAAGAGCATCCGCACTAGACAAGAGATAGGCAACAAGTAAGAAATATAGTCTAAAGCGATGTATTTGATAAACAGTGACAAAAACTTATAAATTTCCGTCGGTCAAAATAAAGTGGCCTAAATCCGTTCAAAAACCCCATTTGGTGGAGGTAAGATTGTCGGGCCCTTGGCTCAGTCCCCTTCCTCATCCATGCACAGAAATCGACGTCCCTGTATCACAGCAAGTGTCAGAGAGAGCTTCATAGCTATACACTACTATTCCCATAGCTCAACACTACTCCGATGGTGATGATATGGTTTGGTCGGACTTGGCTGCAGCTCACTGCGTCCGAGGTACGCTACACTTGCTGCAGGAGGCAAACGTGCCGGTTATAGGCCGTGTAGAAAACCACGCAGTGCGTCCCTCTGCAAATTTTCGAGGTTTCGCCGAAAAGGAAACCCGCCAGACTGGTTGGGTGGCCACCTCTGACCTTGAAGTGAAGCGCTTTATCCGGGTTGTAATGCCATACATTGATGAGGTCCCGCGAAATATGATGGAGGTGAGGTCGACGAGCGCGCGAGAGCCGCAGACCGTTTCATTGTGAGCAAACTGTTTTGCTGGGAGTAGGGGATGCATGTTGTGTGTCATTCGCGAACCGTGTTTGATAGCGCTACGGTGTAAGAAACAAATGGTATGGAGGTTTTGTTTTGTCCAGAAAGTAACCGCACACGCGTAATTACCAGTTACGATCATTATTGACCTGTGACTGCGCCTCCGTACTGACTCGCAGATTATCACCAGTTTTGAAGCTTTGACCTGACCCGTCATGTCATCACTGGCCTTGAGGTCAATACCTGGGAAGCGTTTAGGGCCGCAGAGTGGGTGACGGGATATCGATTGCCGTTCGAATGGTCGAAATGGACCCATTTTGTTTCTTGACACAGGCGCGCGAGTGGGTAAAAATGCTCCCCGGTTTCCAACCGGAAGGCTGCGAAATACCGCAGTCGTGCCGGATTAAACGGCGTCGTTGCGAGCTTCCCCGGATCCCGCACGTCCGTCCAAGGCCGCCGGGCTGTCGGCAAAAGCACTCAGTCCGTACCTCAACAAAAAGCCGACCAGGGTGTCGAACGTCGGCCGGCGGACGGCCTCTCTCGCGGAGGACGTCAGGAGCGGCAGCAGCAGGTCGTCCCGGCCTGGTGCCTGGTGCCCGGGCTGGTGTGGAGCGCTCCGGCCGCCCGGCACCACCACGCCGCCGATGCCCGCACCACCCGCGTTACCGCCCACGTTGTTCGAGTTCACCACGTTGTTGTTGTTATTGTTGTTATTGTTGTTGTTGTTATTATTATTATTGTTGTTGTTGTTATTGTTGTTATTGACGAGGTTGATGATGGCCTGGACCAGCACGATGACGAAGCTGACGAAGTTCAGGGCGCTGATGGGGGAGGGGTCGGGACAGCGAACCGGCTCGGGGAACGTAGCGGGGGCGTACACGGGAGTACCGGTCTGGTAGCCGGAACGTGCGCTGACGGCGGACGGTGCAGCTCGAGGATCCGGGATGGCGGACACTGGAGGGGGCAGCACGGGAGGACCGGCACGGTAGGCGGGGAGTCCTCCGGGGAAGTGAGGAGCTGCCGCCGGCGTCCGTGTCCACGTGAGCCGCTGTGCGGTGTCCAGAGCCGGCCTCGGAAAAGCCTGCGACGAGCCGAGGACAAGCGACCGGTGCGAAAGGACTGGAAAGCTCGCGGTGGGTGACGTTGGGTAGGTGGTGCCTCGTGACAACTTAATGAGGGCTAGCGCCGAGACGAGTAACACTGGTGCTTGATTCAGAACCGACGGTGTCACCAGAGTGCGAACGGGCAGTCTCATGCCAGTTCTGGTCGCGGGAGACTGGTGCCCACAGCGCGAGAGCTGGTGCTGGCTGCTGGAAGACTGCTGATTCGACCTCGCGAAAATTGGCCGCGTTGCTTTCGCCTCGACGGGCAGCCTGGTGCCTCCGGATGGAAATGTTCTGTCCTGGAACGCGGACAGAATGCAAATTTAAACGGGGATTAGCGCTGGCGAATTGCAAATTGCTGCCCAGTGCGGGCACTATCAGGGCTGGTAAAGACTGGGATTCGCCGAGTTGAGTGGCCAGCTCAGTGTCCAGACTTGGGTCGGACAGTTATAACCCGGACGCGGCAACCCGTCGGTGGCCGTCGAATGCACTGAAAGCATCGGCATCTGGCATTTCACCGATACCAGCTAATGCTGTCATGGCGGCCTAGAAAAGACATAATGGGTTCAGATATTTCAGGGAGCTACGAAGTTTGTCATGGAATTTTCTGAAGAAAGCTATTTCCACTGACGCCAGTCATAGATAGGTTTAGTTTGGAAAAATAGTTGGCTCCTGATATGAATTTGTGGGATATCTGTTGAGTCTTTTAAGCGAGCGCAAAGGCTCTATATGACACTGATGCAAATTGGGAGCATGAGACCTCGTAAACTGGGATATGGAGGCCATTCCCAGGCGACATAAATTACCCCTGCTTCCCGTTCATAAATGAGGTCATGAGAAAGGCCTTTTCTCGTCCAGCATTTTCTGAGCACGCTTATCACTACGTTTCCCTGCTTCTCACGTGTTTTTATAGAAAAGGATCACAAAGGATATGACGAAATGGAAGAATGATCTTACAACTATCTCAGGCTCCTCACTTCTAAATCTTTTGCATGTTTCGGGATGGATAATCATTTTATTTCATTTATTTGTGGAACGTTTCAAACAACAGGCAATACATTACGCATTTCCGCGATTTAAACCCATCATCCTTCCTTCTTCTGACGCTAGTAAACAATCTTGCAATTTCTTTAAAGAGAACAGTACCACTCAAAGCCGTTCCAGGACACCCGATGGGACACCCGCACACGCGCTCATACAGCGTCTTGTAAATGCTAAGGATATATCACGAAGCATTTTCCAGTACTTTCTCGTGATTAGTCTGCATGTCCACGTACGACATGCAACAAAGAAGCGCCTCGGATCCCGGGCTGAGTGAATGATGACGGTGTAAAGTGCCCGAGATTTATGGCTTCGGCACAGCATGGTTCTCCATCGCGACCCAGCACGCATCCTGGCCATGAGTGGAAAGCGCCATCAAGCAGCCAGGACTGCCGGGCTCACTCAGCGTTCGTGGCGGAACGCAGTCGACTCCGTAAATGACGCGTTCGCGTGCCAGTAACTCCTACTTGTTCTCCAGTCTCCGAAACTACGAGCGGACCTGCGACGCGACGTAAATCGCCCGTGGCTGCGTCGGCCCACGCTTCGACGTCGTGTGCCACGTGACGACGACATGCCATTAACTCGTAGTTGTTCTCCAGTTTCCGGAACTGCGAGCGGACCTGCGACGCGACGTAAATCGTCCGCGGCTGCGTCGGCCCGCGATTCGAGTCAGAGCGAGCAGGCGCCGAGCAGCTGCACCGCGAACAAGTAGCAGTGAGCCGCCGTCAGTTTCTCCATCAGGCTGAGTCCACCGGCCGCGAACAGTCTCGCAATAATCCGCCGAACACCTGAGGCGTCGCGACATCGGCCGTCAGAACGTCTTCCGATTGCACCGCCACCCATCACGTTGTTGTCGTTCATGTTCTCGTTCACCGACAGATTGTTGTTGTCGTTATTGTTGTTATCGTTGTTGTTGTTGTTATTATTGTTGTTGTTGTTGTTATTGTTATTGTTGATGACGTTGACAACCAGCTGGGTGGAGAGCACTATGAAGCCGAGGAAATTGAAGATGGCGTGCTCGTCGTTCGCGGCGGGGCAGGGGGCTGCGGTGGGCACCACGGCCGGAGTGCCGTAGCCGCCGTGGCCGCCGTGCCCGCCGAAGAACAGTCGCGGCGCGGCCGGCGGTCCGACCGCAGCGGCCATCTCAGCTCCGGTCCGGGCAGCCGGCGCCGGCCCTCAGGCGGCGGTTGCTGATCACCAGGTGCAGGCGCAGCAGCCGGCCGAGGAAGCTCTCCGTCCGCGGGGCGTCCGCCAGGTCCAGCCGGCCGGCGGCCGACAACAAGACGCTCAGCAATCCCTCCAGCGTCAGCGAGAGCAGCGAGGCGGGGCAGGAACTGGCAATGTTCGGCAGATGGCGACCGCCCACTGTGTTCATGTTCATATTCTGGATCATCACCGCCAGGCCGTTGAGGTTGTTGTTGTTATTGTTATTGTTATTATTATTGTTGTTGTTATTATTGTTGTTGTTGTTGTTCACGACATTGAGGATGATCTGGACGGTCAGGATGCAGAAGCTCATGAAGCCGAGCGTGTTAAAGTCGTCTCCAGCACAGCGAGCCGTGGCTTCACTATTCAGACGGTCCTGGACGATAAGACCCATGGCTCTTCAGGTCTCATTCTTCCGTAAGTTTCTTGCATTTTTGAAAGCCAGCGTCTTATCTGAAAGCCAAGGAGACGTTTTCAGTGAATTCTGATCATACAACCTTACGTGGTGACTTCTTGCTGGACTTGCTGTGACAAGCACGGCAACAGACGGCTTCGTTTCTCGTATCTCCTTGCAGTTTGCAAGAATCCTGATGGCGTTCGTCAAGCTTCTTACAAGGCAAGGCTGGCTTGCGTTTTGTTGGGAGAACGTGGCAATGGGTCGTCGTATGTCACACTGTTCTTTGTCTTCAGAAATTTGCTGGTAGTGATAAGCTTCCAAGTGCCGAAAAACAGTCGCGGCCGGGGCGCAATTCCATTGCAAAAAATATGCTCGGACGGTTCTGACACACCTCACGTGGTTTTCGCAACGGCATAGTAACCAAAGTCACCCAATATTGACCCTGGAATTGTAAAACCTAAAACTTTCAGGACCAAAATGCACCAACAGCATTTTGAGGCCGAAAAAGATTCTCTGGTGTGTTGGAAAAGTATCGTTTTATGCGGTCACTCCAGGTCTCGTAGAGACAAATATAACCGTTATGACTCCTATCTGTTTGCAGAAGGAATACGTGGCTGAAATCGTAGTCACACATCTAGGGACGCGGCACCATCTTTTCGTTTTTTGCCGACAGATTTTCAAAACGTGATGTGCTTTGGCGAGGAATGTCGGAACAGAAGGTTTCACATTGCCCACAGTTTTGTACCGCAACGTTCCTCGTTTAGATCCTGGATCTGCGTTTGCTTTGTCTTGTCTGCTCGTTTTTTCATGTTCTCAAGCGTGGAACGCTACGCCAAGGTCGAACCAGGCCAGGGTCATCACCATTGGGGGGACAGAGGGCAACAGTTCTCTCTTTCTGTAAAGGGTTCCCAGACCACGGGATAATTTTCACCGAAAATTCGAATTGTATTGACAATCGCATTATGGGGACCAGCTCTTTCCGCACAGCTTGCCATCCACAGGTACTTAGCCAGATTACAGGCAACCGTGTGAAACAGTGGTGACTCCCTTGTGCTGGCTCTTTCTTGGTGGAAAAAAAAAACAGGATGAAAACGTCTTATAGGACAAACACAGTCCAAAATGCAAGGTCAAACCGGTGCATGCGCCTGCATCATTTGCCTGACGAATATCTGTGGTGCATTGACACCCTCTGACCTTGAAATGAGGCACGCATAACTTGTCCGGATTTTCCGTGTTGGATCAGTAACGGCGGAATGTTTTCAGCGTTGTGAGAGCAAAAGTCTGTTTTGAATATTTTCCACGCAGCGCCAAAGAGCTCATGCTAATTTTGCAAAATCGTGGAGAGGCAGCTGCCTCTGTAGCCGCCCCACCCCATTTTGAGGGACACTGCCCCTGCAGTCCCATTTCCCGCTTCCGCCCTCTATGTGTCGTACGTCCTTGGACAATGGTATGTGGTGACACTGGCCAATCAACATTGCTGGAAATCACATCCCCTACCGATTCACAAGTCGAACAGATTCGCCACTATCAGAGTGCGAAAATCACCAAGCAGTCAGTGGGCCCAGAGTTAAGAGTTTGTCAGTACGATTGACTCCAGTTCGAAACTCAGCGACGTCCTTGGTCGGACGGGACAGCTGTCCACCTTGCGAGTCTAGATGAATGTCCCCCAGCGCGCATGCAGGAGTACTCGATGTGGGTACGATCGTTGAAATTGCTGGAACGCATTTCCACAAAACTCGGCGTTTCTGATGGACCCTCTTCCCAGTAAACGGAAACCACTTTGCCTTTATTGTCTCCAAGTCGGCACCCCGCCATTATGCACCAATGTCACGATACATGGCAATTCAGCTACATTTGCATACCTGAAAAACTTTGACATGGAAAAAGACAGGATTTATTCCATTGCATAGGTTCTCGCGCATCTGCGAAGTGTACTAACTTATTCAAATGCAAAGTTGTCCTTTGGAGCATTCGTCTCGTCCAGCACTAACAAGATTTTTCCTTTTCCGCCCACAACTGAATTACGAAAATATGAAGTGCGTTGGGCCCTTTGTGGCTAAAATAGTCCGTACGTGTCGGCCATGTCGTGTGACGTATTAGATTAAGCGCCGGGCTGGTCCAAACGCCCCTGTGATCGATTCGGCAAGGGATATTTGCCAGTGTTCAGCGCGCTAGCCAGCCTCTGTGTTCTATTTCAAAAA
Source organism: Capitulum mitella (assembly GCA_030062745.1). Lineage (NCBI taxonomy): Eukaryota > Metazoa > Arthropoda > Thecostraca > Pollicipedomorpha > Pollicipedidae > Capitulum > Capitulum mitella. The sequence goes on from CP099842.1 coordinate 317,949, forward strand.
TTTAGGTTTTTGAGTGGCTGTTTCGTAGATCGCCAGTGGTCTGTCGCTACTAGAGCCAGCGTCCAGCGACCGTTGCACTGTCCATCTGACACAAACCGCCATTTATTTATGCTGTTTGGCAATGTCTGATATGGCTTCAAAAACATGACATTGTGGCTTGTCAAATGATGTCAAGTGTTTTTGGTCCATATGAGTGATACTGGTAGCTGAGTGTGGACTAAGACATTTAAGTCTTCTCATTGACAATTTTAGACCCTAATGAAGGTTTGCATCCTCTTCTAGACCACAGTGCCTTATCAAGCCTAATGTTCGGTTGATACGTCAAAAAGTTAATGGCCCCCGATCGGCGGCGCGGCTGAAACGTCCAAGAACCAACTCGTGCAGCCGCGTGACCAGCAGTGGCAAGAGCATGATGCTCCATCGGTTGGACTAGGGCTGGGTGGTGCCGGCCTCCTAATGGTCTCGTTCGCAGCCTGCAGCCAAGGTGTTAATCCGATTTCGTGCAGATTTATGGACAGAGGAGAGACGAGATCAGTCGGGTTCGGTGACAATAATCACAGTTTAGGAAAGTTAACCGCCTCCTGTTTGGGAATCGTCAAAACGTACGGCTTTATTTTGGACGGCTCAAGATCGACAAACGAGAGAGAAAATCAGATGCAGTCAAACGGAAAAAGATCAAAATCACTGCCGGAGAAATCTGGCAAAAGTTTTTGTCTTGTATGGAGTTGGTCAGGACGCAGAAACTTGGAAGGTACGCCCATAACGTTCGGCATATCATGAACTACATGCGACGAGTTGAGTTTTTGACATTTCTAAATACTTTCACCACTCACTTACTTACTTAAATATTTTCACTCTTTCACCTCTTACACATTTGCGCAGCATGTACTTACCTGTCTTCTTTGCGCAATTTGTCATTGCAGAGAGGTTGAGCTCAAATCTGAACAGAGCCTAGCTTCCGTTATTCGTGGTTACAAACGATTGATATTTGATCCTTTGGAGGCAAACCTGTTTTGCCAAACTCAAAGCCCAGGTTGCCGAATGCGGTTTCCATACTGGTGTATTGCACATGGGTTTAATCTCTGCTGGGACTGTGGGGGACAGGTCTTCCGCAGATCTTTAGAGGTACTGTTTTGCCGCCCTAATTTTTCAGGTATCAGATAGGTATTTCCAATAAGTGGCGCAATATCTTGAACTTTGAAACCTAACAAAAATGACTTTATCAGCAGTTTGCCATGCAACGCCCGAAAAAGGCGATTTTTCCAGGACTCCACCTTTTCTTGGTGGATTGGAATCACTTTGTCCCATCCTCCTCTCCCCAATTTCTGAACCGTGGCTACACCCATGGTATCACACGCTAACGAGCATATCTTCCACCAAAACAGACGAATCACTAGACCGGTCTCATCCGACTCGGGCGGTTCACCGATGCGAACCCAACGGGAGTTCCGAGCTTTCCGTCCACTCAAGTGCGAAAGCCTACTACGGCATCGCAATCGAAATGAAATCACCAGCCTTTCTGATAGACGGTGACCTGTATGCAGAGAAGATGAGGACTGATCAGGACAAATCCGGTCTTGTCCCCGTGCGCAACGCGTGAGCATGCGTTGGCCGTAGCCATGGGGCTTCCTGGAATCCTACGTCGTAGCTCTGGCAGGAATAAATCAGGCATGAGCTGTCCCAGTTTGCGAACCTGACTAAAACTGCTTTTATGAAGTTCCGAACGTTGTATTTGACAGAACTTTGAACTTCATGCCCATTGCAGCATAAGCATCAGCCCTCTACACGTAACATCGTAAGCTCGCCATGGCAACGAAGGAGTCGATCGGGGACCGCGAACGTGGAGAGCTTGATTTCCGTACCGGCACTGGCACCTCCACTTCAGGCATCAAGAGCTCGCAATACACGTAACGCGGCCGGCTGAGCTACGATGTGACCGAAAGCGCCGCCAGACAAACGAATGATGTCCGCCTCGACTCACCTCTCGAACAGTCAAGCAGGCGATCGGCCGGCTCACCTGCCTCAGACCGTCGCCCGGTGCTGCTGTGAGCGCCGCCCGACGCCCTCAGAGGGAGCTGCCGCCCGCGGAATGCGCGGCCGGTCTCCGGCGGCCGCCGCCGTGCCGCCCCGCTGACCCGCCTCCGGCACTGGCGGTCCGCTAACCGGGCACCGCTGACGCTTCACAGCGCTGGTGGACGGGGCCGCCAGCACTGCAGCGGCCCGCTAACCGGGCACCGCTGACGGCTCAGGGCGCTAATGGACGGGGCCGCCAGCACTTCAGCGGCCCGCTAACTCGGGTCTGCGGACAACCCAGAGCACCGCTGGCCGGTTATAGCCGCTACACCACTCCCAGGTACCGGTGTTGTTTACCTGGTGTTTTTCAGACACACGTCTTAGGACGATTTACCTTCAACCAGTCACAAACACAGAGTATCTTAACTGTAAGAGCCCTATGCGGAAACAAACACAACTCATGTAGGTTCGGGCACGGACAGAAAGCACCCCATTAAAACCATACACAGCTCTGGGACATCTAAGCATAGACACCGTCATGCGCATTTGGTGGTCTGTAAGAAAGCCTTGTAACCGATGCTTCATGGGGATATTTCGCCAATTTCCTCTTACTAGAGGGAGGGAATCGTGACGCCCCCACTCAATTACTCGATAACCAATGTACTGTTTTGGACGCGATAGTTGCGATCGATTGCCAGAAATGCAAGTAACCCAGGTCTGTCATATTTCCGGATCTCAATATCATCTCTAATACCACGTCAAAGGTCAATATTTCATCGACTTGAATAGTGCTGTTTTAACGTACGACTCTAGATTACAGACATCCTAATGAGTCCTGATGACATCGCAATGAAATAAGTGTTAAAATGTGCATAAGACACCAATATGCGTCTATCCTAGGACAAAAGTGACGATCTAAATTTCATGAACATGAGAAGGTGTAATAAAATAACTTAACTCGCCTATATTATGTAAGCTATTCCCAATAAATAACTAAGCGAGGCTAAAGTATGTTAAATGGAATGTGCCACAAAAACCCATACCCTCCATGACATTATGTACAGTGCCTCTAAAAACAAATGCTCGCACAAGAAAGACATCAAATAGCTGTACGAACAGCCGGTTCTACGTCTTAAATTGATCATGCATTTGAAAACGATCTCGGCTATATTAATTTCATAAAAGATTCCCTTTCATAACGAAATGGGTGGTTTACATTAACCCGGCCCCGACTGGGGAGGGAACGGTTGACCCCATTCCCTGAGGTTTTTCAAAGATTGCGAGGGAACAAACAAACGCAGTGCCAGGAAATTTTGTGAGCCTTTTGCTTAAACCTTCTACATTTCATGCCAAATTTTTATCTCAGGTCTGGCGAGGTCTCTGACCTAGGGCAGGTAAAGCGGACCTAGGTCCAGAAAAGTCTTGCGCCCTGCACTTTTTCGGAAAACAAGATATCACACTAAAACTTACAGCGAATAAAAATCTTGATAGATGCAGCAAACTTCTGACACCGATTTTTCGATACTTTCCGGGTCATTGACCTGAGGTGAAGCCCATTTTAAAGTCAAGTGTTCTTTACGGAAATTTACGGAATTTTCGTGACATTTTGAGTGTGAGATGATGCAGACCTTACAGGATCGTCATCAGACAAAGTAGCAATGACCTCCAAACATTGGCCTGAGGTCAGGTCGCCAATAATTGTTATGAGACAAACTGCGTCGCCGCCAAAGTCGGCGATGATGGACTCAGAACGGATCGAAAATGGCACACTGACTCTAAAAATTACGAATGACACCAGGAGGCCAAAAAATTGTTTCAGAGGTCCAAAAACTCAACTTTTCGGGTGTATATTAAACAAATCAGGGAAATAAGACGTGTGTCGGTATTTGAAGACTTAAACCTACTTGTTGGTTCCTTTACTTGGACTTGATTAATCACAACTCTTAACCCTATTCCCGGCAGGTGGGCTGAATCCGTCCCCCCACGGGTTTTTGCTTGCCAATTCCAGGCTTTTTAACGCAGCTTCGCGAAACTTGGTCACTTTTCCTAGCTATTTTTTCTACGTGCCGTGACAAAATTTCAAAGTTCTGTTTTGCTCAGGGTCGGAGCCAGGCAACGTTTTTGGGAGGCACCCCATGCCATTTTTGGCCATGTTGTGGGTAAAAGGAAAATGTCTGCCAAAAACAGAGTTTTAAAGATAGAACCTAAAATTCTATATGGATATATAGCTCAATAGTTGGGCAATGTGCAGAGGTAATTTTGTTTATTTGAGGTCATTTTACAAGGCCAGGTCAAGGTCAAAAGTAAAAATTTGTTTTTTTTGCAGTAATTTCGGCGCCGTTTTCTCAAATATCAAACCCGGAATATATATGACGTAGAAGGGTACCTTCAATTTGTGTACCAAGTTATCAGGTCGGGTCACGGAGCTATGACCTAAAACGTCCGTGCGCGTACCCTATATCGCAATAGCCATAAAATGGAATTTTTGAAATAGAATGAATTCAAATGATTGAAAACGTTTAAAGATAATATTACATGCACACGAGATCATTCCAAGTGATCCCAAGGTTACTGGAGGTCATTTAAGGTCAAAGCTCACAAGTTGGTCTGAGAAGCGTGTGACCATGACAGTTCCCCTTTTTCATGTTCCTGGCACCGCCTATGCTAACATTATAGAAACATTGTAATGCGACTTAAACTTCTTTAGTATAACATGACTAGCAGAAGCCAAAAAAGGGTGTTTGCCTCTTTTGTTCATCCATTTGTTAGAAAACTAATCTTCCTATCTTTGAAGCGCTGTGAACGTCCATGAATTTTTTCAAAATTTCAGATTTGCGGACCCATGGTAAAAGCCTCATCCATAATCTCTCGATTCATGCCAGTTTCATCGAAATCGGTGCATAAACAATGGAGTTATAAGAAGTCCAAAAAAAACTTTTTGACACTTTTGCCCCGCTGTATCCGCAAATTTTACAATTTTGAAAATTTCTTTTGATAAAAATGTAGTTCACGTCACGGCAAATCGATTGCCGTTTGTTGCGATGAAATCGGACACGTAGTTCTCGAGATCTCGGGGGGGGGGGCCGAATCCGCCCCCCTGCCGGGAATCCACCATACCGTCTAGCCCTCCGGGAATAGGGTTAAGACCTACGCCGTTTCTCGGGCTCATGCAGTCGGCTATGAGAAAACATATATAGGGCGTAAATGGCCTACATGTTATCCAAAAATGAAAATGAGGTGTGTTTCGCTCTCTGCTTTTCACCAGCTTTCTCGAGATATGGCTATTTTTATCGTGCCACCAACTGTTCACGAGTTAGAGGGGGAGATCGCCCCCCTCTCCCCAGTCGGGCGTGCAGGGCGCCGACTGCCAGTCGGGCGCGGGTTAGCCTGTCATTGATACCACCACTGATGACACTGATGACTGACACTGATGACATACCACTGATGACAGTTACTGCGTACCCCCAACGTCTCGCAGTGCCACTGTATGAATGAATATCAAGCAAACTCAAAAAGCGACACAATCATGAAGCATTATTGTCTTTATGATGTGATCTCGACATCTTGGATAACCCTGATGCTTCTGTACAGAAACGTGCACGTTTGGGGCAGCGTTTGGTCACCGGTTTCTACGGCCGAGAAAGCAAAGTGGGACGTCTGATCCCCCCTCCCCACAGCAATCCGTAGGGTAATGCGGCCACAGAGACAGCGTATCTTGCACCTGTCACAAACACAGGCGCGGCTTACCTGGGCTGGTCACAGATCTGGTAACATTTTACCCGCTGCCAGCAGACATTTTAGCAGCATTACCTGGTATGAGCTTTTAACCGGCACAGGAAGCAGCTTCGCATTCAGAGCTCGATTACCGCCACCATCTGCACAGTAGTTCCCATCCAATGACAGCCCTCACGGATAGGAAGTTTTACCCATGTCTATCCGTTACCCACCGTGAAAAATTTCGCCAACCCATTCACCGCGGATTCTAGATTTTTAACCCATACCCAGGGACGTAGCCAAGGGGGCATGGGGTCCATGGCCCCCTGAGCCAATCAGTCTACACTAGATGTATAGCGATTTTGCACGAATACGGAATAGGGATCGCATATATGTTGCAAAAACAAACATTATATGCAATTATGTGCGTTAAATATGAGGCCATTTAAATGAAAATGTTGTTATATAAACTAATATAAACTATAAACTTCGTGATATGCCAGGGGTATACGACAAAATTTGACATTTGACCCCCCCAGCGACAAATAGCTTTGTTTGTAAGATGAGGGTGTCAGGAATGGCTAACCCATTCCCTGAAATAGGAACACAGCGGACTTCGATCACAATATTGACATTTAAAAGAATTTTTGTCTCAACTATACACGAAAGCAGAAGGGTTAATAGTTCCTTAATTTTGCTAACTATTGCCACCATTTTTTTCCTAAGTGGATATTACCAGAGCTGGCATGGTTTAAGGTTGTGCTTGGTCGCTCGTCCATGCACATGTTTAGAAATAATGGTGTAATCATTTTGGCTGGCGTTTTTCTGTAGATGTTGCTGCATTTCTTCCAAATATCCAGAAAAACCCGGATTCCTCTAGCCCATCTGACTCCGTAAAAGCCCACGTGACCAGATGAAAGGTTAGAAATGGCCACTCAGAATCGCAGTTCTGGTCTCTTTGATGAAATGGTCTTACTGAATGGCCATTTGTTATGAGCGCATTACAGCGTTAGAAATGAAATTTTCTATTACTGTACATGAGCTTTATACAAATAAATTTACCTATGAGTGTGAATAGTCTTGTTAAAACAATATATCTTGCTCAGGTCTACAATTTTGCCTTTTTACCCGTAGGTTTACCCGTGAAAAGTCAGCTGCTTACCAGATACCCGCCCGTTATCTCTGCCGTTTCGCATGGTTATGCCCATAATCGCGGGCTTACCCATGGGTAACGAGTGGGTAACGGGTAAACCCGCCAGCTGAGGGCCTCTACGACCTAATCATCGTCATGTTTTACAGATCACCAGATTTTTCAGCGCAAACTGTTGCTGATTGGCGTCGGTTACATTCGTGCATACATGAGAAGACAAATCTGCAAACGATGTAAAAAACTAGCGCCATTGTTCAGGAGTTATATATTTGCGAGCTAAACATTTAGTCATGACATAAGACATCCCATTTGACTCAGATATATTCCGAACCAACGTAATCAAGCCTTCTGTTTGTTTAGTTATTCTGCAGTCGTTTTTAATATTATTATACGGGCAAGATACATGTTTTAAGTAAATTCATTGGTATGTTTTTTAATGCAAAATCAGAAGTATGAGGTGAAACGCTCAGGCTTGGGAAGGTTCATGTGTCTAAAAGCGTTACCACAATAGGGTTTATGTCTTTTTATCCAAATTCTGGTACGGCCGCGTCCCTGCATAACGTATGAGCACCTTCACCCATGACAGGGTGAATACATAGCTCTACAAAATAAAAAATATATACAAAAATAAATAAGATAATGACTAAACCAGATCTTGCTACAGGGATGTCCTCTGAATGCACACACTGCGCTGTCGGGGGCGTCTCGATGACGCAGGCAGTCACGTGACCGGGTCCCGTTGAATGACGCAGCGGGGCGGCTTCACTCTGCACAGAGTGGCGCTCGCACACGCTGCATGCGGCGCGGGTCGGCCTGTCCATGAGGAGCGCGTCATAGCAGCGGCGTTCCAATCACGGATCCGACCACTGAGGCCACCCAGAATGCGGCGGGCAGGCTCGCCTCTCAGGCGGACGACAGGGCATCGTTAGCTCAGGTGAGCGGCGTGACGTGGGCGGTGTTTAGGGTCCGGTCTCGTCTGGAGTGTTCCGGAGAGATGGGTTCTGTCGGCGACTGACGGAGAGGCGGCAACATTGGGCTGGAGCATTTCATAAACGGACGGGGGTAAATCATGCTCATCGTTCACTGCCGGTCGGCTCGATTTAGAAATAATTGTCACTTACTGTAGCAGTCTAGATTATTAGCGTGGTGAAGTGGAGGGTAACAGTTTAGCTTGTTAGAGTGATGGTATGGATAACGAGAAGTTGCGCGAATGATGCTTGTTGTATTTGAGGTACTTCGCTTCGTGGCTGGATATTTCCAAGATTTTCTCGAGGGGGATTGCAGGGGATTTCGGATTTTTTTCCCAGCCAGTCTCATACACCTTATATTAAAATATTTGAACAGCAGATGTTTAGAAACTCCCAAACCCTAAACCCCAGGATTTCCAGCTATGTTTTGCGTGGATGCTATCATTGTCGTCATTAAAAATGCTAACTTGGAACAAATCTGGGATGTCGTTTTTCACCATAAGGACAAGTAACTTCCACAGGAAAACAAAATCTATGTAAAATTCATACGGCTGGAATTTATGTAAAACCTTCTGCCTATGTATTTTATCTTCTCGTGCTCACTAAAATGTGACTGCGTAAGGAAAACGTGCAGCAGTTTTAGGTTCGAAACGGTTTTAAATTCACCTTTTCATTGCCATTCTGCTTTGTCTGCGTTTCTAACTTATTTTTGTCCTTTTGCAGACGTGCTATGGATAGTTTCGAGCAGCGCTGCCTCGATCTGTCAAGTGACCACCTGGCGCGGTCATCTTACGACAGCCACTGCGGCAGCAGCTCGCTCGGCATCTTCTCTTTCCTGCTGTTTCTGGTGTACCTTCTCAGCGTGCTCAACAACCTAGTGAACCCACTGAGTCTGAGCCTGAGCGGCCAGCTGCTCGGCTCGCTACTGCCTACCGTCACCGTCAACAACAATAACAACAATAATAACAACAATAACAACAACAACAATAATAATAATAATAACAATAACAACAACAATAACAATGGGGGACGAAGGAAGAGGATGCAGCGAAGAAGACGGCGTCGTCGCACGCCGCGCTCGTGCGGCTGGGGTCAAGCTTTGCAGGAGTACCTCCCCCCAGGAGTGTCCGGCCGCGACCTCCTGTCCGATGTTCTGCTTCTGTTCAGAGATCTGCATCTTTTGCATGCCAGAACTTTGTGATACTCTTGGTGTGTGCTGGGTGGATTTGTTCGTCGTGTCGGTGGTAAATACAAGTAAAAGAGGGTCGTGGTTTGTTTTCTAGGTGATATTTTGAGGCAGGTTACAAGAATGCTCCAGGCACCGACTCGTCCCGCAGTGCAAAAACTCTTGAAACTTGTGAGGAAATAGTTGTCATATTGACTCATTTCTGTCTCCCTGGTCTGTTCTAGCAAGCAAAAATGAAAACACAAATAAACTAGTGTTCCATGTTAGCTATGCATTATTTTGGCCATCTCAAAATTTACACACATGCCTGGCGTTTCAGAACTCTTGTCGACTGTAAATCCGGCACTGACAAAGCAGAGAAAAGCTTAAATATTTTAATTGGTGGTTTTTTTTCAAAAGACGTTTTATAGGGAAAGCTGAGAAAATAATGAATAAGCCAATCGTTCTTTTGGTTGGTGGCCGACGCAAGACAGTACTTTAAATTTATAGCACACATGACACTTTATATATATATATATATATATATATATATATATATATATATATATATATATATAATTAATGTCAACATCATTCCATACCGATTTAAAGCACTGTCAAGTGTTTCACATTTTCCTGAAGGGCATTTTGTCGAGGTTTTTGCGCAGTGTCCGGAGACTGTCGAAGGTGCGTGTAGGGGACACCATTGGAGGCAATATGTCACGTTCATAGCATTCTGCGTGCTGAAAGTAAACGCATGAAACAAGAAGTAAACGCTTTGCATGCTACAAAATTAATACAAATGGCATGTACTGCAGAGGGAGCATAAACGAGGATCAAATATGGAGGCATACATAAACTTGGGAGACTGAGAGATAGATCCCCATACATCAATAGCTTACATAATTGATTTCAACCCAGGACTGACATTTATCGAAAATGCATGAGCGACAGAGACCGATATTGATTCGGGCTGCTCTAGGAAAAATAAATTATAAAATGGGGAGACAGACGATGGTCTGGTTTTCTGAACAGCTTACTGACACTTTCAATAGACTACAATTAACCTAGGTTTTGGTTCCCTGGACCCACTTTGATGTTTCTAATGGATTTTAAACAGGCTCCAATAGCTTCTAAACATGTCGTGAGTCTAACTTAAGGCCAACAAACTCATACTGGAGCCGACGTAAGTGCTTGCTGCACCGGACGCGAAACGACGAAAATCGGCCGTTTGTCTTCTGTTTGATCTCTGATCTCCTGAAGGCGCTCCCGGCGTGTTTCGCTGCTTTAGCATGTAGGAAAAGTCAGTTCAGAAAACATGCCTTTGCTTCAGAGGTGAGAATCGCCCCGCCCCGACCTACCCCAGGTGAATTTGGTTCCAAGCGAAATCAACAGCATAAGAAGAGAGTTTCATGGTTTCAAGAACCAGACTGCTTGCCTTACGCATATTGGATTATTTCGGGTGCAAGTGGAGCAAACCTTGCAAATAAAACCCAGTTTTTAATCAAGTGACAGCAAACAGATGTGCTTTGCTTATCTTTGCAACGACGGAACGATTGTGCTCGGTTTCGTTAAGTAATTCTGAATGCTTATGTGCCCTGTCCTAAACCGGAATTCGATCATTACGTCTTGCGCAATTACGCTCTTTACAAACCCATTACAGATGTTTCCGCAAGGCTTCTGCGACCGCATAGGCCCGATACGACTTTACACCCATGTATTTTGTTTCTTCGCTACGCTAAACGTTAAGTTTCCTGGGCCGTGATTCTCTCTGCACGTTACACCGGTCTGCAAAATGTTTTCCACAGCTGCAAAAGTCCACTCGTGGATGACCTCTCCACCTGCGACGCTTCCGGCAGTCGCTATTTGTCTGCGTCCATCATAGCCCACGTCTGATTGGTCGTTCGTCCGAAACCAATTCGCCGTGTCCACGAGCTGGCTCGAAATTACGCCTCTTTGTTGGTCGAAAAGGCAGGGAAAGTAACCGTATCGACGAGGCGGTGCGAGCTGTACCATGGCTGTCTGCAGAAGACTGCGGCGGTGCAGCCGGGCAGAGAACAACGGCAGTGCAGCCGAACAGAGGACAGCGGTGCCTGCAGTGACGGAAGACCAGCCAGACGATGCGGTGCGACATCTTGAGGCTGTGTCTGCAGATATTGCGAAACGAAGCAGCATGACAATGCCATTTGGTATTACGGTTACGTGTTCCATGCCGCTCGTAAGAATTGTCTTCAGTATCTCATTGGCATCAAACAGCTCGGAAGCCACCCACAGTTCATGTGCGCGTCTTGTGAAACATGATAACTGGCTGCATTTAGTAATCCCACTTGGTAGGATCGTTACCATTTTAATGCTTGTCTACGCCTTTAGAAAACAACCGTAATAAAAAGGAAATAGTCCAGCTGCAGAACGTTCATTTCACCAGCCCTATGACGACAGTGTGAAATACTGTGCAATAAAACCCTAACTAACGTCATTTTAATTGGATGGGAAGCTGAGAGACGGAAATCATTCTCAAAGTTTTTTTTCTGTTGCACTCTCGTAGCTTCTACAAGACGATGATTCACGAGACTTTATTCAAATTTATTACAATATTATGATTATATTCATATATTAACATTATATTATATTCAAATAAATATTTAAATTTACGAAACGATAATCATGTTATTTGCGACAGACATTCAGAATCATGTTCTAAGATGGTTCATTATGTCAGACGCCTTTTCATGGATATGTTTTCTTGGCGCTGATGGCATTCAGTGATGTTGATGACTTGTATTTTAACGAGGGAGGCTTTGGCAAACTCATCGAACTGTCATTTACAATGCATGCAAAATTTATTAGCCCACGATGTTAAGTGACGTTTTATAAGCACAAACAGAACAGCAATCGAAGATTCTATGCACAGTATGATTTTAAGTCACATTCCTGGCCAGTTTCTCCTTTTCTTCGGTCTTCCTTCGTCAGCTGGGAGTATATTACGCTGAAAAGCACATTTGTTAATGTCACAGGGAATTACGGTCATTTTATTTTGTCGTATTCCGATGCTCAACGTAAATGTCATACCAGACGAAAAGTCCGTCATTCTTCCGAACCAAACGCAATAAAAGTAGCGTCTTGCATCGACATAATAGATGACAAACGCGAAATTTTAGCAGTACGCGTCTACCGCACATTAACGAATATCGGCACGCAGTAAGTTCAGCAGACTTCCCAGATCATTTCCGTTTGCAATGGCAGAAAAGCGCACCATTTACAGATGTTTTCGGCGTTTCCGGTTTGGCAGTCCTCTGTCTTATGCCAGCGCTGCCCTGCACAAACTTACCTCCGTCCGGGGACGGCACTTGTTGCCAGACGGCGGCTTACCTGAGCATGAAGCCGGCCACGTAGTCGGCATCGTCTCGGTCCCGCGCGTCGTGCCGCAGCCGGCAGAGGTGCGCCGCCAGGCAGCGCTGCCCCCGGCTGTCCACCAGCCTCTTCAGCTGGGTGAGGTGCTGGAACCAGCGCACCACGGCCGTCCGGCGATGGTAGGCCGACAGGTCCTCGGTCAGCCATCGGCGGCGCTCCGGGCTCTCCAGGGGGTCGCCGCGATCCGCGGGGGAGGGGTCTCCACCCGGAGTCGGGTCGGACGGTTCCAGAAGGCTGTCCAGGAGATCGCCGTGATCGGCGGCGTGCTCGCCGTGGTCTGGAGGACCGCGGGACCGCCTGACGTCGTCGACGCCAGGTCCCCGGCGGTCGTGACGCAGCGCAGGAGACCGCTGATCTCCGGAGTCCTCCCGCCGCCCGTCGGGCACCTGCTCAACAGCGCCGCCTAGCCGCTGGGCTGAGGTTTGGCGGGGGCCGACTTCGGGTATGGAAGATCCTGGCCGAGGCCGAGGCGTGTCTTGGCAATGTACTCCGGTCTCAAGGTCAGCTGACACGCGCGACACACCCGACAGCTCGTCGTCTTTTTCCCGCTCCGTTCCGGAATCATGGCCGTCTGATAATGACGGACCCCACCCTTCTTGATTAGGATCCACGTCCACCGGCAGAAGAATCGTTTCAATCATACGCTTCTTTCGACCAGCTCTCCCGTTATTGTTATTATTATTATTATTATTATTGTTGTTGTTGTTATTATTATTATTATTATTATTGTTGTTATTGTTGTTATTGTTGCCTGTTCCTCCGGTGCCCGTTGCCGTGATGTTTATGTTAACCATAAGGTCAAACATGATGTCAAGCATCAGGTCCAGTGAAAGTGGAATCAGCGCGAAGAAGGCAAAAATGCCGGTATTGCTGCTGGCGCACATCTCCACCGGCCTGTAGGTGGGAGGCGGCGCTTTGGTGGCGGGCGCCTCGGTCATCATCATCGGCGCCTTGGTCATCATGGGCGGTGGATGAGGATCCGGGGCGCCATAAGAGTTCATGGCCTTCATCATCGCCATCACGGCCTTCATGGGAATGACAGGCATGTAGGAGGGTGCGGGGACTGGCATCATGGGTGGGGGAGCCGGCATCGGAGAGTAGCCAGGTGCCGGGGCTGGCATTGGCGAGTAGCCAGGAGCCGGAGCCGGCATCGGAGAATAGCCAGGAGCCGGGACTGGCATCGAAGAGTAGCCCGGAGCCGGAGCCGGCACTGAAGCGTAGCCCGGAGCCGGAGCCGGCGCCGGGGAGTGGGAAGGCTTGGGAGGAGCCGGCCGCACGTAAGTCGACTTCACGGGGGCCGGGTACGGCCCGGCGGCGCCCTTGTTCGCCTGCATCACTGGCGGCAGGTAGGACGGCGGGCTCCTGTAGGTGACCATCAGAGAGGACGGACGCGGCGCCCGGTACGCCGGCCCGGGGTGTGGCCGCGGCGGTCCCGGCCGCGGGTACGGCCGGAGCGGTGCCGGGAGCACGGCCAGGCTGCGCGCGGAGAGCTCCCGGCCCCGGCTCTCCAGCTGGGCCAGCCGCGCAGCCTCCGGCGGCGCCGGGGTCGCGCAGCCCGCGATCAGCGCGCAGCCGGCGGCCAGCAGCAGCGGCAGCCAGCGGCCGGCGCCGCCGGCAGGCGACGGCCGGCGCGCCATGCGGTCTGGAGACGCCCGGCAACGACTGCGGCAGAGGAAACCGGTCAATGGAAATCTGGACTCGCTTTTGGTTTGCTGCATTCGTTCATCCGTGTAACTAACTTGATCTGTTTGTCGCTTTTGCATTACTCTCGTTCTCGCGGTTTGTTACAGAAGATTTGTACGTTCTTGTATATCTGATATGCGTCCCGATTCGTTATGATTTGCGGCAGTTCACGTCGTTCAGCAGCATACAGCTCATTTATCATCAAAACAGATGGGACGAAGTTCCGCAAGACACGCCGCACAGATTAGTTAGAGCCCCGTTGCAAACTGAACTTCGCGTGTAGTAAGCGCCTATTGCAGATCTTGCGTGGCTTTTGTTGCACCTGTAGCTTATAAGTCTTCTAAAACGAAGCGGGAAGAGGAATGGTATGGTTAACTGCGACGTGTTGGCCGGATTAACGCATTTTCCCATATGCCTATTTTACACATCCGATATTTCCCGTAAATCTGTCGTATATTTGTAGCAGATTCGCTGAAACTTATCTTCAGGTTCGGGAAATGTTTCCTGCGTATTCGAACGATATTTGTGAAAGATGCCCATGGGAAGATAAAGTGAAGATGATAACGTGAAGTGAAGTGAAAAAGAAAGATAAAGTGAAAGATGATGTGAAAGAAAATCTTCATAATTCCAGGCATAACCAAACGTAAAAGAAGTGAATCGTCGACAATATCCTCCACAAACATACCACGAATCCGCCAGGGTCCCAAAGAATACCTTCCGCACCCTTAATCGAAGCGTATTTCAAATGCCCATGTCATACCCGCTACACACTCCCTCTACACCAAGCACGGACTCATGCTTATACAATCACCATCAGAGTACACATCATGACATACAAAACAAGAATCGGCCATAAACTCACCCGATTCCCGCCATCCGCTCACACTAGACACATGCCCGCCGTCGCGACATCCGCAGCGGGTATCCGGTATCCGCAGATTCCCGTCGCCGACTCTGCCGACAGCCGGGACCGAGCGCCGCCGCCGCGGCCCGGCCACGACCCACTTCACTCTCCAGTTGTCAGCCGGGCCGGCACCCGCCGGGCCGCCTCACGCGCCGAAGGCCGCCAGGGGCGCGCTCAGGGGTGTCCACAGCGGGTGCCTTGCCGCCGCAGCCGCCAAATCAAAGTGATCAGTGCGGTTACTCGGTGGCTCCAACAGGGACGACTGAGGCGACATTTTGAGGAGGTGACTCTCCGGGTGCGTCACGGGGTCTCGGTGTCGTGCCTGTGCGCGCCACTGGCGCCTGGTGCGTCTCCGCGTGAGCCGGGCGGCCCACACTGGGCGGCGGCGCGGCCAGAGGAGGAGTCCGCTCTCCTGTGAAGCGGTGAGTGAATTTCAGCAGATGGAAATGTGGAATGAAATGTAACGCCGCGGTCGGCAGATGCGCTGCTTTTTCATTTTCTTTCTCTGCCAAAAGCGTGCTTTAAGCAGCTGTTTACCGTCGGTCTCGGCTGAAAATTGCATGCAAGGCGCCTGGAGCAGCTGCTGCTTATTGGGGTAATTAGACCGCTTCTCATTACATGCCTTTCTGCCCTTTCTTACAGCCGAAAATGGTAACGTTAGCATTACTGACGTTAGCATTTCGTTTGTCTTGATTGCATGGCATTTGACATGTGTAATGGTTGAGCAATGACTTCACTTACGGTTGTGAAATATTCTTTCACCGTGCTGCGACATCTCACCGTTCTGACCTCTGACATTGTGATTACATTTTAAGAAAGGCCAGTTGTGTGTCCATCGTATCTGCAAGAAGAATAACGGCGAGTCAAACTGCAGTAAAATGCTGTCGGTGGTTCGTGGCAGGCTTAAGTCTTGACTGCCGAACAATTTCGTGGTCCGAATTACCACGGCAGCCTCGTGAGGAGCCCTCGATGTAAAATGAAGACACTGTGCCGGCGAACAAAGGAGTGCTGCGGCGCAGTACGCTCCGCTAACATCAGGCGGCCGCTGAGCCGATGGACCGAGACAATGACGTCGCGAGCGGCCTTCCGAAAAATTTCCCAGCTTGCGTTGCCGGCGGCAGGCTGATTACAGCCTCGACGAGCCTCTACGGTCCCTCGTTCTTTCACTGCCGTTCCTGAGGAGGGCAGCGCTGGGGCCCGGCTGGCAGATTTCCAGTCACGGCCGCGGTGCAAATTAACCGCACAGCAAAGTCCCGCTGTCCAGATTGGCGGCGCGGACCGTGCGCCCGTGGAGACCACCACAGACAAGTCCGGGAAGGACCGTCGTCGGCCTCCGCTTCGAATGCTAATGAAAACGCGCTCCCGTATTAGTCTGGGCGAGGCAGTGAGCGACGAATCGACGTCCGGGTCTGCAGACAGCCAGACTGGGCTGCGGCTAATTTTCGCAGAACCGAGCGGCACGGTGCAAGGCTCTGAGCCGGCCGGAGCTTGGGGCCAGCACGCGTAATTATTTCTTTGCTCGTCTTAGTTCTGTAGAATCGTTGACTTAGCATGTGCGGACTGCAGACAAATCTGACTGGCGTCGGTGTAACCATACCAGTTACACTCCCTTACAGCCGGCTTGTATTACGGCCTCCTGGGGATAGTCAGCGATTTCCGAAACCCTTTTCTCCTGGGCCTGAGGGAAAAAGAACAAAGTTGACTGCCCGCTAAAATGGCACTAATAATCGACGCCAATGAATCACTTTCGTCTCATAATAAAGAAAACAAGCTTGAACTACTTCTTGTATCTCAGTAAATTATCTGGAAATTCACATTCCTCTTAGTGCTTGAGTTACAGCCATTGTGGCCAAAACTACTACGGTTCTTATTCAATCTTTAACTTGTTGAGTACTTATTAAAGATACTTACAAAAGACAAAACTGCGTTTCTGCGCTTTTGCACTACCACATTTTCTGTAAATCTTAATCGCAACTGAAATCAAAACGCAGTTTTCATCCACCCATCCCAAATGTGATCACTGTCCTTCTGTCAAACCTAAGATCATTCCCTGAACTGTCATTGACCTACCCAGCAGACTGCAACGGGGACTGTCCAGCGCGCCATGCTGGGAGCAGCCGGCGCCGGGTCGGCGCTGGCCGTCCTGCAGCCGTCCTCCGCCGGTCTGCCCTCTCTGCTGGAGAGCTCGGCGACTTTCCCCGCCCGTCTGGCGGCCGCCGGCCAGCACCGCGCAGCGTCGTCCGGCTCAGCGTCCCCGGCCAGCAGGAACCTCGGCCACCTGGAGAGCTTGGGCAGGAGGCTGGCCGAGCGGCTCCAGCCGCAGACGGCGCTGCCATCTAGGAGGGACACCGGAACTACACTGTCTGCTCTGGTGGCGACAACTCGTGGAGACCTGGCGAAGGCGAGGTCGAGACGGAGTGAGACTGGAGCGGAGGGAAGGACATGTGGCTTCAGCGCGTTCACTTTTCTGGCTTTCCTCAAGTCATTTTTGACCACTTCCATCGTCCTGTTGAATGTGATCAATAACAATAACAACAACAACAACAACAACAATAATAATAATAACAATAATAACAATAATAACAACCAGCGTTCAGAATCAAGCAATGCTGCTGAAAAGAGGCTTTATTCGGCGCTGTCATCGATTACAGCGGTTTATAAAGCGTTAAAAACAGAAACATTGTTACCTGTTGCATTTCCGTTCGATGCTAGCAACATAAAAACAGTGCTTAATGACATAAAAAAGTTAATAACCTCGCTGGTACTGCTAAATACAAATTCCTAGCGCATACATGCGTATAGGTGCTTGATTCCCTCGACAGTTTTGAGTTTTCATGTGACAGTTGTTGGAACAGCTGGAATGAATATTACGTCATGACAACATTGGTTATTTACATGACGTCACAGGCCATTGTGAGATCGTCCTGATACCACGGATTCAAGAGGCAGATCCTTGCTGAAGACGTAAAGTGGTCAAATGTCATATGACAGACAACAGTTGCTCTTGTTGCACTCGTCACGTATGACAACGTAACGTGACGTGTTTCCTGTCAGATCCTCCACGACCTAGACAGTTTTTACGGTGTTTATCTTTGTGCGATGGCTTGTGGGGTACGCAACATCGCAGTCTCGTAGGACGAAACTGCGGCCTGGGCTTTTACGGGAGACGTGCGAGGCGGATAATGCGGGGTATTGGTATGCAGTGAGGTGGTATATGCCTGTGATGGGCGTGAGTAACGGGATTTCGATCATCGATGGCCTGTAATGTAGCGTTGGCCACTACGTGCATGATTAATACATCATTGTATCTGATTGGCTTTTGTATATTGGCTGTATGATTGCACGGGCGAGTTTCAGGACAAATCAACAAGGCACCTACCAAAATTAACGCACCATAATTTCGAAATTTGGCAAATTTTGGGCCGCTGGGTGATCTATGGCTGAGATTTCATATTTTCACTTTGAGCTCGGTCTGATAAGCGGTTTTTGTGTCAGAGCAAGTTGAAATTTTTAGGTCTGATGATTTTTGGCCAAACCTTTGGTGAAACAACGTGCATTATTTCAGCAGCCAACGACCACATTCTCAAAGACTGGGTATCGTTGCAATGAAAACAAAATGTTGCATGTTTTTGTTATTCGCTTTTTCCAAAATATCTTTTGTTCCTAAATTTCGAAGGTGTGGTCAGTGTTTCCGAATAAAATCTTTGACAGGTAAAATGTCCCCAAAAAATTCTCATTTGTTTTGAATCTAGAAAATTTCCTCACTTTATTTTTAAAGTTACTAGCTGCATGTCAAATTCGCGATGCTTTCGCCGAAAACGTCCTCGTCGGGCATTTCCGACCTGGGCTGGCAAACTGTAGCATGGACTATCGGCGAAAATAGTCCTGAACATCCCAGACCATTGTTTTCCATCATGTATATGCGACACATTCTGTGATCTCATTATATTTACCGTCTTCTGTTGCCCGCAGCGAAGATGTAGATTTTCTCCACGATAGATGTAAGTGCGGCATAGCCTCGGTCCACATAACAGCCACGGGGGGGGGGGGGCGGCAAAGCGCTAGAGCTCAGTTTACACGAACGGCAATCCGTCGCCTCGACAACTCGACGGACTCGACCGGAAATACAGTCAGCTGACTGCGTTCATCTGATCATATCCCGCAGTTTCGTAAGTTGAATTCTGTTGTGAGGTGTGGGATTTGTAAAGGTTGTTGATTGGGCTGGTTGAGAAGATTCTGTGCTTCTTTTAACCCGTCTCGCACCAGTCGTCAGAACCATCTTCCCGTACCAAGAGGGTGTCTGAACACCCCTTCCCCTTCCAACTCGCGAACCGCACCCAGAGGAGCAAAAAACCCTGTTGGGTAGAACCACAAACGTAAAAAGAAGAGCTCTCATCATGCAAAACAAATGAATCAAACAAAAAAATCCCATCGTCATTCGTAGATAAAAGCGTGTGGTTTTACAACGCACTCTTCCGCCTACACCATGCAGTGGCTGGCGAAGCCTGCCTGCTGTCTCATCCTGTCAGCCCAGCCATACTAGCACAGGAGGAGGCAAGAAGCGGATAGTCTTTTTTGCTCCACAAAGCATAGGTATAGCCATAATTTGTAAGAAGACACGACGACGCTGTTTTTGACACATATTCTTCGTAACATGCGGGCCTTAGAGCGCACACCACCATACCCTAACTTGAATATTTACATGCCAAAATATGCCAAAATACTAAAAAAAGACATTTTACGTGCCTTTTAACCTTCGAACCAAACTTTATAGGCTCAAATAGGTCCTTGAATTGTGATGATCGTCAATGGCCTCAAGCGACCTTGACATCTTAGAGTGATACCTTACGTGGTACACATCAGAGTTATTTGGGACGAAAAAGGCAATTCATGGCATTAAACTAAAGAAGGTGGTCCAAAATTCTTGCAATTAACTCAGAAGCCAGACACAAAAAATCGGAAATAACTGTCTTGGTTTGAACTCCGGTGCATTCATCGAGACCAGCCATTTTTCAGTTTTTTCAGTTCAGATGCTGTGCCATAACTCTCTGCCTCCAAAATGCAATTTTTGAAGAAGAAAAAATACGACAACCAAATCTGTCGAAAATGGCTAAGTCTTTCCTTGGCCTCATCTTATTGATCTAACCTTTACAAGAAATTCCAATATAAACGTTTAAGGCCAAAGTCAGGATAAGGTCGTATACCATTTCAATTTCATTACTTTAAATCTGCTAATGTTAAGGCCGCCTAAACTATGTTTGACATGGGTCCTTGAACCAGGTTTAGGTCATTTATCTGACACGACGTAAAATTAATATTTGTCCAAGATGTGCGCTATGGTTGTGAAAAAACGTGCTGAAAATTTGGCAGCGATACGCGCCGCCATTTTCTCCCTGTTCTGAAAAGCCTGAGGGGTGTGTCTAAATACATCAGCAGCGTCAACGACGCCGGGAAGAGGATGGAGTTGGTCTCCCTAGTGAGTGAGCTAAGAAATGACCCAGAGGGCTACATCAGGTGTTTCTGCATGCCGTGGAAAGCATTATACACCATACTGAGTTAGAAGTTACCCACAGCATAATCTGTGTTGCCTGAACCATTTTTGAAACAAATGGCCACCGGTCTCAGCTACGGTGCTAAACACAGCCGTCATATCAGACCATGAAGAATATTTCAATGATGATATGATTACAAGCATATCAACTATTCTCGTTTCCATACTTCTTTGTCCATTTCAGCACCCAAGCCGATTGGACTCGCTCAATCCCCTGCCCACTGCTCAGTCTGTGACGGCATCGATTGGAAACCTGTTTTTTTTTAAGTTTGCGGTCGATTCTGCGCAGACGACACCGAGTGTTTCTTGACGTGTATTTCTACTCAATGTTTATAACAGCATCACGTGATTAAATCACGGGCATACCATAAACCCTCCATACCTGTAATTCTTATGTCATTTTCTACCGGTAACGGGCAAGGAAATGCCCAACGAGGATATTTTCAGCTAATTTGCCGTGAATTATGCAGGTATGTACAGCATTCATCACAAAAATGGGGAAGTTTTGCCTATTTAAAGTGAATCAAAACCTTTTGGAAAACATTTTATCTGTTCAGAGTTTCAGTCAGAATCACTGGCCACACCCCAAAGATTTGACCTTGAAAATAGGCTTAAAAGTAAAATAAAAACCAAAAGAAATTTTGGAAAATGCCGATAACACAACATTGCAGCATTTCCTCCTCATCACAACGATATCCAGATTTCGAAAATGTGATCACTGGTTACTGAAATAATAATAGTATGTCACCAAGAGTTTGGCCAAAAATCATCGAATTTAAAAGATTCAAATTGCTCTGGCGCAAAAACCGCTCCTAAGACGGAGCTTAGAAGTGGAAGACTGACATCCCGGCCACAGATTATCCCTCGGACAAAATTTCATTACAATTTGGGACTACGGTGTGTTACTCCCTGGTCGATCTCACGTGGAATGTTCCTATGTTCGTAACATACGCTACTGCGTATCCGAGAGATGCGTTGAGGCGAGGTGAGGTAAATGGATCCTAACGCAATTACCCTCCGAAACTACCGCGTCTATTGAACCGTTAGTTTTCAGCACAATGACTTCGTACGGAACTTGTTTATAGTCACTTTTAGTAGTTTCACTATAGACTATGTGTTACTTTTTGATATATTCAACCCATCAATATACGCCAAGTAATAAGCACGTATCATATGTAACCAAAACGAAAATTCATTCTGCTCTCGGTCCTCTTATAGAACATTCCCGGAGAAATCGATCTGCCAGGATGGTCCAAGGGATTCCCTCTGGCACGCATCACGGCTGTTAAGATTTCACGACCGTAAACTTAGTGGGGAGTTAATGCCTCCCGTATTTTAGGTCACTGCACTGTAAGTGGCGTCGTTCATGGTAGGTAAACTGGGTAAAATAAGCCCAGTCGTGATTGCATAATGCTTCGTTTGATTATATCAGTGAATCCATTGTCATCGTTATTTGTTGTTCTGAGGTCATTTTTAAGTCCGCGACCTCAAGACCTTATGTAAGGTTACTTTTATGACCTGAAGCGAAACAAAAGTGGCAGTTTTTCAAGCAAATGTCTTACGTTGATAAGTTGTCTTTATAAATAAATATTTCAAATGTATTTCCTTAAAAGGAACAAAACAGGAACATCTGCGACCCTGTGCCAGAGTTTGTCCGCCCAGTATTCGGTAACTGTACGAGTATTGCAACGTATGCGAAAAATGGATGCAGACGCGAAAGATGATACAAATACCCTCCAGATAAATGCCATTGCGTCTATAACAGCTTTAAATGCATGCATTTAACAGGTCATGTTTCTGGATAGCGTGGCTTGAGGCTAGGTCACACATTGGTCATGCCAAATACAAAGACCTGGCAAAACGTAATTATAAGTGTCACATGAGAGTCATACAATGTCTAATGCAGAAGGCAAGAGGGCCATACTGCCAGAAACAAGAAGGCATTGGTAAAAAAGCTGCTGACCGGACAAAAGTCAAGACGTTTCATTAGTCCGTGCCCCACTGTGGGTCGTAGCCATGCACTCCCGACCGGGGGGAGGCGGTTGACCGCCCCCTCTAACTCACGAACGGTTGGTCGCACGATGAAAATAAGCACACCGTTGGAAAGCTCGTGGCAAGCAGAGCTCGCATCTGACCTCATTTTTAGTCTTGGATAAAACGTAAGCCATTTATGCCCTTTATCTTTTTCGTCATAGCCGCCTGCATGGGACCGAGACAAGGTCTGGACCTCAAGGGCTGTGACTAATAAAGTCTGCATAAAGGTACCAGCGGACAGGTCTAAATCCGCAGATGACGATACACGTCTAATTTCTTTGATTTGCTTGACATATACGCGGAAACGTTAAGTTAAAAAAGGCGATGTTCGCAACGCTGCACGGCGGGCGCCGCCGACGATGGCGGTATGAAATTAACGGGAACTAATTTTAGCGCTATTTTAGTTTCGCGAAATATGTCTTCCCAAGTGTTGTTTATCGATCCTAGTGGTTCTTGTGATGGTTTCTCGTGTCTAAATGTTGGAAAAGTTCATTAGTTATCAATCTACACAGTTGCCGGAGCTTTATTCTCTAGAGCCTGTTTATTTCCAAAACTTGCAAGTTTTCGAAACTTCTTGAGAATCTTGGTATTATTCGCAACTGTGCGAGCCAATTCTGCCATTTTCTACCCGATCTGAGTCATTCCTCGCCGATTTTCATGGCAGTGTATTTTGACTAATAACAGTTATTTGTGACCTGACCTCAGGTCAGTGGTCGGAGGCCATTGAAACTTTCCCTTTGACGGCGAATGGATGTCTGGATATCTCTACACTCAAACTCTTATAAAAAATTCCGTTAATCTCCGAAAAAACGACGACCTGTGTGGAAAACGGGTTTGACCTTAGTTCAATGACCCGAACATTTTCGAGACATCCGAGGTAGCAGATTTGTTGCATATATCAAAATCTCTAACCGTATGGAGTTTTATTGTGATATCTTGTTTTCCGAAAAAGTTACAGGGCGCTAAGCTCTTTTGGGCATACTCCACTTGACCTGGCCTAGGTCAGACACTTTATTTGACCTAAGATCAAACACTTGATACAAGATGTAAAAATGGTGAAGCAAAAGGTTCACAAAGTTTCGTGGCGCTGCGTCTGTTTATTCTCTCGCAATCTCGAAAAAACCTCGAGGGAGGGGGGCGGTCAACCGCTCTCCTTCAGTCGGGGCGGGTTAAGGAAATATTCGGAGGTGCATCCAAGAAGAGGTCCATCACAGGCGTGTTCTAAGGGGAGACGCCGCTCCAAACAGGCTGCCGGGACGTGCCGGAGAGAGAGGGGATCTAGAAAGGAGAAGCCTGCCTGCTGAGTGGGCCGATGGCACCATTCCTCTTTTTGCAATTGTAAACCAAGCAAGAAATTCTGAAATATCGTATACTGCAGACAAACAAATCACGACTCCCGTACATAAATGGCATATGCTTAGTGTTTGCGGAAAGCACTATCGCTTTACTAGTGCCATGTATGGCGAAAATGTGTAACTTGGCAAATGTCTGCAATTTCGACGAATGTTAACCCGCTCCCGACTGGCGGCCGTTGACCGTCCCCTCCCTGAGGTTTTTCCAAGATTGCGAGAGAACGAAAGACCGCAGCGCCACGGAACTTTGTGCACCTTTGTCTTAACTGTTTTTACACCTTCTGTCAAAGTTTTAACTTCAGATTAAGTCATATGTCTGGCCTAGGTCAGGTCAAACGGACCTACATCCAGGAAAGTTTAGCGCCCTGTAACTTTCCGGAAAGCATGACGTCTCAACAATGCTCTCAGATATGATAGATTTTCATAAATGCAAGAAATCTGCTATCTCAGATTTTTCGGAATTTTCCGGGTCATTGACCTAAGGTCAACCCTATTTTCAAGACATGTCCTCTTTTTTCCGAAACTGAAGGATTTTTGGTGTAGGGTGATGCAAACACCTGGTCGCCATCAATGGGCAAGGTATCAAAGACTTCCAATGATTGACCTGAGGTCAGGCCACGAATAACTGTCATGAGCTAAAATGCACCACCGTCAAAATCGGCGATGAATTACTCAGAACTGGTAAAGAATGGTAGAACTGGCTCGAACAGTTGCACATTACACCAGGACGTTCGAAAAGTTCCAAAAAAAATACATATTTTGGAAACAAACAGGCTCTCGCGGATAAAGCTCCACCAGTTGGGTAGAACGGTAGTTGATGAATTTTTCGGAAATTTAAGCAAGAGAAACCATTACAGGGACCACTAGGATCAAAAATGGTACGTGGACGGGCCTATGTTGCGGAAATAAAAAAAAACACTAAAATTAGTTCCCGTTAATTTCAAACCTCGTACAGTTACGGCGCCCGACGGCGGTCGGCGCGAAAATTGCCATGTCCTTAACTCAACATTTTGACTAATGTATTGAACCAATCAGAGAAATCAGACGTGTGTCGGCATCTGCTAACTTTTAACTGTTGGTGCCCTTACCTAGAATTTATTAACCACAACCCTTGAGATCCTTGAGTTGAGATTCTTGGTTTCCAGATTGCCAAAAACTAAAATGAAACTAGTGTGTAGTGAAACTGCTTGTCACGAGCTTTCCAACCGTTTACTTATTTTTATCGTGCGACCAACCGTTCGTGAGTTAAAGGGGGGCGGCCAACCCACCAGCCGGGTGTGATCGGCGCTGATCGCCAGTCGGGCGCGGGTTAAACTAAGAAGAAATAGTCAGATGATAAAAAGAGAGAAAAATATACACGTAAATATTTACACGCTATGCTAGATTTCATCATAGAGCCACTTTTCACGATTTCTGTGCTAAGACGCTAGAGTGGAAATTGGTTCTAATGTTGCTTAAATCGACAGCTGCCGACAAATTTCTTTCGAATTTTGGAAAGGACCCAGATTTGGATTCAGAACAATAAACGACATCTACAACCACAGAGATTCATTTTTTTTAGCAACATTTACCCTTGTTTTACGAACAGTAAATGACATTTTATGTTATCTTTTTAGGGAAACTCAAATGAAATAAATTATGAAACACCCCACCTTTTTCTTCTTTAAATATTAATGAAGATTGACTGAGCTTTGTTGCTGTCCTAGAAAAGCTCTAGTTTTCGCGTCGCTTTAGGGCAAAGTAGGTCACGTGACATTATTTCATGGGGTCTACGGTATAACACCATAAAACTCCAAAAATGACGCCACATGTAGCTTTTTAAATATCTGTGGATGTCGCAAAGTATTTTGTCCTACTGTTGTAGTACATTTTGCTGGTTTTACTGACTATGAAAGATACCCATACCGACTAACATCTTCAAAGGTCCGAAGATTATAACTCCCAAACTGTTGATCTGAGAAATGAAATGTTTTGTCAGTCGTGCTTGGCGCCCAAGATTACCTCTAGATCCAGAGACGATTAAAATCTGCGAGGTGAGGAAGTTGGTCTCTGGACGATCTGTCTTGAAACGTTCTGTGTCGTTTACTGCTCCATGAATTGGACGGGCTTCCGATTGGTGCAGTTTTCATCTCCTTCGTTGTATTGGTCCCAGGTATCATGGAGTTTTCCGACAGCCCCCGAAAAGCGAAGGGCAATCCATACCACCCGTGATGCGAGGGTAGACATCAGCTCACGACCTCACAGCCTTCAGAGCACGTCGGCAGCATTTGACCTCTGCCACCGCTTGGCGAGCAGAAGGCGAGCTCTCCAGTCCCCACCATTTGGGAAATACGCAGACTGCTTCAGCAACAGTTAACTTTGCGTGTTATTGCGTCCTCTTGGGACCGCTGGGCTCTTTATTTAATGCTGGCCAGCGGCGCAAACGCATCAGCCACGAAACGGCCAAAGTGGCCTATGGTCAAAACAGTGAATCCGTCTTAAATAGAACAACTACGCCACACAGTTTCAGTTTCTTCTGATCGCCAAACTCTGCCGGTTTCTTACGGCGACTTGTAAAGTGCGTATCCCGCATTTTACAGACCAAATTGCATTTCGAAACCCACTGTACTGCTCACGCTGACGGGTCGATGTCACACGTGACCGAACTTGCCTCGGTCCTCATCGGCTGTACAAAAGTCCGGCAAGACTGGTGTTGGATAAAGGATAGAGGCTCCGGATGTCTCCCCTCAACAGCACATGGAATGGCGTTCTGTCGGCCAGAACGATGCATCTTAGTGACCATATCGACGTTAGCACTCCCTGTGGACAACGCAGACCACCTGCTAAAAGCCGGAAACGGCATTGCTCGCGGGCCTAGCCCCTCAGGTCGGGCCAATTGCTGGCGTTGAGCAGTTTTTCTTCTGTTTGCGGCAGCCGTACCGGAACGACGCATTACGGTTTTGTGTCAGGCAAATGCATAACAAGGTAAACGCAAAAATAATAAACATATATTTGAAATTGTTGTTGCAAAGATAGATAGGTATGTAAAGGGTAGACGCAATGCTGATAACTCTCCAGATCATGAGCGAATCCAATGGAGGTGGGGGGGGGGGAGAACAGGAACTATTTCCCCCTTGGAGTTCTGAGACCCTCGCAGGGACATCCAAGGCCTTCCGAAGGTACTCCCTAGACACTGAAAAGTACCTCAGGCCCATCGACAAACCCTCAGGACTTCTTCTTCTCGGGCTTTGGCCCAGAGGGGCGGGGCCCGTTCTTCTGAACATATAGAAGGGCCCATAAGTTTTTTTTTTAAGTACGATCAGTTTGATACTTCACGATTAATTGTGGTTGTTGCGTAGCTTGGAACGAATACCTTCAATGGACTGGATGTTTGGGTAAATACCTGAGGCTAGCGACCCCAAGTATGCGGGCCGGTGAAAATTCCAGTCAAATATTGAGGCCTCCGACGAGCCGGGGCGTTCATAAAAATGGGCAATGATGTTTCCAACACCACCGGCTGGGACCTCTGAGATGTCCGGATTGGACCTCGGAACTATTCAGCTACCGTCGAGTACTGGGAACAAATACCGCTCGTGAAATCTGGCAGCGTCTACTTGCATTTCTGCACAGTATCCTCACGTGTTGTCTTTCACGAACAGCCTCCCTACGTGCTGTCACCTGAGCAGTGCCGCCGCTGGCACTCACAAGTCGCACGGTCCCAGATATTAACCCTGTTTTTGTGCTGGACAATGATCCACACGTCCAGCGGTCTGTAAAATTTCACGTCCGTTTAGGCGTGACAGCTCTCACGAATGACGATGTTTTTCGGAGTGCACGTGAGTATAATAGGTTGATGTTACGTAAAACTCAAATATTTCGGCACAACTTAATACGTTTTTGTTTTTGCGACCAGCGATACCATCACCACTTGAGAAAAAATGTATTACGGACTCATGTCAACTGTTGAACAAAGTGATATCGAACGACGGAACGGAACAATTATTAATATAAATGCAAGGGTACCATCATTTCGCGTGAATATGGCATCATGGTCTATACTAATCTGTGTAAGCCTTGCTATTATTTGTATAAGATTCTACCCACCACGAACCGCTTGCATTGGAATATCGAACTAAGTTTTAATTTGTGCTAAATACTCACGAACGCATTCTTTCCGTGTTGCAGATAAGAATGAAAAAGTAGCCCAGCAGTTTAACAACTTCAATAATGCACGTACATTCGTTAATGAATTGCCACGACGCACGCACGCACAATATTTTTGTGTCATGATCCGAGTATCGCGAATCGATGTGTAGCAAAGCGAATTTTCGTCAAAAATGTTTCTGTTGTTGCAGCTCATCGCCGCCGTACGGCTCGTTGTACTTAAAGTTGCATGGGAGGGTATCAGCTTGATGATATTTTGAATAATTATCACCAGTTTCAACATATTTTCAGTGTCTTTCTTAAACACGTCGTACTCGACATATCGGATGAAAAGCAGGAAAACGTTGGAAACGACATTAATTTTTGCAACATTACCTATCTGCATGTTATTCTTTCTCGTTGATACGAAGTGCTGCGATGTTGGGTCGTTACTGGATACGCTAATGTTTCACGATCCTTACATGATATTGAAGTGCATCTTAGGAGTGTATCCTCCACGTAGAAGATCAGTGAACAAACTTTGTCACCCAAGGCGGTATGCATCCCTTTCGATGAGCTGAGCTGTGAAAGCATGATTTGGCGAGATGGCTTGCGGCGATGTTCTAAAACGCGGACAGGGAAATGCTACTAGTTATGTCACATCTTCCGAACTTTCTTTTGTTGTTTACTGTCTGATGAAGCTCGCTGGCTAAGTTTGGTAATGCAAAACATTACCATATCATACATGTTAACGATATTTAATTCGTTTGGTTTATGTTTTCTTCGTTATATAAAAGATGTTAATGTACACATTTGGTGCGATTTTTCTAAGTAATTCTGCATTTATGGCATGATGTAGATCAAACCAATGTCAACTGATGTATGTTAGTCAGCAAAGCAGTGGTTCCGGAAGTGATTTCATAGGGATTTCATCTTGCTGTCAGAGTTTGTCGAATCTTCAGTTGCGACGAGTCGAGGATGAAATTTCGACAGATTGCATGGCGGTGGCCTTTGGGTCGAAGCTCGTATTCGATCAGACACGTGTGCAGACAGCGGGCATCCTCCCACGCTGCTGCCAACGGCTCCGTTAGGAGCGCTCCCTTCGCCACGATACGTCGTGCAAAACCAGCACTTGCCTCGTAACGGTCGTCACGGTCTCAGTTACCAGGCGAACAATGCCATCATCCGCTTCAGGAGGCCGCTGGGTTCCGTGCGCGCCGATTTTCCGCCCGTCAGCGCGAGTCACCGCTGCAGGTGACGCCAGCGCCTCGATGACGCGCCGCCGCCTCCCAGTTCCGCCGGCGGGAGCGTCACCTGGACGCAGGCAGGCGCACCGTCACGCGTGTTAATGGGCGCCGAGCGCGCACGCCGCCGAGCTCCGCTGTGACTGCGACGACGGCGGCGCTCGCCAGCCGTGACGCCCCGTCGGCGCGTAGCGTCACGCCGGCGGCGGCACGGCGGGCCGGGTCGCGTCTGGGCCGGGGTCGGGGGCGGCGCCGAGCCGCCGGCGGCCGGGACGCGGAGGCGCGCAGCCGGAGCCGCCGAGTCCGAGTCGGCCTGCAGCGGCCGCCGCCAGCGCCGCCAGCCGAGGATGGCTCGCGCTCTCCTGCTCCTGGCGTCCGCGCTCCTGGCGGCCGCCGCCGCCGAACAGGAGCCGGCCGACGCCGGGCCGCCTCTCCAGGAGTCGCTGTTCCAGGAGCGCCTCCTGGAAGACATCGAGCAGCAGGTTCGCGTTAGCGTCAGGTCAGTTGGAGATGTTCGCGCTATCGCGTGCGTCAGAATCGGGCTTTTCCGGCCTCGGCTGACGGAAGCTGTACAGACGCGCTCGGTGCTTCTGGTCTGTTTCGCAGAACATCGCAGCGCTGCAGTCGCGTCCATTGCCGTCGAGTCCTTTCGGCCTCACTGTATGCGTCTTGTCAGGGGAATCCGGCTGAAAGGCACTGCATTAGCGGGTACTGTTTTTTGCGTGAGATCGCCGGCAGCGAACAAAGATGACCTCTTTCTCCGTCTGACTGCATCGCAAAAGTGCAAAGCGACGCAAGGCCGTCATCCCTGACTGGACCCAGAAGGGCGGATGTTTTGTTTGCAGCGAACGTTCTCTTCTGCCCATTGGCGGAGAAACGGGGAGGAGGGCGTGGGGGGCGGAGCGGTCGTGACGCCCCACTTTTCTGGATATTTTATCTTAGTCCTATGGAAAACGCGTTTGTCCCTATCCAACTTTTTTGGGTGCTTCTACGCTCCTGCCGCTGCCTGTCTTTGCGGGCTCACGCCCCGTCCGGCCGGCCCGCAGCGCCGTGCAGGCCCGCTCCTCCGGCTACGGCGGCTGCTCGGACGCCTTCTCCGTGTTCGGCTTCCTGGCGTTCTTGCTGGCGCTGCTCGACCTCATCATGGACCTGCAGGACGGCGGCGGCGGCGACGGCGGCGGCGGAGACGGCGGCGGCGCCAGGCGACGTCGGGCGTTGCCGCGCTCTTGCAGCGTGAGTGGACGGCCTCGCTCGTCAGCGGGGCAGCGTCGAGCGGCACTGGCGGCCACTCCGCCCCGACTGTGACGCAGAACGCCCAAATGGCGCCGTGAAATCTGAGGTGCGCTTGCATTTCATTATTCTCTTAGCCTGTCTCCTGGTGTTTGGCGCGTATGCTGGCACAGTGGCAGTACAAAATCATCCGCAAATTTATCTGCTCGTGCCGTTTACCACTCTTACTATCCCAAGGTTTTTAGTCATGCTGAGAAGGGTTCTTTTTGTGTTCATAGTGTTCCCCAGCCCTTTGACCTGGACCTGAGGCTGTGCCTGACTGACAGCCGGAACCGGAGCTCGTCGAGGCGTCGCTGGCCTCGTACGCCATGCTGCGCTCGTTCGTGAACGTGCTCCAGACGGACGACCGAGAGTGCGGCCGCCGGTTCCTCTGCGAGGGGGCGCAGGAGGCCGCACGCCTCGGAGATGTGGGTCGTGTGGTGGCCAGGGTAGCCAGGTGAGCTGGGGGCATGGGGGATGGTCTAAAACACGCTGCAGCTTCCGACCGGCGATCGGACAGTGGCCGGTTTGGTCGTGGCTAAATCCTGAAAAGTTTTAAATTCGCAGATATTCGTTAGAGGAACCCTTCCATTGAAACGGTTCTTTGTTTGTAAACTGAGCGTGACGTAAAAGGGCAGCGTTTGGGCAGAAGAGATGCAGACGGTTTGTCCGCGGGTGGAACGGAAAGGAGATACTTTCTTTTTTTGTCGTGCAGAAAATATTTCTGTCTATAGTCGTTGAAAAAACAAGTAGAAAATATGTTTTGGTGTTTTTCGTGTTTTTTTTATTATTGATCCTGTGGTCTTAGATCCCAACTTCCATCAAAACCTGCACGTCTCCCAGAAAGCTGAACAGGGCTCCTCGGTTTTTGTTTTCATCCGGCTGTGGAATGTCTAAATGCAGTGAGGTTACTTAAGTGATGATATCGGAAGACCAGGCCCAGTTTTTTGGAAAGAACGGTGCAATGTTCGTTTCTTGACCCGGCTGTACTAAAAGGAAATGATTCTTTTGTGATACTGACTATGTCCTAGTATTATGTGCTGGTATTCGTAGCTGTTTTACTTGGCCTACGTATAGCCTAAGCTCTGAAATCTTGGCAGCGTCAGACACTGAATTAGTTCTAGGCTGCGAGCGCCAAGTTTGTGTTGCTGTCATTATACAGCGACCACGGCATTATGAGGGCAGTTTTAACACGAAAACACGGCAGGGGCGATCCGCACTTCCGACAGCTGTCGAGTTCCCGTAATGCACGCGCTCCGGTTGCTCCTAAATTTAGTTCCGTCTTCTGGCCGCAGCGGCCACGGCCCGGCGCGGCCGGCGGCAGCCTAATTAAGCCATTCGCGGAACATGGCTTCGTCGCAGCCCGCCATAGCCGGCCGCAGAGCCGCGTTAACAGGCTCCCGACGTGCGACTTAACCGCAGTCATCACGGCCGGGAGAGACGGTCCGAAGCCGGGCGGGAGACGTGCGACCGTCGCCGAGCTGGGGTGAGACTGACCGTGGCCGGGCTGGGAGACGGGGCGAGACAACGACCGCCGCCGGGCGGGGAGACGGGTGAGACAATGACCGTCGCCGGGATGAGACACGGGGTGAGGAAATAGCCGACGCCTGACTTGGAGACTGGGTGAGACAATGTCGGTCTCCGTGGGGAAAACAGGGTGGGACGTTGACGGTCTTCGGCTGGGAGACTGAGTGAGACAATGCCCGTCGCCGACCCGGTGTAGTGATAACCGACCGTCGCCTGCAAAGTGCAGCAGGTACCGAAAAGTAACAACGGGATGTTTTCAGAATTGCAGGATCGTAGAAAAGGCGTTTTAAAACATTTATTTCCTTGTAACGCTACGAGACCTTTGTTAAATTTTGCAGACTGTCGCTACACTTACAAAATAATCATAATATACAAAATAATAAAATAATTCCCCTCTCACCCTCTTCTATACCAATGGCCGCCGCTAAACTGGCTGCAGATCAGTTGACAGTTCTTTGCCGGGCTGCTGTCACCTCTGACCTTGTTTCGTGACGCCACAGTGTGAACGCCGCCGGCTGGCTGCGGAGGCGGCCGGTGTCCGCCACCTGGCGGCTGGGATCACCCTCCGACCTGGACGGACCCCCCTGCCGCCGACGCTACCCCCACTGCTCCCGGCTGCCGGAGGCCTACAGGTACCCGGACGGCGGCGCGGCGCCGCGCGCGCGCCCTCTTCTGCCCGTCGACTACGCGCCCCTGCTGGAGTTCGTCTCCGAGACTGTGCACCGCTACCTGTGACCGGCGAGCGTGCTGGTCGGCGCGGTGGATGACCGGCCGGTGGATGTGTGGACGCTTTGTTGTGTGAGGCGCG
This sequence comes from Capitulum mitella, assembly GCA_030062745.1. Lineage (NCBI taxonomy): Eukaryota > Metazoa > Arthropoda > Thecostraca > Pollicipedomorpha > Pollicipedidae > Capitulum > Capitulum mitella. The sequence goes on from CP099842.1 coordinate 350,864, forward strand.
TTGTTGAAAACTTGTGTTCGGAAAAGACGTTGGATCTCTGATGTGGACATCACTCCCGACCACTATGTGACGTGTGGGCGATCCGGTTCGATTCGAGCCTCAGTGAATGTTTTCAACGTTTCTTGTTTTATTGAAAGATACATGGGCATTTTCGTATGAGCACGAATAGACCTAGTTCTGACGTTATGCGTGTGTTTTCGTAAAGCGAAGCAATCATATCAATGTATTTCATGACAAGATGTATAATTGCACACGATGTTCATTTCGTCGAATTCGTTTCCTTAACAAAATGCAGTATGAAATAACGAAACAAAAAACACAATATGCAGATACCTAAATGCAAAGCTTCCCGCAAAAAGCCTTGTAGATGGATGCCCGGCAGCAGCTTTCCGTACGCAATAAAGTACCTGTCCTACGGCTCGCCATAGGCGCGGGCCGCCGTCGCTGACGACGGATCCGGTGCAAGATCGGCCTCCCGTCTTTCCCGGACTGAAGTGGACAAAGCTCTGGACCGATTTTAAAATTTCAAACGACAGAATGTGGGCTAGAAGTACAGCAGACAGCAAAGTTTACTTGCTTTGGCTCTTTTGTGGGAAAGATATGTGCAAACCATAAAGCGTTAGCGTTTTCCCCCTTGCCGACCAGTGCTCGTGTTAGCTCCATCGCTTATGCATAATTCAGTATGCTTCAGGACTGTGAAGCATATTGGCGATGCGGAAAAAGAGTTCAGTCTTGATACGGATTAATGAATATTCATCGGACGCTAAAATGCGCTGCTGGGGCTATTTTAAGAAAGCTTCAGCTTCCGACAGAATGTATGGTTGGAATAAATCGTGCATTAATAAAGCCAAAAATGGTCTTTACAGATTCCCGAACTTTAGGCATCAGTATCAAAATAGCCAGCCCTGTTTCTACCCGGAGAAACTTGTGTTTACATGTAAAGATGCATGCTTATATATAAACTCAACGTTTCAGCCATAGGTCGTCCGTCTTCAGGAGTGGGCCATGGCTGAAAGTTTGATTCCATATTAATATATGTACACACACACACATATATATATATATATATATATATATATATATATATTGTGTGCAAAACCAATTTCCTTCGGACGCAGACAAGATTGTCTGTATTCATAATCATAAATCGCGAATACTAAAATACATCAGTGCTCACCAGCAGAAGCAATGAACATCATTCTCCCGAAATCCAGTCTTATCTCCACAACAAATGTGCTGCAGAGGTTGTAATTTACTCACGCCAATTAAGCCACCATATTTGGATTTTGAGTTCACACCAAGCCGGGTTTATGGTTTTAGAAACAACCCCACGGGCCTGTCGCCCCCAGGGCGACTGATTTTGTCTTAGACGTCGAGTTGCCAGGCTCGGAAAGCTCCTTGGCGAGTCAGTTGGAATACCGTGCCGGCACCGTTGCTTAGCATTCGTTCTGTTCTACCTCTTCACCTGCGTGACCCGATTTTTCGCCCAGAAGAACAGCTTGTTGCTGCATGGGTTGACATTTTAATTGGATACACCGCAATTATCCACACTGTCAACGCCGTCGCAATATAGCAGGAAACGGAGCATGTAGGTCCCATAACAAAACTATGGCGAAGCTCTTGATGTGGAGGTATTATCTTGTCCAGGCGCATGGAACGCTGCCTCTATTTCGCAAAACCTAGGGCGGTCACGGAAATAGCCGTTTCTGGTCAGTCAGCTCGGCTTCATCGCCACAAGCAGCATCGACCGAAATCCGGCTGACTTCTTCCGTTGGCGTGCCGACGTAATGAATCATGGCACCGCCTTCTGAGTGATGATCGTGAATCATAAACAATGTAACAGAACTAGCATTTGAAACGTCTGCATTCCATGAAAAAGTATGATTAGAGTAACTCCAAAAATTTCCTTTTTATGTATTGAGAAGCGTGTCATTGCTGCGAAAGAAAACTTGCCAGCGTTCTTAGATTTCTGGTAATATCAAAATAGCGAGCGACCAGGCGACTCGATCCGTCTTGCTAGGACGGCGAATTTGGCGTTCTCCTACCACCGACCTACCACGGTCACGTCGCTGCAAACGATTTATCAGTCCTCCGCGATTTTCCCTGCTGAATGGCCCGTCATGATTCGAATCCGTGCGCCGTCTGGACAGGAGATGAAGCGGCCGTGCGTCAGAAATTCAGCGGAGTTCGAACAAAAAGAGGGTGACAAGCAGGGACAAATAACGGACAAGTAACGGGCCCACGGTGCTGTGGCCGAAATGACAGTTGCCGATGCTCCGGAACGCCGGTGTCCCGACTTCATGGCGACCTACCCTCATGAACGGTCTGTTTTTGCTCTGGTGAGACAGGCTCCTGTGCGTCGGCTTGGCTGCACCGACGGAGGAACACAGGCTATTGCGCCATTGCGCTGACCGAGAGATGCGTTTGAAAACTTCAGGGGAGGCCTGTTGCACGGGTAACCGCAGAGGGTGACGCCAGGCAGGCCGCGTCCGGCGCTGACGAGGAGATTGTCGTCAAGACAGGTGGAGCTCCAGCAGCTCTGAACGCTGGTAACCGGCCAGCGTAGGACAGCGAACGACCAGCAGGACGCGGACCAGGTCCGCTGCTACGAGGGCCAGTGCGGTGGCTGGCCAGGGGTGTAGGAGCGCGACGAAAAGTGGGAGGACCATTCATCCAGGGGCGCCAACCGCCAAGGGTGCACCGATCTTCAGCAGCGGTGCCATCTGTTGAGGTTAAGCTTGTAGTTACTTACATATTAACGGATTTGATGGCTTACATATCAATGCATTTTTTCATTTAGATACATGTAAAAGTCCCGTACGAGCGCCTCGTCTGTAGATGGTGCACCGAATTCATTAGGGGCGCCTGATCTGTAGGAGGTGGGGGCGCCTGGCCTGTAAGGGTCGCCTCCATCGTAGACGTGCCTGGTCTGTAAGGTGTCCCGTGCAGGAGTCTGGTCTGCAGAGAGGACGCCAAATATACGATGGGTACTTGATATGTACGGGGCGCCTCGCTCGCCAATGGCGACGAACCCCCGAGGGGCGCCTGGTCCTTACGAGGGGCGCCTGGTCTTTAAGGGGTGGCTGTATGGTAGACGTTTCTGGTCTTTGAGGTGTCCCGCGAGGGCGCCTGGTCTGTAGAGGGGGCGCCAGACACATGACGGGTGCCTAATGTGTAGGGGGCGCCTCGCTCGCCAAGAGCGTCGAACTCCCGATGTACGCTTAATCTGCACGGGGGGCGCCTGACCTGTCAGGGGTGCCTGAATAGTAGACGTGTCTGGTCTGTGAGAGGAGCCAGATTCTTTAGGGACGTCTCATCTGTACAAGAAGAGTGGGTGCCTGGCATGCATGGGGAGCCGTGTATTTCAGAGATACAGTGGTCTGGTCTCCACGAGGGCGCTTACCTGTTAAGGGCGTCGTGCGCACGAGGAGTGGTTGATCAATGTATGAGGGAGAGGGGGGGGCGCCTAGAGGCTGATGGCTGCTAAAAATTTCAAAAGGAACACTCCCCTCGGCAAAGCAAAAGGAGAACTAACGGGATTCGGTATTTATGAGGGATCGGGCGTAACAGATGCTTTTTTATTTTTCTTAAAAACCCTTTTTCTGTGACGTAAGGGAGGACGCCCGCACCACAGGACCAAAAAGTGGGGGACACGTCCCCCTTCGTCCTCCCGGTAATTTCATCCGTGTGGCCGGCACATGGTGGTGGTGCAGGAACGCGTCCACATGTAGCGAGGACCGCACCCTCTGAAGGGCCCGTCAGGCCGTGGGTGTTATTTTTGCAAGGAAGCCATGCGGCGACGCAGGGTAAACAAATGGCTTTTATGACAGCGGCGCATTGCTCAGCACCGTCCAGGTTGGCGTGAATGAGACACGCTGTGTATAACTGAGCTGTACGGTGACAACAGCTATGGTCCTTTGCGGCCCGTTTGATGCATTCTGCTTCCCACCCCAGGGTTCTTTTCTAGTGTCGAATAGTCAAAAGAAGAGGTACTGCAAGTATCAGGCCTCCATTCAGTGACATGAAATGGCCCGAAACGCGAAAAATGGTAGCAACGATAGCTTGCAGCAATCAACATTTACATGCTGACGAGGCCTAGGGCCTCGGCTCGACTTGCAGCGCAGAGTGCGTCGTAACTTCCTGTAAACGAGGCGTTACCGTCTCGGTCTCGGTGAAATGTAAAGCAATCTTGGTGTTAACGTCTCGGTCGGTATTGATGTCAGGCTGGGTCGTCACGTGACGAAGCAATGATTCGACCCTTCAGCCCGGCAGACGTCTGCAAAGCCGTGTAGCGCTCCCTTTTGGTTCTCAGGCTGCATCGTCCTGCTTGGCAGCATGGCTGCATTGAACAGATACCGGCCGGAGTCTGGCCCTGTATTAGCAGGGACGTCGCGGATTACGGCGTGACGCAGTTGAAGCACGATGACAAACGTCCTAAATTATTTGCTTCAGATGTGTGACATTCATGTGCTGAGATAATGTACTAGCATTTGGGATGGCACGGGACAGTGGTTTTTGGTGCATCATGCGGGATCCACCACGGAGGGCGGGTCAGACGCGTTCTCCCAGCTTTGCATTAGCGGCAAACAGTTGCTAACTTTAGTGGGAAACTCGTCTCACATTTTGCAACTTGTTTCATTACGAGCAAGGCCGTAGCCCGAGTGATTACTTCAACAAGCAGAAACAAACGAGTTCCGTTGCCTGACTGACGCAGTCTTGACATTTCTGCCGAAGGCCATTTAACAGATTTTTACTGAGTGTCCAATTTAGATGCACGTTTTCACGAGGTGTGACTTCCTTTCAGTTTGTTTTCTCTGGCTCAGTAGAGTAACAAGATTTATACTGCACGTATGGGTTCTCTGTATGCCAAAACAAAGGAAATTTTTTGGGGAATTATAAGCTAAGGGGAAGGAGAACTAGATATTAACGCCATTGTTTTGAAAATGAAAGGACTTGATATTTGGTGACGTTCGACACAAAATATTTCTTATATTTTCCTCGCCTTTTATGTGAAGAAATACTAAGGCCTCTTATCTGAATGTCAATTTATTTCCTATTTAATTTACGCCACTGTAGGGTTTGCGTCACTTTATTTCTTTAACAAATACTTCCATGGCATGCCATGTGGTAAATGCTGCATTTACCGCCCCAAATAAACACAATGGCTGAAATGTCAATAACCGTAGCGGGATGTGTTGGATACATTAGCCTATCGGATAGCTGGAAATTCAGTCAAGACCGGGGCAGACATACATACGAAAGAACATGCAGCTGGGGCTACGATTAATATGCTATAGACTACAATCTTTTTGCGCAATTTTTGTTTTCATTGCAAGGGCGAAAAACAAGACTAGCAGTTTCTAATACAGCGCAGCTGGTGCCTATACGTCAATAACCTTTCAAGCGACTCACAACAGGCGAACATCTCCGGTCGCGTCTGCGGGCACGCCGCAGGAGGTGAGGCGACGCCGGATCGATTCGACCGTCTGGCCCGGGGACCGCTCCCCGCAATCGACGGGGCGCGGCGCCCCTGATGCGTCTGATCCCACGCCAAATGGGCCGGTCTAGACCGGGCCGGACGACCGGGCGTTGCTACGGCGGGCGGCCCGACGCCGGCCCGTTAGTCTATATTACCCGGGCCCGGCCTCGGCCGATTACACGCTATATTGGGCCGCTCGGGCCGCGAACTTTGGCCGACCGCGCCGAATCACGCCCCGATGGGTTAATATAGCCGGGCAGCGGCGAAGGACGGGAATGTAGCGCCCGACCGGGGGAAATTAGCGACCACCGCCTTGCTAAACGAGCCCAGCAGGCCTCTGTGGAGTCAAGTGAGGAGGCGGGCAGGCACTGGACAGTAAGTCTGATAGCTATTGCTGCGGTCTGGGTCGTGGATTACGGCCTGCCGTTTTCCCCTGCAAACAACGTCCCCATTAGTTCATGAAAAAATTTCTTTCTCTTTGTCCATATCCCTGCCTCTGTCTGTCTGTCTCCCTCTCTCCCCCCCTCGCTCTCTCCCCTTTTGATCTCCCTATATTTAATCTGCTTCTCTGTCTTCTCTCGTTGTAAATGTTTGCCAACTAATTCTCCCCAAGTCGCTTTTATACGTTGTCGCAAATTGTATCTACAATTTATTTCCATTCACGAGTCATTTACATCAAATTCCCACAACTGGCATGCGTGCGAAACAAGCAATGTCATAAAAAAAAACATTACGCTATGCCTCACTGCCTCAAATCTGAAAGATCCACTTTTTCGAGTCGTTCAGTACAGCAGTTTCCAGCTCAGCGGCCTGGTGGCACCACCACGACCAGCATAGACATCGAGTTGGAGTTGGACTCGGCGTTGTTCGCGTTGACGTTGATGTTGTCGTTGTTGTCGTTGTTATTGTTATTGTTGTTGTTGTTGATGTTGTTGAGGGTGTTGGCCACCGCATTGAAGACGAGCAGGATGGTGGTTAGCAGGCTGTAGGTGTTGAAGCCTAGGAAACCCGTTCCTGGACATGCTGATCGTTCTTGGCGACTTCTGTCGTGGTTGACACCCGTGAAGACTGAGCCTCCATTTCCCGACTTTTTCCGAACTTCTGCCACGAACTGCCGTCTGAGAGAGTCCAGTGCCGCATCTAGTGCGATCCTCTCTCCCCCGCTTAGTTCTGTCTTGAACTCCACTTTTCGTCCAGTCCAGTCCAGTCCAGAGGCGTCGGTGATGGCCGCTGCCCGAGCAGTAGCCTCGTCCACATCTGCTTTCGCTTCGCGAACAAAGGCCGAACGTTTTCGGTGAAGCGATCCAGAGTCTCCGGCGCCCTGGTCAGCTGATACCAGGTCACGACGGCCGACCCCTGCAGCCGCGCAGAGGAGGATCCAGAGGCGCATCGCCGCCACTGGCTCCATCTGGCGGCCGGCCGGCTGACTGAGGACGCGGCTCCGGCTGCAGGGCGGGCGGCGGACGGCGCCGAGCGAGGTAACGGCATAGGCCCGACCCGGCCGACCCGGCCCGCCGCGGCGCGGCGGAGCAACCGCCGACGCTGCCGGTCCGAGCCGAGCGCGACACGGCCCCCAGACGTCCGGATAACGGCCGCACTTCGGACTGCTGGGACGAGCAGTGCGAAGATACAAGAAAGAGAGAAAAAGAGAGGGGAATGGGGACAAAAGGAGAGATGTAAAAAAGGGACGTTTGTGTGAAGGGAGCGAGAGAGAGAGAGGGGTGGAGTATTTTGAGAAATCCTAGGTAAAGGGAAGGCAGACAGATGTCTCAATGACGCCTGACCGTAGATGCTGACACATGCCCGAAATGTAGATGGTATACTGGACAATCAGATATTAGCTCCGCGTTGAACCCAAATGTGATTGGGATGCGCAGGTCTTTGCTGAAACATACTCACGGTCATACAACGCAAGTGCTTTGAAACTCGATGACAGAAAAATCCATGGAAGTCAAAGGACTCCTAATGTCACCGTGATGCATAGTTCAACCAGAGATATTGAGGTATTACACCTAAAGCACAGGAGTTTTCAAATGTCATTATTTACATCCTGCAGTACTCGGGAAAGATTTTTTCCTACTCGCACCTCTCTGAGTATTGTCACTGGTTTTCATTCAAGCACTGCAAATTGCAAATCCTTTCATATTTGTCCTACTGAGACGAAATGAAGTCCTTCACTGCAAAGCGGAGTAACGCCTGGTGCAATTTTACGGAAGACGAAACTTGATGGAATCAGTCGTCCTTTCTCGTTTCCAGCTCAATCGTTTTCTCGGCACAATACTTGGTTTCAATTCCTCCAATCAGCGGGATCGGATTAGGCTTCCTTCTTTTCTCTGAATAAGAGATGGCTTTTCCCGGTATCCATTTACTTTATTAACTGCATTATTCAGCTGTTGTCCCACATTGCTCATTTTCACATGCATGTAAAAAGCTGTCATTTTCACAATGAGAACAAATGTGCACAAATTGTAAGGAAAACATTGGTGTCTCGGGGCAATTCATCAACAGTATAAAAACGACCCCAAGTACCACCGGCTCCGGAGTGGAACGTGTAACTCGTCTGTAGTCGGAAAAACTATTCCTACTGATACCGTCTATTCTCACTTTACTTTACTTTCTGTTTCACTGTTTTTACTCTGCTGTCTTCACAAGAAGCTTGCAGCGCCCCGCAGGAGAGCCGCGAAGCCGCCGCGAGGCCCGCGTCGCCGCCCTGCCTGAAGAGCGCCGGCGGAACGTCAAAGTACCTCCCCGAGAGCCGCCGGAGCGCCGAGCACCTCCGGAAGGCGCGGCACCGGCGCGACTCTCCCTCGGAGTCGAGCAGAGCCGGGAGCCGGCTCCGCAGCTCGGCCGAGCGGCGCACGAGGAGCCGGCTCCGTCGGCAGGAGCCGGCTGCCGAGGCACCGCGCCGCCGCCGCCCCGGGGCCGGCGGGATGATCACCATGATGGTGTTGCCGTTCTCCGAGTTGGACGCCACGTTGTTGCTGTTGGAGTTGACGTTGTCGTTGTTGTTGTTGTTGTTGTTGCGGTTGTTGTTGTTGATGTTGTTGATGACGTTGGCGACGGCGTTGAAGGCGAGCAGCATGAAAGTGAGGAAGTTGTACGTGTTGAAGCCGAACAGGCCGGTTGAACAGCTGCGCTTCTGTCGGCGCCGTGGGCCGTCTCGGGGGCGTCCGAGTGGAGACTCGGCCCGCTGGGCCAGCCACTGAACCGTCAGCTCCGACAGCTGCCGGTCCAGCAGCTCCAGCTGCCGCGCAGTGCTGTCCGAGGTCAGCGGTTGGTCCTCCGAGCTGTCAGCTCGGCCAGCGCCGGAGGCCAGCTGCAGCGGGCGGCTGACCAGCTCCTCTGCTGCGAGCAGCCGGCCAAAACTCAGCTCGGCCATCGGCGAGTCCAGACCCAGCCGCGAGCCGCCGGCCCGAGCGCTCTCCCGGCCCAGACTGGCGGTCGTCGTCAGGGCCACGCTCAGCCGCGGCCGGGCGAGACGAAGACGACCACAGACGGAGTTCGTCGCCCGGACCGCGCCGCCCGCACTGGGGGCAGCGACCGGCGGCCACGCCCGCCGCAGGCCGGCGGACCGCCGCGCCGGCCGCCGCACTCACACCGCGACCGCCGCGCCACCGCCCGCGCGCCGCGACCGCCGCGGACCGCGCCATGGGCTGCCTGAGCCGGCTTTTCGGCTGGTACGTGCAGGTCAAGTTCCCGCACCTGTGGTGCTGCTACGACTGCTGCTGCCGCGCGGACGAGCCGGAGGACCGCCCGCGCCGCGAGGCGGACAGTGCTCCGCCGGCGCAGTGACGCCGAGGCGAGGCCGTGCCGGTCCCCGCCGGAGCTGCCATGGCGCTCGCATCCCCCCACTTCTCCGCGGCGGCCGTCGCTGCTGGCTTCAGCCGCGTCCCTCTGGCGTCTTCTCCAGCTCCGACTGACGGCTCTTCCGAGGCGCCGGTCGGCAAGGCAAGCAGCCCTGCCGCCTGGTCCGGTCCGAGGCCACTCGGCGAGACTCTCGGCCGACTGACCGACCTTCCGGGCTCGAGGGCAGCAGCCCGCCGCCGTCGCAAACGACAAGCGATGGAGCTCGCAAACATTGGAGATGGATACAAGAACTTCGTTGCCGGAGACGCCAGGTAAGTTTGACGTCTGTGAAACGTTGGTCTTTTAAAAGGTTGTCGCAACGAGTAAGGTTTAACAATGTTGCATTGCAATTAAGGGAAAATCTTATTGGTGCGGTGTTTATTACTTATATGATGGTAAGCTATGGAATTATTTTACCCATCAAAAGAATCTGCGGACTAGGAACGGTTTTACGGTTTCGAATATTCATCCGATGGGTGTCATGTGTTTGTGTGTTTCCAATGTTATAAATTTCTGCCGTTGCTCGAAGTTCCTACTTTCCTACATGCCTACAAAATGTGCTGAATGCTTAGATCCATTTCGAAAATCTCCTCACGATGCAAGCGCATAGCCACATTACGTTCACTCTCTTCATCATGTGAAATGTTGTTCCATTCATCCAGGGACATACATAGGACTTCGCCAAGGCGGGAGGTTTACACAAACCAAACCCCTCAGAACTGAAAACTCCTCGAATACCGCCAATTTTAGTTTTGAAATGTGAATCTCTTCCTTTACTTTTATTTTCCGTACATATGTATGCATCTATATATGAAAAAAACGTTGCATTTTCAGCCCCAATAGAGGCCATGGTCCTTTGGTCCCTCCCCCTCCTTGACTACGCCCCTGTCCTCCACAGAAATGCGTTGTTGAGGAGAACTCACGGGGGACTTTGCTCGTTATTCTTTTAGTAGAAGCGCGGGGCCCAAAGCTCGGTAGTTTAATTGTGCTTGGCAGATTTATGTTTGGAACGTGCTGTTTCTGTCACAGCCACACCAAGACCGAGTGAATTATACCGTCTGTCCTCAATTCATCACCCCCAGGAGATCAGGAAATGTGGTTGCAGGAAAATGTGTCGATCGCCACGCACTGAAAAATTATGGTGAGCCAAGCGTCATGAGCTTGGAGACAAAGCGTGGCGATATCTTCCCCATGTCAGCCGCGCTTTGCCCGCGGGGAAGCCGTCCAATAAGGCTCGGCTGGGATTGTCGCAGCCTTGTGCGCTACGGGGCGGCGACCGCACGGGACGTCGTCACGCCTGACCACATTTCAGCGCGTTTCGGCCGGCTGGGCGGCCATGAACCGCGCGTCGCCACAAACTACCGCCAGAGCCGGGGCGAGGGCCCGCCTGTTAGTTCCGCCTGCCGGCAGGAGGCGCCTGGCGGCACTTGACGGGCAGCCGATCGCCGGGGACAGGTGGCGGCGATCCGGCGCTGAGTCGATCAGGCGGGCGCCCGTCGCCCGGCCGGCCGGGCCCGATAACGGGCGGCCGGCCGGGACGGCGCCGGACCGCTGGTCGCGCAGCGTGACCTTTGCGGACTGAGGCAGGTCAGGCCTCGTTAGCGACCTCCGGCCGGCGAGGGGGCTCGAGGATGTGATCTGATCAGGCGCGGAGGACACTCAGACACTCTGCCCGGTGACGTTGCTGCTCCGCGTCGGGCCGGACTCTCGAACCTATCGTCTAAGTCGGGCTCACGGGGAAGGAGCGGAGGAAAACCCACGACCACGCCGCGGTAAACCTTGCCGGTAGCAGACCCTAAGTCCTACGTTGATGTATCTAGCCGCCCCTTGGAATGGTCACAGCTCAGCGCACACCCGGTCGGCCCAGCGCTTGTAATCGATGGCTGGCTGTATGGTACTGTGCCGGGAACACGTGACAGGTAAGGATGCGGGATCGGACATCATGAGGGCGATATGGCCGGAGTGATTTCCTGAGAATGGCTATGTCGCGTTATTCTCCCGGCGAGGGCGAACTTGGTAAGACACATCCTCACCTGTTTGCAGAAGGCATCGTAATTCCCCTTTCCGAGACCTGAACATGCATCAGCGCTACAAACGAGAGGCACTATGACTTTGCATCAGTTAGGAGATATCAAAAGTCCATTAAAAGTATGACTGAATGGTTTTCAGACGAACGTTTCAAGCCAGTTTGTTACCAAACTTTTTTAACTGCTACGATCTCAAGATTTACACCAGCTGACACTGTGCTGACATCTGCCATCGCCAACAGCACGTGGGCTTTCTTTCAGAAACATAAATCGCACCTGAATATAAATCTTTCGTAAACTCAAAACAAGTCGTCGAGGAAAACAAAACGACGAGATGTGTAGATATGACCCTGGGCACTCTTCTCGAGGTGGTGCAGAAGAGAGATAACACAGCTCCGTGGTCTTCTTTCCGCCAGCGCAGTCTCAAAGCGCACATCAAGGGGACGGACGACACAACTGGCTGGATTTATGCGTCGCTCGTCCTTTTGTCTCAATGCCGGTCGCAAAGCTGCATGGTGAAAACTCTTGAAACTCTTGAAAGATCTGCCAACATTATTTACGTTAAAACATATCTTTATCACACTGGAGATTCCGAGGCTGGGCGTTACGTAATTATGGGGCTGGGGTTTTGCTGACTTTCAAGAAGCGTTACAAGGAAGCGAGGACTTAAAAAGATGCCGAAAATGCGTTAGTTAATTCATGGGTTTCATTGACTTTCCATAGAGCGTAAGCATGAAAATGTTGCATTCTAGCGCAGCCAGTAATGATGGTAACAAGTTCATGCGGACTGAAGTATGATGTCATTATCATAACTATGAATAGCTTTTTGTTCTTGCTTGCTGGCGCTACACATGTCATGTGAAATTATATGTTCCACTGCACATCTAGCTCATGAAAATGGTTCTTTTCTTTCAGCCCAGAGACCTCAGACAAGATGCCGGTATTATTTGTACCAAAAGACGATAACACTGAGTGCACACCGTCGCACCAAATGTCTTCTTTTGGATTTCTTAGGTGAGTCCCCTTTTCGCTTCTCCTGACACATTCTTTCGGAATGTCTAAAAGAAAGATAAGGACAAAGGCTATCAGGCATTGTTTCCGTTGGTTTCGCATTCCGAAAACATGAAAACAGCTAACAAAGCGCAGCTGTCCACAAACGCGATATGTTCATACGCAAGCGTTCATTCTGAGCGATTTTTCAACGAATGACTAAACACTTCCTCCTTGTTGCAGCTTCATCATTGCCATCATCAACATAGTCGTCAATGTCGCCAACAACATCAACAACAACAACAACAATAACAACAACAACAACAACAACAATAACAACAACGATAACAACGTGAACGTGGCCAACAACAACAACAACCTGAACAACGAGAACGACGTGATGGTGGGACGGCGGCGGCGGCGGCTGGAGCGCCTCCGGAAAATACGGGACAGGTTGAACGCCAGAATTCGCTCCCGCGGCCTCCTGAACCAGCCCAGAACGCGGCGCGCCGTCCGAAGTCGGAGGCCTCCTTCCGCCCACGGCCTCCTCAAGAGCAAATCGCCGATTTCCGCCGGCGGTCGCAGAAATGGTTCCGTCGCCGGCGCGCAAATTTCGCCGGATTTTCTGCTCAGTGAGACGGACGGCGCCGACCCTGGTCCCGACCAGTACCCTGGCGGCTGGAGAGGCCAGGAAGCCGGCGAACTCGGCCGGATGGAGGTCTCCTGGGCGCTGGCTGCCGCCGCCGAGAGTCTCCGGCTGTGGCGGGACGTCACGGAGGAGTCGAAGCTGCGCTGCGTGGCGCGGCGATTCTGCGTGGGCGGCGCGCTCCGGCTACCGGCGGCGGCAGAGGCGGTGTCGGCGGCGGCGCTCGCGGCGGCCGCCCAGCTGGTGGCGACCAGGCGCGGCGTCAGCGCGCAGCTGCTCCAGCGCGCCGCCCGCCTGGGCCGCACGGGCGGCAACTGTTTCGCCGCGTTTCCCAGATGCGGGTGAAGGACGCGCGGCGTCGACGTTGCCGAGGCGTGATCCGCACACTGCACTGAAACAGCTCGGGCATGCCGGACGCATTCGATTGTTCTGCTATTCAGTTTCCTCCTCTGGTGTTCAACAAAGAAGGCGGGGCGTGTTCAGCGTTGCGTGTTCAGCGTCAGAAGTCATTTTCAAACTGTTTTGTTCCGTGCAACGTCACAAGGCTGGTGTTAGTTTCAGCAGATTCAGCATAAATCATCGCCAGCTTCAGCGGATATGTCTTCGTAAACACGGCAATACTAGCATTGCGAATACGTTTTGTCGATGTTTTTCTGTTTGTCAGTGCTTGTGTTCACTGCGTCGGAGCGCTGCACGTTCTATTTGACTCTGAATCTTTCAATAAACGAAACATGAAATTACGTCCTTTTACGCGCCTCAACGCATTCGGCAAACTTTGTAGTCCTGGCGCGTGGGTAGCGTCAGTCACGCGGCGAAGGTCGACGCGTCAGAGGCCCAGTTCAAGTGAACCGGATGTTCATCAACAATGGAAGCTCCGGATTTAGAACGTTATTGCGTTCATGCTCGGAATTTCAAGGACCGCTGACGGCGTCAAACTGTGAAAGGTTGAGGTAGTCTCGGGACAACAGTACTCATCGAACGGTGAGAGGAGAGAAGTGCTTTGCCATGAGTCGCACTGCATGAGTCGTTCTCCCTCGCAGCACCAGTGCCAAAGTAGGACGGCGCGGGGCACGTTCTCCCTGTTGCCGTCGCGTCACGTGGGATGCGGTAACTGAATCAAGCTCAGAGCGCGTCGACACCCCAAATCCGCGTCTCATTGGCACCGCTAAGCTCATTTCCCAGCCCGAGTCGACCGTCCCGCATCTCACGCTCCTGCCATGGGAGAGAACAATAGAGGCCGTCGCCGTCGTCGTGGGGGAGGGACGCTCGTCGTGCGCGCTCCTGCCGTGGACGACGACAGCAGAGCCGTACCTGACGTGGGGGAGAGCTTTTGCCGCCGACTGGGACACGGCGTCGCTATCTCTCCAGCGATAAACGGGCCGTCCTTGGTGTGATGCACCATCTCGCGGAGGGATGACTGAAACGGGTAGGCTGTAAGGTGGAAGCCGCGTAAATTACGTGCGGTCCCGCTGGGCTGTGTGCGGACGACCGGCGTCATACGAGGGCCCATCTCTCCAGAACAGCCAAAATCGACTCACGTTGACACGGGAACAAAAATCAGTGGCAAGGAATGACGGTTTTTAAACGTTTCACTTAGTTTCAGTGTATAGAAATGAATGCATTTAGTAAACTGAAGTGCACTTTTATTATGACGAGTTTCCGGTGACGCGCGTGTGAAGTGCACCTCGCTCACTAAGCTCCCGGCTATTTTGCGATGTCTCGAAATGAGTGTGCAGAAATGAGTGTGAGTGTGAACCATGCGCAATATTTGCACCAAGATGTACGCATATTTGCGCGAGACCAGCTGTCAAACAACTGTAGAAGTGTCACTATTATGCTTATTATACAACACTTGGGACTCCAACAGTTTACGAGGAAAGCTGGCCGTTGAAGCAGATGGTGTCAGTCGTCATTGCGAGGAAAACAACGATATCTGCAACCACTGGCGGATCCAGGGGGTGGTGGGCAGCGGGGCCGTACTCCTTTTGCTGGAAAAGGGGAGACAACAAATCTTTTATCCCCGTTCCCTCCTTCAGACTGAGAAAAGGGCAATTATTAAAGCATGTTTTAATTGCATTTTGATTTTCGAAAAAAGCGAAATGGGGGCAAGTTAGATTACATGGATGAAGACTGCCCATCCCCCCTCCCCTCCCCTAGAAATGGTCTGAATCCTCCCTTGTTTGGAGCATTCGAAATGTTTAATTTTGTAATAGAGTTAACACAAATCATCATTGCACCCTCTTTCCGCATTTTTTCGATATAAGAACCATTTAGCCTATTATCGGAGTAACGACTATTTGATGATTGTATCCTTATTATTTTGATTTATGCGCATTTCTAATTACATGCCGCAAAGCTGCCTTTCTTACAACTGCATTCACGTGTGTGTGTGTGTGTGTGTGTGTGTGTGTGTGTGTGAGCAATGTAATATTCGAAACTGAATTAGCAGCATGAAAAGCAGAGCATAAACATGTTAAAATTTCAGATCTTGAACTCCTTCGTGATTGGTCTGTGAATAATTATCGCTGTGGAACCAAAACTGATAATAACTGATAATGGGAATAATTTCGTTACAAGTAACCATTAATACAAAACCATGTACACGGAACCTTCAGTTTTTCTTTCAGGATTCAGCTCTAGTCCATTCGGTGTAAAGTCTGCATGGATTATTTTGCAACAAAACCCACAAGTACTGAGGTGGCTTTTATGTTGAAGAGACAGTGCAAAAGGTATGGTTGAGACTCACCCCAACCTTTCCGGCTATGACTAGTCGTGCATGCGCTATGCACTGCGTAATTAAAACAGTTCAAATCACCCATAATAATTATAACTACCATATCATATCATAAACATCGAATCACTCATAATCATCATAAAAATAGCAGAAATAACAACACAGACACAAAATACACAATACACACAAAATAGACAATCACACACGGAATGAGATGTATCATTTTCTGAAACGGTTGCTACCGGCAGGATTTAAAATGTCGCCTGCCACCAGCATTATTGTTTCCTTTTGATTAACGGAAAAGAAGTGGTCCAAACTCGGGCTTTTCCATCACGCATGCAGATCAACACTTTGACTGGCTAACCATGAAAGACGCGAGAAAACTCTGACGGAAGGCGTCAAACGCCTCGGCACCAAAATGTTTAGTGTGGCATCAGGCTGTTTTAGACAGTCATGGTGCGTCAGGTACGGTGGCAGTGGCAGGTAAATGGTGGTGCCGCGCGGGAATGAAGTCATCTCGCCTCTGCTGCGTCGATTCCGGCGAAGCCAGGCAATTGGGTCGGCCCGGCGCTTGACAGGCGCCGGTGATTGCTTGCTCGCTTTCGAGAGCGGCAGGCTGAGTGCTATGTTTAGACTTCCGCTGTTCTCTGCGAACCACTTGGATTATTCGCTCTTGAATTTCACGAGATTTTCCCTCAGATGAGTCGGCGCGATTCAGGATTCCCGCGAGCCGGCGGCTTGTTTCGGCCTGCGCCCTGGACTGCTCGTTAATTGGCCGATGCTTCGTGAGGTCTCCGGGCTGCGTCAGGTATCACGTGTCGGCCGGCGAGCCTCCGGAGCTCGGCTCTGATAGCCGAGCCGGCTCCAGGAGCACGCCGGCGGGCAGAATTCGCCGTCCAATTGACGCCGGCGGACAGTCTGCCGCCGCCACGACGGCCGCCCGCCGGCAGGCCGTTGAGCACGTCCTAAAGTGTCGGCGACACGGACCGGTCGGGTGACGGCGGGCGCACGCCCTCCCTTAGGCCCCGACCGACGCCGGCCGTCGATGGTGCCGACGCGGGCGGAGCCGCCGGCACGCTCGCCTCTCACGTGACAGCTGCGCCGCCGGCGCTCAACCGGAAGCGGCAGTTCGGGGAGAAGTTTGCGCTGGCGTGGAGGAAGAATCGCTAAGCGAGATTAATTGGCGACCCTTTCATCTATCTTGAACGGCCCGCGATTTGCATAACCTTTGTGAATTTTTGGAATTCAGGGGAAGAAGGTTCCATGGACGCTAACTTACTGAAAGTTTGCCTTTTTGATGAATAATGTATAACACACAATGAGACCTTATCCTCATGCTGCCTGGTGCTGGTGAACGTGCATGTGCGCGCTTCATTGTTATATGCGTAGATCGTCGTCACTTAACAGTTCAGTAGCTTTTAATGATGAATTTGTAACGGCTACGCTGTGAAGATTGTTGGCGGCACCACGCGAGGTTATTATTCCCGGTGAATTGCAAAACTGCGAATAAACAGGAAACATCAGCACGCTGCAGCCAAAGGTACCGCTATTTTCACAATACGTTGGCAACACCTGCGGGTCGTGCACTCCAATTAAAACACCCTTAACTGCACCGGCGCCAGGCATCTGCATTCACTTGCATCGACCGCTACACCATCTTGCGGTTCTCTTATTCGCAGTCCCCGGCGTCGCGCCACTGATAACGGGGCGCAGGGAGCACCTCGTCACGAACAGCTCGTCACCCGCGCCAGACTCGCACGTGTCGTGCGCCGGGTCTCGCGGGTCCGACTGGAGAGCGCGTGCGGCCGACCGTGTCTAAACGCGTCCCGGACCGCTCCACCCATTCAGCCAACGAGTGGGGCGACCCGCGCGGCCTCTCGTAAGTGTTCCGTTACGCTGAGTGGCAAAAATCGCGAGAACTACGCGCGCTCGCGCGCCCGCAAAACACGCGTCGTCACCCTCGGTGTCGCCGGCGGCGCCGAGATGACGCTGCCGTTACGGCCGGTGATGTCACGGCGGTGACGCCCGGGGCGGCGGCAGGCGGGCCGTGACGGCCCGCGACACCCGTCCGCTCAGTATGGCGCTGGCGGCGGCGTCGCCCGTCCTCCCCGGCCTCGGCGCCCTTTACCCCGGCCTGGGTCCGCTCAGCGACCTCAGGTCAGGTCACGGCCGGCCGGGACCGCACCTGCCGCGGCCGCCGCGGCCACGCCGTCCAGCGCGACACCCGCTGGCCGGCCGGCCACCGCTGACGCGCCGGAGCGGCTACCCCGCGCCGCCGACCTCAGGCCCTCTGGTGGTGACCTCGACCACCACCGCAGCGCCACCGGTCGTCTGGTTCCCCGACCTGAGTGACGAGTGTGAGGAGCCGGCCACGTCCTCCGGCTTCAACGCCTTCGGCTTCCTGGCGTTCGTCCTCTCGGCCGTCAACCTCATCAGCGTGCTCTCGTCTAACGTCAACAACAACATCAACAACAACAATAACGACAACAACAACAACGACAACAATGACCTGAACGCCAACGAGGACAACGCCAGCACCAACCAGAACGTGCTGAACCAGGTGATGATATCGCCGGGCCGTCGGAGACGCTCTGCAACTTCAAACGACACGCAAGTTCTGTCGCGAGAAAGAGGGAGACGGCAGTCCAGCAAGCTTCTACAGAGTGTGAGCACAGAGTATTCAAACTACAAGGGTTTGAGCCCCTATCAGGAAAACATCGTAAAATTCAGTTCAAGTCGGCCATACCTGAAACACATCGGCCTAGCCCAGCCAAACCCCAAGGAGACCAGTCCAGCTCGGCCAGGCCCGGAGGAGACCGGCTCCAGCCCGGCCAGACCCGGAGGAGACCGGCTCCAGCTCGGCCAGACCTGGAGGAGACCGGTCCAGCTCGGCCAGACCTGGAGGAGACGGCTCTCCTGGTGGCGTTCTCGGTCCTCTCCGCCTGGCGGACGGCCGCCGTATCCGGTGACCGGGCTTGTACCCTCAGGGCTGTCTGCGGCGCCGGCGTTCAGAGCAGACAGCTGGGAGAAATCGGAGTCGCACTGCTGGACGTGTTCAGGTAAGTTCAGTACGGTTCAGGCTCAGGTTCAGGTGAGTACGGCAGTACGGCGACGCCTTGTGAAGCGTCTCCGTGACAGTTTCACTGTTCGGAATATTTCAGCGCGTTGTCTTCACGCCATATCGTATGCCGGCCGTTCACGGCGCAGCGGCTTTAGCGGGGATCGTGCCATCAGTCGCTTCCAGGAAACCGGTAGTTGAGCTGGGTGTCTGGACGCTGGGCAGCTCCTTTTATGTAAAAGCAGCGGCACTGATGAGTTTGTTTATTTTTCTTCTAGTTCTGGAATTCTTAGGAAATTGTTCGCACAGCCATCCACGTGTGTGTGTTTTTTTTTAAAGAGACCAGAATAGCTGGAGTCGTTTTTCTTTTTATATGCGCACCAAAAGGAGTGTTTGTTTGCAGCATCCTGTGTGTTACTCTTTGCTGCAAATTAAAATCCCTGAACCAAAACGGGAAATTCACGTTCGACGTGATTTCCTCGTTAGTGTTTTATGTACCACTGAGCAAACAGCAAAGTGACGTCTGTAATTTTCCAGCCACTTTAAATTCGGCACAAAGCCAATATATGAATGTAGCAAGTCATCCTCAACTCTGGGACTTAAATAAATAACGTCTAATTCGTCCCCAGATTTATCGATCCTTGGAATACGGTTGGTCGACCGGGAAAGATTTTGCACATCCCCAAACTTGAGTCAGCTTTATCGAATAACTCCAGTTAATTTGTTTAACACTGTTTTATCGTTAACAGGATCGGAAAGAAAAAAAGAATCGGAAAACTGTTACAGTCGTACAAGTCCTGCTTATTCGTTAATCGTTATCGCTGCTCGTGCTATACGTACAAGGAAAGTCATAAATAACTGAGCCGGCACATGTTCCAGTGCCGCACTTGCGGAACTGCTACACTGGGAAACACCCAACATACGGCGAGAGGACGTCATTCAGGCGACATCCGAGGCCGACTGCAGCGCCACCTACAACTGTCCGGCATATGTCGACATCAAGTAGGACCACAGTAGGCTGATCGGCCTTCAACAGCTAACGAAACTTCGCCCATCGTGAATGCACATGACGTGGCGCATCACTGAAGACGAAAGCTTGCCGATGACACTGTGAACACCGGTGGGTACTTTTTTTCAAGCGCGGAGTAATTGATGGGCATTGCCGGCAGCTTGCATGCCGAGACGATATGTGATGTGTTATATTGATGCGGTTTATCATTGCAGTGACGAGTTCAGCTCCTGCCGTTGAACTGTGCCCCAGTGAATACTGCTTGATCGAGCTGCGGCCTTGCGCCATGCAGCTCCTTCTTCTCCTGTTAGTTCTGCCGACCTGCCCTCACGTCCTCTGCCAGCGACGACCACTTTTTGGCCTACCATCACGTCTTCCCTCCTTCTCGCCATCTCCGTACTCCGTCGCAGCGTCCAGCCGGCGGGCGGGTACCAGGTACGGCCCGCCGAGGTACGGGCCTCCGCGGCGGCCACCTTACGCGGCGCTTCGCCCCTCTCCGACCCCTGCGCCGCCTCCCAGGACGACGGCGACGACCTCCACCAAACCGCCGCTCGTCTACTTCCCCAATGGCGAGGAGAAGGAGTGCCAGGACGCCGCCTCCGGCATGGGCTTCAACTTCTTCAGCTTCCTCACCTTCGTGCTGTCCGTCTACAATCTGGTCGGGATCCTGTCCAATAATGTGAACAACAACCAGAACGCCAACAATAACAACAACAATGACAATAATAACAATGACAACAACGTTAACGTGGCGGACACGAACAACAACCTCAACCAGGACAACATGCTGACGGTGATGGGCGGCGGTCGACGAAGACGGGATGTGAACGCCACCCAACTGTCTTTCAACTTCACTGGAAGAGCAGAAACTACGGAGGGCGTCTTTTCAAAGGCCGCTGACCAGTTCCTCTTCGACTTCAGTGAAAGTGAAGAAGAAGGGGCAGTTGCCGTCGTCATTCTTGAATGGTTATCTCGAGTGTTTCCACCTGACGCCAGTCACTTGGCTACTTCCCTTCTCTCCGCAAACATTTACTGCAACAGCAAAGGCATGTGTAAACCGTATGACTGACGATGTTGTCTTTGGAGTCTGTTAGTCATTCAGAATGCTGAAATCGTCACGACGACCGCGTTAAGCGTCAAGGTAAAAGACGTAGTTAATTCAGTTTTTACCGCTATGCTGTATGATATGGGCTGATTAGTGGAAAGTTGCGGTGTTTTTAAGAAAATACCGGTGCTAAAAAATGAAGGCTAAGGGCAGATCTGTTTACTGCGCACGCTACATATGCTGGTGCGTGGCGATATCACATGGATAGTCAAGCGATATTGGCATCGTAAGAATTAAAGCATTTCCGGGCGCATTTTAATGCACGCAGTACATGAAGCCAGCGCGTGTCTCCGTTGTAAACGCCAATACGTATGACTTAGTTGGCCGTACGTTCATTATTCAATGAACTAACAGGGTAAACGTTTCGAAATACCGAGGCCGACTGGAAGTCATTCAATGCTCAAACGAGACCAAAGCGGCCAAGCGAAGCAAGTGTTCTGTCATACCGGCGACGCCTTTCAAACATCAGCTGGTGATCGATGGCGGAAGTGTATTGCAATGGCATGACGTATGACGCAGATTAGCAACAATGTTCTGGATGGTCACTCACGCTTCGTCAAACAGATCCATGTTGACTTGGCCAATGGTTCGTCTCCTCAAGTATCAAAATTTATTCGCAGAATGCTCAGACTTCTCAGACTAACATTTTAGAAAAATTAAATTTCTGCAATGTCATTCCATGGTCACTGGTTTGCAATATTTTTTTCCACATATCCGCATATGCAAATCTTTCGATAAAAGGCAGCATTACTCAAAGAAGCCTGAGTTTTCTTCGAATAGCAAACACAGCAGCCTAAACATACGATCTCCGAACCAAAGAAGAGATCAAGCAGGACGACGGTTTCGCGGGGACAAAATCCAGGGCTGGCCGGGTTCAGGCGCCACCTCTCCAACACGGCCAGACCGACACTGCCCGCATCATGGAGACGTCACGGCGGCCCGTCCTCGCCGTCACTGGGGCGCAGCGCAGGGTCGAAATCGCTTGCTTAACTCGACTCGCCTTCGTCCAACGTGCACGTCACGAACGTCACGCAAAGCGGCGTCACACCTGACTCACGCGATCCGCCTGCGGCTCGGTCCTCTGCTAAAGGTGGCGCGAGACAGGAACAAACGACGTTCCTTTCATCTGGCTCCGCGGACGACACGCAACGCCTGTCGCGCCCTTTCTCGTTCGCCACATCGCCCTCTGCTCGACGCTCTGGGTCCTCCCGCCGACCACAACACTGGCCTGCCTCCCCGCGCCTCCCCGCGCGTCCCCGCGCGTCCCTGCGCTCGGAGGCCCGCGCCATTCCGCGCCCTCACTCAGACCAGACCCAGCACCGGCGCCAGTCCCCCCCCTCACACTCAGACCGGGCGCGCTCAGTCGTCAGTCCGCTGCCGGATGTTGCGCCGCTTCTCGCCGTCGACGCGGCGCCGCTTGAACGTCTCGTCCGGCCCGGCGCCCAGCGACTTGACCGCCTTCTGGCGGAACACGATGCGCGCCTCCTGGCGGGCGGCGGCCGGCGGCGCGGCCGGCCGCCGCTGCTCCGGCAGCTCCAGGTCGACCGGTGCCGGGGGCGGCTCCCTGGGGACGGCGGCGGCGGTCAGCGCGGCAGCGGACGGCGGCCGCCGGTTACAAAACACGCCTCTCCCGGAGCGACACCCGTAAAATGTGGACAGAGCCACGGCACTGATCCGGAACTGACACCACATGAACAAACTCTAGCCTTTCCTCGGTGGAATGAGTCGCGTTTTTCACAACTAAGATGGAAGACAGCACAGAAGTCCCCGAAACACGTCGACATTCTGACAAACGAAGCAGCATACAGCGCACACCGACCTGCGGACTTCCTCCCACTTGCTGCCGTACGGGTCCGGTCTGTTGGCGGGACCCATGGCGTCCTCTGCCGGCGGCGCCAACTCCTCTCCCGGATCCTGCTCCACTGGAGCCTCCTCTCCGGCCGGCTCCGGCTCCTTGGCCGGCTCCGGAGCTTCGGTCGGCTCCGGCGGGGCACACTCGGGCAGCGCCACGTACCCCTCATCCGGCGGCTCCCAGACAGCCTCTGAAAACGCAACCAGGGCCGAGTCTCGGTCACACATCGGGAACGTCCACTGGGACTTTGTAAAAGGACCAAACGGCCCTCACATCAAACGGCTAAAAGTCTGGCTGTTCTGGGCTACGAGACCCTTAAATCAAGAGACTGCACAACGTGTACGCAACATTCAATTACGAGCAGCATCAAATGGCAGAACATAAAAGACAAGTCAGACGACTATGCTGCATTCATGGGACATCCAGAAAACAAAAGTAATATTGCGCCACACTTCCACAAAAGCCGACTGCACCGCTTGCCTACCGCCGGTGTCGACGTGCCAGTAGTAGGAGTAGCCCTGCCTCCGACTTGGCCTCCAGCCACTTCTTCTCGGCGCTCTGCGCCGGCGCCGGGTCGCCGTCCTCGGCCGGCTCCGGGGCCTCCTGAGGCAGGGGCGCTCCCTCCATGGTCGGGCCGTACGTCACCTCCGGCTCGGCGGCGGAGGCAGGCCGCCTTCCCGCCCACCCGCACGCCGTACTGCCTCGCCAAGTCCGGGTTGTCCATCAGGTCCTTCTTGAACGCCGCCATGGCCGCCTGCGAGGGTGAATCGGCTGTCGCGGTGACGAACCGAGGACGTCGGCGACGGCGGTCTAGTCTAACCAACCGTCGGCGCTATGTCCGTGTAAGTAAAATCGAAAACAGACAGTCGAATTTTCCAGCGAGCAGTCAGCCACAACGGAGTATTTCACAACGTGCCCGGACATTAATATAGTTGTATTAGCTATATGGTTTTGATTTACAAAGGCTGAACGTGGCCACCACGTGCAGGCCACTCGCAAACAACGTCCATTTTCGTGTCACCATCATCGGTCACGTCATTTCCCAAGTGAGCAAACAGAGCGGCTGCCGGCGATGGCTGGCGCCGCGTCGACCCACCTCCTCCATCCGGCGCATGTCGGCGTCCATGCGCTGCTGCTGGATGTGGTCATCTCGACCGCGCCGAGCCAGCTCTGAGAGGCGCTCCTTCACCGCCTCCTGGTGCCGCTTGCCCCGCTCGTGGAACTCGATACTCTGAGGGCAGACGAGCACCAGTCCTACACCAGGACTGGGAAAGATGCAGGAACAGTACATGCACATGTGATAGAGAGAAGAACTAGACCAGTTGATTCCAGTCTTTCATGAAGACTGCAGCAAATGCAAACCACTCCTGATCAGATGAAACAATATTTGTAGGAACTAGGGGTTCCTTTTCATCAACAGAATGGTCATTTGCCCTTCTAGTAAGTGCATAATAGCCATTGCACTCAATGGATAATCCTATAATCATCAAGTAAAATACAATACAATGCAATGCAATGTTTCATATCACAAGTCTCTGTCTTTTAGTCTTTGAGAATTCTCTATAATGCGAATCATAATCATATCATAATATCATCATATCACAATAAATCATATCAAAACACCATACAAATCATAAAATCTTCTGGATGCTGATGAGATAGAAAATCATCAAATGCTCAGTTAAAAAAGGGGACTTACAGATCTGTTGTCAGCAAACCAGCATTTGCAAAAGTCACAGAACTTCCGTGGATTTGATTTCCAATAATCAGCCCTGAAATTGGGAAAGTTAGCAACTGTAATTCATGCTGCAACTCTGTCATTAATACATGCATCTGATGCATCAATGTAAACTGGAGACTTTTGCTCAAATCACTAGCAGGTAAATCAATTCACTCCCCCATCATGTGGGCTGGGAATCCATTCTGAAATTGATGAGGGGTATTTAACATGCTAATTATGGGGCTGTTCCCGTGCCTTCAACCGGAATAGGAAGAGCGCCCTTTTTCTCCACCGGTCGTTCCCGTGCTTCATCCGGATTTAGTTGACGCTCTTCGAACCTCCACTGGATTAGGAAAACGTAATCCGCCCGGTCAGTGGATGAGGCCGACGAAATTGGGAATACGGCAACTGTGCCGCACCACTGGCGAACTACTCCAAAACGTTTTCTACAGCCTCCTAGACGCGGACGCTTGAGCTCGAGCGGCTGTGCGCCGTAACTCCGCAAGAACACGAACAAGAACAGCCTCTTAGAATAAAAAGTATTTGTTTTTTTGGGAGGCAAACGAGTTCGGACTTTCGTAATTGATTGCCTAGACGGAATATAATGGAAAGGTACGTAACCGGAATGAGTATTACCACCTGCGTCTTTCGGTGTTCGGTGTGTGGAGTGTCTCGGCGTCTAGTGTGTTTCTTTTGTAGGTAGGGAGCTGGGCGATTGGTTCCTGCAGCTGTGAATTCGTGCATTTGGAGCTGTGTGATGTTGCAACACTTTGCCGTACTAAAAGACTCTGCCAAGGTCAATATATGCCCTTTCTATTTCGCAGTCCTGCGCATTTCCCCGGGGGTTGCGTGTGGGAATGACTTAAGGGACATATACTACAAGTTTTCTTTTGAGATAACCTAAAATAAAGGTACAAAAGTGTAGTGAACAAAATCCAGTATGCCAAAGCAGTGCATCAAATGACATAGTTTATCTTATCCATTGCAAGTTTGGTTGCACACAGCTATGACATGCATTTGTGTTAGTTAATGCATGGTGGATGTTGCTTGTGACTGTGTCTAACCCACCTTTATTACACCCAGTGACATCATGTACCAGTGTGCCAATTGCACAAGGTCATCCAGCAAGTTGGAGGACATCAAAAACCACACCTGCAATGATCCACCTGAAGGCAGCAGGCTTCCATCTGTGGACCATGCTGAATGCGAGCCAACTGAGCAGTCAGATGTAAAAGGTTGGTTGTTTACATTATCTCACAATACATGTACTATAAATGGATATATATATATATATATATATATATATATATTGCTGGTATTGTACTACCAAGGAGGAAGAAATGCATGTCATCAACTTTGAAGTCATGCATCTGCAGTTTTGTTGTCATCACCTTCATGAGCTACTAGCTTATTTAATGTCATTGCTCAAATATGTCCATGATATGAGCCACTCACATCTTAACATAATTTTACATCTTGAATCCTCACAGACAGCTAATGCTGTCATGTATGCACATAAGTGCCAGTATCTAATCAAGCAAAAACATTCCTGAAAGGAGCATTGTTGTTCTTTAGGCAAAGTTGAGTTCATCCTACCATTCAAGTTGGAACATTGTCATATGAAGTCATCTGTAATTTGATGCTTGATTAGGTATATTTTCTCTAACTGAAAGATGCAGGTATGGCAGTTTGGTGTGCTGTTTATGCCTGATGCCATTTCAACTATTTTGCAGGAATGTGGACTGATGCAGCTGTACAGCATTTGCTGGAGCTGTATGAGCAGCGCCAGCATCAGTTCGGGGATCCGAAGATAAAAAAGAGAACAATCTGGAGGGAGGTGGCTGACCAGCTGTGCATAGCAGGATTCAATGTGACGCCACAGCAAACCGAAAACAAATGGAAAACGCTGACGGCCGCTTTCAGAAGAATGAAAGATAACAACAGCAAAAGTGGACGCAAACGCAAGACGTGCCCGTTTGAAAAAGAATTAAGTGAACTGATGGCTGGAAAGCCGAACATTGAGCCACTGCATCTGGCGGGTTCGCTCCCCATCCCGGGTGGCGGTGACGCCGGTGATGTCGGCGCAGCTCCTGGCAAAAGCCCTGCGAAGGTAGAGGGCCAAAGCCAGGTGTCGCCTGGCACATCGGCGCCGCCTGCGAAGAGGCCGGCTAAAGAGAACCACATTTTAAAGTGGCTGGCCGAAGCCGACCAGCGACATGAAGCTGCCAGGCAGGAGCGCCATCGTGAAAAGATGGCCCTGCTGCTTCGGTGCCATCAAGAAAGGATGGCTCTGCTGGAGCAGCTTGCCAAGACAAACAGAGGTGAAAAGTGAGCTGGGTCTCACTGGCCTGTGTTCTGGTCTTTGTTCATATTTTCATATTATTTTCATAGTCAAGAGTTCAACATTGTTTTATGTTGGAGGGTGTTTTTTTAGTGTGTGTATGCCAAGTGATACTGTGAGTTCAGACTACCTCATGCATTGTCTTTCGTGACAGGAGATATTGTTATAATACAGGGTAACCGTTTTGTTTTCCTGCTTGTGAGACTTGTGCAGACTAGGGACATGGAAATTCTCTTAGAATGCACGCGCAGCCCTCACTCTTTCATACAGGCCACGCATATATTGCCGATATACGACTGTGTATCAGACTACATACATACTGCGTAACATTCCTCACATACATATCAGCCGGTCGAGGCCGGTTTGTCGGCGGTGCCAAAGGCCTGTCAGCGGGCGGCAATGGTCACAAGGTTGGCTCCACCGATGACGGTACACACCACAGCGGCGCGTCTGGTGGTACTGGCGGCGCCGACGGCAGCAGCTGCGCTACCGACAGCTGTGACGTGCCGGACGGCAAATGAGATCTCGGAGGCGGCGGCGGCGGCGGCGGACACGCAGACGGTAGGCCGGAGGTCGACGGTCGCTGCGCTGACGACAGGCCGCGCGGCGGCGGCGGCTCGGCTGGCAGCACAGGCCGATCGGGCGCTCATCCTCCAGCGCGATGTCTACATACCGGCCATGGCCAGCATCAGTTTGCGGCGTGTTTCGACAGCAGTTTCTCTGTCAGATGGAGTCTGGTCGATCGCTGCATCCGGATCCACATCCACACTCTCCCCATCTGAGGGCATACCAACAAGTCCATTCAGCACACTATTTACTCCATTATGCAGAATGGTCAGTTACTAAAGTTTTCGTCATGATGCAGCTGCATGATGCTGCTGCCATGATGTCAGCTGCTGCCATTGGCAACGTCATCTTCGACAGACCACCGTCGGTGGTACCAACCTTACGACCCAACTTATAACGATGATCATCACGACATCGCAACCAAACATCTTGGGATTTTACAACGGATGGCTCATCCAAGTGCAGAGTTCTAATAACGAACAATGGACTGTTCGTACCATTGCCTCATTTAAACACATCAGGAGTTCCTGTTCCACTTTGATATTCACTCATAACACATGAAATCACTGTAGGAAACTGGACCAATTTAAGTTCATCTTTATGATGATCACTAACCTCCATCGTCGTGCACGTCATCCCAGTCAGCATCTGACCCAAGGCATACGTTGTGCAGAACACAAGCGGCAATGATGCTTTCTGTGGTCTCCTTGATAGACCACATCTTGAGGAACTTCAGGCGGCGGAAACGCCCTTTGAGTAGAGCAAATGCTCTTTCGATCATGCAGCGCTTGCTACTCAGTTGGAAATTGAAGTGTTTCTGCATTGCAGACAAGTGCCCATTGTCCTTAAATGGCGTCATAAGATGCTCCATGAGCGGGTAGGCTGTGTCTCCAGCTATGAAATGGCCTTCACCGCACAGAGTGGACAAGCTGTCAAACAGGGGGGAATTCCTGAACACTCTGGCATCATGGACTGAACCTGGCCACCCTGCATAAACATTGATGAAACTCAGGTCATGCTGGCAAACAGCCTGAAGCACAATGGAGTGAAAACCTTTCCTGTTCACATAGTTTTCCTGGTGCTGACAGGGCTCACTTATGGGGATGTGGCTCCCATCTATCGCTCCCACAAGCTTCAGCATTCCATTAGGCCCTAGTGCCTTGCCCCTGGCACCAACCGTTGGCCATTTGATATGTCGGGCCAGAAGTGGTCCACACAGCACTGCTGTGACCCTTCTGTTGGCACGAATGGCACTTGACTTGGTAATGCCAAACCTGTCAGAGATGCTCCGGATGGTCTCCTGGTTCCCCATGGTCCACAGGTACACCAGGAGGGACTTCTGCACAGTCAGTGGAGCATTGCCACCAGCATTTTCTTGAGGCCAGGTTCTATGTGCAGCCAAGTCATGGACAAGATTTTCAGCACATTGCCGACTCATGCGAAAATGGCCCCGGAAGTCATCGTCAATGTACTCAAGCACAGTTTCTTCAGCATACTGCTGTACTTTTCTCCGCTGCACGGGATCCTTCCTGTTGGCACATTACACCCTGCATTATAATCATTACTTGTGTGCAAACCCAAGTTTCCCCTTGTGTAATGAACACATGATATCCTATTTTGTTGAGGAATACATGTTTAATTGGTTGATACAACATATTTTCATAATCATGAATACATAGTTCTCATTTTCAAAAAAGACCACTGACAATATTCATCACCTCATCAATATCACCAGCCAAAATAATGTGGTGGCAGGAACAATGTTATTGTGTGGCAATTATGATAGTAAAGGCTTTCTGAATTGACTGATGCGAAAGAGGTGCCACCTCATAACTTCCAATGTTTGAGGGTACACCCAACTGATAATAATGTTTTACATGCCCAGTAACCTTGTGTTAGCTATACTCCAACATATAAAAGTAATGTTTCACATGGAATTGGAGGCAGTATGCAATCAATGGTATTGACCCCTCATCATGCCAACCTACATGAGTTTCGATGACTGCTTTCGCCTGACATGGCTGTCATGTCAGTTTTTTAACAAAAGAAATGTTTGCTTACATCGGTGAGCAGTAACTTATGATTCCCAAACCAAGGACTGTATTTCTAAGTTTCCAAGTTCACGGGTACCAACCTCATAGCTGTCGCAGCAGCCTGCGCCATGAACAACCACTGTGCATCAGATTCCTGGTCAGAATCCGAATCCATCAAAGCTTCTTCCATAATTTCTGCCTCATCTTCCAGAAGGTGTTGCATGATGGCGTCCATTCTTCCTCCAGCCTTAATACTCCAGCTAATAACCAATTAAATCCGAATGACAGTACCAGAAGCGTAGCGGCAAAGCATAACCCGCGCCAAATACTGGATCACGCAAGTAGTGGCCAACAGCTGATTTACAAAAAAGCTCTACTGCCCGTTCCCGCGCACCGTTCCACCACACCTCATCCAGTCAGTACTGAACCTATTCCGGTTGAAGGCACGGGAACAGCCCCTATTTCAGTTCTGATTCTGCACAACCCATTCAATTTGCTGTTATGGCCAGCACCATAGTAACACTCATACCCTGTGTGGCAGGCAACATAGGGTTTAAATTCTCATAAGGAGCCAGCACCAATGGAGCTGGTACCAAAAGATTCATCCAGAACACAGCATGGCTGTGTCATGGCTCGAGAACATGTAAAACATCCCTCAGCATTATCTGGTCAAGTGTATGGGACAAAATTACTCCATCCTTGGGTCCACATGGGTGGTGGGGTCAGAGTCTCCACAACAAGCTTGGTTGTTAAGGCTGCCAATGTCAATGCAGTCTACTTCACAAGGATCAAAACACACTTCATATCACACAAGAGATGTAACCACATTTGGACAAATGAGACACAGCAAAACAAGGGTTATGAACATTTGCAAGTGCTGACTTTGTGCACATTTTGAGACATGAGTATATGGCAGAATGGCTTCTTATACTCCATGCTACAACCTGGCTATTTCACTGCAAAAAATGTGTTACATGCCGAATACCCTTCCTTTTCAATAATCATGGCTGGAACACAGTTATCAAGGTAGTATGCTTTTTCACCTTTTCACAGACCAGTTTTGCTATAAGCTCATAAACTTTCCTATGAAAGCAAGAAATGGTGACACTATCAGTATGCAAGAAAATGGAGTTATATTTCACCCATGCAAATGCCACCAGAATGGGTGGCACCATCTTGTTTACACTGCCTTCACTTTTACACTCCAAGGATGCCCCATGTACTGCATACCATTTGATGACATATCAGTAAATGGTACAAGAGGCTGCAGTCAATAAATGGATGTTCACAGGCATAATGTTGTACTGACGGTGCAGCCCCATGCTGTGGAGGCACATATAGGATATTAGAGGCCGTAGGTTGATGGAGGGTGCAATGGGACTTGGCTCTGTCCAGCAGAGGTTAGGTCATACATCCAAATAGGTTGGGTTTGGTTGGGTTAGGTATGGTCAGGGTTAGAGTTAAAGTTAGGTTAGGTAAGGCTAGGTTAGATTAGTTATCTTGTTTATTGTTCATTAAGTTAGGTTATACTGATGGCATCATTATGTCCAAAATACCTTCACCTTGGGAATTACCCTTATTGACTTTGTTACCATAGAATCACAGCAGAAGTCAAACAGACAAGTGGCATGCCAGTCTGTGATGAATGGAGTGGCAATATTATTTGGCCACTTTTTCACTTTCATCTTGGAATGACATTACACAGCAACCAAATCACAAGCATTTGCCTTAGAACCATTTGTTGTGTGATTTTTATGCCATTTATGCTGTTTTCCTCCACCTGGTGGAAATGTCATGTATGGCTGTTATCAAACCATGCAGATATGCTGTTCATACTGTTTTGGCAGGCAACACATTTTGCTGTGCTGTTGTTCTTATCTGAAGGCAGGTAATACCTACTTGATACTAGTTGCAGAGACTTAACTGATCACATTCTGTACCACTATTTGGCAATGCCTCCTAAATAACTATTTGAAAATGTTACCAAACAATTGTTTATTCTTATCCACTATAAAAATATTGACATTTAAAGTGAACATTTTTCATACCTATGACAGCTTGGACCAATTAAACAAGCACAACGCAAAAACCTGCACACAGCTGCTGTACATACTCACATTTTGAAATGGCCACTCCGTTGACAAACACCTTCCCAAACCTTTGGCTGGGGATTACCTATTCTCTGAAACAAATCACAAGAAATACAGCACATGCAACTCTTTCATTTTAACATTCTAACCCCACATGATATATGTGCTGAAGTCGCCACGAAAAATTCTGCTTTGCATTGATTGTCACAAATAATAGTGCAAAAAACAAACAAAATGAAAATGTAGGCCTATGCTTTACAATGCGCGATAGCAGCCTACTGCCACATTGTTTCTGGTAGGTTCTCAAATGGCGCAGATGCGCCACGATCACAGAGCGCATCTTTTCCTGCACTGAAATTACTTTTGGTCCCGAGAAAGTATCGGGATAAAACATCTATTTTGTAAGGTGTCCATCTATGCATCCCAGATGTTTTGTAACATTTGGCCAAACTGGACTGCTTTCTGCACGCAGTACCTCAGGCCTTTCAGTGGTAGGTCAAGCAAACGTTTTATCATGACAGAAAACACCCAGGCCAAAAAGTGAAATAAAACGCGAAGCATTCGAATAGGATGTAAATAATGGGAGTACAGCCAAGTTAAATCAAGATGAAGGCATTGTCTGGGTGGATATTCTTTCCATTTGAGATCTGCGTGCGCTTCTCCAGGTAACTGTGCCAGGTGCCAAATCCTTCGCTCTCGTAGGGGACAAGTCCGGAACTTTCTGCACTTCTGCGAAGTAGAAAGAAACCATAGCTACACGTCAGCCAAAGGCTGACACTGAACTGCCCGAAGAGGGCGTGAAATTCGAGATGGTAGTAATACTCGCGTTGCCTTCGTTGCATTTACACCACGGGAAGTCTAATTTCAACCGTAACATGCACCATTCAAACCTTCTATGCGACATAAAGACTTCTAACTTCTTAAGACTTCGACGACTTCTAACGACATGAAGAGCAATGTAGACGGGGGGTAATGGAAGACGTGCCAGCTAGCCTCAGTCTATGTCTGGTCTGTTCTGCTGCGTCGACATTTCGCTTGAGGAGCTTCCGTCAGCTCATCTGGCTCACGTACGCACGGAAAGCGAAGCGCGCAAAAACAAAATTGTAGATAAAATCGGTTGTATTTCGTACACATCTCAGCTGACAGCCACCGGGTTATGTGACAAGTAGTTTCGTATTCTTATAAACCTACAACATTGGCTATCAACGGTCCACTTTACGTCATTATACGCACGGTGCGTGTGGGGAACAGTCTTTCTGAAAGTGTTCATCCCGCTTCACTACGTTCGCCGGCTGGAGCGAGACGCCGTCACCCGACGAGCAAGCCTCCCAAGTAAAACAATAACGCGGCTCGCCGAGAAGTGTATGTGCATGCCTCCTACGTGCTCTGCGTACAGTAACTATCTGCGGCTGTTCCTCGCAGATACAAAACGGACAAACCGCGTCCGGCGACACGGCAGGGGCCACACGTCCCGCTGAGTGCGGGCAGCGGCCACGAGCCGCACGGGCGTCCGAGGCGCTGGAGCTGTTCACGTGACCGGCCAGTCGTCAGAGGCCGCAGCCGCGGCCCGTTCGGCACCTCCTCGCCACTCGTCCACCGCCCCTCACAGCCGGCCGACACCACGGCGGCCGGACGAGCGGCTGCCGCGCGGACGAACCGCTGCCCGTACATCGCGACGCGTTTCACGCGCAGTCGCCGCAGCTGTGAACCGAAACGACGCAGCGCGCGGCCCCGGGCGAACCGCTACCGCTGCCGCTCCCACCCCACCTCAGCCCCCACCGCATGCTGGGGGAGGGGACACAGAGGTCTCAAGCCCCACTGCCACGTTAATCGCGGGAAGGCACTGTTTCCCGCCCAAAGGTTACTGGTAAGCCACTTTTAGAATTCCGTTCAACAGGAAGCTCCAGCCCACGAGTTTGACCCCTGCGAGGATAGAGAACAGGGGAAAATCCTTCAGGGGTTCGATGCAGGGGTCCCCTGAAAGAATACGTCGAAAAGGCGTGACTTACAGGAGCACGAGACAAGGGAGACCCTCTCCCCC
The DNA here is from genome assembly GCA_030062745.1 of Capitulum mitella. Taxonomy (NCBI): domain Eukaryota; kingdom Metazoa; phylum Arthropoda; class Thecostraca; order Pollicipedomorpha; family Pollicipedidae; genus Capitulum; species Capitulum mitella. The sequence continues at coordinate 384,402 of CP099842.1, forward strand.
ATACAGAGCCTGACCCCCGCCAGGGACGTCCCAACCCGACCCGGGACAGTTTGGATCACCCGAACAGTCCGGCCCCTGCAGGGGCAGTCGGGACGACCGCAGGGTCAGCCCAGCCGCTGCCGGGGACCAGCCCAGCACGCACCTCATCCCCGGCACGCCACGGTACAGGGCCGGAGCAGTCCGACCCAGACGCGGCGGCTCCGGTCGGGGCCGGTGCGGCCGGTGCCGGCGGCCCGGCGGCTCCGGCAGGGCCGCGTCGCCGGCACCGGGGCCGGCACGCGGCGCCCGCCGCCGGCCGTCTGCCGCTCGCCAGGTCAGTTGAGCCCGTCGGCGCCGGCGGCCGCCTCGCCCTCGGGCGCCGGCGCGTCCCCGGTCTCCGCCGCCGACTTGCGGTAGAACTGGGTCTGTCGGCAGCCGAGCGCATCAGTCAACACAGACCGGCGTGTCCCCGGTGTCCGCCGCAGAGTTGCGGTAGAACTGGGTCTGCCGGCAGCCGAGCGCATCAGTCAACACAGACCGGCGTGTCCCCGGTGTCCGCCGCAGAGTTGCGGTAGAAATGGGTCTGCCCGCAGCCGAGCGCATCAGTTAATACCGTTTGCTGCACAGGTGGACAACAGAACACTCACACCAGAGCTTTTACATAGTACAACAGTGAACTGGAGACAAGGCTCCTGTAGTTCTACGACAATGAAGTGGAGATGGGCTCCTGCAGTCGAAGTGCAATGAACCGAAAGCAGGGCTCCTACAGCCGTAATGCAATGAAGTGAAGACCTGGTTTCTACAGTCTGAACACAATGAACTGAAAACAGGACCCCCACACCCATAATACAATGAACTGGGAAAAGCGGCCCCTGCAGTCGTAACACAACGAAACTGGGCTCCTACGGCCATACAATACTGATATGATGCCAAAAACTGCAAGTTTACTACAACGAGTTGAAGATATCATTACAGCTACCTGGGACGTCGCTGCTCTACACTGAGGTGACAGCAGACCCCTACAGTGCAGCAGTGTCATATCGAGCTAGGGGCAGCCAGCGCCCCAGCCGCCTTACCCTGTTCGGCTCCTGGGCGGCGGCGTTACCGTTGGAGACATCCTCATCAGACTCGTCCGAAGAAGAATCCACCGAGTTCTGGTGCACGGGGCGCGTGTCTGAAATACGGACACGGTCAGCGTTACGCCGCGTTCATATGCGACGGACCACAACGGGCGGCTGGTGCCAACGGCGGTGACGTCGAGAGGCGCCCCGGCCAAGTGCCATGACGAATCGCATACGGTACGACAACCAACGGTATGGAACTCATCGTTCGACGTTAGAGATCTCTCATACAAACGCCAACCCACAAGCGCATGCAAAAGTAAAAATGGCACCGCAGCACTGGATCCATCCCAGTCCATCATCTACCCACAGCGGCTCGCGGAGTGACGAAAGACTTTACGCTTTCATTTATTTACCTACAACTCTTCGCCGAACGAGGCAAATTTCTTGGAAAGCGAAGGGCTGTGCAGAATAATTAATCCAGTCGAGTGGTAGGAAATCGCGGTCCCAGGTGACCACATCTCAACCACCGGTCGCATTATCGTCCAGGCGACCAAACGAAACGATGTGTCAGGACACAGGAGACCGCGTTTACGACTCTGCAGAACTATTGCAACCTGATGTTCACCAGGGTGTCTCGCAACCACCGAGTTACTCCTGAGATTTCTAGACTGTTGTCCATCTCGGGAAGCACAGAACACATTTCGATAGTTCTGAGTGCAATCGATAATCAGTAAACGACAGACCCGGTGCAGACTTATTCAGACCTTCGTTCAATGACGACAGCACAGGTCAGCCCAACACAGCAAAATGAACAGCCATGAGCAGATTGATGTACTAAGGCGCAATAGTCCCTAGATCGTCTGCTTCAGGACGCACTGCCCCCGTGGTCATATGGTGCCAAAATCTCTAACAATGCATGTCAGTGGGGAGGGGGTATCTATGCGGCAGCCACAAATGATCGCGGGTGTGTTGCTCCGTAATACGATACACTACCGCTTGATTATGCCACGACTTCGTGGAAATTCGCGAAGCGCAATATCGGAATCCGATTACCATGTTCTCTACCACTACCAAACTCCATGCATCACACGTTGTAACCAGAGGTCAACCAAGGTCAGCAGACCAAATCGGATCACGACATGACCTCCGATATTTCATGAGTATATGTGTTAGAATTTCGACAGAAGCCCAAGAATGGCATTTTTGATATGTGCCTTTTGCCAGTCCAAAGCTACGATGGAGAAACAAGAGAAGACATAAACGTGACCAGTGACCCGTTAGTTAAATTAACGAATCTGGAACTGGACACAAAACGCCGCTCCTTTCCATGTTTGTGATCCCAAATGGAGCATGTTCGCTCCGGTACTACAAACGGCAGCCCATTCGCCAACGGCGCGACGGACAGCACAACTGCTACGGTTTCATAGCTGTCAGCCCATTTGCTACGGTTTCGCGACGAAAAATGGTACTTGGTTAGGACCAGCACCTAGCAACTACGGAATCCAAACCCGGACAAAATCGATGCTTGCCCGTCAATGGCCCGGTTTCGAAACACTCATATGCAGGGAGAAAGACGCGGTGGTGGTGGCTGCGGATCATGCATAAATTCCTCATTAATCAACATCCGAATCACACCACGCCCGAATGCCAACACTCCATCTCCAGTGTCAGCAGCCGACCCACACAACCTCCGGTGTCAACACCCGACCCACACAACCTCCGGTGTCAGCACACGACCCACACAACCTCCGGTGTCAACACCCGACCCACACAACCTCCGGTGTCAGCAGCCGACCCACACAACCTCCGGTGTCAGCACACGATCCACACAACCTCCGGTGTCAGCACACGATCCACACAACCTCCGGTGTCAGCACACGATCCACACAACCTCCGGTGTCAGCACACGGCACACACAATCTCCGGTGTCAGCAGCCGACCCACACAACCTCCGGTGTCAGCACCCGGCCCACACAACCTCCGTTGTCAGCACACGATTCACACAACCTCCGGTGTCAACACCCAACCCACACAACCTCTGGTGTCAACACCCGATCCACACAACCTCCGGTGTCAGCACACGATTCACACAACCTCCGGTGTCAACACCCAACCCACACAACCTCTGGTGTCAACACCCGATCCACACAACCTCCGTTGTCAGCACCCGACCCACACAACCTCCGGTGTCAGCACATGACCCACACAACCTCCGGTGTCAGCACATGACCCACACTACCGGGCAACGCCAGTGCGGAGCGAGCCGTCTCACCAAAGCTGTCCCACCAGAGGGCGACCTGCGACAGGGTCGGCGGGCCGCGCCGTGTCCTGGGCCGGCTGGCAGCCGCCGGCCGACGCACCGGCTCGACAGCTTCGGCACGGGCGGCACACACAGGTGACGGACGACCGCGCGACACAACAGCGACAGCACCGCACTACAGCAACAACACTACAGCAACATCCCACCCGAGCAGCGGCGGCGGACAGACTGCAGCCAGCCCAGCAGTGACGGTACAGACAACTGGGCTCGGGTCACACCTGATAACGAACACACCACTGGTGAAGTCCAGCCTGGCCGACTGTAACTCAGCTCCTGCCGAGCCCGTGGCGCTGCGTACATCTGTGAGAGAAACGACAGACAGCACGCCGACACACCACGACAACGCGGCGGCCGACTCGCGCGGCAGTCAGCGCCGGCCGCCGGCCGCCTACCTCTGCTGTCGGCCGTCCGGCCGTCCTCCGCCTTGGCGCGGCTCAGCTCGTCGAAACAGGTCAGGCACACCCGCAGCGGCTTCGACGACTGACTGGGCAGCACCCATTTCTTGTTGGAGCACGGCCCGCACACCACCTTGCCGCATTTCCTGGCGGAGAGTGGTCGCCGTCAGACGGGAGACGTCGGTCCGTACTCAGCGCGCAGGAGGGTCACGTGCGGGACACGCTCGCCGAGCCGGGGAGGCCAGACGAGCTGGGCAGCTGGCCCTCGGCGCAGCGCGGTCCACAGAGGAGAAGGCTGTTGTTATCAGCTCACAGTCTGCTGAAGGCGGAGCGCTGCACATTTTGCGCACTGATCCTCTGAAGGGAGTGTTTCAAACATCAGGTTAACCCGCTGAAGGTGAAGGGACGCAGATATCATGTCGCGGCCCACATTAAGAGAAGGACATAATGTCCCGGCCCAAACGTTGGCTGAATTCAACATGCTTTTCGTATCCACTCACGGACCCTGCAGGTCGCGTGCTAAATCTCTCACCACAGGAAGCTGTAAGCTTCGTGAAACGGTCAACTGCAAACGATGCGCTATAGCTCCAAGCCACGGTCAACTGACCCGTCGTCTCTCCTACATCCACGCGTCACGCCTCTGCTCACAGTTCAATGGCGAGACGGTTATCCCAACCATGGCAACAATGCAACTGCAACGCCCCCGACACCACACGCACACACCGTTGCTGCCTTTCACATCAAACACGGACACGACAACGGACCGAACAATGGACCAATCATCAGCACATTCAGGTCATACCTCTCATCGTAAGACAGGCACAGCTACAGTGTGGGTGGAATGGCTGCAAAAAGAGCCATACGATATCAAGTGTGACATAAATTAGTCACTCTTCTTACCACTTTGAAGCTAAAAAACTGCAGCGCGCAACGTTTCGAATGTCTTTCTGCTGTTAAATGACATCAGGTTTTCGTTCGTGAGGTGATACTGCAGTGTGTTTGTTCCTCCACGGTCGATCGATAGAACAGTTTGGACAGGTGGCGTTCGGATTAGGGCGGGGACACGGCGCAAGTTGGCACGTTGAGCTCGGGATTGCATTATTCCAGGTTCCAACGAACAATTTTGTCCCGTCCATGATCCATCGCAATTCTGCCACATCAGTGGTATCATACATGCTCGAGACGCGGCCAAACACAGTGAAGTACTTTATCAGTTATTCATATACGACAGCCTTTCTCTGAAACCGAGGCCACAAAAGGGGGTACCACCCACCTCTGACCACAAAGTGCCGCAACCATCTCATTTTTAACAAACTCACCAGCGACCAGACAACAGAACACGTGCTAGAATTTCGCTTCCAACAGTGGTCCTCCATTCCAACAGGGTTATAAGCGGGGTGTCGTGGAGCATGACAATGAGAAAAGAAAACCCGGCATGCTGATCCGCGCTTCTGGCTTTCGACAAAAGAGCCACGAATCATTCTGGCCGAGTTGACGTCGAACACGCACCAAGGACACGACCAGCATGGAAGCAGGTTAGATTCATGGCCTCGCTTTTCAGTGCACAATGCCCCAACACAACAGCCCTATTATCAAGCCGGCAAATAACTGCGCGCGTCTGCTGTGCGATGTATGATATGCATCAACAGATGCCTAGTACGAGATTGCGGAAGCTGTGTGACGTCATCACAGCAAATTACGACGTCCTTGACAGCAGCCCGTGATACGACACATCACGCAAAGATATGCAAAGCTCAGCGCTCCGGTTTACATCAGCAACAATCTCCGCCACATCTGCTGAGCACAGGTCTTAAGATGGGATTTCGCAAGAACTCTACACTCACTCTAAAATCCGCCACAGTCCACACGAGCCTTTCGTACGGCGCAGGGGGCAAACATGCAGCCCACGACAAACAAATTACGGCTGTGAGTTAGCCGGTTAATGATCCACGTTCACAACTACCCCGGCTGTAAACGTGGTCACGTGACCGCCCCCGGTGCCGCACGTCGCTGCGAAGGTGCACTACCACCAGCGGCAGGACTCTGGGCACCGGGCACCTCCCGTCCCGGAGTCGCGCCCGCTGACTGGCCGGGCCGCGTCGCTGGACCGAGCTCACGCGAGTGGTCACCAGGACTCTCCCACTGTCCGCGTCCGCCTCACAACAGACGCACGCCCGAACACACCGAGGCCTCCAGCTGAGAGGTAGCAGTCATGTCCAGGAATAAGAGGATTCGTTCAAGCCCGTTTGCGATCCCACCAAGTCACATTCGCACACAGATCGGGAGCTAACTTTCACCGCTGAGGATAACAGACTGCAGCAGCCGCCGTCTGCCAAACTGGCCGAGAACCACCGCACCGTGACGGGGCACAGCGGTAGCGGCACTCACGCTAAGCCGGGACCCGCAGTCCCGTGATCACACCCAGTCCCGGCCGGCCGGCGCAGTTCGCTCACCTGCAGTGGTGGCGGCGGTTGATGAGCGTGAACTGGCTCTTCTTGCAGTGCATGCAGCCGCTGGCCTCCGTGTCGGGCACCCAGACGGCGGCGTGGTCAGTGGCGCCCAGCTTACCGCCTGCCGGCAGGGAGGACCGACACCGGCCGGGCGTCACGTGCCGGTCAGAGACGGCCGGAGTGCCGGTCACAGACGGCCGGAGGGTCGGTCACAGATGGCCGGAACAGGACCGGTCACCGCTTACCACCAGAGAATCCGTCTTCACATGCAGACACTCACACAGTCGTTACTGATAACAGTTCCCGCATACGGGCTCACATGTGGGGACTCCCTGACAAACAGTTCCCGTCAACAGACGAAGAATCACATCCCACAGATACACAGATGCACAAGTAGAGACATTACTAACCTTTCCCAAAGGAAGTTCAGATGGACAAGATAATCCAATAATAAAGTAACCTAACCGCATTCTCAAGAAATGAAACAGTATGCAAAACTTTACGTCAGAAAAAATGCCGCATAAAACTGGTGATTCGCTGTAATGTACACTGCTGTCTTCAAAACCTAATTAATGCAACAGTCGGTGGGAACAAAACTTGAGATAAACAACCGGTTGTCAACGACAAACGGACAGAATGCGTTTTTCTCGGCGACCAAGAAGTTCTCTGCGGCACAAGGGCATTGGGCAGTTCTCACCGCCCCAAAGATCGATGGACTGATCATCCGGCCACATGAAAAACGACTGCCACAGCCATCTTCACAATTTAAACACAAACGCAATATAAACAGGCACGCACTTGTCACACTGTACTCACAAAGTCGGCACGACAAGGCAGATGGACCTATCCGTCCACAAGTACAGCCACCAGAGCTGACGACAGATATCAAGGTATCGCGTAGCCTTGGCTAACTCATGTTTCCTGTCGCGACAAGCTCATCAAACACTTTGTCCGCAGAAACGCGGGGAAACACAACAGGCTGTCAAGCTCCATCGGCTCCACATGACCTGCCAGTGCTGACGCCAGCCGCCAGAGCGCACTCACTCTTCTTCAGCAGGTCGTCCACGCACTTGTTGATGTGCGCCATCCACTCGGCCTTCTCGGCGGCCGTGGCGGCGTACACGGCGAACGACTTGGTCAGCGTGCGCACCAGCCAGCCGTTTCGCAGCTGCGAGTCGTCCTCCAGCGACTCCAGCTTCACCTCCTCCAGCGGGATGATGTGCTGACAGTTGTACTGAAACCGGGACGGCGCCGTCAGACCACTGCCAGCGGCGCGCACAATGACAGCTCGTACACAATGACCCCATCGTGCCAGGCCCTCAAGAAAGGGAAACGTTTGCATGTCTACTCAGTGGGCCGCTTGAGGTTTGTTCACATCAGCCGCGCGAGACTTCATATAAGATGGCTGGCTCATATCCAAAGGCAGCTGGATTTTTCGAAGACAGGCTACGACTCGCTGAGCTGCCGACATTGCAGATCTGTGCACACTCTCTAGCTATCTGCCGCTGATCGCGTTATCCATTATCTGACAAACACATCCAAGCCTGATAGAGACCGTGTAACAGAAACAGCGTTCAATAATGTCACCCTCGTGTTTGCACCCCACAATGACCAAACAAAGGGAAGAACGACAGTACACGGATGTTCAATGCAAATAAACATAAAATGTCTCAATGTACTGGTACGCCCGAGGGCAGCATCTGACCCGCACAATGAATGCATTCCCAAATATAAATTTCATTTCAATTTCTTTTTTCATTCAAAACTGTTCTAATAATAATAATCATCATACGCTACTGTCAATTTTGAATGTGATTTCGCTTCCCTTTCACGCGATCAAATCAAAGCCACACCACCCGCAACCGCAAAACTGGCTGACATCGTCGAATTGGATATCGATATGACTTCACCTTCGATCAGTATGAGCGACGGGCAAGTGCTGAATCAGTTTAAACTATGTCGCAAGTTAAAAAAAAAACGTTGCCAATCGTCCACTCAAAGTCCAGCTGATCAAAACCCATTTCTCTGTTTGGTATTCGTTTGTTTTCCCGAATCTAACACATCGCATTAAAATGTTTTTTGTCGTTACTACGTCTGATGGATCATCGGGCCTCGGAGATGGATCCTATCTCCCAAGTCCATTCCGAGTCTCAGCACCTGTCTCTTCCCAAACCTCAGAGCCCCTGTCCTCCTTCCATTTAAGTCTCAGAATCCATGTCCTCCCGGCCTCAGAGTCCATGTCCTCCCGGCCTCAGAGCCCCTGCTTTTCTGAAGGTTCCCCAGTCTCAGAGGAGCGGTGCGCTCCGCTGCGCAGTTGACGGCCGGTGCGGCCGATGTTCTCACCGCAGGTGGCGAGGCGTCACCCGCAGCACTCCGCCCCACACCTGCGCCCGCCGGCCGCAGCCAGGGCCGGATCGGGATCGATCGAGCGCCTCCGGGCGGCGGCGGCTCGAGCTCCGAGCCGACCCCGACCCCGACCCAGCTGCCGGCCCCGGCCGCCTTCAGCGGGCTCCCTAGGCCGCCGCGGCACCCGGCCACCGGTCCGCTGTCCGCGGGGCGCGACACCCGCGGGCGGAGAACCGCCGGCACAACCGGTGACGGTGGTAAGCAGGGTTGGAAATCTGGTGTTTGTTCTTGGTGTCGGAGTATAAGCTTTATTCTGGGGTGCAAAATTTTGCAAACAGTAATGCTGGTTTAGGTTGGTGTTCTTGATGCAAGTCAGTTATGACATCATACCTGTTTCTTAATGAATGGAGACAGAGCCATCTGCTTAGTTAAAAATTTATCCACATGGTTACAATGGAATTTTCTGATGGAGGCACAACATCAACTTTTACAGGATAAAACGCTTTTGAAGCACATATTTTCTGGTCTCCTTCAACACCAAAAACAGCGCATTTTACAACGATGGTGATATGTGGCCAGAAAATGGCGCATCGGCGACCAACGATGTCTTATCGTATTTCGGATTCCTTGTGTTCCCAATTTCGCATTTCGCGTTCCTCGTGATTCCAAAATGTTCATTTGAATGAATGAATGGCCGAATAAATGAATAACAGAACACGTAACTAAAAAAACGCAGCTGAGAAAAGAATCAAAAGCAGAGCATCGATGAAATTCGGAAAGCCAGTCCTGCGTCATCAACATGGTTGGCAAATAAAGTCCCAAATAAAAAGGATGAAAATATTTTTTTTTAGCCCCTTCCCTCGACAAGCTCTAAGACCTTCACAATTTACTACTGGGTACGAACCACCGAAATACGCCGAACCCGCAGGTACTTCGACGATACATAATAAAAATTTACACATACAATTGTTTTATGCCTTTTATGGCCAAACTATGTGTATACATACAACAAATGACTCGGCTAAGTCTCGCTAGTGTAAACAATGCTGACTTTATAATGTTGTGTATATATATATATATGTATTATATACGTCCAAATTAATATAATGATACACCAACAATGTTACGGACGGGCTGCCTGCCCTCACCGGCAGCTCTTCATCCCGCAGAGCGACCCCAAACCGGCTGCGTGCGACCCTTCACTCTGCGGCGACAACACCGGTCACCGAGCGGGCCCACAGTGCCCGGTCACGCGCCGCCGGGCTGGCATCGAGCCAGAGCGCACCGGTGCGGCGCACCGCTGCCGACCGGATTATACGCGCCGCACTCTGACCGCCGCCAGCGGCCGGCTCGCGACGAGCAAATGCTGCCCGCTGCGACAGACTTTTCAATCGAGACGGCCAGTCGGCTGCCCCGGCCCGGAGCAGGCCACGGAAGAGCCCGACGCATGGCCGGCCCGCTCACCTTCTTCTTGTTGATGACGATGTTGCCGTAGATCAGGATGTCGTTGCAGAGGAAGAACTGGCGCGGCTTGGGCTTCTTGCGGCACATCTTGGTGAGCACGCCCTCGCCGACCAGCACGCGGCCGGGCACGGCCAGCGGCTGGCCCGAGCTGCCGAAGCAGCTCTCCACGATGGCGATGCGGCGCGAGTTGGCCTCGCTGTTCACTGTAACGTACAGCGGGCCGCCGTCAGCGTCGGCGGCGGATGCCATCTCGCTGCGCTGCCGGCCGGCCGGGACCGGGCGGGGAGGCGCGGCGCGGCGCGGACCGGCCGGCGGCGACTGGCGGCGCCGGCTCTGTTTACCCCACAGTCGGCGGCGCGGCCGCGTCACCTGACCAGCGGCGGCGCGCGGCCGGGCCCGGTTACACCGAGTCAGCCGGCAGACGGGCGGCCGGGGTCGCCGTCCGGCCGGAGCCGCCCTGAATCGGCCACCGGCAGACGGCCCGCGGCTGCGGCAGCGACACCACCGCGGCCCAGCTGGCGCCCAGGCAGCCGCCACAGCCCGAGACCGTCACAGCACGGCCGCAGACCGACCACCGGCAGAAAGCTCAACAGAACTTGGCGCAGTGGTTTCCAGGCGGCGCCACATAATCCCGTCCGCTAAAAACTCGCAGGCGCTGAGAGACCACCGCCCCCTGCCTCGCCCGGCCGACCAGACGGACCGACACTGTGCCAAGCAGAGTAAACCAATAACGGCGCCCGGCGGCGTCACACAGAAAACAGACAAATGGTGCCGACCAGTGCGGGCACCACTGCCGTAACGTCCACAGTGACTAATCCAGTGCGAATGTTATGATAAAGATCGCCGTGGAGCTGTGCACGCCAGCGCTGGTATCACGTATCGACAAACACATTGCAGCGCAAACGTGAACACCAGCTCTGATGGCACAAGCTGGCGGTAAAATGGAGCGGAAACGACCAAAAAGAAGAGTGATGTTACGCTGGCAGGCATGTGCGACCAAACTGGCATGAATTCATAGTAATTCATAGTGCATACACTTGAAATTGCTCCAGAATTGATTGGTATTGCTGACAGCAATTTGCACTGCTTGTTAACGCACGCAACATGATTTCATTGAGCGCGGAGCACGAAAAAACGGATATGAACAACCGCACCACACCATCCCCAATGATCTTGAACGAGAAGCTACACGCACGAGCTGTGTCCTGCAAAGATCCCGCAATAAAAAGGCGTTTGTAAACCAATACACCGGAAGAGCTTCGGAAAATACCTGCATCCATTTCACCTTTTGCTATTACTCGCCAGCATTAGTCGGTAAAATGAATTCCGCTATGAAATATTAAAGTGGCCTGTAATGACTTTGGAAAGTATCTTAGTGGGTTTGTTACAGGTCCTCATATGTACGTCCATATCGCCAAACATGCTGTTTCCGGCTGCGGTTTTCGACTTTTTCCCAAGACAGGAATTTTCCGTCCCAAGTGTACAGCTTTCCGGCCTGCCTTTGCCCTACCCTATAACCATCTCAGCCCTTGGCGTGCACCCTGTCTTCGTCGTGAAGCGGGCCTCAAATATGTGACGTCACAATCCGGGCCGTGACGTCATGCCGTCTCTGCCAGGCGGCGGCTGGTGCGCATTAGCGGCGCTCGCGGCCCGTCACGCGGGCCTGCACCCGTACTCTACAGCGCGCTCAGCAATACAGCCGCGGCCGGAGCGGGTCAGCGAGGGCAGGAACGTCGCACGGAGCCCGCGTCACGACCCGTGGAAAACCCTGCGACATTCGACCGCGACGAGAACGGCATTCCACTGGGAGCGTGCACTACAGCGCATTCTTTCGCTGCATCTGGCGGCTACGAACGAACGTCGGCCTCTCCAAGCATTACGGGCCCCTCAAGAGATGAGAAAGGCACGAAAGCAAGCGCATTACAAACAAAAAAAAGTCGTGCTCTAAAGACGCGATGATGGACTACAGTACATAGGCAGAATAGGCTTGCCATGCCCATATATTTACGCACTGCATGGGACCAATAAACACTACCAGGTGTTCCAACATTACCAGTGGCCTTTAACGTCGGCCTATTTTGGGTGGCGAAAGACGGCAACAATGTATATGATATCACAATTTTATACATGAAATGCTTAAATGCCGTTGACACATTGCATCCTCAACGGAAAGAGAATTCACCATCACTCATGAAACACCCAGAACGTTCACCAAATAAAGATCTTCACCACCCATTTCCAAGGAAAAACCTATTGACGGAACTGCAGGCCAATAAGGCGCTTCACGCTATTCCTGTTAAAATCCTTTGAACGCACATATAGATGGCGCCGTTGGCGCCGAATAACTCATTCCGCCGCAGACTGATCAATAGCCGAGCAGACATAGGACGAATGGCGGCGTCTCCAGCGACACAACTATACAGCAGCCGCGCTTTGCAACCGTGCTGACATATCGCTTAGAGTACGGCATTATAACAATTAGATATCTGAATTTAACAAGTCATTTTGAAAGAAAAAATGTCACGTGACCATCAGAGACTTACGCCCTAAGTTTAACCAAAACGTGCTTAAAATGGCCTAACAGTCATGAAAAACAAGTGCGGTGCATCATCTCCACAGTTAATTCGGCAGAAAATTGTGACCGATATCCAAGACAAAATCAAAGATGCCTGGCAGATATTTCCTGGCGTACCCAGGACCACGACCAGCCATCAAGCATCACAACTATGCACACAAGGCATACACACTACACATCACAAGGCCATGACTTACTATGGGAACACGCAGTAGCACGAAAGCGCAAATGAAAAAACTGCGCACAGTTTAACAAAAGCACTGAAGCACGGCCTTTTCCGCGGATTAGTATCAGTGTCGACCTACTGTAGACGTTCAGCAGGTGCTACAAACTAACTGCAATGCAGATGACGTGACAAATATTTGCCACACGAGACCTATGACATTCTCCAGAGCTACGAAATCCAAAACAATGTTGCGTGTTCTAGGATGCATATACTCGTATTGTTTGGGGTAATTTTCCACTTTGGTTAAAATTCAAAATAATTCTGAAGTGGTCAAAAACAAAAAAAAGGCTAGTGATCACGCTTCCGCCATTCATTTTCAAGGCCCTACAAACCATGAAATTCCAGCCCGATAAACATACTTCTCGACGTCAGATGTTATGAATCATTATGATGATGCAATAAGTTTCCTTTAATAGCACTCTGCAGCGAGTATGATATGGAGTCGACGAATGACGAAATCTGTTCTCATAGTCCGCTCGGTTAAGGCAATGGGTTTCAGAGCTCATTACGAATACGATAAATCGTCGATAACGCACCTGAGCCTTTGGCGGCTGGCTAGCACAATAAACCGAACAAACGACGCCTGATTTCGCAACGTTCGTTCTTTGAAACATTCGCCAACGGACAACGGTGACTTCCGGTGTCCCAGAAGGTTCCGTGCTGGCCTCTCGTCTTTTCTGTTTTCATCAACCACCCTCCATATTCATTAAATCCGGCTGCCTCTGAACACTGACGATGTCAAAAAAAGATCGCAACGTTACTTCTATTGCTGACGGCGCTCTGCTACAGCAGGGCCTCGATAGACTGCGGTGCGGTCCACCAGATGGGGCCTTGCTTCAAATCCTACCAAACGCAAGTCGCTTACGAAAATCGTCAGACGCCCGCCCGTCCGGATCACCTATTATATTCACAGGACGAAACTTGATCAAGTAACTTGACAGAGACAAAGATTCGAGACAGATTTGAGAGCCTGGTGCTCTATTGCATTCAAAGCTTTCCTTCGACCCACATGTCTCGCCGAGGCTAGAATTTTACTTCTGCAACCGAAGGTTAATGGGAGCAAAATGAAAAAAAAATGAGAACAGAACCGAAGTAGCGTGATCTCTGTATCCTAGAGCAATGTTTACAGTGTGCACATTCAGATCTGTCTGAATAGTTACAGCCTCCACTACGGCTTCAGAAACGTCACATCGCTGTTCTGGAATGGGCAGTAGATTGATAACCTTGATGTGTGATAAACCATGTAAATCATTCATAAGCACTGTCATACTCGCAGAGTTGTATCAGTATGAGGGGCAGAATTTTTTTACTTCTGTCAGAACAGAAGTTGCTTTCACTCACTTCAAAAATCCTGAGAGCAACATGTCTGAAGGTCGGAAAACTTTCAAAAGGATCGAAATTCTGACCCTGTGTCTCGCATGTTGTTTCTCGAGCCAACCGGGCTGTCGGCCTGCTAGCTAGGTCCATGCCGACGGGCTCAGGGACGTCAAAATTTGGTAGGACTGCTTTGATCGCAGATTACTTTGTACATGCTAGATCCGTTTTCACTTTGTAAATGTTCGATCTGTTTTAGAATACGGCAGCGTGACCTCGGTTGGGCGACGGCGGCCGATTCCCAATCATGGCGGCCCATCGAGCGCAGCACAAACTTCTCAGCTGGCTTTTGTCTCGCATGAACTCCGGATCCACTTCCGGTTTTTTGCCACATGATCATTTGCCCTACTTTAGAATTTCATCGTTAAAGTCTCGAATAATGCAACACATTAACTCACCAGGAACACTTTAAGCACAAGCTGACTCGCATATTTTACTAAGTTGTTCTTCTTCGCATGTGCCATCTCGATCGGCTGGTACTTGAAAATCATTTGCCATACCTAAAGTACGTGTCACCTGTCAACTCATTTCTATTCCGCAGAATGCCTAAGGTAACGAACACAGCCAACGGCGCTACTAGTGCTGGCTTTTTTGGCGACTCTTGAAGTACGTCTCGATCTCACGTCATGACCCACATCTTTGCAAATTTTCGCCACCTGCATCAATGACTGCCTGCTCTTTCTTTGCATGTCATTGTTATTTTTTCTTTTTTTACAATGTATGTAACCATATATTTTTCATCTTCATGTCCGGACATTTTCATAATTTTTCCAATGTTGACACATTTTTCGTTGCGCGCTTATTGGGCACACAACATAAAACAAATAAGCTAGTTAATGGATCCTAACAAACAGGTACTCATATATGCAGGTAAACAGGCACGTAAAATCAATAGGTACTACCTAATGCCATGTTTTTTTACATATCACATTATCTGCCAGTGGGTTTTAATTTCCGCTGGAGATTTTATGAAACAATAAAACAAGCATTCCTTTTCCCGCCCTTTAACTCTTTCTTGGTGCCTGCCACGCCTCTTTTTCTCGCTCTCCCACGCATCTATCCCTGCCGTTTCTGACAGACCTACACGCTTCTTTAACCTCTTGACCCAGGCGTGATGGCTGTAGATCAGCTGGCTGCACGCCTCGGAGAGCATCTGAATCACGTCGGGTCTGAGTCACGCATCCTGTCGGGCGGCGCCGGGCCGCTAACACGTTCCGCTGGTCCGGTCGGACGCCGACCACGCGGCTCACGGCCCTGGAGACGGCACGAGCCAACCCCGTCTCCTCTGACCATACCATTCACGGCACGAGCCGGCCCCGTCTCCTATGACCAAACCATTCACGGCACGAGCCGGCCCTGTCCCCTCTGACCAAACCATTCACGGCACGAGCCGGCCCCGTCTCCTATGACCAGACCATTCACGGCACGAGCCGGCCCCGTCTCCTATGACCAAACCATCCACGGCACGAGCCGGCCCCGTCTCCTATGACCAGACCATTCACGGCACGAGCCAACCCCGTCTCCTCTGACCATACCATTCACGGCACGAGCCGGCCCCGTCTCCTATGACCAAACCATTCACGGCACGAGCCGGCCCTGTCCCCTCTGACCAAACCATTCACGGCACGAGCCGGCCCCGTCTCCTATGACCAGACCATTCACGGCACGAGCCGGCCCCGTCTCCTATGACCAGACCATTCACGGCACGAGCCGGCCCTGTCCCCTCTGACCAAACCATTCACGGCACGAGCCGGCCCCGTCTCCTATGACCAGACCATCCACGGCACGAGCCGGCCCCGTCTCCTATGACCAAACCATTCACGGCACGAGCCGACCCCGTCTCCTCTGACCATACCATCCACAGCACGAGCCGGCCCCGTCTCCTATGACCAAATCATCCACGGCACGAGCCGGCCCCGTCTCCTCTGACCAAATCATCCACGGCACGAGCCGGCCCCGTCTCCTCTGACCAAACCATTCACGGCACGAGCCGGCCCCGTCTCCTATGACCAAATCATCCACGGCACGAGCCGGCCCCGTCTCCTATGACCAGACCATCCACGATACGAAGCGACCCAGTCCCCTCTGATCAGATTATCCATGGCGCGTTCACGGTGTTGACCAAACAATGTCATGGAGTACATATGAATGGCAGGAAGTCAGGTATGCAAAATTTCAAAGCATTTGGGGCCATCATTAGCCAACTTGCAAAGAAAAACCTCAGGGGAGGTTGCATTGCCATATTGGCAAAGGTTAAGTTCTAACATTATGAGTTGATAATATTTTTGGAATAAAATGGCTAGAAATGACTGACAAACCCCATAAATTTGAAATGACATGGATTACAACTGGATCACAGTAGGACTGGGATTGAAACTTAAAAGTCACTTATGTAACAGAAAGGAAAAAAGGACTAATGAGCCATTTCAAATAGAACTGTGCAGATAGTTTGCTAGAACCACAACTTATACCAGCTGAGATGATGCAAATGAAACACTTGCAGGAAACACATACAGATATATATACATATATATATATATATATATATATATATATATATAGTGTGTGTGTGTGTGTGTGTACATATGTATATATATTTCAAAATGCTAAAAAATATACTGGGTTTGCAGGAAAAACTTCCTCTGTGGCAGTTATAGCACCCATGCACAACATATTTCAATCATGTAATTGTGAAAATATGTGCATATTAACAGAAATCAAGGCAATACATGCACAGTCAGTATATGCACTGTCAAAGGCTGTACAACACAGGCCACTACTCTCAACTAGAACTACCTGTAACTAAAGCAAACCATTTGTCCACTTCACTGCAGGTGAGAAAATGTGCATATCAGGATGAAGAACTGATAACTAAGTGATCTTCTCTCTGAAGTACAATGATAGGATTCAGTCTATCCCTACTTCTCCATCCATGTACACATAATTCAATTCTGTTTAGATTGCTAAACAAAAGGGCTTTTTGGACACATATTCATATGTTTAATCCTTCACTGAGCTCCTGATCCAACAGCTTCTAATGGGCTTTGCCAGAAGGCTAATGTGAATGTACTTCTGGACTCCAGACCTAGGCCTCAGCAGAATTAGCATTATGTCAATGGCTTTTTCATGGAAAAATGCCTTTAGGCATTACATGCAAAAAGATGCCTTAAGCTTTGATGTTCTTCAAACTACTGACCAAGTGCTGCACCTACAAGATGACCAAACTTTATAAACAAGATCACATTATGCATCATGCATTGCATTATGCAAGGTTAGGAGTGAGTGGGACTGTGATAGCTTTGAATACTGTGATTCTAGATTGACAAACCTCTGTACAGATGTTTCAAAACACTGGCATTCATTACTAGCAAAAAGAAAGATGATTGAAATTAAACAGAATTAATCTCATACCATTAGTTTCACTCTTCTACTTTTCCACTGTAAATAATGTTGGTGTGAAAACTCTTGATCATGTCTTCAATCCCACAGTATTTTTATCTGGCAAATGTCAAGCCACAAAAAAATTAAATGACCCAAAACTACATACTGACATCAGCCTGGCTCAAGATGCCAGGGGTTCCAAGTGTCTAGGCTCCCACTTCTCAAACATTTTAAGGTTTTGAATGTCTCTGGGCATTTCCAGCCATGGGCATCATCCACTGATCACATCATACTGGCTGTCTCCTAATGCACTGCCTGGCCTGTCACCACTGGTGTCATGGAACAGCTGAGAATTGAACAAAGATGAAGACAGATGAACAGGATAAAGGGGACATTTGTAGGAAATCACTTCTGAAGCAGAATCTTGTAAATATAAAGGTTTGAGACACAATGCATATCACACATCAATTCCTAAGGCATGCTAGAACTCAGCTATTTCAGCTCAAACAAATGTTAGAGATAGAAAATTCTCTGAACAAAGTTCTGGAAAACTGGGTTGACAGCTCAGCAGTCTGTATCCACTCCATTCCCCTGCCAATGTGGGTTCAAGTCATCTCAGTGCTATTTCTCCCACAGGCCACTTGGCACTTAACAAATGATGTACAAAACATGCCACTGGGAACTTATCAATCATGTTGGTATCAGCATGTTAAACTTTCTCTTCTATGTTATCCCATTAATCTAGAATAGTACAACTAGATGTGTGATACATCAGTCTGTGAAACAAGGTCTGCTTGGTGCATGATTTGATTCCATAACACTCAATTTGGACCCAATTTTGCAAAGTAAACAGGAAAGATGAATGTCTGACAATGGGTATATATGGGTACTTTTAATTTTTCCACTGATCACTACAGCACAGATTGTCACAATTATGGGCATGTTTACTGTTCTAGCCAGGCATTTTGAAATTAACACAAACATGCACCATTGGTAGTAGGATGGCAATAACATGTAAAAACATTCTGCATTCCAGCGTGTTTGGCTTTTGCACCCCTTATCCTACTTAGGTGAAGAAATGTGACAGGACTCACCTAATCTGTCTACCATTTCCGAGCGGGCTTCAAACCACGATTAAGTTCTTCCTCGACCCCCGAAGCGGCTATGAAAACAATCGGCCCCAAAAAGGAGAAATGAGGTTTTATGGACGGACAAAGGGAAGAATTCCAGCTCGGCTCTCCGGCGCCTTACGCGTCCGCAAGCACCGAGGGCACAAGAGTGCGACACCCTTCTGAGGCACAGAGAACGTAACCACAGACACCACCAGCAAGGATATCTACAGCCAAGGTTTGTCATTTGAGAAGTTCTTTGAACGAACATGAAAATATCGATTCAGTGCCATTTATGGCTCGAAAGCAATTAATAATGGTAGAGAAAGAAACGCCTTTCCAATTCTTGGGGTAAATATAATTTTTGTGTTTCAAATTAAAACATCGTGATTTTGCATCAAAGACTATCATTAACTTCTGGAATATTACAACAGATGTGCACATTGAAAGAGCATCGATATTTCAAATTTTTGGAAGAGCACACGTTAAGTGATGTATTCGTCGCATTCGAATTCCAGTTGCAACTTGGACCGAGTCGATAACGGACCGCGATAGACATGGAGCTGGAAAAGGAAACATAGACCAGTAACGTAGCCAGGAATCGGCCCGGGGGAGGGATCCTCAGAAAGGGGCCTCCTCAACCCAAGGAGGCCTCCTCAGCCCAAGGGGCCCCAACAAAAAGTACTTAGATGACCTCCCAAAAGGGAGGTCATGTAAGGGGTCATCTGAGGGACCCCCAGAAAGGGACCTCGTCATCTGCGGGGGCCTCCTATAGCACAAGAGGGGCCTTCTCATCCTCATACCCAGCCAACACAACTCATACTGGGTCCCACATGGTCCCAAATGGATAGGTATTTGGGCATCATGACCATATGGTACCCAGCAATTTTTGTTACATTTTTTCTTAGTTCCCCGATGGACAGCGGCTAGATGGGGCCCAAATGGGCCATTGGCTGGGCTCTGTATAAATCCTTTGTCAGTCAATATGGGCCCGGTGCAGGGGCGGATCCAGTATTTCGCCAAGGGGGAGGAATGGTCAGCGCTGCCCCTCCCTCCTGGCCGGCCCCCCATTTTTACTCTTCAGAATCAAAATGTTGTTTTGGTCTGATCCAAACCAAAATATTTGACGAAATTTTGTTTTTTTCATATAAAGTAACCGAAAAATTTAAGTGCGTCACTGCATATGGGAAAATTTTGTGTTTTGTTTCCCTACAAAGTGGCCAAAACATGACAACAGCGGCGGGATTTTAGGCGGTTGCGTCCCTCCCTCTACTTCAAATGTCGTGTCTGTATCTGGTCCACAAGACCTTCTGCCCCCCTTGTAGCCTCTGCATACTTTTTGCTGGCTTTTTGGCGGTCTCGGGCTGTCTGCTGTTTCAGGGCCCTATTGTGGTTTCAGGTCCCTTTTATAGTTTCGGAACGTGTCAAACGTTCCTTTAGCAGCTTCAGGAACGTTTCAGGCCATAGGCGCAGTCAAGGGATGGTCACCCCCCAGGTCGCATTTTTCGTAAAAACGATTGCACATCGTCTTCCCGGCAGGCGATTTTCGTATGATTTCAGTTCACACTTAGTCCCCCCCTTACGAAAATCCTGGCTGCGCTCCTGCCTCGCGCGGTGTCATGGACCCGTCTAGCAGCTTCAGGAATACTTAAGCCGTCTTGGGTTCCATCCTGTTGTGCCTGGGGCATTTTCGCCGTCTAAGAAACCCCTCAGGCAGTAACAAGGGCCCTCTTTAAGTCTCTCCTTTGATGTCTCTCAAGACAGCCCACGCTCAGCCCACGGTCAGTCCAAACTCGAGACCCCTTTAAAATCGCCCAAAACGCGTCATCCGTTCAGTAGATAGATGTTGACTAACTGAGCTCGTTGACACCATCAGACGTCCATCGCACCTATTACTTTGCACTCCAGAGCACAAAACACAAAAACACCACGAAAATGCCGCGGAGACAAATGTACTTTAAACCCCAACAAACAGGTACACAAAATGTTCGTCTCGGGCCGCTGAGTCTAAAAATACAGCGTACACTACATTTAAATGATAACAATTTTCGTTATTGCGAAAGATAACCGTTTTTTTCACCCTATGCTTTATTTTCCATTCGATTTAACATGGGACCCTATGGAACTGATTTCGGCGCACCCCTTCGATTTCGCCAGTTTCTTCTGTACTGGTACCTAGAACCGCAATCCACATGAAACCATCATCAAAACTCCATCGCACTGATATCCACACGGTCAAATCGGGCTTCAAAAAACATACGACAAAAACACATTTTTTAATGTTATTCCAATCCGGAACCAACAGGTACTCAAAATGTTCGTCTGGTGCCGCTAAGTCTAAAATTAGTGCATGCATAACTATCGACTCGTAACTTTTTGATTTATTACGAAACGAAACCGTTTTCTACCCTATGCTTTATTCCCCATTAGATTTAACATGTGGATGACCATATGGAACTGATTTCGGCTGCCCCTTCGATTTCGCCAATTTTTTCTGTACTGTTACCTAGAACTACAATACACATGAAACCATCACCAGAACTCAACGCATTGATATTCACACGGTCAAACTGGAATCCAAAAAATATACGTCAAATTTTTTTTATTTTTTATTTTTTAATCTTACTCCAAACCACAACAAACAGGTACTCAAAATATTCGTCTTGTGCTACTGAGTCCAAAAATAGTGCATCGGTAACATTTGGGTGAAAACTTTTTGAGTTACAGCGGAACGAAACCGTTTTTCTACCCTATGCGTTATTTCCCATTGGATTTAACATGGGATCCTATGGAAGTGATTTCGGGGGACCCCTTCGATTTCGCCATTTCTTCTGCACTGTTACACATGAAGCCATCATCAGAACTCCATCGCATTGATATTCACACGGTCAAATTGGGATGAGATGAGAAGTGACATGGATGACGTGAAGGAGCAGTGGAAACCCAGAAAAATAAACAGAGAAGGCCCACATACTTCCAGAAAGGTTTTCCTTCGTCATCTACTGCCTCAATCCACTCTGCAAGGAGCCAGATCTCGCCAGCCGAAACTCCAGTCGAGACTCCAGCCAAGACTCCAGCCAGGAATGCAGCCAAGACTCCATCCGAGGCTTCAGCTGAGACTCTGGCCGAGACTCCAGCTGAGACTCCGGCTGAGACTCCGACCAAGATCCCGGCTGATAGTCCAGTCAAGACTCCGGCCGAGACACCGAGCCGAGTTTGCTCCGCTGATCAAGCAGAATCAAGGCAGGACTTTCTGGAGAATCGCTGTCTTATTATACGTTTCTTTCCAGCTGTGCGCGCGGCCCCGGTGCCCCATAATGGGCGACATCGCCACCGTCTGCTTTGCTTCGGCAACCCGCTGCTGAACATGGTGCTGAATGTGAACAGTAGAGAACTACCGAGCAAGTGTGGGCTGTGGACCGACGACCAGACTGAGACCAACCAGCAGCAGAAGCCGCTGTTCGAGGTGTTCGGCAACGGCCAGGTGTCGTTCTGTCCGGGCGGCTCGGTGGAGAACACCACTCGCCGGTACTGCCGGGTTCCGGGGGAGCTCGGACGGGTGGCCTTGATCGGCGCTGTTGGCGTCGACAAGTTCCGTCAGAGGCTGGAGAAGCTGTTCAGCGCGGACGGCGTCGGCACCAGATACGTAGTGCACTTGGGCCAGCCCACGGGGCGCTTTAAGAACCTTGTGTGTGGTGTGGACCGCTCTTTAGTGAACGGCATCGACGGTGCCAATTTCTGATGACCTGGGCGCGCCTTCGTGCCGCACAGCCTGGCTCTCAATAGCGACCCTTGTGTATACTTTGATGGTGCTTCGTGACGGGTGGCCCGGAGACGACCTAAGAGGTGGATAAGTTCTGCTGGTTCTGTTCGTTCTGGTTCGTTGGTGCTGCTGAACGCTGTCAGCACCTTATCGGTGGCCGTGCTGCCGATCTGGCCGTCCCTGATCGCCGACAGGAATGAAATTGTCTGTTGTTGACACGTTTTCTGTCATGGCTTGAGCCGGTTTGGAAAGAGATTAGAAAGTGTGGTTTTCACCTATTTTCTTTGAAGCGCAGTTTTACCGTGTGAATTTCAATGCGATTGAGTTCTGGTGATGGTTTCATGTGTATTGCAATTCTGGATACCAGTACCGAAAAAAATGGCGGAAATGAAGGGGTCCGCCGAAATCAGTTCGATAGGGTCCCATGTTAAATCAAATGGGAAATAAAGCATAGGGTAAAAAACGGTTATCTTTCGCAATAACTCAAAATTTCATGAATGAGATGTAGCGTATGCTGTATTTTTAGACTCAGCGGTTCGAGGCGAACATTTTGAGTACCTTTTTTGTTGGAGTTTAAAGTACATTTGTCTCCGCGGCATTTTTGTGGTGTTTTGTGTTTTATGCTCTGGAGTGCAAAGTAATGGATGCGATGGACATCTGATGGTATTAATGAGTTCAGTTAGTCAACATCTATCTACTGAACGAATGATGCGTTTTGGGCGATTTTAACCCGTCCCTGACTGGGGGGCAGTTGACTGCCCCCTGAGGTTTTTCTGGGATTGCGAGGGAACCAACAAACACAGAGTCACAAAACTTTGTGTACCTTTTGCTCCATTAATTTTACATCTCGTGCCAAAATTTTGACCTCAGGTCACGCCAAGTGTTTGACCTAGATCAAGTCAAACAGACCTATGTCCAAAAAAGTTTATCGCCCTCTAACTTTTTTGCAAAACAATCGCAATAATACTTTCAGGGATTAGTGATCGTGATGGACGCAACAAATCTGCTATCTCAGATTTTCCAGAATTTTCCGGATCATTGACTTAAGGTCAAGCCCATTTTTAAGTCACCATTTTTTTCGGAAATTGACGGAATATTTTATAACATTTTTAGTGTGGACTGAAGCAGACATCTAGTTACCGTCATTGAGCAAAGTATCAATGGCTTCCAGCCATTGACCTGAGGTCAGGTCACGAATAACTGTAGTCAGCCAAAATGTACCACCGTCAAGATCGACGATGAATTACTCAGAGTGGGTAGAAAATGGCAGAACTAGCTTGCACAGACGTAAGTAATATCAGGAACCTCAAAAGTTTGAAAAAGTAGCATATTTCGGAATAAACAGGCTCTCGCGAATAAAGCCCCGCCAATTTTGTCCATTGGTAACTGATGAATTTTTCCTAAATTTTAGAATGAGAAACCACCACAGGAACCACAAAGATCAATACAATTTACATAGATCGTTTTTTTCGCGAAAATTAAGAAACGCTAAAATTAGTTCCCGTCAATTTGGTAGCGCATACGGTAGCGGCGCACACCGACAGCTGGCAGGAGAATTGCCGTGTCTTTAACTCAACGTTTCGGCGTATATATTGAAGAAATCTGGGGAAATTAGACGTGTATCAGCATCCGCAGACTTTTACTTGTGCTCTGTGCTCTGCGGTGCCTTTACCTATGCGTTATTAGTCACAGCCCTTGAGAATCAAGCCATTTCTCGGTCTCATGCAGTAGGCTATGAGGAAAGATATAAAGGGCGTAAATTGGCTTACATATTATCTAAAACTAAAAATGAGACCAGTTTCGAGCTCTACTCGTCACAGGCTTTCCAACGGTATGTTTATTTGTATCGTGCGACCAACCGTTCGTGAGTTA
The DNA here is from genome assembly GCA_030062745.1 of Capitulum mitella. NCBI lineage: Eukaryota > Metazoa > Arthropoda > Thecostraca > Pollicipedomorpha > Pollicipedidae > Capitulum > Capitulum mitella. The sequence goes on from CP099842.1 coordinate 408,720, forward strand.
GAGAGGGGCAATCAACTGCCCCCCCCCCCGTCGCCGATGTTCGAGACGGAACGACGGTCGTGCGCGGGTTAAAGGGGTCTCGAGTTTGGGCTGACCGTGGGCTGAGCGCGGGCTGTACAGACATTCCTTGCCGTGACAGAGGCGTCTCTGGCAATGCTCTAGGTCCTTTGATCGTTTCAGGAGCTGTCTGGACGTCTCAAGGCTTAGTGGTTTCGGGGCTCCTCTTGTCGTCTCAGTGGACCTCTGTTGTCTTCGGTGCCCTTCTTGTCGTCTTTGGGGAACATTTTTGATGTCTCCAGAGCCCCCTGATGGCAGTTACAAAAGACCGTTTGGAGATTTCAGGGCCTCTGTGCAACGTCATGGGCACTCTGAACGTCTCCGGTAGTCTCCATGGCTCGATCAGGGGTCTTCCTTTGTCACATGGGGTATATCTGGCAGTCTTAAGGCCCCCTCCCCCTAGCCGTAAGGACCACCTAGGGGTATTTGTTAGCGCTTCAGGGGCCTTCCTGGCAGTCTCAGGAGGACCTTTTCTGTGACAGAAGCTCGCCTTACACACTCAGGGATAGGGGCGAAGCCAGCCAAGAAATTTGGGGGAGGGGGTCCTCGCCCTGTGGTGGCCCCTCTCACTTCATGTGGGACCCTGGACAAAAATATTAACATTACATTTCACGAGATGCTCGCAGAGGGATATAGCGGGCCCAAAATTTTAGGAGTTGCGTGTCAAATGGTGAACAGTATCCTATGTGGAGGCCCCCTGAATAAAAACAACCAGTGAAAAGCTTACAATGGACGCTTGCCGATCCTTAACGTTATTAGTTCCTCTTCTCTGATTGTCGATGATCGCACCAAAAACACTTTTTTTATTGGGCCTTCCACAGCTGTTGTGGCCTCGGGGCCTCTCTGCAGGCCGTCAGGGGGCTCCTCTATACGCCAGGGAACCCCTCCATAAGCCGCAAGCGAGTCCTTCTACAGGCCGCCAGGGGGTACTACAGGTGGCAGCTAGGGCCCCTGCATGTCAGCAGGGGCCCCTTCATATCGACAGGAGACCAGCTAGAGGGAAGCAGGGGCCCCGTCCCACCAACAACGGGCCCTTACAGGCTGACAGGCAGAGGTCCCCTGTAGGCCAGCACGAGCCCTACAGGCTGGCAGGCGGCCCTTCAGGTCGGTGGGGGCCCCTACAGGCCGGCAGAGTCCCATACGGGCTGGCAGGGGCCCCGCACAGGCTGGCATGGGCACTACAGACCGGCAGGGGGTCCCCTGCAGACCAATAGGAGTCCCTCTATGGCACGGATCTCTGAGAGGTCTCATGGAACCTTTCGTCGTGTTGGGACCCCTTTTGCAGGTTTGCGGACCCATTTGAGGCCATGGGCCATTCCAAGGTCTCCTATGCCGTCCTAGGGATTCAGTCCTCATTTTGGCCCTCTCAGAGGCCCTCTGACCCCTCTGGCGGCCTCAGGGGAGATCTACCATGCTGGGCCCCTGTGATGGTCTCGGGGGCCGTTTGGGAGCATCAGGTGCCCTTGTACGCTTCTCAGGAGTCATCTAGCCCTTGCAGAGGCCCTCTGACTGAATCAAGAGCCCGTCACGTTTTCAATGAGACCCCGTGAAGCTCATACCCTGGAACCATTGAGACTAAGAACCAATTCAGTGAGACCCCTGGAAGGATATATGTTCGATTCCCGGCATGGGGAGGCGTACTGCCCCCCACCCCCCTCGCAGGATCTCAAGAATTACAAATCAGAATTTCACCGCAACAAACGGCAATCTATTTGCCATGATGTAAACTACATTTGATACGAAGAAGTTTCCAAAATTATGAAGAAGATGTACACAGGGGGAGAAAAAAGTGAAACTGGGGATATTTTGGATTTGCTATAACTCTGTTGTTTATAGGCCGGCTTAGATGACATTGACATGAATCGGGAGATCATGAATGGGACATTTCCATTGGTTCATATATTCCAAGTTTTGAGAAAATCCGCAGCCGTTCACAAGATTTTAAAAAGGGAGGATTAGTTTTCCGACAACGGAATTAACGAGGAAGTTACAAACACCATTTTAGCTTCTGCTAATCATGTTATGCTGAAGAAGTGCAAATCGCATTACAGTGTTTGTATGATGTTAGCATAGGCGTTGCCATGAACATAGAAAAGGGGAAACTGTCATGGTCACATGTTCTTCAGGTAACGTTCCGACTTTTGATCTTAAATGACCTCCAAATACCTTAGGTTCACTTTCAGTGATCTTAAGCACATTTCGTATTGTTGGAAACGTTTCAAATCATTTGAATTTACTCTGCTTCTAAAATTCCATTTTATGGCTGTTGTGATAAAGCGTACGCGCACTGACATTTTTGGATCATATCTCCGTGACCTGACCTGATGTCAAGCTGACATCAGGTCAGCTTGACCTGACGTTCAAGTAGAGGGCACCCTTCTACGTGATATATATTCTGGGTTTGGCATTTGGAAAAAAGCGGCAAAAAAATGACTAAAAATTCAAACTTTGACTTTTATCTTGACCTGACCTTCTGAAGTGGCCTTAGATTAACAGAATTGTATTTGTGGGCTTGCCAACAGTTTACCTATACATCCATACAAAATTTAACCCTTCCCGACTGGGGGGCAGTTGACTGCCCCCCTGAGGTTTTTCTGGGATTGCGAGAGAACCAACAAACACAGAGTCACAAAACTTTGTGTACGTTTTACTCCATTAATTTTACATCTTGTGTTGAAATTTTGACCCCAGGTCAGGTCCGGTGCCTGACCTAGATCAAGTCAAACAGACCTATGTCCAAAAAAGTTTATCGCCCTCTAACTTTTTTGCAAAACAATCGCAATAATACTTTCAGGGATTAGTGATCGTGATGGACGCAACAAATCTGCTATCTCAGATTTTCCAGAATTTTCCGGGTCATTGACTTAAGGTCAAGCCCATTTTTAAGTCACCATTTTTTTCGGAAATTGACGGAATATTTTATAACATTTTTAGTGTGGACTGAAGCAGACATCTAGTTACCGTCATTGAGCAAAGTATCAATGGCTTCCAGCCATTGACCTGAGGTCAGGTCACGAATAACTGTAGTCAGCCAAAATGTACCACCGTCAAGATCGACGATGAATTACTCAGAGTGGGTAGAAAATGGCAGAACTAGCTTGCACAGACGTAAGTAATACCAGGAACCTCAAAAGTTTGAAAAAGTAGCATATTTCGGAATAAACAGGCTCTCGCGAATAAAGCCCCGCCAATTTTGTCCATTGGTAACTGATGAATTTTTCCTAAATTTTAGAATGAGAAACCATCACAGGAACCACAAAGATCAATACAATTTACATAGATCGTTTTTTTCGCGAAAATAAAGAAACGCTAAAATTAGTTCCCGTCAATTTGGTAGCGAGTACGGTAGCGGCGCACACCGACAGCTGGCAGGAGAATTGCCGTGTCTTTAACTCAACGTTTCGGCGTATATATTGAAGAAATCTGGGGAAATTAGACGTGTATCAGCATCCGCAGACTTTTACTTGTGCTCTGTGCTCTGCGGTGCCTTTACCTATGCGTTATTAGTCACAGCCCTTGAGAATCAAGCCATTTCTCGGTCTCATGCAGTAGGCTATGAGAAAAGATATAAAGGGCGTAAATTGGCTTACATATTATCTAAAACTAAAAATGAGACCAGTTTCGAGCTCTGCTCGTCACCGGCTTTCCAACGGTATGTTTATTTGTATCGTGCGACCAACCGTTCGTGAGTTAGAGGGGGTCAGGCAACTGCCTCCCCCCAGTCGCCCATGTTCGAAACGGACCGACGGTCGTGAGCGGGTTAACCTCTGTCTTAACCCGCTCGCATGGCCGTCGGTCCGTTACGATCATGCGCGACTGGGGGGGGGGGGGCGTTGGCCGCCCCTCTAACTCGCGAACGGTTGGTCGCACAATAAAAAGAACCATGCCGTTGGAAAGCTTGTGACGAGTAGTGCTCGAAACTGGTCTCATTGTTAATTTTACATAATATGTAAGTAATTTACGCCCTATATTTGTTTTCTCATCGCCGACTGCATGAGACCGAGAAATGGCCTGAATCTCATGGGCTGTGACTAATAAAGCATAAATAAACGCAGTAGCGCACAAGCAAAGGTCTGCAAATGCCGATACACATCTTATTTCTCAGATTTGTTAAATATATACGCCGAAAGGTCGAGTTAAGGACACGGCAATTCTCGCGCCGGCTGTCGGCGTGTGCCTCAGCCGTATGCAGTAACAAATTGACGGGAACTAATTTTAGCGTTCCTTTATTTTCGCGAAAAAAGCCTATCCACGTAAATTTTATTGATCTTACTGGTTTATGTGTTGGTCTTCCATGCTTCAATTTTGGGAAAATTCATTTGCTACCAATCTACACAATTGGCGGAGCTTTATTTGCGAGAGCCTGTTCATTTCCAAAATATGCCATTTCTTTAATATTTTGAGGTTTCTGGTATTACTTCCGTCTGTGCAAGCTAGTTTTGCCATTTTTTACCCATTCTGAGTAATTCATCGCCGATTTTGACGGTGGTACATTTGGCTCACTACAGTTATTCGTGACCTGACTTCATGTCAATGGCTGAAAGTCATTGATACTTTGCCCAATGACGGTAACTAGATGTCTGCTTCACTCCACACTAAAAATGTTATGAAATATTCCGTTAATTTCCGAAAAAAACGACGACATTTCGTAGAAATGGGCTTGACCTTAGGTCAATGACCCGAAAAATTCCGAAAAATCTGAGATAGCAGATTTGTTGCATCTATGAGGATCACCAATCCTTGAAGGTATTATTGAGATATCTTGTTTTGCGAAAAACTTAGCGGGCGCTAAGCTTTTTTGATATAGGTCTGTTTGACCTGACCTAGGTCGGGCACCTGACCTGACCTGAGGTCAAAATTCTGCAACAAGGTGTAAAAATGAAGCAAAAGTTACACAAAGTCTCGTGGCTCTGTATTTGTTCGTTTTCTCGCAATCCCAGAAAAACCTCAGGGGACAGTCAACAGCCCCCTGAGGTTTTTTATATGCCCATTTTGCCCTATATGCCCATTTTCATCGGCCAGTGATAGAGAGAGCCCCATGATGGCTGATGATGGATACCGATGGCTGGCAAAGCATTAAACGTACTGCAGGTGTGTAGCTTAGCTTCAAGGGGCCTTCTTACATCAAGAGGGTCTTCTATAGCATCAGGAGGCCTCCTAGAACGGCACGGATAACGGTTTCGAGGGGCTTTCTTTTTAACCCGTCCCAAACTGGGGGGACAGTTGGCAGCCCCCCTGAGGTTTTTCTGAGACTGCGAGAGAGCAAAGAAACACAGAGCCGCGAAACTTTGTGTAGGTTTTGCTTCATCATTTTTACACCTTGTGTCAAAGTTTTGATCTCAGGTCAGGTCAGGTGCTTGACCTAGGCCAGGTCAAACAGATCTATGTCTAAAAAAGTCTAGCGCTCTGTAACTTTTTCGGAATTCAAGATATCACAATAATACTTTCAGGGATTAGTGATCGTGATAGATGCAACAGATCTGCTATCTCAGATTTTTTGCAATTTTCCGGGTCATTGGCCTAAGGCCAAGCCCTTTTTTTAAGACATGTCGTCGTTGTTTCGGAAATTGACGAAATCTTTCATAACATTTTTAGTGTGGAGTGAAGCAGACATCTAGTTACCGTCATTGGGCAAAGTATCAATGACTTCCAGCCATTGGCCTGAGGTCAGGTCACGAATAACTGTTGTGAGCCAAAATGTACCACCGTCAAAATCGGCGATGAACTGCTCAGAATGGGTAGAAAATGGCAGAACTGGCTTGCACAGACAGCAGTAATACCAGGAATCTCGAAAAGTTTTAAAAAATCGCGTATTTTGGAAATGAACAGGCTCTCGCAAATAAAGCTCCGCCAGTTTTGTACACTGGTAACTAATAGATTTTTGCAAAATTTAAGCATGAAAAACCATCACAAGGACCAGTAAGGCCAATAAAATTTACATGGATAAGTTTTTTTCGCGAAAATAAAGGAACGCTAAAATTAGTTCCCGTTAATTTCTTACTGAGTACGACTGCGGCGCATGCCGACAGCTGGCGCAAAAATTGCCGTGTCTTTAACTCAACTTTTCGGCGTATATATTAAACAAATTCGAGAAATTAGATGTGTATGGGCATTTGCGGACCTTAAGTTGTGCGCTGGTGCCTTTACCTATGCGTTATTAGTCACAGCCCTTGAGATTCAGACCATTTCTCGGTCTCATGCAGTCGGCTATTAGAAAACATATATGGGACATAAATTGCTTACATATTATCTAAGACCAAAAATGAGACCAGTTTCGAGTTCTACTCATCATCACATAACATCACAAGCTTCCCAACGGTGTGCTTATTTTTATTGTGCGACCAGCCGTCCGTGAGTTAGAGGGGGCGACCAACTACCCCCCCCCCCCCGTAGTCGGGCAGGATCGTAACCGACCGACGGTCGTGCGCGGGTTAAAGGCTCATCTCGACTTTTTATTATTATACCTAAGGGTCGGAGACTAAAGACTTAAATTTAGTCATATCCTTTTGATGAGGGGTCGCATCGCATCGATATGTGATGGCATGCTTAAAATGATTCCATACAATTTAACTAAAGTAAGTATTCTGGGTTATCTTCGGCAACCTGATTCGTGGCTTTTAACTTCACCAGGGTTAAAAGCCAGATACGATCTTGGCTTGACATTCATCAAGATGCAAATACGGCCATCGGCCACAGCTGCATTCTTACCGGGGATGTTTAGCAAACGTGGTCTTATATAAACGCAGTCAGTTATCTTGATGTCTCGGTCTCGTGGCAACCTATGGCTCGAGACATGGCAACAGGCATGTCTCGAGTCATGAAGCAGAGACACAGGCAACCTTTGGAAAGTGTCTCGAGGCAACCCATGGCTCGGTCCTCGATTCTACTAGTCAAAGTCGTTGTCAGAATACTGGGAGCAATACTGTAGAAAGCTTGGTGTAGGCTTCACGTTTAAGATGGTCCATTATCAGGGCCCGTGTTAATGTCCTGGGGGCTGCAGGGCCCCTCCCGGTAACTTACACCGTGAAATTTAGGGCAAAATTAGGGGGACTCTACTTCAGTCAAACTGCGACATACGGCGAAGAGGCGCATATGACTGACGACGTCACGGGTGCTTCCGCAGCGCGAGGATGCATAAGCGGCTAATTAAGGTTTAGCAGCCTGTAGGGCAGGTATGACAGCTGCCACACAAACTGACTAATATTTACAGCAGACCTATGACGTTTCAGGGGAAAAATAGGCCTTAACCTCGGCACCGCCGAGGGAGAGGGTGTTAAACAAGGCAACCCCTCTCGGTTTGTCGTCAATAATTTCTGAACCACAAGAGCCAGCCCAACCAAACTTTCAGTACCTGTTTATCAAATAGTTTTACTTATTTTAACATTAAACCATTTCCATGCTAGGTCGAGTCACGGAGATATGACGTCATATGTGAACCCTTGCATGCATGTTTTCGTCTCTTCGGGCGGTGGCACCAGCATGCTTCGTTTTTTCATAATATTCGCGAATATAATGCATGGATTATTTGGATTTACATAGGACAGGGTACCCAAAAGGAAATAAAACCGTGACACATCAACATGAGAGACCATGCTAGGTCACATATATGATCACAGTTGAACTGATTTTCATTGCGGGTGATAAAAGTGGTTGGCGCTGGTCTTCCCCATCGTTCAAGCCAGACAAGCAAATCTATGTGCGACTCTGCAAGGTTCACCAAGTGCAAGGTGAAGTCATGTCATGTCGCGTCATAGGTTGATGTCAAAACGAAACAAAGTACATTGTATGTGGAAGATCGTTCAGTATCAGCAAAAAGCAATTATTGCTCCTAGTCAGAAGACGAAAAATGACTATCTGTTTTGACCTGGCTTCACCTTGACCCGATAAGGAGCAGACAGAGCAGATTTCATTACCACTAGATGTTAATTCTGTTCTGTACTTGATGCAATTAAGAATCCCAGCAAGTTATTATTGCTTCTCGTCAGGAAGAATAATACAACCTTATCTGAGCAAACCTGGAATAACCTTGACTGGATGGAAAGCAGGTAATGCAAAAATGACCATCAGAAGGTTACACTTCCGTTCTTTTTTTGCCACGTGGACCAAAACGGCTGCGAGTAAGTATCAACCTTTGACACGTAAAGTAAGACCAATATTTCACCTGACCTAGACTCGCCTTGACCTGATATTTTTTTTTAGCATTTCGGCATTTCTCTGATCTGGACGATTGTGACGTTTCGTTTGATACCCAGGTGAAGGCTCTAAGACCAGTATTGCTGATGATATGATGTAAGAACCGGTGTCAATTTTTCCGACGTCGTGTTATCCGTTCTACGTGACCTGTGACGTCATCAGTCACGTGATCAGGACTGACATAGTATTTCCTGAATTGCAAGACTCGGGCCTATCGATTGGTGGTAGGCTGGTTCAGATCCCACAGTTAGATCCCGAGATAACAGGGGTGTCCTTTTTGGCGCCTCCCAGGCGGTCGCGGGTATGAAAACACGCCAGGCGGTGCCGGGTGAAAGTGGTTCTTGCCATAGGAGCTTCGAAAACGTCCGTACGCCGTTGGCGGCTAATGTTTGACCCGTCCAGCCCGCGCGGGCAAGACAACTCAAACCGCGCGACAGAGTACGCTGCTGTGTGAGTGGCGTGCGGCATCGCAGGGCGCGGACGTGGGATGATAAACCGTCCGTGCGCGGCCGCGGGCGATCTGCGTGAAACGACGGGCAGCGTCACAAACCGCAGTATCCTTGCTTTGTTCCATTGCGACGGCCCAACAGCAGGAACTAGTCCTGCTCTTCTGAGACAGCCCCAGCCGCAGGAGCTAGTCCTGCTCTCTTGAGACGGCTCCGGCCTGCTCTCTTGAGATGGCGACGATGAGCGCCGCATCACACAGCGTCGCACGCGGCCACGTGCGGAGGGTTTCGCCGCTTACTGCGGTCGTTCACTGGCAAAACTGCTTGCTGCTTCTGGCAGGGGCATGTTCGGTCCCACACAGGCTGGATGATTCAGGCGATAGTTGCTATTGCATCTGCGCATGGTGCGAATACCCTTGGCGCGTTAATTCGCACGCATTTCGTGATTAACAACGGATTTTATGTGGGACATTTTTGGGTGACGTCTGCCTGCAAGTTCGGATGTACTGTCGGGTCCTCCCACCTATGACCTCAAATTTCGTAACTTTACGAAAATGCAAGTAATTAAATTTGACGTTTACTAACATGTTTGGCTACACTGTTGGGTCCTCCTAATTGCGACTCCAAATTTGACAGTTGTAGGAGGTGTCACAGAAGTCAGTTCAGCGGGACAAACCAACTGAACACTATTACCAGATGCCGCAAGGAATGACTGGTTCACGTCCAGGGGTATCGTTTTGTGGGAGTACTTGGGAGAGAGGGAGAGGGGCAAGCCGAGGGCCATCATCCTAATCTCCCCCAAATGTTTATTTAGTCCATATTATTTTGACCAACGGCAATACTATTTTTTCTGTTTCCAAATCATGCACCAAATGATGTGTTTATATATATATATATGTGTGTGTGTGTGTGTGTGTGTGTGTACTATCATTGGGTAATTTTATGCCTTATTTTATTTTTTCTATCCATCCATTATCTTTTGCGGTCATTCCCATTATTGTTTATTTTTCTTACTGAAAACAGTAAGAAAGCTATATATATATATATATATATATATATATATATATATATATAGTATATATATATATATAGCTGTGACGAAATCCGTCCTCGTCAGTCGACGGAAACCTCGCTGGCGGCGGTCACCGACCGCATCCTTGGCGCCACCGATGGCAGGGAAATACCTCTTTTATGCGTAATGGACTCAAGCAAATGTTTTGATACAGTTAACCACGACATCCTCCTGCGCAAAATGCCACATTACGGTTTTGATACCATATGATTTAGCGCAGGCACATAGCCAGGATTTTCCTCAGGAGGGGACCAAATGTCAAATTTTGTTATGTGCAACTGGCATACGACGAAATTTAGAACAGAAAAACGGCAGTTTTATGTAATTAACCTCATATTTAACACACAGAAGAGCAGATAATGTTCGTTTTTGCAACATAGATGTGATAACTATTACGTACTCCTCCAAAGTCGCCATATATCTAGTGTAGACCGCTTGGTTCAGGCGGGGGGCATGGCCCCCATGGTCCCCGCCCTTGGCTACGTCCCTGATTCAGCGCCTACCTCTGTGGTCGCACGCAGAGTGTGGCGCTCAAGGAGAGCACCGGACGATCGCAGAGCTCACGTCCCCTGGTAAACAGCTGATGGGCGTTTTTCAGGGTTCAGCTCAGGGACCGCTGTCATTTATTGTTGTTGCGAACGACCTGGCGCTGTTCTCTGAAGGAGCGATGGTCATACAGTACGCTGAGGACACACAAGTCGTGGTCTCAGGCAGTAAGAGTGAACTTCCGGAGTTCATCTCACGCATGGAAGCCAGCCTTGCATCTCTCGACAAATGGTTCCGCGCGAATGCTGTCAAAGCCAGCGCGTGAAAAACTCCACTGATCATTTCTGGAAACCCTCAAAATTTGCGCAACCTTCAACGTTTTCAGGTCACCTTCCGAGACGTCTCCCTCGTCCCATGTAACGACGTTAAAAGTATTGGACTTTTTCGACGGCACCTTGTCGTGGAATGCACACGTAGCTCTCATTGGTCGCCACTGCATGGGTATACTAGCTGGCCTCTCGCATGTGCGACCCAGTCTATCTGACAGTGTCATTACTACTCCAGTGACAGCCCTAGTTCTCTCGCAGGCCGGGAATTGACTCTCGGTATACGGTAATGGCTTTGACAAAATCCAGACGATCTTCAACTTTGGAGCCAGAGTAATTTTGGCCGAATAAAATCTGATCATGCATCCGACCAGCGAGAGAGCCTGGGTGGACTCCAATCTCAGAAGTTAGCTGAGTTTTGTACCCGGCACGATCAAACGCGGGGAGCTTGGAGTTCTAGCAGCTGTCCTTTAAGCGAATAGTGCCAAGCGACAGCGGAGCACCAGGGAGAACAGTCTGCTACACATCCCTCGATCCCGCACTGAAGCTGGGAAAAGGCGTTTTAGCTCCAGGGCTTCCAGCTAATAGAACCGCATTTCTGTTGGACTGAAGACATTAGATCAGCCGTGTTTCACCCATGCACCGAGGCACGAACTACTAGGCAAGGACTGAATGATATATTTTAATTTTTACCGCAGTCGCACCGATGTCTATATACGTGTTTAAAATGTGTGACCGTGCGTTTGACATGCATTCCGGTGTTTCCCTCCTTGACTCGGGGCGTAATAGCCACTGCTTGAAAGTGGGTAACCCGACGGTCGTGAATACAGAAAACAAGATAAGAAACATGGAGAGGGGACAAAATCAGCTTTGGAGGGGCCGAGATCCACACTGGGCGGGCCATGGCTCCCAAAATAATGCAGGGGGTGTGCGATATGTCGTTCTTGGCATGCAGTAAACAGTTTTTTTGAAGTCCTCTCAGACCCAGAAACTTTATGCGTGTCAAGCGTTGGTCTACTGATCTGTTGCAAAACAGCTATTGCTATTGCTAGCTAGCTATTTCTAGCCTCGTGAGTAAATCGTTTGGTCTGACTTCGGAACGAAATCTGGTCGAAATCGGAATACAAATTGGAATACGAAAACAAATACTATGGTAACTTTACGGAGAATTTTAACGCAAGTAGGGATACCGTGGATGTAGTAGGGCGTAGGGCATAGGAAGTCAGCACTCCTAGCCGGCTTTGGAGGACTTAACATGAGCGATGCGACATGGAAACGGATTAGTTCGAGCCCTGTATCTACCAGATTTAAAGACGTTTCCACGTCATGATGTTTGGTGCCCATGTAGATAACCAAAACGGCATATTGCCCACTCTGGCAGCATTAAGGTTCGACCACGAGTGTACGTCCTAGCTGACATCCCTGGAGGCTGCACCTCCCCCCTCCAGTTTACAAAGAGCTCCGCTAATCGGTTTGTGTACACTTCCTGACGAACTGTTTTGACGTTTTCTGGGCACATGCCTGTTTTCTTGCTTTTAAATGAAAAAATCGGCAATAACCCGATTTTAAGTTTGACATAAGATAACATAAGACACCAGGATGTCAGAACTCGCGGGATGCTATTACATTTGGGAGTCCGATACCTTAGGCCCCTCCATGCTTCTGGGCCTCCTTGATTCACCTTCGTGTCTAAGATCTTGCTTGAAATTTCAAACCGCCACCAGAATTGTAGTACCGCGCGATACGACGTCGACTGGATGCATGGCACGACGCCGCGCCAGAAAGAAGCTCCCGGAGAGCCAGGGCCTCAAAAGAGTCCCAACACCTCAGGGATGCAGGAGTTTCTCGAATTCGACGTTTGGTATTAAGTAGGGTCTCCGAAGTTTTTAAGTGAACCCGACTCGGAAAACGGATAGTCCGGGTTACATGAGCGATACCCATGGAGAATGATGGGTCCGCCAAGCTGACCGTACACCCCGTCCTTTTCAGACTCCTTGGTACGGCCATGGCCCCACGGGTTCGTGATGAAGCGAGGGATTTTCAGTAAATCTGCAAGTGACCCGAGAAAAAAAACATTTTCGACCCATTCCTGAAGACACTGGGTGTTCAAAATGCTTTCCGTTACATTACGTTTTGCAGTGAAGCGAAATGTAAAAACACTTGCCCAACAGGAATTGGTAGCAGTCATATGATGGACGGCGAAAGCTACCATATTTACAATAACTACGCACACAGACAAATGTCTGTACCTTACTGCTCCGGCCCTGGTGAACGGGTGAGTACGTTTGGAAAAGACAGCAAGTGAAGGTGGGAAGCCTTGAAAGTTGTAGGACTCTTACAAGGGGTGTTGAGTCTTGTTTCTACGGCACTCGCGAAGGTAGGAAACGGTTTCGGACGCGTACGTGTCTTTTTTTGGGCGGGGAGAGAGTCTGAGACAACCACCATGTAATAGTCTGTGGTTCTGAACAGAATTGGTTGATTCGAGTACAGGTTTCATCCGGCAGAACAGTAATGCCTTGCTTAGCTCATATCTGTTGCATGTATGTATAGGACTTACAATGAATCACAGGCATGGGAAAAGATGACCATGCAACGCATTTTTACCAAATGCTTATTTCCAGTCAAAAATGGCATAATGGCATGAAAATCATACAACAGATGGTTTTAATGCAAATACTGTCATGCAGTGCTGCATAATGCCATTCCGTGATGAAGTGTGAAAAATAAATTGCTAGATAATATTGTCACTTGTTTCATTACTGACTGCCACACCACTTGTCTGTTTGCTTTCTGCAGGGATTCTCCTGTAATTAATTAAAAAAGGGCAGTTTCCGAGGTTCAGGTATTTTGTGCCTTATGGCATCATCAGAATAATCAAACTATATGAATGATGAATGGGATTAACAAAATATGTAATTAGAACAACCCAACTTAATATAACCTAACCCCGGTATGTGATGTATAGGAAAAGTGGTGTTTGGGAAGATATAAATGTGGTATATCACCAAAAAGACAGCTGCCAATAACATCTTTCTTGTTTCAGGTGCAAAACTACAGTCAACAGTTTTGTCAGCAGCAGTTGCTGGAAACTGTAACCTGTAAAAAGAAAAGCATACCATCATGGCTCTTTGTGGACCAAAACTTTCTGTTTGTGGGATGATTGTTAGTGTTTGGGGCATCATTCAGCTGGTGAGTGATCAATTTTGGAATCACCCAGACTTGTTGATGATGATTATTCTTCTGATGTTGTGTTAGGTTTTTCACCATTTACAGAAAATATTGCACATTTTAAAAAATATCTGTGCTTCATGTCTACCAGTTGAGGAATGTTGACTTGTCTTGTGTGCTGTAACTTGTAAGTCACTGATAAAGTTTGTTGGATTTTTTGACACTTCTGCCTGTTAACACTTACCATTTCCATGTTGCAGTCAATTATGGGTGGGCTGTTTATGTGGAAGAGTGTTGGTCTCATTGAAGATCTTGGCCTTGAAGAGCACTACCCTTCTACAGCTGAGCTCTATTCAGCAGCTGATGATGCATACCAAAATGTGAGTACCATCAATTTTGCTATGGTATGAGCTGTTCAGATCATGGACAGACATTCAGATTTGACATAAAATTGTGCATTTGCAGTAACATGTGGTAATGTTTTCATATCAAGGGAAGCCATCACTAACATTTCTACAGAGTGTATGGAAAACTGTTGATTGTTAGCAATTTATTTCAGGCCAGTGTCATATATTACAATATTTCCATCCAGCAAAGTGTCACAGCCTGGATACAGATTTAGGTAGTTCTAATGATTGATCATTATTCTTGTCTAAGCAGAGCAAAATTGGTACTGATGTAATTTTATGTCATGCAGGTATACACATGCTTTACCTTAGTACTTATTAACTTGTGTTTTAATGTTAATAGTTGGTTTCAAATAGGACATAAGCAGTTATTGGTCAAAATATTTGAGGAAGTGGTGGGAAAACACATACCTTATAAGTTCGGTCATGGAGTGGGCAGTTATGTAACCTGTGTTTCCTCAGTGCAGGTGCTGCCTCTGGAATGATGAGCATGTTATTTTAAAACCAAACAGTAGAGATCACATTTTAATGTACATATTGTGAAGCAGAGTTTTGGTTTTAGCAGACTGCAACACCTCTTTTTGTTCACTGCACCCCATTTTCCAGTATCAGTAGTCCTTGGGTCCCAATGGCCTGTAATCTGGGTCCCATGCTCAGTCCCTTGCAATGTGAACTATCAACATGCAAGGTATGAGAGTTGCCAACAGTCAGTCCTGGCAGTGCTGTCTCAAGAACAAACTGGCTGACTATCTCTGGTGGTATACACACCCAGGCATTGCTGATGTAAATCCATTTATGGCTTCTGTGATGGTTGATCAGTTTGGTGTTCTTCTAAAGTTATTCATTGTGTAAATATGCATCATTTGACTTGTAATGCAACACATCTTGCATTATCATATTGCGTTTGTATAATAAAATAGCAGCAAAAGTAGAAATATAACGATGTTTTGTTCCCTTTTGACGTAACATTCTCCAGATATTGAGCAGAACCTGGAGAGGCTACCTGCAGTTTCTTGCACTCGTTTCCGCAGAAATCCTTTCAAAATCAGGGAATGCCAGGTCTGTCAATGGTGTTGGTTTCATGCTAGCATAAATAAAATACTGATGTGGGTTTTGTTTCAGATCGCCTACAACTGCTGGATAGCTGCGGCCATCTACGTAGTGACGATGGTCGTATCGGTGCAGCAGTTCCACGTGAACCGGCAGGCGGGCCACTTCCAGCTATAAGATCCAATCCTGTCTCGATGCTGGGCGGGGACGGCCTGCCGCCTCACCGTTGATAGGATTGTCACTACCTGTAAACTGCATGGACGTCGTCAGGTGTAACTCGAGTATCGCTTGTGTGATCTGTTGAGATATCGTGTGAATAGTGTATAGCTGAATTTTGTTCATGTGTGAAAGCGCAAAACTGAGCGGGATTTTCAGATATGTACACACTGTGTTAAATGCCCTCCTCCGGACATTTTTTGGGGGGAGTCGCTCGTCTGCAGAGATATCATTTACGCTAATAGCCTTAGGAAGTCGAGGCCCAGCATTCCTTGTTCGTGGAACAAACGTCGTGATTCGTGTGGCAGTGAGAATATGGTACCGTGATTTCAAGTGAAGGTGACTTGATGAGCACGTCTCGCCTGACTCACGGCTGGTGGGATTACCAGTAAATAAACCACTAATTACCATTGAAATCCGGCTTCAGTCGTGCGACAGTCTCAGCGCAGAGTATCGCAGCGTTAGTTTCTAAGGTGGCTCCGGACTTGGCCTTACAAACAGTGCACACCTGCTCTCTTGAAGCATTCCACCAGACAATGGCTTATGCCGCGCTACGTGGTTCGAAGAGGCATGCAGGACACTCCCGCACTTACGAATGGCCGATCTCCCCGTTCGTTACCGCATGCTCAACCAAATGCTTGAGCGCTTGCCACGAACAAGAACGCTTTATTGACAAACGCGTCCACATAGGCGCGCTACCGGGTGAATCAGAACATCACAGTTGTACCGCCGCCACGCGCTGCGGCCGGCGGCCACACCGGCACGACCAGTGGCGACGTGGCCCTGCACTACGACGCTGCAAAGCCTCTGGCTTCACCTGGCTTGTCTTATTGAACAATTTCGCTCATGAAAGAAACAACGATCATCAGGAACAGCTCCGCAAACGAGGCGCCAGGCAGCCTGCGCGGCAGGCGCGTTCGCAATGTCACGCCGCCTCGGCCTGCGGCACACGAGCGGCAACAGCTGGCGTCAGGCGCCCGATAAAGAACAAAATCAGGAGACTACGAGGGCCCGGTCGGAGACGCCGCCCCGTGAACACGCCGTCCCGAGCACCGGCGCCTCGCCGGGCCGGGGCGGGCCCACCAGCGCTCGGCTCGTCCTCGACGCCGCGACGGCATCGCACGCGGCGCGGAATGTCCGTACAAAATACACCGGCCGCGGCCAATTAGAAAAAGCAGCAGAAAAGCGCAACGGGTTCGCGGCGCGCGCAGCATCGGGATAAATGTTAACAAACGATAACAGGTCACTGACTGGGCCACTGGTAACAAATGGCAACGGGTCGCTACCGGGGACGGGCAAGAGCAGCTAGTCTCTGCGAGCTGGGCCTGGAGCGACCGTGTGCCTCTAGCTTTCGCGCTTATAGATCTTCTCGAGCATCTTGTAGAAGACCTTGTGCGGCACGCCACGCGAGGTCTGCTCCACCAGCCGGCAGATGAGCTCGTAGTTGTTGATCTCGTACTTCTTGTACACGGAGACCAGGTTGAGCTCGGCGTACAGCTGCTTGATCCGCTCCACGCAGGCGTCGTCGTCCCGGCCGTAGTTCTCCTGGGGCAGACGGGGAGCGGGGTCGGTCAGATCCGGGCCAGCCCCGACCGGCGGGACACCACGCGCAACGTCCTGTCGACGCCGCGCCACGGCCACATTCCCCAGACACCACGGGGCCAGCCGGCTGCCCGGCCTGCGGCCAGGCTCCGGCGAGGGTCTCACCTGGATGATCTGTTTCTGGCGGGCCGACGCCCGCTGCAGCGCCACCACCACCAGCCACGAGCACTTGCCGTCCTGGATGTCGGTGCCGACCTTGCCCGTGACGGCCGGGTCGCCGAAGCAGTCCAGGAAGTCGTCCTGCCCGCACAGGCGGCCGGCCGGCATGAGGCCCGCCAGGGCAGGGACACAGGGAGCCACGGCTGACGACTCCACAGCTCTCATCGCCGGGCACAGGGCACCCGCCGCTGACGGCACAGCGCCTCTCATCATCACGCACAGGGCACTGCTCACTGTAGAACCCCTCTACGCCTCGACTGGGCTGTCAGTCACTGGCTGTCTAGTCATCTTCGGCACGAGAGCTGAGAACTGTACACCTCTCATTACTGGGCACAAGGCACTGCGGCTGCCTTCTCCACGCCTCTCATCACGGGAAACAGGGCACGATGTTTCCGTTTTGGAAACATACCACCAATAGGGGGGCAGATGGGTGCTCGCCACCTGAACGACGTGCGTCCACGTTTCGATCACAGGCCAGTGGGAGACCTTGCGCCAGGGCATCACGGAGGTACCCATCAGATCCGTGACGGGGGTACCAAGATCACTATACTGGCGAGAACCTACAGGGGTACGGCACGAACCTGAACCTGGAAGAGATGGCCCATTTCCAGCAGGATGGCCTTCGCCTGCCTGTGGCTCTCCTGGTCCGAGATCCCCGCCTGCGGAGGCGTCAGTTCGGTGACGGGGGGCCGGGTATTACCGCAACGATCGATCAGGCATTCCGAATAAGCAGAGGTTCGTTGCGACGACCAGCCCCTGCGGCGCCACCTGACATGTGGCCCCTTACGCAGGCAGCTGCGTGTGACCACAGCTCGTCCTGGAACTGGTCCCATTGTTGGAAGGCTCATTTTCGGGCAACAAAGGCGCATTTTCGACTAGGGATGATTTCCCGCAAACAGCATGTTTTTTTCCACATACAAGAGTGCGATGTCGGAAATAAACTTAAAGAAACGTCCAAAACTGAACGGGAACTACGTGAAACCTCCCGCATAACAAATGTGTCATACTAATTAAATTATCATAAATTATGATTACAAAAAACACAAATGTGTCATAATTTCCCGGCCTCTTGAAGTATAGCGTTCCCGGCACAACCTTTTTATGCACTCAATGACAAAATGTCCGACCCTCGATTGTGAGTCTCGTGGACTATGTAACGGAGTTGACAAACAGCGCACCATCGCACTACTCACCATGTGCATGGCCAGGGCGATGGGCAGGTGGAAGGAGTAGTGGGCCGTCTTGTACTTGACGATGGCCGAGTACCGGCCCATGGTGTACTTGCTGAGGTCGAGGTGGCCGTTCTGGGAGCCCAGCAGGTCCAGACTCTGGCCCAGCACCGTCTTCATGGTGGTCTGCCGACGAACAAGCAGTAGCAGCAGAGCAGGCAGCCACTAGGGCAGCCAGTGCACATTTCAAACTCAGGACATAGCCAACCCAAAAGCAATCGCAGGATGTAAGCGTTACGGTCCTGTTTACGTCCAAGAACCCCAAGAATCGGGACTTCAGGCGGCACCCGACGCCGTCAAACCCTGAAACCTGCACCCACACGCTGCTGGGCCCAAGTGACATTCGATTTTCTCGCCGTAGGTTTGCAATGGAAAGAGACC
Organism: Capitulum mitella; assembly: GCA_030062745.1. NCBI lineage: Eukaryota > Metazoa > Arthropoda > Thecostraca > Pollicipedomorpha > Pollicipedidae > Capitulum > Capitulum mitella. Next base: position 427,512 of record CP099842.1, read on the forward strand.
CCAACGTAAGTATAAGTTCACCTTACATGGACACAGGCATCTAAAACATGTACTCAGTTGTCATTTCATAAAAGGTTGAGCAATCATAAGACAACTCGTGACAATGGAATAATAAAGTACACACGACTGAGCAAAACTGAAACATGCACGGGAAGAAAACCTTCCCAACATTACCAACACAGCTTTCCAGTGTAATGACAACGTTGTTATGCCAAAAGAACCTGAATAAATGGTGCAATCTGCAATCAGTTTTTCTTTTTGTGGCGAAAAAATGGCATGGTCCAATCTGTCTGTGGATACTGCCCCCGCGTACGCCAGCTGAGCACGAGGCAACGCCTGCGGCTACCACCAGCCTGGAGGTCAAAACATGAGTCACCGCCGAGACCGTCAGGTCCAGGGTTATCGACGCGACACAAAAACACGAAGCCGGCCGTGGCTTTCGAAATAGCGACAGCAAAAACAGCGCGAGCAGCCCGCGTACGGCGCCGCTCCGGGCGAGGCCACATCAACACGGGCCGGGCCTCCACGGCTCGGCGGCCGACTCACGTTATGGAACAGGTCGATGAGGCTGGGGTAGTACGGCTCGCCGGTGCAGTGCAGCTTGAGCAGTTTGTAGATGCCGGCCTCCAGCAGGGTGCCGTCGTTGATGGCGGGCAGGCCGAGGTTGTCCTTGCGGTACCAGGCCGGCTTGCCGCGCCGCGTCTCCGAGCCGTCCATGATGTCGTCCAGCACCAGGAGGAACGCCTGCAGCTGAGCACGGACCGGGGAGCCGTCAGACCGGCAGCCATGGTCTGTCCGGTAGTCTGAGCACGGACCGGGGAGCCGTCAGACCGGCAGCCATGGTCTGTCCGGTGGTCTGTGCGGCGGTCTGCCCGGCCACCGACAGACCGGCGCCAGGCGACGAAAGCCGGGTCCGGCGAGGAGAGGGATACCACGGAACAAAACAGTGAATGACGACAACCAGGTACGGCGAGGAACGGGGAACCCAGGCACAAACGAAACTTCCTCAAACAAACCCACGGGCCTCATAAGCCATATGGCTTCACTGCATATAGCGATCGCCAGGTCGGACTCGGCCGTGATTCACTCACCAGTTCTACGCACCAGCCGACGATGTAGGCCTTCTGCATGACCTCGGAGGTGTGCCGCTCCGGGGGCACCAGCATCTTGTAGGTGAGCGGCACGGCCAGGCCCCGGTTCATCTTACCGCCGGGAACGTTGTACTGCAGCACCTGCGCGCACCGACACACTGCGGCCACGGCCCCCTCCGTCGCGCGGTACCAATGCCCATCGACGCACGGACACCACGCTACCTTTGCGGTATACGCATCCGTCGCCCGGCATAGTGCTTGCGTTGTTGCTAGGCGAATACAGCGAAGGACTACAGACACGCATCGTGCTACTGCGTAAGGTCACCTTGAGCAACCACAAACATGCCGTGTATTGAGCTTCAAACGTACAGCTTTAGCATTTCAGCATCATTTTAGTCCGTAACGGATAGCATTTCCAAAACCGAAGCACACTTAGCCGATAATGCACTTTTACGCAACACTGCATGACGAAATATTACCTTAAAAAAATGTCACATACAGGCGAACGTACCGCATATCGGTATGGCGGATACCATGAAGAATAAAAAATGGTTAGCAGAACCACCCAATTCATCGCTGTAGGTCACTGCTTGCCAATGAGACGATCGCAGCGGCGGCGCAGTACCTTGGCGAACCATTTGTTGGCGTCCTCCAGGTCCTTGTGGAAGCCGACCTCGGTGAGGTTGCGCACCAGGTCGGGGAAGCACGCCATGAAGCCGCGCCGCTCGTCCCGGCTGGCCACCGAGCTGACGGCCGCCGGCGGCACCGACGTCGACATGTACGACATCCTGCAGGATAACGTTCCACATCGTAACGGCGACCCACCGCAGCCTACCGGCCAACATACCACATCGTAACGGCGACACGTATGATATCGTGCTGACCAGCGTACCACATCGTAACGACGACCTGAGACACCGTGGCGGTCAACGTACCACATCGCACCGGTGACGCACGACAAGACAGCGTACCGCAACAAAGCGACTACGTAACACGACCCGGCAACGTGCCACATCCTGACGACGCACCACATATTGCAACCTACAGCATTCAGGTTCTGGACGTGCAGCCAACATACTGCAGCCGACATACCACATACTTACCGCAGAGTATTTCACCCTGAGATAAGGTGCGACATACTAATAACCACTTACCACACCATGATAAAATGTCACACGCTGAAGAGAACGTACCACGTGCATACGACAGCTAACCACATCCTAACGATAAAGCACCACATCCTGCCGACAACGTATCAAATGCTAATGTCATCGTACTACCAACTGAAAGTGACATATAGCACTATGACGGCATACCACGTGGTGGAGGCATCATATCCCATGCCGACGGCACCGTTCCGTGCCCTGCTGAGACACAGCCGCACCGCCAGCGAGCGTATCGCGGGCCACAGCCCGGTGACATGGCACACACGAACGTTCAACAAAACAATGTAAGCAGAAAACATGACAGCATAGACCTGCAAGGCAACTGGCCATACATCTACTCAGTGCTCTGAGTTTCAACCGAGTGGTAACGATTGGTACCCATACGAATCGGGCCTTTTGGGGACATGCAAGCGTTCAAAGCGACCGCGTGAGAGATAAAGAGAAAAGAAGCAACTTCATTGAGCAGTGACATGCAGTCGTACAGGCAAATGCGGGAGCGGCCGTACATTCAGCTCTGCTCCGTGAAAAATATCAAACAAAACGTCTGTCACGAGTAAAACTTCCGTTGAAATTTTAGCGGTATCCGTCCGACGGATGACAAAAGTAAAGCTCTCGCATAAGCCTGGTGGTCGGCGCTCCAGTCTCGGTTTTCACGGCAAACACACAGTCTGTCATCGCATCGACCGCTGGTAGTTTCCGCTCTGAACAAACAATTCTGAATGATGATGATGCCGTTCGAGAGCATCCGGCAGGTAACCCTCATATACCAGCCGTTGTCGTGTCATGAGTTACGTGACTTGCGCATAAATCTCACAGCCGCTGGGACTGCCCACAAAAATAGGAAAAAATCACCTCAACCACAATGTCATCTCACCACTTGACTTGTAAGCTATACTGACATGCATGCATTTATGCAAAAACCTTTCACTGCTGAAGACGATTATGACAACCAAAGAATCGCAACCCTGGAGGCAGTGCGGGAAAACTGCCGTTTTCTGGTGTCAAGGAGCACCAAAAATTTGTATTCCAAGAAAAATTTTGTGCTCCAAAATCGCCATTTGCCCCCTTCCCCAAAATACAAGGGTATTCCTACTCAACCAGAGTTTGAAGTTGCCCCGCGTTCCCCCTTCCGCCCCAAGGTGATGGTTTACCATTCATACTCGGCCGCTCAAGTACGCTGAGCCAACGGCCAGCCGCCTTCCCCCGGTCAACGACTCCGCTGACCCACCATGTAGACCCAGGAAGCTGGTTTGCCCCCCCCCAAAGGAGCCACTGGAGATGCCCCTGCTGGCCACATATGCTTACAAAACACCTAGTTAGTTTATGTTTCTCACATAAACGCATGCCATTTTATACTCCAAAAGAGAATTTGTACTCCCACACCAGGAAGAAAAACCAGGTTTCCAACAATGCCTGGAGGAGTGTAGGCAGATGGCTTTTCTCAACAGGAGAGGGGTGGACAGTCTTACTTTTTTATGGCCATGATCCCACTCCAGTGAAAAGATTTAACAAATATTTATCACGCCACCATCATCTACAGAGGTTTGGAGGAAACAGTGTCATAGCGTGCAGACGCAACGCCATCACGCTTCATGACATGAAAACGGTCAAAAGCGTCCACAGCGATTTGGAAATGCCCTGTTGAAAACCAGCAATGATTTCAAACTGTCAGAGCCTGGAATAACCTGAATACCTGCCTGTCTTGTGATCACCTTTTGTGATGATTACAGTATATTTTTGTGTTTTTGCCACATGCCATTGTTCTGTATGCTTGTAAGTGCTGCATTAACAGTATGGTCACCGTTGTGCGATGTATGTATTGTTGTCAACGATTCAGCTTCAGCTGAACGCATGAATTTATTTGTCACTTTCCACGCACAATGTATAAAAAATCTTGATGTATGTCTCACAAATATTCCGAGGATTTTCCACCACCAAGCACATCACTGATGTTCCTTTTTATGAGTAATGTCTCACAGATATTCCAAAGATTCCCCAACACTAAGCACATCACTGATGTTCCCTGCCTTACCTTAGTATTCTGCTGACACCAGTGCACATATCAGTTCACATACTGAGCCCATACCATCATATCCTGTGCATATCCATCTTAGATCACAGCATGCCATTCGTTTTACAACAAAAAAAAAAACAGGCATGTTTGCAGGGCTAACTTACTAAACATCACCAGAGTTGCTGAACTTCTGGACACTGCACACATTTTGCCATTGAAACTCACCCAGCCTGGTATGACCTGATCCAACAAGGACAGAAAGCTTCATGCATTACTCATTTTATGGGGACAATTCTGCCTGGCTTCCAAGGCTGAATGCCACTCAACTGGGATTTGTAATCCAATGTGATCATGCCAAAAACATTATGCAATATTTAACCACACACAACCACAATTATCTGCAACAAGAAGAATTTCAAATCTTTTGCACAGCATGAATGATGTCAGCCTGCATCATATGCTTTACAGATCCTGACCTCAAATCACATTCTGACAGAAATACCAAAAATGATATAAATCATAAGGTGTTACAAAGATAGGATACCAGAATGCAGAACCTTAGGGCAATGCTGATAATTGTATAGATGTGGAACAAAATTAATGTGAAAAGCAGCACAATAAATAAACAAAATTAAATCACCAAATGACACAGAGATAATGCCTGTTCCTCCTCTTACTCTCATTCTCTTTTCAAACTAGGTGATAGCTTTCATATCTAATCACACTCCCCAACCATGAGACAGGGCCACAAGATCATCCCAAACACATCTTCCAAGCATAGACAGTATTGTCTTTCCATCCTGGGCAGCAGACCAGAAACACTGCAGCCCTATAGTAACAGTGGTCCACATGGCTGACTGGGTCACAACCAGTGACATAGCTGAGGGGCATGTGACAGGATGACCATTCCCTCCTGGAGGTCAAACAGGGACCCTGAGGTCACCAGCAATGTCAAGACAGGGGTTTTGTCAAGACAGCAATGTCAAGATGGTGTTCAAACAGTCAGGGACCCTGGGATGATTAGACCCTGGGATTTCTGATGGTCTTGACATGATTAGATGACATGATCTGATAGTCTTTGAATGATTAGACTGACAGGGATACTGAGATGGCCAAGGAGCAGAAGCTGTTGTGAGGATGAAGTGGCCAGGGGCCCTCAAACAGTCAGATGTCCTGGGACAATCAGGGTCCTGACACATCCATGAACTCTGCACAATCAGAAGCCCTGGTACAGCCAGAAACCCCAAATCAGTTGAGGGCCCAGAATGGTTGGGCCCAAGGACAGACATGAGCCCTGACAGCTGGCCATCCTAGGAAGATCCTGGGCCCAAGGATGGCTGAGGGCCCTAGGGCAGTCAAGAACCTGGGGATGGCTTGGGGTTGCACCATCATGGGCCCTAGGATGGTTGAGGGCCTTGGGATGGTCAAGGATCCAGGGATGGCCTGGGGTTGCACCAAAGATGCAACCCCAAGCCAGAGGGCAGTAAAGGATACTAGAGGCCACAGGCTCATAAAGGGTGCTATCAGACTTGGCTCTGCCTAACAAAGGTTATGTGACATGTCTTAATAGGTTACGATAAGTTAGGCTAGGATGGGATGATTTATATTAGGTATCTTGTTAACCTTGTTTATTATTCAAGTTTGATTATACTGATGATGTCATATGGCCCAAAATACCTAAACTTTGGAAAATGTCCCTTTCAAATTTGTTACCACGGAATCTCAGCAAAAACCAGGCAAGTGGTGCCACAGTCAGCAACAATGACACTGGAATCAGCAAATGGTGTGTTAATATTATGTGGTAATTTTTTCACATTCTTCATATTGGAATGATATTATCCAATGTTGAATCACAAGTATTTTCCTTGAAACCACCTGTTATATGATTTCTATGCCATTTATGCTACCTTGCTGGAAAATAGGCACTTGGAAATCTGTGGCTTGGCCCAATATAACATACTGGAACAGAGAAAAAATAACACCATAAGAAAAAACACCATACTGCCGAAGAGAAAAACCATTAATGCCATTTAAATGGGATACCTTATTACGTATCATGAATGAATTAGGACACTAAGAACTAGGTACACATCTGATCAAATCATGAGAATATATGTTACAGGGCAGTATTAAGCTTCTGGTGCACAAAAACTCAGCAGTTTTGCTGCAGTGCTCATCAAGACAAACATGCAAGGAAAGTGAAAATGGCACAGGTGCCAGAGCCTCACCATCTTTGCAAAGAATGAAAGCAAAAGCCAGCACCAGAGCATTCTGTTGGCATATGATCATACTTGATTGGTGTCAGTGGTCTTGATACCAATTTTGGCCCTTGTCTTCGCCCATTCAAACAACTCAACACGCCGCCAGCAAAAGATGACCCAAATTGCGCTTGCCGCGGAGGCTGCATAAACGGACATCCTTTGGTTTTCAAAATGTTTGAAATCCTGGTGGCCATGACTTCTACCCTAAACCCTCAAATGTATACCAGAACAACTGGGGCACCTTTATGGCGAAACAGTCGCGCTCACTGCGGTGAAACGACTTTCCGCCACGCAGAGCAGTCGGCCGTCTCACAACGCAGCGCGACCTGAGCGCGTACGCGAACCGCAATGTCTCCAACTGCTAACTCCCCTCCCTCAACAACAGTTCATTCAAGGGCGCCACGAGGCGGGTTACAGCCTTCAAGGTGACAACGTCAGCGAGGGTCTGGGAACGAGGGCTAGTATATGCTAGCGCCATCTAGATTCATGACGTCATCGGTGCTCAAGAGCTCTTCGGGTTTTCGTCTTTCATCGCATGGGCGTCGTTGTCCGAAAATTATGGTGAGGCTTAAGTCGCAGGTAGGGCTGCTATACTAAAGAACGTGCATTCTGCGACATATTTCGTTATATTGCCCGGTGACTTTGTAAAGGAGAACGTCTGGTGATGGATCCAGGAGCCAATTTCTGTAAATCAAAGCATAATGAAAAAGCTTGCATTTGATATTCATTCGAGCTAAGTTTTATCAGCTGACTCTTATCGGTTCTGGAGCAACGATTTATGACAGCATCCATCAAATTAGTCATAATTAGGACGACATCTGCGACGGCATCTGAGACTATGTTACGGCACAGATAATACCCCAAATCAGGGGTGTCGATTTGCATTCTTTCGAGGGGACTCTGGCCTACCCAATGTTAATTTGGGCCCCTCGAATGTTGGTTTGGGCCCCTCCAATATTTTCTGCCAGTTTTAAAGGGAATTGGGCAAAAATAACGAAAGAAACGGCCACAACAGATAAAAGATAGATAGAAAGTAAGGAATACGGCATAAAGTGATGTATGTATATTTCTATATATATATATATATATATATATATATATATATATATATATGGTGTGTGTGTGTGTGTGTGTGTGTGTATACCTATGCACATGGGACATGCACAATTTGTTATTTGAAAAATGGTAAGAAAAACTCAAAAATCTTCATTGATGAAAATAAAGTAGGCTAAATCCGTTGAGAAACTCCCATTTGGGAGGGGGGGGGGGTTATAGGTTGTCGGGCCGACCGCTCGGCCCACTCAGTCATTTACAGAAATTGACGCCCCTGTCCCGAATCCTCAGCACGCAAGGATCAAACGCCACTGAAACAAAGCTGTTGTCCAAATAAGTGAGTGTTACCGCAGTCCGCGGTGATCATTTGGTTTTTGTTTGGTTGATGATTTAACTGCGCTGTTTGCGGCAACCTTGTCTAACGTTTGTTTTTGAGTGTCACTTTGTTCGTGACTGGGAGGTGGCACCACTCCGGAAAATGTAACTATTTAATTTTCTTTGTGACTAAAATTTAACTATTGCAGCTGTTTTCTCTTTTGATTGATTGATTGCCCATGATTGCAGGTTTCTACGTAAATAAAAAGATTGTCTGAACCGTACACCGATCCTTAATTAGCCAAAAGGCCGGTACAGTCAAGATGTTTGACTTGGACTTCGCAGCTGGAAGATGGGGCGCGTCGTCTCGACCGCCCCGAGTGCGGACGGCCTGATTCGCACGGTAACTGTGCAGGTTGGCGAGTCGAGGTTCGTCCGGCCCGTGCACAAGCTGATCGTTCTCGTGGAAGCTCATAATGCTCCTCATGGGGAGCCACGTGGGCGTGTGGTTGCGCACTGATGCTCGGTGTGGTGGACGCGACGTGTACCGTGATATCCCGTTCCCCGTCGTGGTGGCAGGTACTCTGTGTAGTGGTCGGTGACCGCCGCGGATGGATGCGGCTAGTGCGTTCTGTGGACATGATGACCATGCTCAGGCAGGCCGCCTGGCGCCCAGGAGAACCGTTTGGGACCTGGCTGTAAGGACAGTGGAGTGTGCGTTCACGGGGAGCCACGTGGGGCTTCAGCGTGAGTAGGGCGGTGCCACGAGCGGTGGTCGTGCCGTGTCCGACTCGTTCTGAAATGTAAGTTCGTGTTACAGAATTTAGAGGAGCCATGTTACCGCAGTCCGCGGTGATCATTTTGTTTTTTTTTGGTTGATGATTTAAGTGCGCCGTTTGCGGCGACCTTGTCTAACTTTTGTTTTTGAGTGTCACTTTGTTCCTGACTGGGAGGCCGGCACCACTCCGGAAAATGTAACTATTTAATTTTCTTTTTGACTAAAATCTAACTATTGCAACTGTTTTCTCTTTTGATTGATTGATTGCCCATGACTGCTTGTTTCTACGTAAATAAAAAGATTGTCGGAATCGTACACCGATCCTTAATTAGCCCAAAGGCCGGTACAGTAGAAACAGTAGAAATAACATCCTCCAAGAGCACTCGATCAGTCTGAAAAGCAAACAGCAAACCGAAATGCAGAGAAACAGAAAGAGAAAGAAGAAAAGGATTGTTCTCAAAGCTTCATGCAACAAACTAGTGCAAGACCATGTGCTCAAGGAGGATCTGAAAGTGAAGTCCTGGAGGGCCTCACAGTTCTGATTAGTGATCAGATGAAATGTGCCCATCTGCCTACACTCGAACCAGAAATATTCAGAGGAGATGTGGGGAGGTTTTCTCTATGGATGAAGTCGTTTGAGACGTATATAGAAAGACAAACATCATCTCCAGTTGAGCGTCTTCATTTCTTGAATAGGTATACAGGAGGAGAAGCTAGAGATGCCATAGTAGGCTTCCTTCACCTGAGGACAGATGATGCCTATAACAAGGCAAAAGAAAAGTTGCTGGAAAGGTATGGAAACGAGTTCATCATGAGCAGCTCATACCGGCAGCGAATCAGAGTTTGGCCTGTCATCAGACCAGGAGATGGAAAAGCATTGCGGAACTTTTCAGACTTTCTCGAACAGTGTCTCGTAGCATCGAGTGCTGTGTGCCATCTGAAAGTTCTGGATGATCCTCATGAAAATGCCATGATGCTGAAGAAGCTGCCAAAGCACCTTGTGGATCGTTGGAAACGTGTCGTTGATGAGTGGCTCTATGAGTGTCAAAGTGGACCTGACTCACCAAACAGATATCCACCATTCCCTGCATTTGTGAAGTTCCTTAGCAAAGAAGCTCGCATCGCATGCGGCCCAGTGAATATTCAAGAAGCTGAGGTGACCACTGTGAAGGATGTGTCTAACAGAGGAAGAACATTTACCGGTAAAGCTAGAACATTCACATCAACAGCAGGAGTGAAAGCAGAAGGCCCAAGATCATCCAAACAGAGCAATACACAGCATTCAATGCAAGCCTCTCGACATGGATGCTTCCTTTGTTCTGGCAGTCACTTCATCGACAAGTGCGAGGCATACCTCAGGATGACGCTATCCGAAAGGCAAGCCGTCGTCAGGAAGCACGGCCTTTGTCGTGGATGCTTGAAAAGGGGACACATCTGGAGGATGTGTCAGAGGAAGCAAGAATGCGGTAAGTGTGGGCGACTTCATCCAACTTCCCTTCATGATGATGCTTTCTCGCATAGTGCTTTCTTGAGAAGTCCGGAACCATCTTTGGTCCCGACATTCCCAGCAAGGACTCCAGCCTTCCTCAGGCTACGTCCTTGCATGTGACCTCGGATGACAATGCAAACCCAACCTCGTCATGTTCCCATTCCATGATAGTTCCTGTGGAGCTGCATGTGAGGAACCGTCCAGAGCGTAAGATGCTGGTGTACGCCGTGCTGGACCCTCAGTCCGATGCATGTTTCATCTCTGAGTCCGTCCGTAAGACCCTGAAGGCGGATGGAAGATCAGTGTTACTAGAACTGAAGACCATCACGGGGCGTTCGGCAGTGAAGAGCGCAGTGATCGATGGTCTGGTAGTACAGGCAGTCAGCAGCGAGGAAGAAATCCAGCTCCCTGCATGTTATGTCCGAGATGAGATCCCAGCGGACAGATGTTCCATCCCGAGAAAGCATGCTGCCCAACAGTGGACTCACCTGGCAGTCTTAGCGGACCATCTCCCACCGTACTTTCCGTCGGCAGAAATTGGACTGTTGATCGGCACAAACTGTGCAAGAGCAATCAAGCCCCGGGAGGTGATTCCGGGACATGAAGACGACCCGTGGGCGGTGAAAACTGCCCTAGGATGGGGTATTGTAGGGCCTGTGGGAGGCTCTGAAGCAGGCACAGGTCCCTGTCGGTTCGTTGATACCGGCCAGGGTCAGCGCAAATTGCGTCACTTTGCGTTTAAGACGCAAGTGCATGTCACTCCCATGCAGATATCGCGCTTGCTGGAGGCTGACTTTACAGACACGGCTCCAGTAAAGGCGCTCTCCGTCGAGGACCAAACCTTCTTGATGAAGATGAAAGAAGGAATCCACCGTCGACCAGATGGGCATTATGAGATGCCACTCCCAATGAAGGATTGTAGAGCGACTCTTCCGAATAAGAGGACCATGGCGTTGAAACGTTTGCAAGGGTTGAAGTCGAAGCTCGTCCGTAACGGTGTCTACAGATGTCACTACCTGTCAGCCATGAAAGCCACTCTGGATAAAGGGTACGCAGAGCCTGTACCTCCTGGAGAGTCAGGGAAAGCTCGAAAGTAGTACATTCCTCACCACGGAGTATACCATCCCCAGAAACCTGACAAGCTGAGAGTTGTGTTCGGCTGTAGCGCCGAGTACCGTGGCCACGTGTTGAACTCGAACCTACTTCAAGGTCCGGACATGACGAACAGTCTGACCGGCATACTGTGCCGCTTCCGAAAAAATCCGGTAGCATTCACCTGCGACATAGAAGGGATGTTTAACCAAGTTGGTGTAAACATCGAAGACCGGAACTACCTTCGGTTTCTGTGGTGGAAAGATGGGTGCTTGGAGCAGGAGCCAAGTGAATACCGCATGACAACGCATCTCTTCGGTGCAACTTCCTCACCTGTCTGTGCCATGTTTGCGCTGAGAACGGCAGCGGACGACCATGAAGACATCTTTGGGAAGGAAGCAGCTGATTTCGTGAGAAACGACTTTTACATAGATGATGGGCTCACGTCGGTCAGCGATCCGGAGATGGCCATTCGGTTGATCGACAATGTTCGGAAGATGTGCGAACATGGTGGATTCAAGCTCCAGAAGTTCGTTTCCAACAGTCGTGATGTAGTGAAATCCATCCCTCTTGACCTTCGCTGTGCAGGGCTGCAAAATTTGGATGTAGGTCGCAGTGGCTTACCTGTTCAGCGGACCTTGGGCGTTGAATGGGACACAGAGGCTGATATGTTCCAATTCAGCGTCACTCGTAAGGACAGGAAGGTCAGTAGACGTGGCATTCTTTCAACTGTTAGTTCCGTCTTTGACCCGCTAGGGTTTATCTCGCCCTTCATTCTGACAGGGAAGTGCATCTTGAAAGGACTCTGTCAACAGGGTTATGGCTGGGACGAGGACGTGCCGGAGACAGTTGCAGATCGGTGGAACGAGTGGTTCTCCGATCTTCCTCTGCTCGCGAAGTTAAGATACCAAGATGTTTCATACCGGAGGGCCTCGGCTTCATCATGTCCGCCGAGCTGCATCACTTCTCAGACGCCAGTCTCATGGGGTACGGTCAGTGCAGCTATCTGCGTCTCATCGACGATGGTGGACAAGCCGTCTCAAGACTCGTAATGAGTAAGGCTAGGTTCACTCCGTCAAAGTCAGTGACAATTCCCAGACTTGAACTCACAGCAGCACTGCTCTCTGTGCAGGTGAGCTGCTTCCTGCGCAGAGAACTGAAGATCGAGAACCTTGAAGAATACTTCTGGACTGACAGCAGAGTTGTGCTGGGGTATATCTCGAACGAGGCGCGCAGATTTCACATCTTTGTTGCCAATAGGGTGCAGCAGATTAGAGACCGGACCATGCCGAGTCATTGGAGGTATATCGACACGAACTCCAATCCGGCGGATGCTGCATCACGAGGCCTGACGGCGACCCAGCTCGTCAGCAACGACCTCTGGTGGAAAGGCCCACCAGTCCTCTCAGATGCTGCTCCTATCCCTGAACAGGAGCTGCAGACATCGATCGACCCTGGAGACCCTGAAATCAAAAGATCAGGAGAAATGAAGACAAGATCGGTCTTCACCACAGCAGCGACGCAAAAGGGGAAATTCGCTAGTCTGCTGGAGAGACTACAGTACTTTTCTGATTGGCATCGTGCAAAAAGAGCCGTAGCGATATGTCGCAGGTACGCGGAGATCCTGAGGCGGCATGTGTCATCTGACAAAGCCTTTCCCCGCGACAGCGATCCTATCTCTGTAGAAGAGATTCGCAAAGCTGAGGTTGTTATCCTTACTGCTGTGCAACGTGAGGCATTCGCAGAGGAATTCAAAACTCTCAGGACAGAAACGGCTGCTGAAGCATGCCGCAAGCGGATGAACTGACGACAGACCAGAGCGTTGGCAAAGGGGAGTCCTCTGTATAGGCTAGACCCCTGTCTGAGGAAAGATGGCATCCTGTGCGTGGGCGGAAGACTGTCCAGAGCCAGTTTGTCTGTGGACCTGCTGCATCCAGTCATTCTGCCTCGTAAGAGCCATATTACTGGATTGATCATCGATCAGAGCCACCGAAAAACCCACCATGCCGGGGGGGTATGACACTCAGTGAACTTCGGACTTCTGGATACTGGGTGATCGCTGGAAGGAGCGCAGTAGGAAGTCACATTCTAAAATGTGTCCTTTGCAAGAAGATCCGAGGACATCCCGTTGTCCAGAAGATGTCTGATTTACCCAGTGATAGACTGGAAGAGGTACCACCGTTCACCTACAGTGCTGTGGATTACTTCGGACCCTTTCTCGTGAAAGAACGAAGAAGTCTCGTAAAGCGATGGGGAGTGCTGTTCACGTGTATGTCGTCGCGAGCGGTGCATATTGAGACTGCAAATACTCTTACCACAGACGCGTTCCTCAACGCGTATCGCCGATTCGTGGCACGGAGAGGACCGGTTCGGCAGCTCCGATCGGACCAAGGGACCAACTTTATCGGTGGTGAACGAGCCCTGGAGGCCGCACCAGAAGAAATGGGCGATGCGAATTCTGTAGAATTCGACAAGAACTGCTCAAAGAAAACTGCGACCTCGTAGAGTTTCGCATGAACCCACCTAGTGGAAGCCACATGGGTGGTGTATGGGAGAGGACGATTCGAACAGCCAAGTCGGTCCTGGCTGCTTTGTTGGCGGCGCATCACGAACAGCTAGATGACGAGCTGCTGCGCACATTTTTGCAGAAGTCGAGGCTGTTATCAATGGTCGACCATTGACGACCTGCGGGATGAATCCTGTAGATAAGCTAGAACCACTGACCCCTAACCAACTACTAACTCAAAAGTCGCGTGTAGTGCTTCCTCCCCCAGGCAAGTTTCAGAGCCCGGACCTGTACAGCCGTCGGCGATGGCGGCGTGTTCAGCATCTGACGGACATCTTCTGGAGCCGTTGGAGAGCGGAGTTTTTGCCTACACTTCAGCAGCGGCGCAAGTGGACGCGGCGTCTGCCGGACCTGCGGGATAGCGACGTCGTCCTTGTGATGGATCCTGACGTTCCACGCGGCAGCTGGAAGATGGGGCGCGTCGTCTCGACCGCCCCGAGTGCGGACGGCCTGATTCGCACGGTAACTGTGCAGGTTGGCGAGTCGAGGCTCGTCCGGCCCGTGCACAAGCTGATCGTTCTCCTGGAAGCTCATAATGCTCCTCATGGGGAGCCACGTGGGCGCGTGGCTGCGGACTGATGCTCGGTGTGGTGGACGCGACGTGTACCGTGATATTCCGTCCCCGTCGTGGTGGCAGATACTCTGTGTAGTGGTCGGTGACCGCCGCGGAGGATGCGGCTGGTGCGTTCTGTGGACATGATGACCATACTCAGGCAGGCCGCCTGGCGTCCCAGGAGAACCGTTTGGGACCTGGCTGTAAGGACAGTGGAGTGTGCGTTCACGGGGAGCCACGTGGGGCTTCAGTGTGAGTAGGGCGGTGCCACGAGCGGTGGTCGTGCCGTATCCGACTCGTTCTGAAATGTAAATTCGTGTTACAGAATTTAGAGGAGCCATGTTACCGCAGTCCGCGGTGATCATTTTGTTTTTTTTTGGTTGATGATTTAAGTGCGCCGTTTGCGGCGACCTTGTCTAACGTTTGTTTTTGAGTGTCACTTTGTTCCTGACTGGAAGGCCGGCACCACTCCGGAAAATGTAACTATTTAATTTTCTTTGTGACTAAAATCTAACTATTGCAACTGGTTTCTCTTTTGATTGATTGATTGCCCATGATTGCAGGTTTCTACGTAAATAAAAAGATTGTCTGAACCGTACACCGATCCTTAATTAGCCAAAAGGCCGGTACAGTGAGCGTTAAACTGGATTCAGTTACCATGGCGTAGGGGAGAGTGGGAGAGCGCCCTCCCCCGAAACTTTGATCGAGTTTGCGTTTCTGTTCTTTGAAGTACTGAGGCGATTTGTTTACCAGCTGGAACACCAGACGTGCAGATAATTAAAGCATGTTCTAGTCCGCTCGAATGCTTTTATATATGGTATATTGACCATTTCCAAAAACACTCCAAAGGATGCGATTGGCAAAATGCGTGGTTAACTGCGCCCCGGAGATGGCGCATTTAATAACTAAATGCGCCCACCCTGGCGCAATTATCATTCACCCTCTATCATAGGAATATAATGTGTACTCGTATCGCATGTGGGGAAGGTATGATGTTGGTGAAACGATGAGTCGTTTCATATCGGTATAGCAGTTCTTTATAGGAAAACGTGGGTAAATTGGGCTCAGCGTGAAGTTAAACGAACATGTTCTCATTCTCTGAACTCTAGGGTATGTACCTGTCATGCATTTAAATATCATCATCATTTGTGTGTCCGTCAGGCTTAGCTTGGTCGACTTCCCCTCAACCTACTTTTGTGCCTTAAATGTGTAACAACTGGGTTTAAAAATCGATCTTGCGTCACGTGTCACGCCCTCACTGGGTATCGAATGGGGTCTCCACTCAGTACTGCACACCGTCTCCTAGGTAGATATATCAGTGCGGGCTACGCAGATTTTAGCTGACTCACATTCCATTCAGTCTGCACAGCTCGTCAAAAGCAAAGACGACTTATCGACTGATAGACATGGCCACTTGTTCAAAACAGTGTGCTGGACGATGACGGTATCACATGCTGCGGACAACACGTTATACCAAACTCCGATCAAGCTAAACTGAGGTTGAACTGATCTGCCAGGGAAAGAAAACTGTACCAACGAACTGAAGCATGATGCCAGCCAAGCAACTAACCATTCACTTCGCAGACATGAAACTTCAACGTCTTTCACGAAAAGCACGCCCCTCTACATGGAACCAGAAAAATACAGCGCATGCAGCAATCACAAGCAGAAATCACACTCAAATCCCGCAGGTGTCATGCCACTGATACATGCCTCGTGTGCCCACGCCCCGCATTTGATGCACTGATACCATAACTCTCCTTTACTGAACATGCCGTCCCCACAGTAATGACGCGTATCTTCTGTCATATCTTTTGCCTTTGTTTTTTTTTCACTCACGAGCCTCTTCTTGGTGTTTTCGTCTCTCTTTTTCGGTGCCTGCGGCTTGTTGTAGGTCATCTTGGATTTGCTGCGTTTTTTCTCATTTTTCCCCATCAGCTTGCGTTTCACTAGCGAGCTTGTTATTATCTCAGATCGTTGGCTCTTCATCCGCCTCTTTATTTCTCTTTGAGGTGGTGATGGTATCACCAAAATATCCGATAGAATGGGTGCTGCGTTTAGCTCCTCTGTTTCCCTATTCGTCGCGCCTGGCTATGGTACGTGTTTTTTGCGCGCGCGCCTAGAAGCATCTCCAGGACGACGTCGACCACCTCGCTTTTCTTTTCAGCTGCAGCATGTTCAGACCAGCCGTTTGCGTCTGGGATGGGTCCTGGATGTGCAGCGTCCGCGTCTGGATCATACACTTGGGGACAGGCCTTCACCGTAGCACCACCCTCTATGTTGTTTTCGCCTGTGGTAGGTCCCGGACGCACGACACCTCCGTCCGGGTCGTCCGGTTGGGGACAGGCCTCCACCTCAGCCCCATCTTCTCACCCCTCGGCCTTATTACCATCTCCCAGACTGTCAGCAGGCACGTGGGACGCAGCGATGAACCCCTCTGGAGCGAACACATTTGGGTCCAGTGGTACGATACCGGCCGCTCCGAGCCAACTGTCTTCCCCGCTGAGGTGACCAGCAGGTACGCCTTGCCGAACAGCCGACTGATCTCACGCAGCATGACCCTCTGGCTTGCATTCTTCTTCATAAGTGTATACATCTCCTCCTTGCATCAGGTTTTCAAGGGGTTATATACGGCAATGCCGAGAGGCTGTCGGTTGTGCGACGTGTGCGGTGGTATGGTCAGCATGTCGATGCCATTCTCCTGGCAGACGCGCAGGGCTTCGAGCGACACGCGGCTGGTAGGACTGTCCATGATCAAAAGCGTTGTTTTGATCCGACGACCCCGTTTCACGCACAAAGTGCTTCAGCCAGGACACAGACGTATCGCGTGTAGCCCAGCCGCTGTCCGTGGCTTCACTGTTCCAGGCGGAGCACGTCTTTAACCCTATTCCCGGAGGGCTAGACGGTGCGGTCGATTCCCGGCGGCGGGGGGCCGATTCGGCCTCCCCCCCGAGATCTCGAGAACTACTGGTCCGATTTCATCGCAACAAACGGCAATCGATTTGCCGTGACGTGAACTACATTTTTATGAAAAGAGGTTTTCAAAATTTTAAACTTGGTAGATACCGGGAGGCAAAAATGTAAAAATAGGGGGGGGGACTTTTGGACTCCTTATAACTCCCTTGTTTATGAACCGATTTCAATGAAACTGGCATGAATCGAGAGATTATGGATAGGGCTTTTACCATGGGTACACAAATCTGAATCTTTGAGATAATTCATGGACGTTCACAGGGTTTCAAAAATAGGAGGATTAATTTTCTAACAACTGAATGATCAAAAAAGATAAAAAACACTTTTTTGGCTTTTGCTGGTCATGCTATACTAAAGACGTACAAACCACATTACAATGTTTGTATAATGTTAGCATAGGCGGTGCCAGGGACATGAAAAAGGGAAACTGTCATGGTCACACGTTCTTCCGATCAACTTGTGACGTTTCACCTTAAATGACCTCCAGTAACCTTGGGGTCACCTGGAATGATCTCGTGTGCATTTGATATTATTTGTAAACGTTTCCAATCATTCGAATTTACTCTATTCCAAAAATTTCATTTTATGGCTATTGCGATATAGGGTACGCACACTGACATTTCAGGTCATAGCTCCGTGACCCGACCTGATATCAAGCTGAAACTTGGTACACAAGTAGAGGGCACCCTTCTACGTCATATATATTCTGGGTTTTGTATTTGAAAAAAACGGCGCCGAAATTATTGCGAAAAAAGTAATTTTAACTTTGGACCTTGACTCGACCTTGTAAAGTGACCTTAGATAAACAAAATTTTGCACATTCTACATAAAGTTTTAAGTTATTCACTGTGATATTCGCTTTTTTAAACCAAATAAATTTTAAAAAAAAAAAAAATTTTTTTATTTAAAAAATAAAAAA
Source organism: Capitulum mitella (assembly GCA_030062745.1). Lineage (NCBI taxonomy): Eukaryota > Metazoa > Arthropoda > Thecostraca > Pollicipedomorpha > Pollicipedidae > Capitulum > Capitulum mitella. The sequence goes on from CP099842.1 coordinate 445,782, forward strand.
AAACCCCCAATAAGGTTAACTGCTCGCTGTGATACACTTCCTGGAGAAGATGACCTGGGGTAACACAAACCCCCTGCGGCGTTACAACAACACACAGCTGTGATGTTCTTGTCAATTGTCAATTCGTGTCAATTCTTGACACGTTCTTGTGATGAACGTGTCAAGGCCACGTTCAGCGCTTGACACCACACATACTTGGCGAGTTCCGTTCTCTGCTAGGTATTCTTGAGGCGGCGTTACCGTGAGCGCAGCTGTTTCATCCATGCTGAAGATTCTTGATGCCGAATACTTGTTTTTAGTCGTCAGCGAGGTCGGATTTTCGAAGACCCGATCCACTTCGGACTTCCGCAAGGCTCCGAGGCGTCATATGCTTGTCAGCTCAGGAGACCGCACTGCATTTGCAGAATGCCTACCCAAAACCTCCTGAGCCAGTACGGCCTTGCCAGGCACGATGCTCGGTCGAATGTATGTTTTAAGTTCACGTGCTCAGCGAGATGAAATGCGAGTATTCTGAGTTCGATTCTCTTGATGCCGCAGAAAATTCGCGACATTTTGAGGACGTATTCTATGAGCGTTGTCTCGTAGGCAGCAGGAAACACTGCGTTCCTCCTCTCCTTTGTGGACTTGGTGGGTGCCCTCTGGCGTTCCGCACCCTGCAGGAGACGTATGGTCGCGGAGGGTGGAGCGAGGATTTTTTTTTTGAGAAAAAAAAACAGTTGAAAGTGTATAAAGGTTATTTGATAAGTATGGCTGCAGAATGGCAAGTATCACATAGGGCAACTTCCTTCAAGCATGCCCGCTTGGCAGTCACCACTTTCTACACCTAATTTCACAAATTCCGTTTTCCGGCCTTAAGCCACACCAATTTTTGAGTCAGTCATTCATGATATCGTTGTGACATGTATCTACTTGCACTTAGTTCTGAGGCAAATTTGGTAAACGAAAGGGGCGGAAGTCAGACGTTCAGAGTTGGAAAATATACATATGCGATGGATCCTAGCTTTTTCGGGGACATTCTATAGTTTGCTGGAGACATGGCAAGTAAAGAACGAAATCCAGATCTGAATGACACCACCCGCCTGCACACCTTGCACGTCTGCTGACAGACATGCCCGCCTTCACTACCGCCATGGCGGATTGTAAGCTGTGCAGATTCCAGGAAAGCGTAGGTCTGCTCACCTTGATCTGAGGGTAAAGGGAGACGTAGGTGCTAAGATCGTAGGTGCTAAGATCGTAGGTCGCTGTGGAGGGACGTGCGGGTCAGGACTCAGGTACGTTAGAATCGACTCTTTTCTGTCATGTTCCTTGAAAATTCACGATGTGTTAATATTCTCAGCTAGCCATTTACTTTCAGCCTCTACTGCGAACAGAAAAGGCAGGCGATTCCACAACAACCACATTACACACCTGCCAATGGCGCCAGTTGCGCCCACCTGGCGTATCTGCCCCGGGAGCATTTAGCTTGAAGACCATTTTCACGCAACAAACAACACTGACGAACGATGGCACAATGGTGGGAGAGTATTCTCCAAAAATCATAGAGAACTTCCTCTTCATTCCAACAAGCACCCTTCGCACATGCCGAGTAAACTACAACTTTATTTAATGCATACCACTGGTGGTTGCTCAAAAAAAAAATGGGAAAAATGAAACGAAAGCCAAAGGAATACATGGCCGACCTTACCGGAAATGAAAGGGGACGCTGTAGTGGTGACCGATGCAGATTTACCTAGAGGCGGTCAACATATTTAATATCTTGGTGGAAATCATCGTGGGAACAATTAGTTTCGGGGGCGCAGATCACACACTCTCTTTTGTAGTATCTTTGACTTATACTCCTTATCCTTTATATCCTCAATTATCTTTGACTTAAACTCAGGTCAATACTTGACCTCCTAAGTGATGTATCCGAAGACGTTTCATTTTCCGTTTCCGTCCTCTGGCCAAAGATCATTTATGCAAGGTCTTAAAAGCATGTACTGCGCAGGAACATTTTTAACTTTCGCCGGACGGCGACGCCCCCCCCCCCGCCCCAAACAGTGCTCCAGAGATCACGGTAATACGACGCACGACAGTGCCGTGAAATTTCGCATGGGTGACATCGTACATTTTTTGGAAAAAGAGTGATTCCATGTCATTCCAGGTCACCAAGCTATGATGTCATTACTGAAGGCTTGCAGGGCGATTTTTAATTAAATATCGATGTCTACTGTCTTAGGGCATAAACGACAGGTGACGGGCATGAAACTGGTTCCGAATGGTTTCCCACATGCGAACAGGTCACTTAACTCAGGTCAATGACCTTGTCAAGGCCAAACGTGATCAGTGACCCAAGACGACATTTTTTGGACTTCGAACGCCCGTAATCCCGTTTTGGCACTAAATATGCCAAATGAGACAATATTTTGCCTATCTGACCTCAAAGGCATCATTTTTAACTCTGGAAAACTGACTTATAGTTCCAAAGCATAAAGTTTGACCTGACCTAGAAGGTCGCTGATGGTCGCAGAACCCCTCTCGACGCTTCCATGGTCGAGAGGGGTACTGTTGGTTTCCATAGGCACACAGCTATCAACTGCTTTTTGGCCCGTGGCACTTCCTTAATTAGGTGCCAAATGACGAGGGGGTGCCTATCATCCCCTTCGTCACCGGTGCTAGTGAAAATCCCTCCCGTCCGGCAAGGACCAGGCCCCTTTTGGGATCATTTCTTTTCACGTAACACCAAAGGGGTAATGCTAAAGTTTCCTGAAGTTCCTAGGGATGTCACCTTTCCTTGCCTATGGGTTCTTATATGTCCATGGCCTTAACCCAAAAGATGACCACTTGACGACGAACTCAGGTAGAAGCCTCTGGTACCGTTTGTCGCCCTGACCACGTCTTCTGCGAGTCATCACGACCCGTTCATGTGAAAGCCAGGGCATCAAAGATCACAAAGGAAAAGTCACTGTCAGAGTCAAACGATGGACTTTTTACCGGGTCAGTACTCTTAATATAAAGTTATAATAAGTTTGGTAAATTGATGTGCATATAAGCGGGTCGCAACGACTTGCAAATGATGCAACCGAACAAAAATCGGGACGGGAGATTTTGACTTAAGTTCAAGGTGACATGGTGACCTCTATCGGGCTAAATGCTTCACAAACGATCCAACTGATACCGGCTTTCATGTGAACGGGTCCGACCATTCGCAAAATCCAGGATCAGGGAGTGAAAAAGACCACATATTTTCACCTAAATGTAAGGCAGATAGTAACTAGAACGGTATTTCAACTACACTGTCAACGATCGATCTCAGTAATAGCTTTCGTTTAAGTGGTAGTTTTTTGTTTGGACGTCTGTTGGTTTAGGCATTCTACGTCGACGCGAAAACCTTCGTGGAAGATCGACTTAATCTGAAATCCTTTGGCTCAATGGCAAGGTCAGGTCAGCAGGACCTATATACCTATATACCTACATATACATGTATATGCGTAAATACCATACAGAACACTGCTTAAATGATTGCCGACACCCTGCCTGTGAATGGGTTGCGAAGACTCGCAGAAGTCATGAACAGGGCAAGAGCGGCACCAGAGAATTGGACCTGAGTTCAAGGTAGAATAACGATTTACATCGGAAACAAATTCTATTCGTACACGATTTTCAACACTGGCATTCATATGCATGGGTCGCAGCGACTCGTAAAAGTCGTGATTGGGGCGAAAAACGATACCGAAGGATTCAGTCACCAACTGTCATCAGTTATCATCGATATTCACCAACCATCGTTCAGTCAAGATGAAGGTCAAACGGTGACCCTTCCCGGATTGAGCCTCGGACGTAAATGCTCTTGGTCTCTGGGATTTTGCCTTTCATATGAAAGGGTCCCGACGGCTGACAAATATTGCGATCTGGGCCAAAATCGCATCGGAGATTTCAACGGGAGGCCATTGTCAAACAGTTGCCTATAGCTCGAAAATCGTTCTCAGCCATTGATCGGAGATGTTGTTGCAAATTTCACGAATGTCTCGAAAAAATGTACGCGCGCAGTGTTCGGCCTGTATCGCCTTCTATGATGTCTGGATCAAGGTTACCCTCCAGGCAGGGGCGTAGCCAAGAGGAGCCAAGGAAGCCAGTACATCCCCTCTTCCCCATGGGGTGGAAAACTGAACGTTTCTTTCCGCATTACAAAAATAAAAATAAACAAAAGTTCCATGAACTCGAAAATAAAGTAGCCTTATTTCGAGAGGTTTTTGGTGTCGTCTGACGAAAGAGTGCACGTGCATGTTTCGTGTCTTCTCGTCTGAGCCTGGGAGCTGACCGGATGATTCCAGAAACCGATACCGTGTCTTTAGTTCGAATGTAAGCAAGTCGCGCGTCATCTGAGGCAGGACGTATTGTGACATGTTAATCCGAATGGACACCCACTTCACTGAAATGGACACCTAGTAACGCGAAGATAGGGAACCAGTCACAGATGACCTGGGAGACAGGTATCGACAATGGTTCACCGACCGCTAGCTAAATAATACTTTGGAACACAGATACCAGTCCCGGTTGACACGAGTGCATTTCTTTCTCCATGGTGGCGTCCTGCATGAAAACCTCCGTCTTGAAGTCGATGAAGATAAAATGAAGATATGCAAACTTCCTTGGGTAATGCGGTAGCACCTACCTCTGCGGATGCAGCTTGGAACTTCTACTTTAGGTTATACGTTATAGTCTGAATAATGCTGCTGGTTTTTGAAGACCTCACGGAAAGCAGGAATAATTATTTGATGAGAAGTGCCAAGAAAGGTTGGACAGTATGCAAAGTTTATGTCACGTTCCGAAACTTGCCTGCTGTGTACATTAGCACAGGTCGATGCAGCAACATACGGCGTGTTCATCGATCGGTGGACTGCAACTTTAGTTACCTGCATCGATCCACCGCCAAGACGACACGCAAACAAATATGGAGCGGCGGCGCAATGGATACATGAACGATGGAACGGGTCAACCCTCGACAACGGCGAGCGACGCACCAATGCGAACGCTCTCATTCTTGAGGTGTACAAGTGTAAGAAATTTTCGCCTTCAGGAGCAAGCCAAACAACGGTCATCGATTATTGGCATCAGCAGTGCACTCAGTCGGAGGTCCTTCGAACAAACAATTAATAATAGCGATTTTAGCTTGCACCAACTACATCATCATTTGACGCCCATGGACGATCAGCTCATGTTGTTGCAAGAGTTTGCGGTGGACAGAACAAAATGAATTTCAGACCCTACTGGACGGTTCAGAGCCGTGCTCAGGCAAATGATGTCGGCACAAAGAGGCACTCGGGTCTCCCAATTGTATCAGTTAACGTCGCCAGTTACCAGGTGGCCAGCGCATTAACTTGGGGAAGACGTCATTGGCCCGTCCTTAATGGCAAAACAAGGATGCTTTTCATCAGCTTTAATTCGTTTTTTGCAAAACCTGCCATGAAACAGACACTGTTCGTATGCCCATACAGCGGAATCCCGACTCTTTTCTTGAAATTCCTAGTCACTGCCTTCGGGGTCTTGTAAATTTCCGCACTCCCCCCTCCCGAAAACTGAACGCCTTGATCCGCCTCTGGCTGCCCGCACCACGATGCCCATTGGAAATCGAACTGACGCAAGCTTCGGCTGCGACGTCGAGGGCTTCACTCAGAAGACGATAAGCTCTGGACGACAGCGGCGGTTTATCGGAGCAGCGGTAGACGAAGCGGTGGCGTGGGTGTCCGACAGAAGCCGTCCGCCCGCCACCGGGCTCGACGGCGGAGGTCCCGGGTTCGAGCCCGCACAGCCGGCAACGGCCAGAGCTGCCAGCTGCCTGCTCGAAATCCCCTCAGCCTGCGCCGCGGTCGGAGGGCGCCGAGGCGAGCGCCGGCCCTCTCGTCCACCCGACGTCCTGCCAGGAGGCGGCCGCAGCCCAAGGTGACGTCAGACCGCCCGGGGACTCACCGGCCAGGCGTCATGCCGTCTGACCGGCCGTGTGGGCACGTTCCTCTGCTGCTGCGGGCCTTCGCCTCCCTGTTCTGTCTGGCCGTGGTCGGCTACCAGTCCCTGAAGCTGGTGGGCCACTACTTGGAGGAGCCCACGGCCACGTCAGTGTCCAAAACGCCGAGCAGGGACATGCCGGCCCCGTCCATCACCTTTTGCGCGCTGGGAAGGCCGTTGGCTTTCGAGGATGTCCCGCTGAACGCCACTACGATGACTGACTGGCTCTGGGCCAACACTGTCACCGTTAAGGAGATGATCATCGCTTGCGCGGCCGACTGCTACCCATTGGGAAGGGAAGATGGCAGGTTATTCCACGTTGCTATCGGTTTATGGCACTCCTGGCCTGTGGACCGTGTCTTCACCACGTGCCACACGTTCACACCGAATGTCAGCTTGACGGCAATAATGAACATCTCGCAGAAACCTAGTAGGTCAGAGGTTCGAGTAAATAACGATCTGCTTCTTTCAGTGACGCTTCGACATTATTACGGCACATATTCAAAGTGGGCCGGCGCACCCCTCTCCGTCCACGTTTTCTTCCATCCTCGGCGTACGGCGATGGTGGCGAACCCCGGCTTTCCTGGTTTCCAGCCGGACAGCCACATAGCCGTTGTACCAAACCAGCAGGTCGTAGTCCGTCTGAGGTCCGAGGTCTCCCAGTGCGAGTCACTGAACAGGGCGCCCTGTCAGGACAGCGCCGGATACAGCCAGCTCGAGTGCCTGACGCACTGCTTCTTCTCGCTGCGCGCCGCCCGCTACGGCTGTCGCAGCTCGCAGATGGCCGCCACGCACCCGGACCTGGAGGAGTGCCGCACGCCGGAGCCGTTCCGGATGACGATGAGCCCCGCCGAGGAGGCGGCCTGCCGCTGTCCGCGCGCCTGCCGCGAGCTGACCTACAAGGCCACCGTGGAGGAACGGTTCGCCCCTGGCGGACTATATCATCAGATGGCCATGACCCAGATAACCGTGAGGGTGGACCGTTTCCCGCAGACGATCATCACAGAGACGGCCACCTACCGTCTGGTGGACCTGATCAGCGAGATCGGCGGCTACATCGGCCTGCTGGTCGGCGTGTCGCTGCTGTCGCTGCTCCAGCTGTTGGTCGACGTGGTGGAGCGCGCGCACGCCTGGTACCTGCGGGACCGCGCCCGTCTGTTGGCCGGCCGCTGAGCTGGTCCGCCTCCTGCCTCCTGCTGGCTGAACTGTTACCCTTCTCCTGCCGATCAGCGACGGAGCTGATCGTCTTGTCCTGCTGACCAGCGGCTGAGGTGGTGTCCGCCTGCTGACACGAGGCTTAGCTGGTCTCCTCCTGCTGTCCAGAGGCGTAGCTGGTCTCTGCCTGCTGACCACCGGCTGAGTTGCTCTGCTTCCCCTGATGATCAGTAGCTGAGCTGACCCGCTTCTGTTGACGAGCGACGGAACTGGCTTTCTCCTGCTGGTGAACGACTGATTAGACCTCCTTTCTGCTGACGGGTTGAGATGAACGATTTATTTTGATGACCAACTCTCGGTATGTCTTCTTTTGCACAGTGCCTGGGCGGGTTTCATGTTGACCTTGGCTGAGCTGGTCTTTTCTCATGTTGGCGAGTGGTTTGGTCGGGCTGACCAGCCACTGAGCTGGCCTTCTTGTCCTGGCCATTGGCTGAGGTGGTCTCCTCACCAGCGGCTAAGCTGGTCTTCTCCAGTGAACCAGCAGCCGCGGTGGTTATCTTCTCGTGCTGAGCAATGACTGAGCTAGTTTTCCATCCTGCTGACCAGTGACTGAATCTTCTTGCCGGCGGGTTGAGCACAACAGTTTCTTTCGCTGCCCAGTGTCCAGCACGTCTTCTGCTGAACTGCAGCTGAACTGGTTTTTGTTTTTCTCCTGATCAGCGAGACTGCCTTCTTCTTTTCTTCTCCTTAGCGACTGGGTTGTTTTCCTGTGATCAATGCCTGATCTCACAAACCGATTGACGTACTTAATTTTCTAAAGACGTATGTTTTCGCTGTATATATATATATATATATATATATATATATATATAATATATACATTTTTTGTTTATCTGCGTGAGTGTGTGCTTTCACTTTTAATTTTTGGGTGAATCGATTCACGGCTGATTCGTCGTACACGTATACGATTTTAATGTTGACTCAGTTCGATTCAGAATCAGGCACAAGCCTGGTCTGCGGCTGGTTGCCAAGCAAACGTAATTCATGCCGCCGAATGAGGAGGCCCCTTGAAGTCGGGGCCCACCAGTCGAAAGTCTAGCAGCTCAGCGACCCTTAGGAAAATCCTCCGTACACCGTTGATGTTTACGAGCGCTTGTATTACTTTAGTAAAGAGAGGCATCTTCATGCCCCAATGTGAGTGACGCGCTTTTCGCATAGTGCTTAATGTTCCATGTAATAACCAGTAGCTGACTCTGTTTCTCCCGATTGTCGAAGTACGAGTCCAGTCGCACTGGTCAGAGTCAGAAGCCGTCGGTTTAATCATATTATTTGGTATCGGTTCCAAATACCTGAATTCATCATTAGTGCGTCAAGTTGACACGTCGGCGGTCGTTGATATTTTTAATATGTATATGTTGATATGTGTGTTATGTGTGATGTTGCTGTATGTTGTTGATATGTGTTATATTGTTATATGTTGTTCGTATGTGTGCTGATATGTGTGCGATATGTGCTTAAGTGTTTGTATGTTTGCGTTAATATTTGTATATGTCATCTCAGTGTTTTATGTGGGTGATATTCGGAATCACGATCTTTGGACAACAGACGTTTTTCACTGGCTCGGATCACAACATACGATCGCCTAACTGCGGGCAATAGCTCATTTCACGCGGAAACCTAACGTGTCGACATGAACGCCGCCGCCGTGCAGCAGTCAGTGCGTCAGTTGCCATCAGTCCCCTGGCCTCATGTCTGGCACCGGAGCCACACGAAACTGTCTTGGTCGGACATTGGTCGAAAAGGGAGAAGAGTCCCAAAAACTAAACCAGAAAATGTCATCGCTTGAAAAGAAAGGACACTCAGCTGCATGTCCTGCTTCGAAATATAACCCCTGCCAGATGGTCAGACGCTGGAGACGTGGAAGCCGTCGTGTGGTGTCCAAAATAGTCCGAATCACTATATGTGAGTTTTGGTGCAGCTGTGTTAGCTCTCTATTACACCTGATTTTCAAAATGTGCTTTTGCAGTTGCTTAGTATGCTCTTGAGCATACTTAATTGCACAAGAGTAGCACAATAAGTCTCGTTTTAAAAAAGACCACCCATATGGAAGTCAAATGCAGCGCAACAGAGTCTTGCTATGAAGCCGTATTCATCACAGCATAAATTGTAGGAGCCTATGCTAGTGTTGTTTCTATGTCATTTTGTTCATGACAAATACGATTTTTTTTAACAACCGTTGTCTTATGCGACGCGATATGGAGAGAACATACGACGATATTTACGACCATGGCATCCATAACCAAGAATGCGATTTTTGTTTGGTTTCTGAAACCGAAATGCAGCGTTTGCTGCTTTCTTGCGTCTGAAGCCGTTCGGGCAAAAGAAAACCATGCAAACGTTGCGCCCGGGCTTATGTAGCGAATAAGCTGCATTTCCTTATCAAGTGACATTCAGGCAGCTGCTTTAAGGAACAATTCAGTTCCTTCTTCGAACCGGGAAACGCTGTCGCGTGTTGCTGCAGCGACTGAATAGCATCGCGACGTACGGTTACCTCCCCTGCACGGGCTGCAGTAATGATGAGAATCCTCCTCAATAATGACGAAGAACGGGAAGAAATGTAGTTCTGTAAAAGCGTGTCCTGCCGCAGGAAGCCTTGACGATGGAGAACTAAGTGCAGGCCCATGTTCATCAGTTCCGGCGATTTTGGAGAGCAAAGGTGTGAGTTAAATGGGACAAGGATCCGAAAAAGATTTCAATCCTGAGCGGTCCGAAGCGCGCTTTGGACGGCTCCTGTGACGTTACATAGGAAATGTCCTGCGGGGTCCGTACCAGACGCACCCAAGGACGACAGTGCCACATGATCTTGCCGCTTGTTTTGCTGTCGCTCCATTTCAGTGACACGCCAGTGCTGCGGGATGGCGATAGTGCGCTGTATGTGACAACGCCAGTGCTGCGGGATGGCGATAGTGCGCTGTATGTGACAACGCCAGTGCTGCGGGATGGCGATAGTGCGCTGTATGTGACAACGCCAGTGCTGCGGGATGGCGATAGTGTGCTGTATGTGACAACGCCAGTGCTGCGGGATGACGATAGTGTGCTGTATGTGACAACGCTAGTGCTGCGGGATGGCGATAGTGCGCTGTATGTGACAACGCCAGTGCTGCGGGATGGCGATAGTGTGCTGTATGTGACAACGCCAGTGCTGCGGGATGGCGATAGTGTGCTGTATGTGACAACGCCAGTGCTGCGGGATGGCGATAGTGTGCTGTATGTGACAACGCTAGTGCTGCGGGATGGCGATAGTGCGCTGTATGTGACAACGCCAGTGCTGCGGGATGGCGATAGTGTGCTGTATGTGACAACGCCAGTGCTGCGGGATGACGATAGTGTGCTGTATGTGACAACGCTAGTGCTGCGGGATGGCGATAGTGCGCTGTATGTGACAACGCCAGTGCTGCGGGATGGCGATAGTGTGCTGTATGTGACAACGCCAGTGCTGCGGGATGACGATAGTGTGCTGTATGTGACAACGCTAGTGCTGCGGGATGGCGATAGTGCGCTGTACGTGACAACGCCAGGCGGGATGGCGATAGTGTGCTGTATGGACAACGCCAGTGCTGCGGGATGACGATAGTGTGCTGTATGTGACAACGCTAGTGCTGCGGGATGGCGATAGTGCGCTGTATGTGACAACGCTAGTGCTGCGGGATGGCGATAGTGCGCTGTATGTGACAACGCCAGTGCTGCGGGATGGCGATAGTGCGCTGTATGTGACAACGCTAGTGCTGCGGGATGGCGATAGTGCGCTGTATGTGACAACGCCAGTACTGCGGGATGGCGATAGTGCGCTGTATGTGACAACGCCAGGAGAATGTAGATGCAGACCATCGACGCAGACCACCCATGATCTAAAACAAGACCATTGTGAGTAAAGATATTTGGCTTCAGTTTTTCAAGCATCGTGTCAAGTTGCACCATGAAACCAGTTGCGATTGCCACCTAAAGACTTGGCGAAAATACGAACATTTGGGCACATTTCGCTAAACTGCAAAACGTTCATACGGAGTTCTACGCGACATAATAGGTATGTATGCGTAAAACAAAATGCGTAAATGACATCTTTGTATCGCATGGCTCAGCCCGGCTTGAGTTACCATTTTCATCAGACGAACTTGCGACTGGTGTGTTTTGAACATCGTAAAACGCATTTCGGCTTTAGTTTTATGATGTGTACAATCCCCGATTTGTACGTAAAAACGACAGTCTCCAAATCACTAAAAATTTTTACTTTCGACAGCACCTGTGCACTCAGAGAGGTCCAGAAATACCGTATTCCCTGGGTCGCATCATCCAGCGTAGTTGATTTACAGTCAGTCAGTCCAGTCAGCCAAATCGGTGTTTTGCTCGCGGAGTTTTTAGTATGGGTATCTAACAACCCCTTTCCGCAAACGAAAGGTGGCTAAATACCCCGGCAAGCATCAGCACAGGAGAGTTTTGAAAGCTGATAGATACAAGTCCATTTCGTAATCAACTTGCTTAATCTTCCCGTGCAATGTCATACAGCTTTTGTTAAAATTATTTTAAGTGCCTTGGGCCGCCGGGTGGGAGGCCGCCGCCCTCGCTGCTTTATGGGCCGCCACATCCATGCCAGCAAGTGCCGTGTTAAAGACCCCAAGGATAACTATGCCGTTCATTGTTCGAGGAGGTACAAACAATGACAGTCAGTGGTTTAGCAGAGTGTGCCAGAATGTATTGGGAATAAAACAATACGTTTTAAATACGCCACATTTATTCAATGTATCGCCCATTTACGGGCATGGCTCACTGCCATCACGTTTCCAGATGAAATAAAAAACTTTAACTATTAGAAATAGCAGCTCCTAAACAAAATGCGTCGAGAAGACCGCCGCAGTTTCAAATGGAACAAATGTACAATGTGCAATGAGTGCGCATGTGGGTGCGTTTGAATGCTGACGGGCACTCGGTTTGAGTGCTGACGGGCGCTCGGTTTGGGTGCTGATGAGTGCTCGGTTTCAGAGCGGACATGCGCCCAGTTTTCGTGTCCGCGCACGCTCGGTCTGTTTCTCGGACGGACATCGGTCGAGTCTCGGCGCCGCTTTCTGTGCGGACTCGGCAAAACATCGCGCGGAGTTAGCAGTTAATACGAGGCAAGCGACAGAAATGGATGGACGGCGCGGCCGCCGCGGCCGCCGTGACTCTAAGTCGGCCGCGACCACAGGCAGCAGCAGCCGTCGGCCGGACCCTCTCCCGCCCGGCCGGCGTGGCCGCGCCCACCGCCGCCGGAGCTCTGGACGCCTCCTCCGGCCGGCACCGCTGAAGGCACCGCCCTCTCCTCCACCCGCCGCGCCGGCCGCCGGCCGCAGCCGCGGCGGCGAAGTCGGCGCGTTCCGGACGCAGACCCGGCGGCCGGCGCCGCGCGACGCTTCCGCCCCGCCCGCGGGAGCCTCTGGTGGAGCCGCGCGCAGGCGGCGGGGAGATCTGCCCGCGCCGGCCGTCTACTTCTGCGCGATGGGAATGCGGCTCTCGCCGCCGGCGACGGCCGGCAGCGGCGCCTCCACCGTCAACACGCCGTCCTTGGAGAGCGACGACTTGATCATCTCGGGGTTGGAGCCCTGCGGCAGCAGGAACTCACGGTTGTACTCGCGGTACACGCTGCGAGTGTCGCTCTTCTCCTCGTGCTTGGCGTGCACCTGCCGGGAAGGAGGACATTGGTCAGTTCCGTGTGCATCGGCTGACTGAGACGCTGCGCGAATGACCGAAATAATTGCATGCTGCCTCCGTTATACTGCTCGTCAACTTCACAAACTAAGCAAAGAAGCCTTAAGTTGGTGAAAGTAACACGATGTCAATGCTACTCAGCTCAAGACTGTGCAAAATCGGACTCGGGAGGCGAATGACTTCTTCGCCATGGCCAACAAATCCAGCTTAAATGAATCCGCCGCTGTAATGTTGCAGGCGTAACCGCTACCACAAACATAGCCACTGGATCGAACCACGAGCATAACGAACGGGGCCACGCTGGGCCGGACACCGGGCCGACCACAGCCGCTCTGCACCCCCCAGCCGGCCCGCCGGGGGGAGAAGACCCCGGGCGGCGGCGGCGTCTGGCTGATGATCAGCGGATCACAGGCTGGCGGCGGCAGGCTGCCAGCGCCTGGCCGGTGATCGGCGCGCCGTGACAGCCGAGCCGGCCGCCCGGCTGACGCCGCGCCGCCGACATATATAGCGGCGGCCGACGGCCGCGGCCGCGCCCTCCCGCTGGCTATAAATGTTCGGCCGGCTGGAGCTGGCGGCAGCCGGCGGCGCCGCCAGTTCCAGGCAGGAAACTACCCGCCCCGCCGGCGGCGCGGTCTCCGGGGACACCCGCGCCCTCGCTCGGGCGGGGCGGACACTCCTACGGGAAGTCCAGCTGGGAGCCTTCGACGATCAAAACGACCAAAACAGGACATTGGGTCTCCTGCCTGAAACCTTCGGACTAAAGCACGACATTGTGCATCCTGCTGCGAGCTTTCGGAGAAGAGCAGGAGACTGGGTCTCCTGCTAGGAACAATCCCACCACGGCAGGCCACTGAATCTCTTGCTAGTAACCTTTGGACAAAAGCAAGAGACTGGTTCTCTTGCTGGGAACCTTCGGCAGGATTTGACAGAAACTATTTCTTCTGCCGGCAAATTTTGGGCTAAAGCAGGTGATCGCGCCTGTTACAAACCGCTAACAGGCCTGCCACATGTAGCTGCCGCTGCTGCTGCTGGGCGGCAGGGCTGGGCCAGCTGGCAGGCAGCCTGCAGCCGGCTGCTGCCGCCGGCGGGCAGCTCCGGAGCCGGCTGCCGGCTGCGCGTGACAGGACGACAGGGCGTGGCCGTTCTACACGCAGGTGGGGCGGGTCGCCCCTGTGACCGGCGCCGGGCAGCAACTGCTGGTGAGGTCCGGTCCGGTCGCTTACGTCACCCTCTGACGTCACGCAGGGCGGCGGCCCGCGGCGCGTAGGCCGGCCCAGGCAGGTTTTCGGGCCCACGTGCCGGAGGTACCCGGCAAATCGGGCTATCGATCGGATTCAGGCGGCGGCAGCCCGAGAAAATACCTCACCAGGTGTCCGAGATAGCGTCAGGGTTATGTCAGAGGGAGGAAACAACAAAAACCGGGCCCGAGAGGAGGACAGGGCAAAAAGCAAGGGGCGATGACTCGGAAAAGGGCAGGAAGTCAGACAAATACCAGGAAGAATAATAGAACTCGGATGAAAATGGTTAACTGCCGATAACATGTGCACCTGTTTTACATCGGCCGACGGTTAGGGATGCCATTTCGTTTTTTCTGTTTGCGGGCGCTCGGGCCTCCCAGAGACTTCGACCCGTCCCTCTGGGATTTCTCCATCAGCGGACAGATCTGAGTCCCGGCTGGCTCGGCGACCAGTGCCTCCTGGCCGCAACAGACGCCGACTGGAGGCCTGCGCGGAGAGCGCGACCGTAGCCCTCACCAGCAGTTTGTTATCGACAGTTTTCACTACGATCTCCTCCGGCTTGTACTGGCTGACGTCGAATCGCAGCTTCAGGTGCTTCTTGTCGCCGTCCTGTGCACGAGAAACGAGAACTGTGGTTACCTAGCAACGGGAGAATTCCAGGAAAGCGGTCACAGACTCCAACGGCGCATATAAAGGAATGCTTGAGAGCACCTCCGCATGGTTCCAGAACGACAGATTCACTTCGAAAGAGGTGTAGAACCCGACTCGAAAGGGTCGGCTTAGTTGATAATTCCACGTTTAAGGCTGCCGCGCAAAATACCTATTAACTTAAGCATGACGCTGCAAGCCCAGAAAGTTCAAGCCGTCTCAGACGGGCAAAATCGACGAAACGCGGAACATATCCCACACAGATGCAGACGGACCCGAAGGTGGCGATCTCAGACCGCCCGTGCTACGCTCCACGTACGTCCTGTATAAGCGGCGAGTTGAGGTTCTCCAGCCAGTGTTTGGGGTCGGCGCGGAGAGCGACATCAGTTCCACCAGTCTGCTGCTGCTGAGTCGTGCTGGGGCGGCACAGGGAACAGTTACAGGTGTGGCGCGACCGACGCTACCACGAACGGCTGAGCATCGCTACCGCGAGGCAGAACATCGCCATTGTGAGGTGATGAACATCCCAAATGACACATGGTGAGCGTCACCACCGGGAGCAGCTCAGCCACCGACGCAGTCAAAGGGGGGCCCGGGAGGCCCAGCCCCCTTCCCTTAGGTCCGAATTTTTTGCGAAAACCATTGCACATCGTCTTCCCAGCGGGCGGTTTTCGTTTGATTTTAGTCCACACTGAGCCCATTAAGAAAATCCTGTCTGTGTCCCTGAGCTGAGCATTGCTCTCGGAGGGGCTGAAGGGACAGGCTGCTGGCCGTGTCTGGGCTGGCCGAGCTGCAACAGCTGTATCACATGGCGCAGGCTCGCCATCTACACTGCGAGGGCTGCCCTTTCTAGGGTCCAGCGTATTCCTCGTACACATCACGGGCAGGTGGCGGCAGGAGAGGTCGTAGGTTTAAGAGATGTCATGTCATGAATCTCTAAAGTAATGTATGTCACTCACAGGAAGCGGCAAAACGTCAGCCGGAAAACCCATGTGCAGTGCCAGTCTGTCCGATGTTCGGATTTAATTCACTATTGGACGTGAAGGGAAGGAGTGCTCAGCAATGAGCCAGGTAATAATATACGGCTGGATCAGTCTGCGATACGTCGCATAGTGTTTCGGCACACAAAATCGCTGACCTTTCGGTTCGGGGAAATAAGTGTGGACTTCGAAACTATCGACAGACAGAATGCGGTTAACAATTTTGATATTATGAGCAAGTTAATAAAAACAAAAACGGATCTGAAACGGCGAATGGTTTGGGAAAAAATTATTACCCTTGCAACTAGGTTTACATCGACAGGACACTGTTGTCTAATAAACGTAATGAAACCAGGATTTGTTTTGTTAGAGTATTATGCGTGATTGCCAGCAAACAACACTGTCCCTTTGACCAAAGATCACGTGCCATGAACAAGCGTTTTTTCATTTAGTGTGTGCTGTAAAAAAACAGGTCTTTCAGATGGCTTATGCGTTTAACCTTGCCAAGGGATAACCTGCTAATAACCGTCCCGTGCGTTGCCCGGCGTACTGGGATGACGTCCTTGAGGCGCGTCGAGGAATTTGACGCTCGTCAAGGGTCCGTAATATTAACAGAGACAGCCACGCTTCAAGGTTTCGGAACGCAAATTTCGTGGGCCAGAACTTCGGGTGTGCGATTGGAGCCTGGAACATTCTGAATGATTGCAAGGGAACACATGCATGAATGCATGAAACATGCACAAAATACGAATGGGCTTCATGATGGCCAATGAAGCTCAGCCATGTTCAGCTACTGGGCACCATCACATCATTGTGTTTGTTTAGTCTGAATTTCTTACCAAGTTCTGTCAGAGCAATCATATCACTAGCATATATTTCTGAACCATGCATTTGATTGTATTTACGCCATTAAAAAGAGTATGGTCCCGGAGTCAGACAAATACCTAAAAGCCACGCTGATTCCACCCACTGAAGCCGACCACCCCGCCGAGACACACGGACCACCACGCACATCCATCGGCCCTGTCGCTTCCACTGGGCAGATGACGGGGGTCCGACGCCGCCTCGCGACCTTCCCGAGTCGCGACCTTCCCTGAGTCGCGAGTCACTCTCCATGGCCGGCGGCCCCTGGCAGCAGGGCCATCCGCCATAGCCGACCTTGGGACCTCGGGACGAGATGGATTTTTTCGGCGGCGCCCAGACGCGCGGGACTGGTTGGGTCGGCTCATTCGGCGTCGTGATCGGGGAGTGCGCTGCCCGGCCCCGGATAAGCGGCACGCTCGGACGAGCTCGGCTGACTGCGGACCGAGCGGGTTCTGTCCGACGCGACCAGTCGGACCCGGCTGCGGCGGCCGCGCGTGTCGGCGGCCGTTTCCGTGCCGCGCATTTCGCGCCGTGTCAGTGGTGCGTCGTGGTGTCAGTGTCGCGCGTCTCGCGCTTTGACGGCGTGGCACGGAGTCCGTGGCCGTGCCTCGCGCTGCGAAGGGTGTCGGGTGTCAGAGTCTCGCATCTTGCGCAGTGTCAGTCGTCTGCCGCAGTGACAAACCAGTGAAGCCAGTGAGCCGGAGAATCCCTTCGAATCCGGTAACATCGTTCTGCTGACTTCAAGACGTCCTCACAGAGCCAGTCACTTCGGCTCCCAGTGAGGTTGCGTTGTCGCCGAACTTGACATTACGGTGGTTCCGGGGTCGCCCACGATTTGCGGATCCGAGGTGTGCCCCACCGCCAGCCCTGACACGACAACCGCGCAAGACAGTGATCGATCTAAAGACAGAAACCGCCGGAGACAGATACAGGTCTCCGGGGGTATCAACGTGAGGCAGTGACCAGGCTCGCGATACAGCGACAGAGACAGAGGCCATCCGCGTGAGACGCTGAGATCCGGTACACCCCGCAGGAGTTTCCTCATCGACGTCAGGCGGGACCTCTGACGTGGGGCGGAAACCGGCCGGCCGGTTCCAAACCAGTTTGTGAGGCGCGGGTGGCCGGCCAGTGGTGACCGCCTGCCAGCATGTGGCGCAGCAGGGGCTACAGGCTCCTAGGGGGCCCCCAGGTGAGTCGCAACTGAGGATACTAAGCCCTTCTTAAACACTTATCTGGCCTCGCGTGATGCCAATGCGGTGGTAGAGCGCGACCGGTTACAGAAATTCCCAGAACTGCCCAGCAATGCGCTTCCAATGTGTCATTACCTTCTCGGTCGAGTGGCGCCTGCAATGCACCATACTTCCCTCTGTGAAACGTGTGTCGTAAATCGTGTCACCATTTTCTCACTCCTAAGTCACTGTAAATGTCTGCGTGCATCTTACCATTACTTCTTACGGCCGAAGTGGAATCCGCGAATATGCGATACTCATGTAGTGCTCGCACATTTCCTAGAACAAAACGAGCACCACGACATTTTTTCATTTTTTTATGGTAAATTTGATCAGAGTTGCGAAGGTGATTTAGTCATTGGTGCCTGATCGCGCTATTCAAGGTAACTGCGGTATTTGATCACGAAAAGTACAAACGACTCAAATGTAGCATTTAGGACGTTTTTAACGTCCGACATTAAAAACATAGGCCCCTCCAGTGGCGACGGGGGTGGGATGGGATGCATCCTCCAAGTTTCGCGAAGCTTAACGCCATGCATATTTAGGCGTTCTGCGATAAGAAATCATCGCAAAAAGATGGTGGATGTCTCCCCCAGCTATTACCACATGAGCAAAACCCTGTAAAGCGACGTGAATCACTCGATCGAGGCATTACTTTCACCGGAGCTTACATGGCGGCACAACTCAAAAAGGCCAAAGAAGCTTTCTCTTTTCCAGGTAGAGTTTTATTTGCAGGAGGTTAGGCATTCAAATTCCACTGTCGGATCAAGGGGACCATTTCGGTCATGGCCCCCCGCCAAAAGACACGGATATTTCTACTCAACCAGAGTTTAAAGTTTCTGGAACAACGAATCCAAGCTATGGCCATCGCCTTTCATTCCCTCCCCCCGGTCGATGACCTACCGTTCGTACCCGGCCGCTGAACCACACACTCCGAATTCACGGAGAGCGTCTTCCACATCCCCCTCCCCTCCCGGTCAACGACTCCTGACTAGCTGACCTACCATCCAGACCCAGTAAACTCTGGTTTGCCCTGACTGGCTGACCTACCATCCAGACCCAGTAAACTCTGGTTTGCCCCCAAAACGGAGCCCTGCCAAATTCAAACAGAAACGAAAAAGCAAGAGCTAGAGGCGTAGCTTTGCTTGGCTGAGCAAAAGCGTTTGGAGCCCGAAGCTCGCAAGGATTCTTATCGGTCTACTTTGGGAAGCGCAATGAAAACAATTAGGTGACCAACGGGGACAGCTACCGGTGAGCCTTCTGCCGTCTCTAGCTCAGCAGGCTGCAGGTCAAACTGCGGCGCTGACCCGAGGCCAGGTCTCACACGGGGACGGTGCCGCACCAGTGTGCCGCCCCAGGGACTCAAACTAATCCCGCCACACGGCCGAACTTGACAAAGGACGTTCAGGACGCAGGACTGTGGCGGCGGCGGGGCCGTGAGGCCGCGACCCGCCCTCCTACCTGGTGATGGAGCTCTGCATACGCGGCGACTCGCGGTTCAGCAGCTCCGTCCGGAACTTGTTCATCTCCTCCTCCATCTTGCGCATCTCGGCGTCGAAGCGCTCCCGGATGCTGCTGAACTCGGTGTCGATCACGCTGAAGTCGCCCACCTTGATGGGAATGTTGCGCTTGGAGCCCTCCATGTCTGTCGGCCGGTGGGGACGCTGCTCGCTACAAAGTGCGCCGGGACTCGGGAGGTGCGCTCTCGACTGGCCGCCGCCGACGCGAGTGGCGATTTAAATAAAGGGCGCCGCGTCCAGACCGGTGCCGGCGCCGGTGCCCAAAACGCCCGCGGTGACGTCACGGCGGCGGGCAAGAACGGCACGGGAGGGCGGCCAGCGCGGTCCGCCGCCTCCGGGGCGCGGGCGGGGAACGCTCCAGAAGCTCGATATCGCGGGTGGACGGGTCCGGGCGGCCGGCCTGCCGTGGGGCGGGCTAGGGTCCCTCGTCACGGAAGGGGGCTGGGCGCTGCCGGTACCACGGGGAGCCAGGCCTGAACCTGTTTCCTGCTGGAAACTGGGCCCTGCTGGAAACTGAAGCCTTGTTGGCTGCGGAGTTAAGCCGGGGCTGCGCGGCGCTCCGTGCACTCAGTGCGGTCAGCGCCCCAGTTCGCAGTCGTGTTCGTTTGGCACTCTAGAACTTGTGAGGTGGCGACCGTTCCAGCTACACCTTCTGTCACCTTCTGGAGATGCGTTGTTGGTATCGAATCGTTGGACAGCGCAAGCCTGCCACTGACAATAAACATCTGAAATAGTCTTTATTTAGTTCTACGTTAATAAACCAGGAATGCAGCTTTTTACACGGCTTGGGGTGCTCACTTATGCATCATGATGGGGACTCCAAATCTTTGTAGGTGCTCACCTCATGTGGTCCCACGTGAAATTCACAAAACCTTCGGTGTGCCCAGTTAAACACTGAGCGAGCCAAGGCACCTACAGAAGAACGGAAAGCTACACCCATATATTGGACCCATCAACCCAGGCAGCTTCGACCACCTTTCTGTTTCTGAGGAATGTGGGGGCAAAGAAGGGCAACATTATGGAGGTGTTTTCAGCTTTCCTTGGACAATGAAATGACTTAGAATGGCTACAATGTGCTCATTACCAGTGGCATGTATTCCATCATTATGCAGTTTATCGGACGGCACGGAATACGCACCTGTGAATAATAGTTTCCAATTCATCCCGAACTTCCTCATGTCGGGGGTCTTGCTTCTTTACAAAAAAATCCTGTTTTACCGAGTAGCATTATGATCAAATGTTCCTTGAAAGCTCACTGGCATTGTCTTTGCTGGACGTTTTTCTCTACAACAATACTTTAACGTGACACGTAGATGTCCAAAGTTAAAAGTGACACTTGATCCAGTGCTCATCAAGCGGATTAAATATGCTGCTCACTTCCACCGAAGCTCCACCGTTAGTTACTCTCTACCGTGACATGGGTAGGGGTTTTCCCAAAATGCTTCACGACAGTTACCCTTATCATATGGCACTGCGTATGTTGGGCCAATATCATCTGCCTGCCGAGGAAACTCTGATGTGAAACTCATAATGCATGAAATGCTGTCACGCTTCGCAGCTGAGCAATGTTTATGCGGCCGCTTTGTCGCCCATCACGATTTTTTTTCAACACAAATCGTGTTCCTGCTATGACTTCCAGTGTCAATATACACAACTTTCTGTATCGTCGTTCATGCAGGCGGCTGCAATAAGGAAACCGGATAATAAGAAAGGTTATGAATGTGAAATTCCTATGACCATGTAAACAGTTTTAGCAAGTGAATGGAAACGAAATCTTTCATTAGCATTTGTATATCAAATCGGACCAAAGGTGCAGCAAAACTGAGGAAAATGATGAGCTGAAGTGGTGAGGTGATGGAACGCAGTAATCGGTTGCTTTCATGACGCGAGAAAAAAACGTCAAAACTCGAGCAAAAAAAAAAGAACAAGAAAGATACTGTGCGTTGCAGAGTTACTCGCCATTAACTATCTGCCCACCACAATGAGCTCTGATGGTTCGCAGAAGAGCGTTAAAAAACTGGTATGCAGTGACGACGAAGTGACGCGATCTATGACCGAGAACCGTAAAGAAACATTCCGAAATGACGTCACGCCGCCGACGTCCCTGCGGGACGGTCATTTGCCAAAAACAGACCACGAAATAGTCTATGGCTCATCAGCTCTCCGGTAAGACTCCGGAGATCTCACAGCCTGGAATGGATTGCGGTTCGAAATCAGCATGACAGGGCTCCGACCTTGCGGGCTTAGCCGTGTTTTTCGTTCGCGGGCGAGCTCTGGCGTGATTCAGTGGCACGCCTCTATAAAAAGACCGGCCCTGAATCAGACCGGGACGGTTCAGCTGAAGCTATGCCGACTGCCTGTAAATAGGAATAACAACAGACGCCGGAGAAACAAACGAAATCCTCCCCAGTGTCGATCGTCTGACGCGGACAAGACTAAAGATGGAGTTCTTCACATGGCAACAGCTCAGAGCACAAATCACCGAAGAGCCCCACACACAGCTGGCGGTCCATCATCAAACGACATCACGTGACGGACCTTTGACGGCCTCGGCAGTGGTCAAGCTTCTCAGCTGCGCATTCAGATACGTAACTTAGTTTACCGCGGCCCGTTTCCCGTTTGTTACGACGGTAAACGAATGACATCACTAACCCGTCAATGGTGATGCTGAGCGGGTCAGAACGCTTACCTAGCTGACGAATTGGCTTAAAACGGACCGAACGTGCGCCAGACGGCGGCTCCGCCCTCCGGCGGAGGACGGCCAGTGGCGGCCCGTCGGTTGATTTCATCGTAAGGTCGGCCCGCCGCCCACAGCTGGCCGGTGACGTCATCGGCACGTGGGCGGTGTCGCGGGCCGCGCCCGACGCGCGCGCTGCCGACCTTATTTGGCGCGTCTTTTCCGGTGCGTTTCCGTTCTGACGCGGTGCGGCCGGTTGGGTTGAGCGGGTAGGGGGTCGGCAGGCGTTTCCACGCTTCTGCGACGGCGCAGACGGTGCATATCAGTAGCACCGTTTTCCTCATCCAAGCATGTTTGTCCTAGGGCACGTGGAGGACAGGTTACGGGGAAAATAATGAACGTGACTAAAGCTGTCTGGCAGCACGCGTGTTGACCATATACAGGAGATCATACCGTAGGGTACGAAGGGTGGCGTCGCGCCGCGGCGCTTCCAACTGGAAAATGTAAACGTGATCCGTATGGAGGTGCACAGGAAGAAATTTCCTCAAATGGCTCTGGCCCAGCCAACTCAGAAATGCTCTTACGTGGTGGCATCGCAAACGACATTATTATGAAATGTTTGCAACATATCGGACTAATCTTTTAACTGGTCGAGATTATTTAAGAGGTCAGAACTAATCACGGGTGCATTCAGGATTCTCGTAAAGGGGAGCTCAGTGAGAACTGAAATACGAAAATCGCCCGCTGGGAAGCCGATGTGCGGTGGGTTTCACTAAGAAAACTCCTATTGGTAATCGGTGCGCATTTCCGTAAATGGAGTCTGGCAAGACAGCTCGCTCGCTGCGTCCGCGTCCGCGTCTTTAAACAAGAAAAATGCGGGCCTCGGGGGTCCCCCTTCTGGCTGCGCTGCGGCGGTGGAACTAATCCAGCATTTTTCTAGAGTTCAGGGAATACTTGGGATATACGCTTAGTTCTCTTTTCCATGCATACGAACAAGCATGGAGGAGGCAGCGTCGGAGAAAGACATGGCTGCGGTAGTCAATATTGGAGGTAGGACGGCGCCCCTACCAATTTTGGCCAATTTCAACACTATCCCTATGACGTTGCATGACAAGAAATAGTCGAAAATGGCTCCGATCCTCAGACCAACTCTGAGAACGCTCCTACACCGATGAAGGATGGAGGAAAGACCTTGACCCCGGCTATTTTGACCTTAGCCGACCTTGCTCCACGTATTAGAGGGCAAGCTGCGATTATGTTAAAAGCGGTGGCAGCGAAAGGTTTTCACGTCTGGGGACAAATTGAACTTTATAGTCATTGCTGTGTAGACGACGTCTTCATGCAAAACTCTCGGTATGCCTATTGCTTACGTTTTCTCTGCGACACAAGCGCTCTGTAGGTACTGTCCTTGTTGCCTCTGTATTGCCACTGGCTGAAGATAAAGAAATACAGCACACTTTCTGAACGAGTTTGAACAGCACAGAGGATGGTAAAGCAATTGGTTTGAACCTCATGAAAATCGGTAGGTTGCATAAGAAATACGCCAGCTTTCATGACTGACAAGGGATAAACACACCAGCTAATGGCTGTCAGCCAGTCAAAGCACCGCCAGAAACGTCATCAAACGTCACCGGCCGTCACTGATCATCACCGATCATCACTGATAACCATCGCTTATAGCCCTCGCTGACCGTCACTGACCGCTTCCTAACCCCGACCATGGCTCTTCTGAGGAGCCCGGCCAGGTTACTGGTCGCCGCCGGCGCCGCCTCCGGTCATGCCGCGCTCTCTGTCAATGGGAAACGCTTCTGTGTCTGCCGCGGCGACAATCAGCTGGAATGTGGGCAGATGTCAGCAGGTACGGCTTCTGACATCGAGTCCGTGCGCTAAAGGCGGTCGCCCCGGACCGAGCCTAGCTCAGCCCTCCGCTGCTGTCCTACCAGCGACGGGGAGTCAGCAGGCCACGTGGGAAGGACGCGGACCCGAACGGGGCATACGTGCACACCACGGCCGCGATACGCCTTAGAATGTTGTGGTATTCCGCGCCCTTCCAGCAGTGATGAATCTAGTCACAGATGTCGAAGAACGAAAAAAAAGTATTTTGGTCGTTATTGTATAATGCGAAAAATGGTGTAGATGCTTCCCCGTAAACACGCATTTCCATGTCATACGTTCACACGTTTTTGCTGCCTAGTCATTTGGTGTTTTTATATAATTATCCTTCTTACCATTTGCTGGGCTGCTAAAACGTTTATAAACAAATAAGACGAAATCCAAAGACATGTGTCGGGCATCATCGTGTCCCAGTTTATGGAATTATTTCAATTAGATTGGAGCGGACGTTAAATAAGCAAATTAAAATACGAAATGATAATAAAACTATGTTAATATCTGACGCGGAAACACAGCCGGCACTGTCCATCTTTTCGCGTGCGGCGACCAGGCATGAGTGTTTCTGCTGGCAGCCGCGCAGCGGCGGCCTGATTAACCACATTGTTGCCGATCGGCATTGGACAATGGCCTCCGCTGGTCCCAGAAATGTCTCATACAGAGCCGTTAACATCACCAGGCCGTGCCGTCCGAAAACTCGCGGAAAACTCGCAGAGCCACATCGCCACCACGTTACCACAGCCGCGAGTACTTGCGTTTCCGTTGCTCAGAGTAATGTCAGACGTCGTCGCCGACTACGCTTCCCAGCCGCGGGAAGATCGACGCGCAAAAGCGGCGCCTCTGCGGCGAAGCAGCGGCCAGCGTGACAGTTTCGCCCAGCTTGTCAGGGTTGGGTGTTACGCAGTGTTTCTAGCACTGTGTAGATAACAAAAGCAAGGATATAATTTCCCTTGTGGTCCCTTGGTCCCTCTCCTCCCACCGCCCGAAAAGTTTCTGCCGCCATTGATCGACACGCCATCTCGTAAACATGGATCACCCACTTTTTGGGCCTGCTTACGTCACGTCGGGTTTTCGTTTACACGTCGTAAATGTGGCAAGCTCAACAATCTGAAACACTCCGCTTGGAGTGAATATTTAAATATCCAGAAGTTCACTATATTTTTGGCGAAATCGAAAAATAACAGATGTTTTCAGTTCACGTGCACAGGGGGCTGCCCGCATGCCTGTGGCGAAGTCTGCCCCGTCTGGCAGCTGGTGCGCCACCGGAGGCTTCCTGTCCCTTTAGACCTCGCCGTGGGGACGGCTGCTCTGTCGGAGGATGTACCGGGTGGGGAGGGTTCCGGTCTTGACATGGGCACCCAAACGCAGGCCGTTTTTGTGGCATACGGGAGCACGAGCGACACCGGCATGAAACTCTAGCGTGGTGCGGTCAGAAAGCAGAGCGGGCTAGGAGAAAGCGGCAAGGTAAGCCAGCTCGACTGAGCTGTTACTTATGACGCAATTGGTAAATAGTGCCAGCAGGAAAACAGATCGGTATTCCGAGCTCAGGATGCTTCTTGAAAAATGCGTTTTTTCCGTATCGTGAAGCAGAAACAGTTTTTGACGCGAGATGGCATCGGTTTAACTGACGTCACTTTAATGCGTCATCATGTGTTTAACATGAACTATATCAAACATGTGACGAACATTTTATTTCCAAATCCCGGAATTGCACCGGAAATGAAAATTTCATCTCACAAATGGGAGTCTTTTAAAATCACTGTCTCAAAGACAGACCGCTGCCGATTTCTTCATGGCCGCCAGATCCGCGCGTGTGGCCGCGCGAAGAACGGTGCATCGTCAGTGGTGACCCAACTCCTGCAGATGATTTTCATGAGGAAACAACGCCGGCTCACCTCGTATTGGCCGCCACAAATTTCTAAGTCGATTCACCAGATGCCGTGCGTAGCTTTCTTTCGATATGACCACACACTTTATTTGGAGATCTTGTTGATGATGCCATTCAGAGGCTAGTTTTTATTTTGCTACATATTCCTGGGTTATCTGGCATTTTACAACGTCAGGGACCCGAGGGTTCAGAAAACTTCGCGGTTTGTATGAAAGCCTAAATTACTTGGTCGTTCACAATTGTCTTAAAGCTGCATTAACCAACAGGTGCGTCAAAAGCGCATTTGTAATCATGATGGTCATCAGGCAAGCTCTTGTCGTACTTTTATTTTGGCGCTTCGCTACTGTCTATAGGTTGCTGAAGTTTCGTTTCCTGTGTGCGCTTTATGACCCGCTAGACCTCTGTGAGCTTGAGGTCTCTACAAATAGCTTCTTGTTTAAAAAGTACCCAAAAAATCGATACCTGACCTTTATGAATTCAAATCACCTAAAAATTTTCCTTTGGACGGGTAGGAAACTCCATTGTGTTGCGGTCCTCTGGTCCTCTTGGCCTCAGCGAGTTACGTTTTCATCCGGATGGGTGAGAGAAAGCTGGATTGTGATGATGGACTCTACTGAGGGCGTTGCCACTGTTCAATATGTATCATACTTTGAGAACAATTAATTGTCGCGTTGTCTACGGGGATCCACGTCGCAGTCCAAGTGGCCAGCAGACAGTGTCAGGCACAGAACCGCGCAGCCTTGTGTCGGACGATTTCGGCGGTGTTACCTTGCTCGGTGACGCGGGAGTGACTCCTGGCTATTGACGCGGCAGGGCGGGGTTCTGACAACTCGGTGCAGCTGCCGCAATAACCCTGCTGGTCCGGTGTTCCCCGGGGCAGGCGCCGGACGGGCTCGGACTGCGGTGCGCTAACCCGCGGCCTGTCTCACGTGGTCGCCGCAGACCTCACCTTCCCCTCGGCACCCTGCGTACGGTCCCCCGCCGTGTAGGCGGGCAGACGCGCGCGCGGCCGCCGACCGATCCGGAAGTGGTCGCCGGGGACGGGAAGGGGTAGCGGAGGCGGCACGTGCCAGGTGGCCGGCAGCTGCCGCCGGATCAGCTGTCGATGCTGGGGACCGGCTGCCCACTCACCGGGCGAGGGCAGCGAGGGGCTGGGGGAAGCACACGGCCGCAAACAACGGAGGCGTCGGCTGTCGCTGGCACCGGGCTGTTCTGTATGCGGGACAGTCGACTGTTAATAAAAACACTCGCCGATGGCTTTTAAATTAATGGCAGGAAAACATCGAGTTATAGCTCTTTGATGGCTATAAATGACTCGTCGATGCTCCCAGCACATCTGTTTCTTTAACACGGTGTTAGATTAGTACTGGTATTGGTTCTTACGGGTTCCTCGACACATTGGGTCTTCGTGCCAAGTCAGTACAATGTAAGCTCATGAAACATGTCTCGCATTATAAAACAATACTTTCGCCCCATCCCAGCACCCTCCCCTTGCCCCCATCCCCGACCCCAAACATCCAGATGGCCGTGGACTTCGTACTGCATCTCAGTTGCTTGCGTTAGTTTTAAGACAACGAAGTATTTTCAGAAATGTTAAATGCATTTCTGGATGAAACTTTTAAGACATTAGTATTACGTGGGGCCAAAATGATGATTGGAAGCCGGGAGCAGCATTAGTAATGCTTGAAACTGAGCGACCCATGTGGGCATTCTTCGTTCATACCGAATGTTCACAACCGTCGATAACATTGTGGTATGTGTCACCGCTTTCAGATATTTTGGTATTGGTAATTTTTGCCAGCCTTGTAAAATCAAGGGGCCGTGGAACCATATACCTGCCTTCAAACATACTCCAGGTCATACGTGTTCCAGTTCGGTTGCGCGCAGGTAACGGTCACAAAAGTTTATTCACAAGTGCTGGATATACCCCTTTCAATTCCCATTGGCATCCATATTTGTCGTATCCCTATTTTTCGGCAACTCTGTACCCCTCCATCCCCACTCGGACGCTGTTGCGTGATCGTGCGGCGAAACGTGATCCCGACGGTCACGGTCCAGGCGCAGCCGCGGCACCGGCCCGTCCGCCCCCGCCCGGACCCCGCAGTCTGTTGGGGCCGGGCGGCTCCGGTGGGACCTTCCCGGCGGCGCCAGGAGCGGTCTGTATCGGACAGGACGGCCGGGCGACCAGACGCAGGTCCGTGGTCCCGCCTGCCGGTCCTGACGCAGGTCTGTGGTCCCGTTTGCCGGTCCTGACGCAGGTCTGTGGTCTCGTCTCCAGGTCAGGCCCTTCCCGGGGAGCACTAGCCGGGGTTCACGGGCTGCAGTGTTTACTCTCATGTGGTGTTTATGTTGGACGCAGGTGTCCATATTGTTCAACTGGTCCTATGATTTTGTGCATCCAGGCTGTCGCAGGAGACGATAATGGAACGTTTTACGCGCACGTGGCTTGGCCGCAGCAGGCTAGTGAAGCGGCGCACGTTTAAGGCGCCGTGCTGTGCCTTTTTCATAACCCACAGTTTTCTGTAACGCTGGTGCGTTTTCCTCGTTCTCGCCTCTGCTTGATAGTACGGACTGTGTTATCTCACTAACGGCTGACAGCAGCCTTGATGAACGTGTTTGGGGCTTAAAAACAGTTTTGTGTAACTCAGTGAGAAAAATGATACTTTCTGTGACGCTGGTGCCCCTTCCGCGTTCCTGCCTCTGCTTAAAAGTATGAACTATGTTACCTTGCTGGCGGCTGACATCAGCAATGATAAACACGTTTACAGCTTAAGAACAGTTTTGTGTTACTCGGTGACAAAAATGAGACCGATAATGTCGTTGCCGTGTTCAGTCGCAAGTTACTGGAATTCCTTACTGGAATGCCGCTACGTTGGATTTTCGTTGTAATTTCCAAACGCTGGAAGTCAGTGACCTCAGGTTTTCAATGCCCATCCTTGCCTGAATTGAGACGCTACGTTTCGGCAGGAGATTGTTGACCGGGTCATCATTAGTGGCATCATTACGGCATCAAAACCTGAATCATGGACGCGATTTTCTCACGGGGCTTATAATCCCAGAGCGGTTCTTTACCGCAGCCATGTAACTTTAAATCTCCTGAGCCAAATTTACACGTGACTAATGAACGTGCTAACGTCGAATGCATTTGAAATGGGTTCCGTTAAATGTAGTGAACTATTACCTGACTCAAAACGTAGTTAGGTAGTTAGTTACATTACGTAGTAAGTTACAAGGTTGTTTGCTATGTTTGCAATGTACAGAAATATAATCTTGCTTATGTGTAGGAAAGCGGCCGCATGGACGGAACGTCCGATAGGGACGGGGACACATACATCCTTCTGACTTACGCCAAGTTACAGTCTACGCCCAGGACGTGGCGTGGGGAGAAACGGAGCCAAATCTCAGTGTTTTGTGAGATCTCTGACTGCGTGTGCTCTTCGGCCATCCTTTTGCCAGTCTAATGGCGAATTATGCATCTCTGTCATGGAAGGTATTTAATATGTTCTACCCACATGTGCATGCCTTCGTCAGCAAATGGACTCACACACTTTGGTATCCTGAAAATAGCCTAAACGTTACAAAAATATCCTTATCCACCGGCTGATATGACTCAGCTGATACCACAAATCCTCCTGTTTTACCCGACGCAGGAATCGTCAAGCGTTCTTTAGAAATGGCATTCCAAATAATGTTTCCCACCGTATATGAATCAATACGACAGCTTTCTAAAACTTGCATTTCAGTGCTATTTACAGTCCCGGTATTTGATATAAAGCCACGTTGGCTCCTTTTTGTGACTGCAAAGTTTTTTTCTTTTCAGGAGTCAAGGATTTAATAGTAGCAATAGTAATGAAAAGTTTAATAATAGTCATTATAATGAAACGCATAGTTTGGCATAACATGACATGTCTCCGTTATCGGGTCTAGGAGGAAGTCATGAATAATCAGTAAGTGACGGAATAAATTGTTATTACGATATTATATAGTATTTCTGTCGTTGATGTTGACAGTGCTGATAATTGTTGTTCTGCAGGAGGGGGGCCAGCCGTTCGGTGGCGACGGTGGCGGACCTTCGTCAGCTGCCTCTCGCGCGCGCAGGGTGGCCGGGCGACTGGCCAGCATGTTTACTCCGGCCAACAGCAAAGTCGTGGTCAGTGGCAGAAACGGTTCCTGCATCAGTCGAAAGCAAATGTTAACTGCAACCCTAAACTAAGCCGTTTTCCTCCAGAGTTGCGCGTGAGTCTGTTAAATGACAGGTTCATTTTATGTCCGTCAACTCGTCCTATGATCGCCTGTTTATGAAACGTGCACCCGTCATTCGTTGTTCCACCGACTATTGGACTGGCTGTTGGTGTTGGTTGCCAGTGATGTCTAGTCTCTGTTCCTGGGTATCCAGCAGCCCTCCCTTCCCCCAGTCCCTCAGCGTCGCTAGGTCCTGGTTGTACCCTCGCCGTCCCCCAGTCCCTCAGCGTCGTTAGGTCCTGGTTGTCCCCTCCCGTCCCCCCAGGGCGGTTCGTTCACGACCGCCGCCGTTCGCGCGCCGGCAGGAGCGTCTGAGGACCTCCGAGACGGTGGTGGAGTCGCAGGGCATGATGGCGCTGGACGGAGGGCAGGCGGGCGACCGTCGGCTCCCCTCGGCCTCGGAGCCCGGCGGCCCACTCCGACGCCGCTGCGCCGTCTCCAAGACCAAGGGCATCATAGGTATGTCGTCCACCGTCGACTTGGTCCTTGCGGTCGTAAATAGGGCCGAAAGGCGCAGTATTGGTGTCTGCTTTTGACGGCGTCGACAACGTCGAAGGGCTTAAGATTTGACGTCACTGTCGCCGCAACGACAAATGTGGTTATCATTAATCCTTTAATTCATCGAATCCTTCGGTATTAATATCACCGTCTCGTATGTTGCCTGACCTTAATTTGCCTGACCGGATCTGAAAGAGAATGAAATTTCACATCGTGTCATTGACAACAGACTAGCTGTTAACGACCACTACCGACATCACCGTGCTGACGTGGGTCGCAGTCCACATCCCACAGCTGTCAGGCGCCCGTCACTCAGCATCGCCTCCGGGATCCGCCGACTGACGCGGCTGGCTGACGTTGCGCAGGCCTGGCGGCGCTGAGCCTCTTCCTGGTAGTGGTGGTCGCGTCGGTGGCCAGTCGCGGCTCGTCTGCGCGACCGGGCCGGGCTCACTTCCTCTGGGACTCCACTGCGCACCTCACCGACGGCCAGCACGTGGAAACAATGGTCGACTGCGGACGCATCCGAGGGTGAGGCTGCTGCCCACAGGGTCTCGTTATGAAGGTTCTCCTGCCAGCCAGACGTACACTGCAGCATTTGTCCGCTGCAGTAATAGTCTGTTATTATGGCCACCGCCTTATGTCCCGTTTCCCCTCGCTGGCCTGTAAAAACAGGGATCCCCGCCAACGTCTGACGCTCTGTTCTGACGCATCGTCCCCCTCCGCAGCCGGATGGAGGGGGCTGGATCCCTGTCACCGACTGACGTTCCGTTGCCCCTCCCCAGCCGGATGAAGGGGGCTGGATCCCTGTCACCGACTGATGTTCTGCACCCCGTCCACAGCCGGGTGGAGGACGGCGGGTTCGCGTTCCGCAATGTGCCGTACGCGCTGCCGCCGGTCGGCCGGCGCCGCTTCCGGCCGGCGCAGCGGCCGCGCTCGCCGGCCGACTGCTGGAGCGGCGTGCTGCCGGCGGACGGGCCGGCCGCCGCCTGCCCGCACCTGGCCGCCGACGGCGCGCCGGCCGGCGGCCCGGAGGCCTGCCTCACGCTGGACGTGTTCGCGCCGCGGGCCGGCCGTGACGCGCCGCTGCCGGTCGTCGTGCTGCTCGGCGGCGAGACGCTGAGCGGCGAGACGCCGGCCGCGCTGCGGCCCAGCGCGCGGCTCGCCGCCCGCCACGGCGTCGTGTTCGCGCTGGTGCACGTGCGACGCGGCGTGCTCGGCTTCCTGGCGTCGGAGGAGCTCGCGGCCGGGCCGCCGCCGCAGGTCGCCGGTAACTACGGCCTTTCCGACCTGGTGGCCGCGCTCGAGTGGCTCAGCCTCAATGTGGAGCACTTCGGCGGCTCGGCGGTGCGCGTGACGCTACTCGGCCACCAGTCGGGCGCCACGCTGATGACGATGCTGACCGCGCTGCCGCGCACCAAGACGTTCTACACGCACATGTGGCTGACGGGCGGTTCCGGCTACCTGGACAACTTCACGCTGCCCGAGCTGGCCATGGCTTCGGACAACAACGCCCAGTTCCTGTCGTACGTCGGCTGCGACCAGGCACAGTGCTTGCGCAACAAGACGGCCACCGAGCTGCTCTCGGCCGTGCCCAGGGTGTGGCACCGGATCCCGACAGGTGAGCGGCCGGGTTCGACGCCGCCATGGGAGGTGAGTGGTGCGGTCTGGAGGATTCCCGCCACTTAGGCAGGGGAGGAAAGTGTCCCGAATACTTTGGAGTACGGGTGTGTTAGGAGCACCACTCGTGATGCGCTGTTGTACGGAAAGCCCAGGTATGGTAAAGATTCAAACGTGTGAGCGTAAGGAAGCCTTAGAGAGGCCAGAATGTGAGACAACCGTCACGTCAGGACTCCCGAGCTCCGGCGTCGGGGGACCCGTCCTGTCTGAGACCCCACGGAGTGTGACAGCCACCGGAGCGCCAGACCTCCTGCAGATACATGAGGAGCCCGAGACAAGAGACTCCAGAGCTGTGAAGAATCCCCGCTTTGTGAAGCCCAGACCAGTTACCGATGATACCTACGACACCATAAACCACTGTCTTGTGAACTTCGTTGGCATAAGACGTAAGACTTCAGAGCTTGAAAAATTCCGACTCATGAAAACAACCCACCCCGTCACAGGGCCCCAAATAAGGCAGGCGTTTGTTGTTGCAACGCTCCCGAGGTATGTGAGGCCTCAGCAACAGATATCTTTTTATACTTTGAAATGTTGTTGTTGATGATAATGGCGTAGCTAGATGCTAGCTAGTAGTAGTAGCTAGCCGCATTTTATTTCGAGTGGAAGTGGTGAATGGAGTTACTCTATACTTTCAAGAAGGAGCTGTTCTAATGTTGCAGTGGCTTTGAAAAGGCTTGAGGCTCGCAAAAAGAGAATATTGGCGGAAGCCGCGGGGGCATCCCAGTATAAACATACGAGACCTCTCAGATTTCTTCAGTCTTAAATTTCACCTCAGTACAAAGAGGTACAGCCCGTATGATGCCTTTCCTCCCCTGATGAACATGACATGGCCTCGCGCCTTCAGAGACTCCGATAATTTTGTAGTGCCGGACACCGTGGGCTCCCGCCGACTGCCCTGCTGTCGATCCGTTCCATCCGCTGTTCTGCCACTCTTCAGGCATACACACCGTGTACAAAGTATGGCAATATCATTGCCCGCATTATTCTGTCCACGTAAACCTGCCCCAGAAGAACAGCGCTGATTATTTCAAAACACAGTTCTGCGCCGCTGACCGTCGCCGTGCGCCAGGTCTGCCGCGGCTGAACGAGCCGCGCCACAGCTGGCTCGTGCGGGACGGCGCGCTGGTGACGGAGAGCGTCTGGGAC
The DNA here is from genome assembly GCA_030062745.1 of Capitulum mitella. Lineage (NCBI taxonomy): Eukaryota > Metazoa > Arthropoda > Thecostraca > Pollicipedomorpha > Pollicipedidae > Capitulum > Capitulum mitella. The sequence goes on from CP099842.1 coordinate 479,158, forward strand.
GCGTGGGCGCGGCCGCAGCTCGAGCGGCCGGGGCTGCCCGACCCCCTGCTCGTGATCGGCGCCAACGCGCAGCAGGACGGCGCGGCCGACCTGTTCGCCGTGCGCCAGTGGAATACGAGCTCGGTGGCCGAGTCGTACGTGGCCACCACGCTCGGCTCGTTCCCCGGGCAACTGGTGAGTCGGCCCGGAAGGCCTGGCTCCTGCGGCGCTCAGGAGCTCAGCTCAGTCTTCGAGCACGAGCTGATTGTGAGGACTCTTCCTGCTGACACTGCGTTTGTGAACGTGCTCTTTATTCGGCTTAAAATCTGTGTGCGTGTGTAAGCTTTTTTCCTTTCTGGGATGATGGAAGTACGCCCGTAACCAGGGCTCGAGACGGAGTCGTTTTCGCAGGCGCGGCACCGTGCTATAATGATGTCTAGCTGCGCCATCACGCTCCTTAGCCACGATATGACGGTCTGTACCCGTGGTATGACGTTTTATAGCCGCGGTATGACGGTCTCCGGCTGTAGTATGACTGTCTGTGGCCGTGGTATGGCCGTCTGTAGCAGTGGTATGACGATCTGTAGCCGTGATGTTACAGTCTGTAGCCGTGGCATGGCGGCCTCCAGCCGTGGAATGACGGTCTGCAGCCTTGTTATGGCAGTCTGTAGTCATGATACGGCGGACCTGTAGCCGTGCTAAGACGGTCTCCAGTCGTATAACGGTCTATGACCGTGGCATGACGGACTATAGCCGTGATATCGCAGTCTGTAGCCTTGGCATGACGGTCTCTGGTCGTGGTTTGACGGTCTGTAGCCGGAATGTGATAGTCTGTAGCTGTAGCGTGACGGTCGGTATCCGTGGTATGACGGTCTGCAGCCGCGGTATGACGACCCGTCGCCATTGTATGACGGCCTGTAGCCGTGGTATGACGTCCTGTAGCCTTGGCATGACGGCCTGTAGCCGTGGTATGACGGCCTGTAACCGTGGTATGACGACCCGTCGCCATTGTATGACGGCCCGCAGTCGTGGCATGACGGTCTGTAGGCGTGATATGACGTCCTGTAGCCGTGGTATGACTTCCTGCAGCCGTGGTATGACGGCCTGCAGCCGCGATATGACGTCCTGTAGCCGTGGTATGACGTCCTGTAGCCGTGGTATGACGGCCTGCAGCCATGGTATGACGGCCTGTAGCCGTGGTATGACGGCCTGTAGCCGCGGTATGACGGCCTGCAGCCGTGGTATGACGGCCTGTGTGCACCGGCAGCGGAGCCAGGCCACGGCGCTGTACCTGCACCAGAGCTGCGACCCGTGGACCCAGATCGCCACCATGGTCAGCGACGTGCGCACCGTGTGCCCGCTGCAGGCAGCAGCCGCCGCCGCCGCCAAACACTTCTCCAATAGGGTCTACTTCTACCTGGCCACCCAGAAGCGGCACGGTGAGCGATTCCCGAGGTTCCGCGCCGGCCCGAGTACGAGCTTGTGCGACTATGAAGAACATGAGGGTGCGATGCGGTGTGTTGTGTTTCCCTTTTCAAACCTATTTTCTCAGTGCAGTGCTGTTTCGTACGCTCCTGTTCTGCGCGACTACGCAGACTTTTGTTAAACGTCACGTGTCTGGCATGATGTAATGAGTACTGAGTGATGGCCAGGGACGTAGAGAAGGGGACGGAGGCGGAGGAAACAAACAACCCCTGTCCATTGGGAAAAAGGAAAAAATGTGGAGGGGATGAAAAGGGCCTCCGTTTTTGCCTTTTCCAAAAAATGGGCGGTCTTCCGGGGCCAGCATTTTTCCTTTCACTGTCTTCGTTGACCACATTGCCTTCTTTGAGGGTTTTCAGGATTCTCAAATATGGCTCCTGTGGCCATAGCAGGCCCTCCATGTTGCCACAAGAAGCCCATAGGAGATTCCTTGACGCTATAAGAGGCTCCTACAGCTATAGCGCCGTGATGCTATAGGAAGCTCCCTTGTGCTATAGGAGGCCCCACGATGTCATAGGAACCCTTGATGCTATAGGAGGCCCCTTTGAGGCTATAGGAGAGCGGGAGAGCTCTCCCTTGTGCTGTAGGAGTCCCCTGGAAATGATGAGGTTCCTCGTAGGCTATGCGAGGCCATCTCATCATTTTTTGGTGAAGGGCCCTTTGGGCTGGACCCCCTTGAGGCGAGGAGGCACCTTCTGAGGATTCGTCCCTCCTTGGCCGATTCCTGGAAACGTGCCTGATGATGGCCATTTGTTGAGGGACTTTAGCTTCATGTGTTAAGCAACGGCATTGTATGAGAACCGATTTTTCTGTCGGGAAATTCCGGTTCTGCCTCGGTCTTGTGACAATGTTCGTCTCTGCCGACATTTCATGATCCGAGTTTCAAACTTTCCGCAATGTCCACAGAAGGCTGCATTTGGATGCTTTCGTTATTCACGAAACTCACGTGCCGTCATGTTTCCTTCATCGCCGTGGCCATACACGCCCATATACCATCCTCCCTCACCAGGCGGCGCTTTTTTCCTTATTAGGATGCCGTGGTCTGTTTACACTCGGTCGGTTGCAGGCAACACTGGCTGGATCGCCGACGGGCGGTCCGACATTGAGGCCATACTGGGCGTGTACCGGCCGGCCTCGCCGGAGCAGCGCCGCTTCGTCGAGAACATGCAGAACATGTTCTACGGCTTCGTGCGGGACGGGCGCCTGCCGCAGGACGTGCCGGCCAGCCGGGAGATGTACGTGGTGAACGAGGCCATCACCACGGCTGGGGGACACCCCAGCTGCAAACTGTGGCGGGAGAGCGGCCTGTACCCGCAGTACGCCCGACGCGACTGACCGAGCGGTACATTGTGGGGACGACCAGGGCGGTACGGTGCGGCCGCCGGTACCGGCCGGAGCGGTACAGCGCCGCGACCGACCGGCGCGGCCCGCACCGAGAGCTGTCCCGCCCGACTCGCGGAAGCGCGTGCCGGAGGCCGTCCTTGAGGGCCGTCTGCTGAGGAGGAAGTGAAATGAGCCTATCTTGGACCGTAGTGTCGACGAGAGATGCCCGCTCGATACCGGCGAGTCGCGTTATACGACATCGCCGCCGTAGATTCCAGAGCCGCCGAAGCGCTCACATTGAGTGACAACAAAGCGTTTACGTAACAGACCGTGCGGGGTGAGATGCTGATAGCTGTGACTGGACGTAGTACTCATTAACCACGTGCGTTTTATCGCAGTGGTGACAGTGATAGTCGTTCCTTGCATACCAGGATGCACGTTTATTCTGACTCATCTTCGTGCACCTTTTTCATCGTAGTGTTCGTCGGAGCGCGGTCAGTCTGTTGCGGTGAAAATGTCACTGCTCGAGGCTCGAGCAGCCGCAGGGAACGGGCGGCCGGCGCGGCGGACGTCTGTCTCGTGCCATGTGGTCGCGGTGCGCACTCGGCGCCACTCGACTCATACATTCCCTGCCTCCCCGACAGGAGAGTCGGGGCGGGAGGGGGGGGGGCGTCCGCGACGCTCGCTGTTCACGGTCGGGCGGCCAGCCGGTGTCCTGACAGGTCCGCTGCTGAAGATTCGGTCACATGTTTAATTCAAGGAGGCCGCGGCGGCGTGGCGTGAACGCAGTGGGCCCCGGTTTGGACGATAAGGTCGATAGCCCCGGCGCTGAGTCGGGGTTCGGGTGGGTGAGAGGCCTGGCGCCCCGCAGCAGGAACTCTTCTGAACAGGAGTTTCATGTCTCCGTGACGGGAAATACGGGCTCAGTCTCCCTGTACCGCATTAACCGATATTCATGATGTACTCCCGTGTGGGAATGCGCGTATGGAAACATGATGTGTTAGTACAATTTATATTGTTCTTTTTTTGTTGTCAGTTGGTTGCACAATTGTCCAGCGCTCACGGGAAGCCCTCAAATACCGCAGGATGCGCCAGAGTCCGCGCTCGCGCCGGCGAACGTGACAGCACGCGGTACACGGGAAGAACAGTAGGCGATGCGTCAACAGACGGCGTGAAAGCTGCCCAGTGTCAGTTCCAGTTACGCCACTGTCAAAGAGGTGCATATAAACCAGAGATTCTACGCATTTCATAACAAAGGACCTACAACATGTTCTTTTCCAAAATCAGGCAATTTCAATGAAAGAGAGACTCTGTTTCCAAGACGATAACGGGACGGGGCATTCAGGCATCGACAGACGTAAGCTGCGGCTTAAGTTTGCACGCTTGCGGCATTAACTTAATATCTTCGCACATAAAAGTAGACATCTGCAATAAACCTACCATAAAACCTTCAAGCCTGGTGCACTTGAACAGTCGAATACTGGGCAGAAACTGGGGAAACTGCAAAACGTGTTTTGTGCCCCGCATACGCTCTAAACACCCATGCGATGTGCCCAAAAGATAGCCGAAGTGAACGGAACAATGGCGTAGAACTCACTTCAGCAATGATTATGATGGTGGAAATGGGAGCTTCACGGTTCGGCAGTACTGCATCATCACAAACAAATTAGCACCACGACACAGCTTCCCGACGACAAGGCACCGTCAGTTAATCTTAAACATCGTGTTTATCTTCATCAAATGTTAAGGCTCGTTCCCAGGGTGCAAGCACGACATATACACAGTTTAAGAAAACTGCTTTAGACTACGGCACTCTAAAACCGGGTCTGTTTCGCCGTCGCACCGCAAATTACAGGCCGATCCGTCGCCACACACATTAGGACAGGAGCTTGTTAAAGGGGCATCACGCCGACCGAGCGCGGCCGGGTTTAGCGGCTTAATTTCATGGCACTACCAGAGCCAAGCAGCAGTCCGGGACCAGACGCGGCCATTCCCCGCGACAGCCCCGACCCAGACCAGGCCGCCGCGGGAGTCGGCCTGTGACGTCAGGCACCGCAGACGACGAGAACGGGCGGGCACCGCGCCGCCGCGGCCGAAGCTCGGCTCCGTCGACGACGCCTCACTTGGTCACCATCTTCTCCAGGATGGGCACGATCTGGTCGAAGTTGGGGCGCTTCTTGGGGTCCTCGTTCATGCAGATGGTGATGAGCCGCGCGATGTGGGTCGATATGCCCGGCGGCGTCACCAGGCGAAGGCCCTCCGTGGCGATCTTCATGCCTGCGGACCGCGGTCAGCGGTCAGCGGCAGCGGCGACCGGACATGCGATGACACGGACCGCCGGCCAGCGCGCCGCAGGAAACAACAGCCGCGTCCGGCCGCACGCAGTCGGTGTTACGCAGTGCTGGTGACTAAATTTCAGACGCGTCATCGCCGCGTCAGTCTGAAGTACAGCTGGCCAGTGGCCGCCACTGAGGAGAGCGGAACCGTGCACCGTCACGCGTGATTCAACCCCGAATGGATGCTCATGCCTGCACAGGTACCAAGATGCCACCGAGTCAGTGAATGACAGGGACGGTAGTATAACTCCTCCCTGAACACGTATGAATATTGTTAGTCTGTCGCGGCCACGTCTATTAGACACACTGACGAATCGCGAAAATCGAAAAAACGAAGTCGGCATACTAAAAAAAAACAAGCAAACAAAACACTCTGCCGCTGAAGGCTTTCTGACGATAAGTTCGCATTCCCTGCCCCAAAAGCCAGAGGCCTCCCGCAGCCCGCACGATGGCGCCACCGTCCACCTGTCAACAGGCAGCCGGGCAGGGTACCGCAGCTCTGCGGACCGGCGGCCGACGCCGGATGCCCGGCGGTTCCCCGCCGTCGGCGGCTCTCACCGATCTCCATGGCCGAGAACTCGGCGAACGGCACGTCCCTGGTGGCCATCTCCCAGAGCAGCACGGCGAAGCTCCACATGTCCGCCGCGTGGCGGTTAATCTGGTTCGGGCTCTTCAGCAGCGCTGCCGGCCGCAAAACAACTAGTCAAACAACGCAAAATGGTGGTCCTCTTCAACTGTCACACACACAGATTACACTTCTGCTCAGCAGGTACACACCGGCCACCATTCTGTTCTACAGAAGGCACACGGAATGCCATTTTGTTCAGCGGCCACACACGCGCGGTACTCCCGTTCAACAGGGGTCCGGGTGTTCCGTAGCTCATCACTCCCCGTCACGCTACCGCCGGAGCCGGCCGCCAGTCCGCCGACCGACTCACCCTCGGGCGCGTACCACTGCGGGTGGTAAATCTTGCCCTTGTTCTGGAAGCTGAACTCAGCGTCGGCCATGTTCAGCAGGGCTGTCATGTCCTCGTCGATCTGAGCAAGGAGTCAACATCGGCATCAGCATCACCAGGCGGCCTCGCTAGAGGTCAACAGGCGGATGGGTGCGACACACCAGACACCAGCGTACCAAACGTCAAAAGCAGTCCTTGAAGCGTGCCCACAGCCGCGAATCTACAGACGTCACAAAAACCACAGTCATCCAGAATTTAACCCTAGCCGGGCGGGGGGAGGGGGGTGGCATGAGAACTCCCCTTCGGTTTTTCGAGGATAGCCGGAGATCGAATCCGACACATGAAACTCGAGGTACGTTTTTATACATCCTTTTACACACCCTTTCAGCTTTTCAACTTCAGGTCGCCTTAGGTCACTGACTCAGGACAGGTCATGTAAGACCATGTTCCAAAATAAGTCGTGTCACAACTTTTTGTCAAATGTATCGATCACGTAGAAACTTTCTGCAATGACAAAGCACAACAGACGCAACAATTCTGCTACTTCTGAAGTTCTCGGAAACGTCTAAGACCTTACGATAGTCAAAGTCTAAGACATTAGGTCAGGCGAACATTCGGCCTTTTTAGGTAATCAATCGTGATCGTGGGTCTAGTTTCGTAGTTTTGAACTCTGAATATAATGTCTGGTGCTTCTCACATCTTTTTGCACCTTATGATCCGTGGTCGTTTTATACCAAAAATATTGATACCAACAATCGCATACTGTACATGACAAGTGCATAATGGGGAAACTAACAACCAACCCTTTAAACAGGACAGGGAACAAGTCATGGAAGTCTTGCACCAATAATGGCAGGCGGCGTCGGCCTACCCGAGACACCAGACACCATTCCTGGTGCGACGGTCCTGTGTTCCGCCCGCGGCCAGGGCAGCGCGGGCCCAGCACCCACCATGACGTGCCGGCTGCTCAGGTGGAAGTTGGGCACGTTGCGCTCCAAGCTGTGGATGAAGCACATGCCGCGCGCTACGTCCAGCGCGAACTTGAGCGCCTGCGCCGTGTCGACCACCACGTCCGAGCGTCGGTGCAGGACGTCGTACAGGCTGCCGTACGGCATGTACTGGCTCACCACCACCAGGCTGGGCGGCGAGTTGGAGCAGCCCAGCACCGGCTGGATGTTCGGGTGCGAGAAGATCCTGCCGGCGGACGGGCGGCCGTCAGCGTGTCGGCCCGTCCGACGGTGCATCGGCACACGCCAGAGCCAATGACTAGAGCAGAGCAGATCGGTCAGGCACTGTATCAGAACACCCTAGTCAGGCACAGGCACACCATACCCGACCAGACCAGTCAGCCACGACAAGACCAGACAAGTCGCTGCATCAGAACACACAAGTCCGTCACTGCAACGGACCCCTCCATTCACCTCCGTACCAAGCCAGTCACCACCGCACCACGCCAGTCAGCCACTGCATCAAACCACCCGCTCCTCCCCTTGGCCACCCAAGGGCGGCACGTGCACCGGCCGACCCCCAGCGGCTGTCGGACCATCAGCGGGTCCCAGGTAGCCGCCTGGACCGCCGGCCCACCTGAGCCGCGGGAACTCGTCGTTGAAGTCTCGGCTGATGCGCGCGGTGCACTCGCGCAGAGCCAGGATCTTCGCGCAGATCTCGTTGCCCTGCCACTTGCCGCGCCAGGTCTCGCCCGTCGGCGAACTGGCCACCTTCACGTGCAGGTTCAGGTCGTTGATGGCGATGCCCTTGTGGCGGGACAGCGTGGCGTCGCCTGGGGCCAGTCAGGTCACGGTCACCGCGGCCGCGACCGGCTGGGAGGCGAGCCGGACAAGACACCGGCGTGGGGTAGGTAATGGGTTCGAGCCCAGACACGGATGCCTGTTTTTTGGTCCCAGACCGAGAGGGCCTGTCGGTCGTGGGGCGGCCGTGATGACGTTGTACGGCGCGATATGGGACTTCCGGCACCATACGGCTTAGCGCCTCGGGGGAATGCCATTTTTGGAAAACAACAGGGTGGCAGAGTCACAACCCGCTCAAAAGGTTCGGCATGGCATGAAGTTTGATCCGAACTCTACCCGCTTCAACAACCCCAGATTGAATTTAATAAAAAATACAACCAACCCATGTAATCAAGAGCTGCACAGGGCAACCACCGTACGATCACCCTACAGAGTTCAATGTCGCAGGAGCAGTCAATGCAATAGGGATAATGTTCGCGCGTAGACGACGCTCGTGCGAGCAATTTTCGAGTGAAAGGAGATAGATTAACCACAGCCCGCAGTTCCCGAATGATGACCCTGATGCTCCTTACGGCTCCTTGTCTTCATGCCAAGCCAGCTTTGGTCCTTGTATTCGATTCTTCTCAACTCCTGGCCTGTTTGTACTGCCAGCTCATGCAGACGAGTGGCCATCGAGCCCTTGCAGTAGTCCAAGGGCATTTTCCCTGCAACCCCAAAAATATACCTCACCCCATCAAAATCACCAAAATCGCGCCAAAACACGGGACAATACCTCGGACGCAGACCAACTACCATGTGACAGCTACAACTAAACAGAAGTGGACAAAGTATACCAAGCAGCAACATGATATCTGGTCAAATAACAAAGCCTACCAACATTCAAAGGACGCAGACCGCCTAAGACCGGAGAGCCGGAACGCCGGGCCATACCGAAGCGGTTGGCGATGGTGACGAGCGCCCCCGCCTGGATCAGGTCGTCGGCGATGCCCTGGTAGCTCCAGAAGCAGGCGTAGTGGAGCGGCGTGTTGCCGTGCTCGTTGGTCAGGTTGACGTCCGCCTTGGTCCGCAGTAGCTGCCGACAGTCGGCGTCAGCCGGCGACCGGCGACCGATACCGCTCATAAGGAAACCCTGCGATCTGAACAATGTGGATAGGACCTTCACAAATCCAAAAAATACAGATTTCATTAAGCGTTCAACGGTTGCAGTACGTGGACTTCCTAAAAATGATCTGCACTTGTCAGTCATTGTGGGTGGCAGATTCAATAACTAGCTGCAAGCGACAAACTAGTACCACAGACGGACAGCAGATCAGCACCAGGTGGCGCATGTGGTACAGTCCCTCACCAGCTGGACCACGGGGCGGTGGCCGTGCGCGGCAGCCAGGTGCAGCGGCGTGTCGTCGCCCATGTTGGTGGCGCCGACGCGCGCGCCGCGCTGGATCAGCATCTCCACGATGCCGGCGTGTCCACCCTTGGCTGCCCAGTGGAGCGGACTGAAGCCGTGGTCATCCCTGCCAGCACAGGTGCCAGGATGTGAACAGAACTATCCCTGTATAGAAGGCGCGTCGGCAAGTTTATTATCTCGCCGGAGACGTGGACAGTATACAGAGATACATCTCACTAAGGTCATCCCTAGTGAGACCTTGGCCACTGTATTTTACAGGGCACATTATGTTTAGGGGATAAGTATTATCATACATTAACATGAATGATACTAGGCACATGGCTACCTCTATCAGGATGTGCCAATTTCTGACAGACATTCAATAGAATTGTGCAAAAAAATGTGGACATTTCAGGATCACTCAATGCTAAAAACCACAATGACCAAATGACCTCAACATCAGCCACCCAGATACATCAATACTTCAGCACTAGGCCCCCCACTGTCAGACATGGGCTGACTGTATTTCTGTAAGCATGGCCTAATGGACGACTGCTACAGCCCACTTACTATTATGTGTTAATAGTAATGTATTATATAATATATATAAAATATATATTATATATATAATATATGGAATATATTATATATATATAATATAATATACAGAAATGTATTAATAGTTTGTGAGATTACAGTTGCTGAGAGGCCCTCCCACAAGAGAAGGCCAATATAAACAGATGCATGGGACTATACATCCTTCCTATAAGACTGAGCAACATGAGTCAGCACATGAAAGACAAAACATTTCTTACCCTTCATTCATGTCATGCTCTGTATCATCTAACCATACACGAACATGGAAGGGATTGCCTTCCCTCACATACTGGAAAATATCATCCATTTCTTCACTCCAGTAGGAAACAAACAAAGAACCTGGAATGGGAAATACACACATTAACTTTGTGAGCTGACAGCCAAAATTCAAACAAGCTAGAAGAAAATAATGTTTAACTTTCAAGACTTAGTCTATCCATACAATAACATGCTTGTGCAAATCTGGCTTATACTAAAACATCCCACTAGGTCAGAACATATGATCATATACATACCCATGGTAGTGGGAATGGATTAGAGGCTGAGCCTCTACTTTAAGTTTGGTTTACCCCATACATGAATCTGTGGAGCATGATCCCATAACACAAATGTGTGGTTTTAAACAGAATGGAACTGAACTGATTCCTCAAACTACAGTTGTTCAGAGGGCACCCAAGTAGTCCTATTCCAGAGCTGGCCTATGTTAAAGAATAAACCGCAATGACATGCATGTGCAAAAATTTCATACAATGCAAAAGGAAAATTGCACTCAAAAGTTTCATAAGACAATCTCCATGGTCAAATATGGAGGGCTGTGTTCATTCCACCATGGGTATCATTTTCTGTATGTCCATGTGTGATTGTCATTGGGCCTGACTGCAAAGCATGGCATGTGCAAACCCAATATGCACCACAATTATCAAGAATGCATGGCTGGTATGTGCCTGGACAAGTATACTACATGCATGGCACACATGCCATTTGAACATCATACACCTGGAGAAATTCACTTGTTTTAGTTCAATTTCCAAACAACAGCCTTGTCCTGTGCCCATTTTTGTTGTTAAGCCCTATTTTTGCTGCTAAAAAGTTGCTTATGACCAATCAAATTTATACTGCTAACTAAAAAGAAATTTAAATGACACCATAAGGTTTTATTCTTATCAAGAACACACTGGAATTTCCACAGGCACCTACATGCCTACTGCATTGTAAAATGTGCTCATAAAAACCAAAATGCCTCAGATGGCATATACAAAGGCACCATTTCCCATGACTTGTTGTCTTTTAATAACTCCTCCAAAACAAATCTTATAATTTATGATACACATTTAAATGGCATTTTTAATGCACATCTTTGAACATCTAAACATAACACAACACTTTTACAAACAAACATTTCCAAAAAAGGAAATATCAGGTTAAGGTTGATGTTTTTGTGCCAAAAGATTTCTGTTATGAACAGTGACTTCAGTAAACTGTGCAAGTAAATATAGTTTTCTACCAGATTTTCTTTTTAAAAGTTTGGTGATCAATTGGAAACCGATGAATGTGAAAATTCTGCTGAACATTACATCTGTTCACATGCTTGGTAATGTGAATTGGTTTTTGTTGTCTTTCTTTTCATGTAGTCAGCAACTTGTCTGTTTTATTTTTCCGAGCCAATTTTTTGTGATGGTACAAATGGTGCATGCCAGACCCACTCAGTGCAATGGTGCACATCTGGGTGCAAGCCAGTGCCACTCAATGCATGCCTGAGCTGGCATGAACTGTCAAGTGCACAATGTTATTGAAACCTGCAGTGGTTTGCAGTCTGGCCACTGGGCACCCTCAGCTGGAAGCTGACACCAACAACATTTTTATGGCTACCAAAATATTACATCTGAATGTGTGACTGGCTGAAATGATGTTTGGGACCAAAGCAGCTGGCCAGAACAGCTTGTATAGACCATGAATGCTGGAAGAAATTTAACATGCCATCACAGACACTGCACTAGTCTGTAAAAAAAAAACTCTGGAATTTTTACCATCCTAGGACCTAGGCCTAAACAATGAGCAATGATGCAACTCAAACCCATGCAACATAACATCAATGCCAGGATTCAGGACTGGGACACCAGTGCTTTCCCAGATGGGCTCTGAATCATAGCATGCAGCTCAGTTAGGACCACATTGCTTGATTGATTGCAATTGTGCAAATTTTTAAGGAAATGAACAAAACTGTATGTTTCCTGAAAAAAGAAGCACACAAACAGTGGCACACAACCTTTGTGTGGTGACCACACTGAATCCAAACACTGTTTACTGACAAACCCCATCCCTGCACTATACCATCAATAGTATAAAGTTTTGAAATCAATGCTAGATGGGAAGAATTTGCACGCATATCTCTTCAATATTCTTAAAATGGCATCAAATGTATCTGAATCCCACGATCACCACAGCTGGGCCTGGATGTGCAACAGGCATCATGACAACGGCAAAGTAGGGAGCGAAATCGCGAAAAAAACTATAGAAACGGGCAGAATGTGTCGTCGCCTCTGTGCACGTCATGAATCAATCCATTCAACACACCCACCACGATACCACTATGCTCTCACCCCACAGCGTCGGGCGGGGCTTACTGATCAAGGCCGAAACAAAACAAGCTCAGGACTGCTATATCCGCGACCAAAATGGTTCCAGCTGATGGCGCACGTCACGAACGCGCACTTTTAACTCTTCTCCATATTGGATGCCAAAGATTGCTAAATACAGGCAAAGACCTATGCAGGACTGCTCCTTGTTAACCTAAGAGCTGCAGCCAAGTCTGAGAATCGTGGGGGTCCGCGAAACCGTCACTGAATGCGAACAGAATCCGTCGTTGTCTTGACAACCATAAGGCCGCCACGGGACTCTAGCCCGCGATGCCGTCATTGGTAATGCTCGTAAAGCACCTCGACATACTTGTCATTAAAACTGGTTACAATCAAACTTCCACGTAAAATAAGGCCGGGCACAAATATTTGTTTACCAAATGCCAACCAAGCTCTGCGAATGGATCTATATTTACGAACCAGTTCACGTGCAGTGCTAACAGCGTGACCACCAAATATGCGTTTTTTTTCTTGCTTTGTTATAACCAAAGCGTAAGCAAAGTACGGAAATACATTTACCCAATAACGAAGCTCGAATACCCCGCGTTTCGATGCAATGATGCAATAAGTAACTTTCTATTTAGCGTTCGGCAATCAACATAAAAAACGAATGCCGGGTGGTCACACTGCCACACATAGTGGGACATACCTATGTGGCGCGTGGACCTAACTGAGCATTCTCGAATTTCGGTCCTTGGAATACCTGTGGTAGTGGATATCGTTGGCACCGTGTAAAAAGACCTCCGAGGTCAAGAGGAACAACGAACGACGGCGCCTCCCAAACGTCGCGTGATGCTTGGCAACAACCACCCGTCACTAGTTCACAATGACCAATAATAAATAAAGATAAATCATTTCGAAAAGTCCATTTATTTCATCTCAACAACTGGCAAAATATGCGATTTTATAACTGCGGGTGAGCATACCAGTTTCGATACCGAGGAATGTGTAATATGAGGAGCCCGGTCGGCAGCAGGGGCTCCGATGATTGGCGGCGATGCGGCGGTGGGCAGGTTGTCGCGCTGTGGCGGAGGCGAAGCTTCGGGCCTGGCATGTGGTACAACAGCACCTCCGCTTGACGAAAGCACGCTTCACTGCACGGACACAGCGCTGCGGCAAGTTAAGTACAATCGCCTGCACCCGGGAAAACGCTCTCCGCGGAGCCAGGCGCAGTGGCGACGCGAATGGCGGCCCGACGGGCGAGCGAAGCCCACTATACGGTGGATTGGGCCCTCCCAACCGCAGCCTTACACGAACACCCGCTATTGCCCGGAAGCTGGCCGCAACGTTCAGCGGTTACGGCAGCGGAAAACTTAACATCTGCGGGACACCTCCCTCTCGGCGGGTCCCGGTCTGTCGCCAACGCCGAGTCCTGGTCTGCCCCTAACACCGGGTCCCCGTCCCTCCCATCAGACCCCGCCCGTCCCTTGCGCCGGGCCCCTCAGGTCCCTCACGCCAGGTCCCTCAGGTCCCTTCCGCCGGGTCCTGTACGTCTCCGCCGGCCGGGTCCCGCACGCTGCCGCGTCGGGGAGAACCACCTGGCCGACCTCTCGCACATGCACACCTCCGTCTGCGCACGCCACCGCCATCCGCATCCGCCTCTGCTACACGACCGGAATGGCGGCGTCACAGCTGACGCTGTCGTCTGAAGCCTGTCTTGACCGAGTCTACTGATGACTATAAATGAACAGCACATTCAAGGCGCTACAGGATCCCAACGGCAAGCGCATCTTTCCTTCGCGAGTATTCCACGGCGGCCCAACAGTTTCAGTTAAACGCGTGATTCCCCAGAATTCTACGACGCAGAATTTTGAAAACGAGTCACCCGAAATCGAAATGCAAGGGATATCATTTGTCCGATTTCTTCCGTAACATGCAAATAAACACCGATGAATAGTTTGCGTAGCCCTGCACACAAAAAATCATTTGGGAGGGACCCCCGTGGCCAGCCACTAATCCAGTCCAGTCGCACTGGTTTCACAGCTGACTAGAGCTTCTATTATGTGCGACTCGCTACGCTCGTACATACCACTGATTAGCTTATCGTTGACGGGCGAGGGAACATGTCCGTCGCGAAACCGCGCGCCTCCCTGGAGACGTCACCCCGAAACGCCGCCTCCGCTCGGCGCGGGCTCCGGCGTCTGCTGGCGCGCGCGGCCGGCGCCGGCGGCCACAGGCGCCACTGGTCGCGCCAGGCCGGGACGCCGCGCCACCGCCGGCCGACCTCGGCCGCTGACCGGTCGGCGGCGGAGCGCCCCGCCTGGCCGGTGAAGGGCGGGGCGGGCCGGGCCGGCCGCCGCTACAGCAGGCAGTTGTTGTCCTCCTCGGTGTCGCTGTCGGCCGCGGCGGCGGTGGCAGCGCCGGGCGGCCGCTGCGCGCAGCGGGCGCTCAGCTCCGTGTACGAGCCGCCCGGCGTCAGGCACACTAGCACCACCGTCATGTTGTCGCAGCCGAGGCCGCCCATCTGGCAGTCGGGCGCCAGGCAGCGCGTCATGAGGTCCTCGCACACGTCCTCCGGCTCCATGCCCTGGCCGATCCGGGTTCGCACGAACTCCAGCACCTCCTGCCGGCCGGACACGGCAACAGGAGTCAGGACAGCTGCCGTCACCAACACGTGTTGGCTACGCACAAGACGTCAACAGAGGTACCGTCGTCGACATCAGAAGCGAGCAAAACAACACAGTAGCAAGAGGCAGTGTTATGAAAAACGCCCCACGGAAACTACACTACGCAGAAACCAATTGATGCTGGGCGCATTTTTCTTTTTGAGAAAAGCAGTCGTGAAAAAATTGGCTACCACGCGGAGTCACTTAAACGGATTCTTATAGTTGACAATCAACGGTTCAC
Source organism: Capitulum mitella (assembly GCA_030062745.1). Lineage (NCBI taxonomy): Eukaryota > Metazoa > Arthropoda > Thecostraca > Pollicipedomorpha > Pollicipedidae > Capitulum > Capitulum mitella. The sequence goes on from CP099842.1 coordinate 494,446, forward strand.
CGAAATCTAGTGCAGTCAGAGCGAGTTCCGCTTTGTAGGGGAGACGATTGCAGTTAAAACTGTAGCTGGTATCAGACGCACAACGACAATGCTATTTTGTTGCCACCCTCATCAGTTGCAGCTGAAATGCTGAATCGCCAAAGGGGCGTATGTAAAGTATAAGGCCGAATTTTGCATCTGTGCGTTTTTGGTCAGCAGCCCGAAGTGGTCAAAACATATCGCCAAATTTGTGAAAATTGCGATTCTTTCTTAGATCCCGACACGACCACGTTCCACGCGACCTGCAGCCTTGAAAGCCAATAACAACACATAAACACATTGTGTATGTTGTTATACAGCAACTTAGGTAATTAACGACTTTCACACCAGAGAGAACTAGCAGCACACTGGGTTGTCATATCTTTGTTAATCGTGGCCTTCCTCGTATGAAATGTTCTCATCCTGCAATGCGCAAGGTGTTAACTTGCCGCATACAGGTAGGGGTGAAATATACAACAGCATCCGTTCTCCTGACCTCGTTCGTCAGCACGTCCCAGATGCCATCGCAGGCCATCACGATGAATTCCCAGTCCTTGCTTATCTCACGGGTCTCGACATCTGGGAACGCTGCCAACAGAAAACAACCGGATGTCAACAAAGTCGGAAGCGGCCGAAAAGTACGCCGGGAGCCCTAAATGGGGTCAAAGTACGGAACCCGAATTCATGGGCAGCCTTTGAAGTTTCAATTCAGTCAGGAAAATACGGAAGACTTCTGCACAGGTCCGCAGCGCAAAATGAGCAACTCTGAATGAAGAAATGGAGTATGACTCTTTTGGACACTACAGTTGACCAAATGTATCCCTGACTGACGGCTGGTCCCCGACTAATCTCAGCTCACAGAAAGAGGCTGTAACAGTACTGCCACAACTCCAACATGTACTTTCAATTCACTGTGTTTCCTGGTCTGAGAAAGGACCAACAAAGCTCAACCAAACAATGCAGAGCATCCCGACAGTTGAACATGCAATACCGGAATAGTATGCAATGATTTTATAGTTTACAACAGCCAGATATGTTTACAACACTGCATTCAACCAATGGGACATGCCAGTGAAGCGCAGTGGTGAGCAGCAGTGTCGGACGTGTTCCAGGTATCAGGAGCTCCTGGAGAAATCTGATGACCATACAGATACCTACCAGTCACCACCTGGTCCTCCGGAGGCTTCTCCTCATTCCGCTTGAAGATGAAGTCGCCGAGCGCTCGTGACAGCGCCAGGTTGCCGTTGACGCGGTTGAACTCGACCCAGCCGCCGGCTGCGGTGATGCGCTCTACCTCCGTCTTGTTGTTGGGCTTGTGGTCGAACGAGAGCACCTCCAGCCGACCGCCGACGCTGGCTATGGCGCGCGAGTCGCCCACGTTCGCCTGGCCGTCCGACAGGTATGGCCGTCAGGAGCGATACGGCGCCCCCCCCCCCTGCCCCGCCCACCGACCGCCGATGGCCCGGCAGACGGAGCTTTTCCATGTTCCCACGACCGACCACCTCTAACGACCGACAGGAGCGGCAGTTAAATACGGCCGTCAGGAGGTGACAGTAATATACGGCCGTCAGACGCACACGCCGCCGAACCTCGGCCAAACGGTGCGCTGATCTGGATAACTTGTAATACCACAGATTTTTAAACTACCATACAATATCTCGATCACACGGGTCCCGTGGACGCCAGCGATCATTTTTACGCCTACAATCCGCCTTTTGAGCCGGATGCAGTGGTTAGTGCGCTCACCACAGGCCCACGTCCGCCCGGCAACGTACGTCCTCTGGGGGAATGTACTGCACGTGGCAATCTAAGAAAGACGCGAGGTTTACGACAGCGCCGAGCGCTGCTGCCATTCAACGCATAATGAAGTCTGAAAATTCGTTATGTACGTCCGTTGTGTCATACGAATATTTATTTTTCAAATTCTTGAGGACATACTTAATCCAAAGTACTGCAACTAATATTCCACATATCTCAAGTCTGAAATGCATTACACATCCGTTCCGCACCACTACAAACGATCGCACGTCTCTTTTAACATAACCAGAACAAATTATCACACAAGTACAATATTCAAACTCCTACCAAATAGCATCTTTTCACATCCTCACATTAAACACAAAATACCTGTTAGCCAATTAAAAATCGATAGGCGCCATGGTTCTTATGGCAATGAAAATGACTATGAGGCTTTTGTGTGATGAGTGATTTGTGTCTCCTGTGATGACCTTTGACTACAGCAGGACGTAAAGCATTTGTGGTAGGTTTAATCGGCCTTAAAGTACACATTTCTCAGATGGAGCACAACACAGAAAAAAGAAGCACAGTCCGATGATATCAGGTGAATCATTTGCTCTACTGACGGCTGAATTCTCAAGGACAAGCACTCGTTAAGGGTTCGCGCTTCGACCTTCGCCAACAGACAGCTGTCCCTCCAATACAAAAGACCAATGCATCATTACGTCACATGACGAGTAAACCCTACTGAAATGCCTGTCACCCTAAATGGGGAGAACTACGTCAAGAATTAAACATCAGAGTGCTTCAGGGTTGGAAACCTTATTTTTGTTCATGGCGTTAGAGTATTATTTTTGTTTTGGAGTATAAAATTTTGCAAACAGTAATACTGGTTTGTTGGCATTCTTGGTGGGATTCAGTTATGACATCACATGCCCCTAGGACCGGGGGGGGGGGGCGTGGATGCCACGGCACCCCTACTTCCGATAATGTCGAACATAAGCCCTAAGGATGCATGAAAAGAATCGACCGTGACAACACGCTGCATGTAAACTGGCATACGGGCTACAGTATTAACACAGTCAGAGCTTTTCCATTTGCATCAAACAATACATCACACTTGGTGAGTTGCGAATATGTCCAGTACACAAAAACTTGCCCAGCTGATTTCATTAAGTTAACATAAATCCAAGAGAAGATGCTGGGCTAATGACACAAATGAAGCAGTTAAAACACTGACAGAAGCAACTTCATGAAGGGTATTAAAAATAAAAAAAATAGGACAAAAGAGTAAAGGACGAAGGATTTTGCTTTTTAATTGTTCACCCATTTTTAAGGACCCGAAGCCGTCCTTGCACCTCCTCCAGCCGCAGACAACTCACGCAGTAGAGGGTGCTGTTGCGTATGAGCACGCAGACGGCCGTGGTGCCGGCCAGGTCGTCCTTCAGCACCTGGTCCGAGAGCATGATGCGGTCCAGCTCGAGGCAGGCCTGCTGCAGGGCCTCCGACACGCGGCCTTGCCCATACTCGGGCCGCCCCACCACCACCTTGTGCAGGTGCTTGCTGGCATACTGGGCCACCTTCTCGCCTGCGGCACACCCGGCGACGGACGGGCACGGTCACCGCGAGCTCACGGACGCGCACACTGCGGCGAGACAGCCCCGTCAGAGCTGAACGAGCCCTCTCCGGTCAAACGAATATTGCGCACGATCCTGATGACGTGAACACGACGAAGCATGACAGCAAGGGCGATCATGCTGAGGATGCAGTGCAGAGAACGGTACGGAAAAACGGCGACCGTGTCCGCGCTCACCGCCGTGGCCGTCAAACACGGCAAAGAAGGCGGCTGCTGGGTCGTCCGGTAGTGAGAGTATGTGCGTGTGTGCGTCTTCCATGCTGACCCGCCAGCCCTGCATACAGCTGGAGCCAACCCGGTAGGCCTCCGACCACAGGCTGTGGGTCTCTTTGTGGGTCACTGGCTCTGAGAGCATCTGACCCATGGTGGCCGAATGTTGACCGCCGCCGGGACTTCAACGTATCTGGCGACAGTGCGTCAGGTCAGCAGGCTTAAAAATCCCCCATTCAAAAACGGACCAAAGACCGCGCAAGAATAATGCGAGGGTAACAGCAGTTGCTACTTTGCTCTGTAATGCACTCCACAAATTCACAAAGTATGGATGCACACACTGCATCATATGCATTCACACATCATGCAAATGAGTGGCAAGTATGCCAGATCTCTGTTTACTCAGTGTATTGACAAAACTGTCCTTCCAGATACCAAATGCAACAATTTCATGACCACAGCATACCTATGGGGGGTCACTGAAAATTATAGCAAAGTTCAAATACAGGCACTTAAACTGTGTACCAAACTATTCACTGCACAGTGGTCTAGAAGGTACACATGACTTGCTTACTTGTCATTTTGTGGCATTTCTGGGCTGATTTTTTTATTTGCAGTCTAATTCATCTGATCATACAGCTTGCTGTCAAAGCATGTCTACCAGTCTTCTGTTTGCATCTTTATTTTATCATGTCCTAGAAATCCTCACATATCTTGTGCTGGGGTTCCACCACACTGGGGCTTTCTATTGCAAAGCACAACAGGGACATCTGCCTTTGCCAGCAACAATGTGGTCTCCTTGGAGTTTGGCATTATGTGCCAATACAGGGTCATGCCAGAATACAAAGCTTCTACTCAAAGTAATTTACCAAAGGTCATGCAGCAGAGCACCTTTCAGAAACTGTTCTGGTAGCAAACATCACCAATACTGTCTTTGCTTCAGAGAATTTTAGGGCTAACCACACCAGTGCTGGAAACCTGGTTTTTTTCCTGGGTTGGAATACAAATTTTCTTTTAGAGTACAAAACGTCATGCATTTATGTGAGAAACATGGACTAACTAGGTGCTCTGCAAACATATGTGACCTTCAGGGGCGGATCCAGTGGCTCCATTTGGGAGGGGGCCAAACCTTCCTGGGTCTACATGGTAGGTCAACAGTTACTGACCAGGGGGGGGGGGGTGGAAGGTGGCTGGTGGTGGGTTTGGAGTGATTAAGTGGCCAAATATGCATGGTAAACCATCAACTGGGAGGGGGGATGCTGGGCAACTTCAAACTCTGGTTGAGTAGGAATACCCATGTCTTGTGGGGGGGGGGGGCAAATTACCATTTTGAGCACAAAATTTTTCTTGGAGTATAAATTATTTGGTGCTCCTTGATGCCAGACAATGACAGTTTTTTCCAACAATGAACCACAATGTCTTTTCATTAAGAATACACAGTTATGTATTATTAAACATATAACATTATTAAGAGTACTCTATAGTGAAAGGTTGGTAGCATAAAGCATGTTAGCATCCATCACAGGTGCACAGCCATATACAAATAAATAAATTCAAACTAACTGGACAAGTAAGATAATTTAAGGGTATCATCCACCTCTAATATGTTTGGGCTGAGATAGCATAGTAACAGCTTGCAACCTCCAAAATCAGTTTATAATATTCATTACATCTCACACTGTACATTTATAGTATTTCAAAGTGATTTTTGCAGTTTTCCCATGTCCCATTTGTCTGCATCCTACTGCCAGGTGTTGTATGACCACATGTCAAGGTTCAGGCCAATGAACACTAGTTGAAGACTCATATGCCTCCATCAATGGGCAGTGATGGAAAATTGTTTCTTATCCCACGCACGACCGTCGGTCCGTTTCGAACATCGGCGACAGGGGGGGGGGGCAGTTGGCTCCCCCACTACCTCACGAACGGTTGGTCGCACGATAAAAATAAGCACACCGTTGGAAAGCTTGTGACGAGTAGAGCTCGAAACTGGTCTCATTTTTTTAGTTTTAGATAATATGTAAGCAATTTACGCCCTATATATGTTTTCTCATAGCCGACTGCATGAGACCGAGAAATGGCCTGAATCTCAAGGGCTGTGACTAATAACGCATAGCGCACCAGCGCACAAGTAAAGGGCCGCGGACGCCGATACACGTATAATTTCCCCAGATTTGTTCAATATATGCGCCGAAACGTTGAGTTAGAGACACGACAATTCTCCCGCCAGCTGTCGGGGTGCGCCGCTGCCGTATGTGGTACCAAATTGGCGGAAACTAATTTTAACGTTCCTTTATTTTCGCGAAAAAAGACGATCTATGTCAATTTTATTGATCTTTGTGGTTCCTGTGATGGTTCCTCATAGCTACATTTTTGAAAAATTGATTAGTTACCAATTCTACAAAGTTGGCTGAGCTTTATTCGCAAGAGGCTGTTTAATTCCAAAATATGCTACTTTTTCAAACTTTTTGAGGCTCCTGGTATTACTTAAGTCTGTGCAAGGTAGTTCTGCCATTTTCTACCCATTCTGAGTAATTCATCGTCGATTTTGACGGTGGTACATTTTGGCTGACTACAGTTATTCGTGACCTGACCTCAGGTCAATGGCTGGAAGTCATTGATACTTTGCCCAATGATGGTAACCAGATGTCTGCTTGACTCCACACTAAAAATGTTATGGAATATTCCGTTAATTTCCGAAAAAACGACAACATGTCTTAAAAATAGGGTTGACCTTAGGTCAATGACCCGGAAAATTCCGAAAAATCTGAGACAGCAGATTGGTTGTATCTATCACGATCACTATTCATTGAAAGTATTATTGAGATATCTTGGTTTTGCGAAAAAGTTACAGGGTGCTAAACTTTTTTGGACATAGGTCTGTTTGACCTGACTTAGGTCAGGCACCGGACCTGACCTGGGGTCAAAACTTTGAAATGGGATGTAAAATTGATGGAGCAAAAGGTATACAAAGTTTGGTGACTCTGTGTTTGTTCGTTCTCTCGCAATCACAGAAAAACCTCAGGGGGGCAGTCAACTGCCTCCCAGTCGGGGACGGGTTATAACTGCGTGTTTTATACACATCACATATAACTAATGCATATATATATGTCTATATATTTAGCATATAATCTGTTCAGCAGCACAATGTATTTGGTGATCTACTTTGGAATTATCTATTTATTGGATTTTATTCATATTTTCCAGCATGCAAAAATGGAAAAAAAAACAATAGTAGGCATCAAATAGGAACACTATTTTTTAACAATCACTCTCTACACCTAAATTATTTTTCAGTCAAAATAGTGCAAATGATAAAATTTTGCATAACTTACTTTGGCAATGTAATTTACTGCAAAATTTGTATATTTTAAGGAATGTATATGAACACTGAATGGCAGGGAGGGAATGTGTTGGCCAATATGAAACAAATACAAAGAAACCAGGCAACAGTAGGAATCTACAAGAATATACCCCTTCCCATACTTTAAGTTCATCAAGTGCATTGATGACCAGTGCAACAAAATCTTTTAAATAACCCATGCAAACTATGATGTGCACACCACTAATTTTATGTTTTCAAGCGTGATGCCTGGGTATGTATTGTTGATACTGTGCTGCTGGTTAAAACTGTCAATGTGTGAAAACATAATGCTCTCAAAACTTCTAGAAACCAAGAGTATGTGTGATACAGATCACAGAAATAGTTTTTTTTTTTGAGGGATGATGCAAACACAAACATTGTGTCTTAATGGCATATGAATTGTGCTGCAACACCACAAAATGGCCTCAAGCTCATAGAAATATACAATGCACATCAAAGGCAATGTACAAGATCCAGATGTACATTTGATGCAGTTCTCATGCAAGATTAGGACAATGTGCAAAAAAAATAACTGCAATACAGAATACATTGCAATACACAACACATTTTCACCTCTGCAAGCCACTTTTGCTTGATATCTTGTGCATAATAACAGAAAAACTCTTGCACTAAATAAAAATTGGTTGCACTTACATTATAGCCCTTCATATATTTTTCCTGTCACAGATCTGGTACTGTGTTTTGATTTTTGGATAACAGGTTTAGGCAGAACATGTGCAAAACAAAAAAAACAGTAACTGCTGTAAGGGTCATTTACATACATTCCACATTCAAGCATGTCAAGGCCTGAGACAGAGGCTTGGCTACACATCATATGATGAGTTGTACACATATCATACACTCTGCCTGACAGATTAAGGTGCTACAGAGTCATAAGCCTGAGGTCCTTAGCCAGTGTTTTCCACACCAACAATTCACCATGCAAACACAGTATGAGACCACACAACCAGCTGCATATGTCCAGTTCTTGTATGAGTGGAGGAAAGTGCAGTTTCTGCAGGCATTCCCAGCTCTGTACAACTTTCAGTGATTGGACATGACCCATTCACCACCAAATAGATTTGCTCATGCCTTGAAAAATACCTTGAGATTCAATTACTGAATAGTTTGCCTTAACACTGGTATGTGATTGCATGTATTGTGTGTGCCCAATTCAACAAAAAAATAATAATTCACATTATATATCTTATATATATATATATCACACTAGGCATCATAGCCACCCTCAGGATGGAGCACCCAAATACATTTATACATGCATATTTATATACATATCTACACTTATACACCATTATGTGATGAGATAGTTAATAATTAATTTAAATTAAAAATCCATGGCATAAAGTAGAATTTTGCTAATGCCACAAAAGGCAAAATGCCTCAACCTTGGAAATGCCCTTGTTGAATTAGTTACTTGAGAATCCACACAGAAGCCAAAAAGACTAGTGGTGCAGTCACCACTGGCAGGAGTGACAAGATAATTATATAATGCTTCACATTCTACATCTTGCAATGAAATAATGGCATTGTGTACCAAAGTATTCACCTTAACATTGTCTTTTATATGACTTTTGCCATTTTTTTGCTGAAAGGTAAGTGCTTGTGCAAGTGTGATGTAAAGTTAAATATTCATCTTACTTTTGACTGGATGGCCATGCTATTTCAAGCTTCCATGGATTGCGATATTTACACAGAGTATTGAAGTGCATTCTCTGGAGCCACATGCACACACTCCATAAGTTCTCACAAGTTTGAAAAATATTAATTGTTCAAAGAGTCACAGGGAATCTTTAACATCTATTACCATTCTTAAGCATGCCTGCTCAGTTCTACAGATTACCTAGAATGCCAGACCTACAAAGAACCTCACCAATCCAGCATTTCACACCACTCCTGCCAAACCAAATATACTAAGCAAGCAAAAAAATATGCACAATCAGCTTTCTTCTCATTCAATGGCAACGACATATTCAATGACTACTTCAATGAAAAAAATTATTACACCAGTTAGGATTGTGCTCACCATAGTTTTGAAGCCTTCAGCTATGTCACCGCAGTTTAAGAAGAAGTATAATCTGGACCTAAACTATTCGATCGCGTAGAGGCAATGTATTTCAATTCCAACGGCGGGCAAGCCCACTCCTGCCACTCCTCCATTCAATCCGAATACGCAGAGATAACAGATAACAGATTTTCTTCCAGTTCAGAACGTTCAGAATATATTTGCGTCTGAAATCGGCTGCGCCCCTAGTGATGGTGGTGTTCGTCGTGGAAATGAATGAAATGAAATTTAAAAAAATTACTGTCCATCCAAAGTTTTTTTTACTAGTTTACATTTTTTAAATATAATAAAAACCAACATGTAAACTAGCTTTACTCTAGATGCGCAAAAACCCATAATACTTTCGACTAAATTTTACTTCCACCAGAGGCAATGCTAGGGCCAGTTTCTGAGCATTTATAGCACAGAATCACGGAATTCAAGGACACCATAAAATAGGAGTATCTACTACGCCAATGGTGATAATCAACAAATTTTAATGAAAATGCGCAATGAATCTTTTTCAGCCTTCCATGGATCGGTTCTATATATGCAGTTTTTGCCAATTTTTCCCACTTATTTCAATTTTGACATCGCCTCCTGCCGAAAAAATCATCAGAGCGCTTCTGTAAACGATATGATGAGGTCTTGACAGGGAACGTTCTATTGGTTCCACTCTTGTCGACAGGAGCGTCAATTTCCGTAAATGATTGAATGGGCCGAGCGGTGGGTCCGACAGCCTAACCTCCCCAAATGTGGGTTTCTCGATGGATTTAGCCCACTTTCTTTTGATCAATGGAAATTTTTGAGTTTTCGTTACTATTTTTGAAATCAGAAATTGCATATATCCTATGTATATAGGTATATATGTATATCCATATATCTTAAATATAAGATGGAAAGAAAGATAGACACATCACTTTATGCCTTGTTCTATACTTTCTGTCTGTCTTTTATCTATTGCGTCCGTTTCTTCCCAGCCAGCAATTCCAAACGGGACCCATGTGGGCTGCATGTAGGGCAAGTGGGTTTAAGTGGGCATGAACTGTAGGTGGGCTGGTATCTGGGCTCCATATGGGACCCAGATGGGCTGCCCATATTTTATCATGTTCTTTCGATACGCTTGGAACATTTGCGGTTTGTCTTTCCTCGTTGCGTACTACGCGAATAATCTTCATAGACACCAAAAATGGAATGAATACTAATTTGGGCTCAATATGGGCTACACGTGGGCCAGCTGGACTCATGTCATCATGGGGTGCAGGCGGGCTTGTATTTGGATCCCACATGGGACCCAGATTGGCTGCCCACATGCTAAAATTCTTTTGATACGCCTCGAATATATCCGATTTGTGCTCCCTCGTTGCGTAAAACCCTATTATACTTCACAAATGCTAAAAAGGAATGAATGCAAATGTGGGCTCCATATGGGCTACATGTGGGCCAACTGGGCTCATGTTGACAGGGGATGCATGTGGGCTGGTATCTGGGCCCCATATGGGACCCAGATGGGCCAGTTCGCATGCAGTGGCGCACCCAGGATTTTTTCCACACGTGTGGTGGAGACAGAAGTTCTCCGCTGATTTAGTACACAAGGTCGATCTTCCGTTCTCTTTTTATGCTAAAAAGTGCAGCTTTTGTCCCACAGGGTCTGATCCTCCAGGCGCCTTCCCCTGGGCTCGCCATTATTCGCAGATGTGGATAGATTGCGCCAGTAGCACAGTTGGTGACAAAACATTTCATTGGAAAATATTGATTTTCCGTTTTACAAATGCAGAGTAGTAAATCTGTGTCATTTATATTTGTACATTAAATGGTTAGCCGAAAAACCATGGTGTAAAAACACGCCGCATTATTTAAATCCGGGTCCAGCAAGCCATAATCTGTGACCATTTGGCGGCCATTTTCAAGACCCTTCCCGGTCACATTACTGCGCATCGCTGCTTAACCTCGTTCTTTCCGTGGTTCATTTCTACATTGAGGAGGTGGAGTTGTCGTCGTTGGTTGTGTGAGTACCTACTGTGCAGCTAGGTACTCACATTGACAGGTCGTTCTAAAAAAGGCTGGGTTGAATTTGAAATGTTAATTTATTTGGCCAGGATTAGTGAAATGCGCAAACTGTCATCACCGTCTGCAGTGCCTATCTAGGTACTTATCCGTATGATTTAGGCGCATCTGCAATTTTTACGTTAATATTTGGGTAACCCCAAAAAATAAGAATCCGTTAATATTGAGATAACCACAAGGTGCCTCAAGCTTAAAATTATATCTCCATAGATATTCCCCACATTCTGAGGAATAATACGCCCGGTCATTTATTTTCATTCTAGCCACGTATGGCGAAAATTGCAGTTGTTGCCTAATTGGAGGTGAACCAATATCCCTACAGACACCAAGTGTTTCACATTTCTGTACAGTTCCCATGCAGTGGATGTTTGTAAACATTGACTTTGTGCTACTTTTGAAGTACGTGAACATGAACAGTTGATCAGAGATTCAATGTGTGCACTATTTTGATCTCGAGGACGTCACCGTTGAGTCATATGGATTGCATTTATACCAGTTACAATAGACTTAGATGGGGAGTACTAGATCTGTGCTTTTTTGTTTGTGTGCTTTTATGTGTTCTTATTTGTGTGTTTGCTGAGTATCATTTTTAACATCCCCTTCCTTTTAACTTTCATGCGACACTTGGAAAAGCCATTTTAGCAATGACATATAGTATAATAAAGTATAAGGTATAATGTGTGTCACGAAATTGGATCACTTCTGCCTTTTGACTGGACGCGATGGACCACGCTGCAGAGCAGGGTAACAGTTGTGTCACAGTGTCTTCAGTGTCTCTATGTCACAGTGTCACAGTGTCTCTATGTCTTCAGGGGCAGTAAAACGAGATACGCAATGCTCGGAAGTATCAGAAGCGATGTGGATCGTGCTGTGGGAAAGTGGTTCACCGCTGGTCGGGACCAGGACGGCGGCCGGAAACGACGCCAGCAGGCCGCGCTACCGGCCAACCACTCGCCGATCATCGAAGATGGCCCGATGAGCAGCTGCCGGCACACCCAGTGGGCGGGACTACAGACTAGACGCGACCTGACGGCCGATTAGACGAGGGCCTGATGGTGTCGCAGGCATTAGAGATGCTGAAACGGCATGCTGCCAATGAACAGATGGTGCTATAGCTGCGTGAGACGTCAGACAGCCTGCCATGCAATGTGACTTTAGTGCGGACACGCATGCAATGTGACTTCAGTGCAACGCAGCAACAGAGTCGGCTTGCGGGGGCCGGTGGATGAGACAAGGTCTTAACGATTTGACAGGTACAGAAGTGGTTCGAGAGACGCGCCGACAAGGCTGCCGTGCAAAGAACGTAGAGGTGGTGCGTCAACTACGGGAGGAGTTGACTTGCATCGACTGAGTGATGTACTGTATCCGGAGACCGGTGATTTGGCGTGCATATGCGATTGGGCACGCGATGTGTGCCGCGTCTTGTGCTGGCGCATGGCGGTGCAGAAGTGTCACCCGGTTGTTTTTAAGTGTTTTTAGTGTGGAAAGTCGTGTGCTTCGAGTGGACTGGGGCAAGTAGCGGAAGTCTTTAGTTTTCGGCGGCAATTCCAGCGCTGCCACGACCCATAACTGAGCAGTCCAGCGTGCCTTGCACATTTGCAACGTTCAGTATCAGGAAGTTTTAAGTAAATTGTAGTTCCATGCCTTTCGTAGGGCGTATTAAGATAGCAAGGCAGTTCAGATAGGAGGGGAAAGATGTTTGTACTGACATTTGGTGTGCGCAGTGTAGCTATAGTGCTACTATGTTGTTGGCGTATGTGGAACCTTTGCGGTCGGGTTTTGTAGCTAGCCAGCCAGTCACGATACGTCTCGTTGCTGATACTGCTCGGAAATAAAGGTGGAGCTGTAAGGGTCAGTATCTGACAGATGCGACTGATAACGCGGAACATCAGTAGACAAAGCCGGTCCACATGATTATTCGAGATGTGTGGCTGCTTTGTCCCTTGTCCGTCGTAACGAAATATGCATCACATGCGCCCCTGATTCAGCCAGGGGCGGCCATTATTGACCACGCACATCACAGGTCAGGCCCAGATAAACTGACGGACCCAGAGGCAACCCATGCGCACCCGGTTGAGCCCACATGTAGCCCAGATGAAGCCTACATGCAGCCCAGATGAAACCCACATGCAGCCCAGAAGAAGCCCACACATACCCTAGATGAAGCCTACGCTGGCCCCACATACAGCCCAAATGAAGTCCACACAAATCCCAGGTGAGCCCAGATGGATCCCACATAAGGCCCAAATGAAGCCCACACAAACTCCAGGTGATCCCACATACGGCCCAGATGAAGCCCACGCATATCCCATCTGAGACCCATTTGGTTTCAGGGGTATACCCAAACGGGGCTCATATGGGTGGCCCAGATGGGCCCCACATGGGTCCCCCATATAGGACCCATATGGGCCCCATTTGGGATTGCTGGCTGGGTTTTGTTATTTTTGCCCAATTCCCTTTCAAACTGGCAGAAAATATTGGAGGGGCCCAAACCAGCATTGGAGGGGACCAAATCAACATTGGGTGGGCGAGGGCCCCCTCAAAAGAATACAATTCTACACTCCTGCTTGTCGATTTTTCAGAAACAGAAGCGGTTCGTCCTCCACCATCAACAAGGTAGAAACGGTCTTTGAGATTATGCGATATCCGTGACGATAGGAAACCTCAGACTTCTCGACATGCAAGTATAAATTACCAACCAAACAAAAACTCTTCCTGAGAATAAGCCTTGGGTCGGGTTTAACTCCCCCCCCCTCGTCATATCGTTTGACATTGTCCTCGGGTCAAAATCTCTCTTAATATTCTTCACCTTCATCACTATCTATTCGAGGCGTCGCAACCCGCTTGCATGAAATCCAAGGCACCCACTCAGTTCTGGTCAGGCAGAAGTCACTGCTTTCACGCCTTTTACGAATCGTTGCCACCTGTTCACGTGTTGCTGTAGTACCGAAAATCATTAAGGTAACGGCTTTGGCCAGGCAGAGGTCACTGTTTGACGACAATGTCCGTCTTTGCTATAATTACAACTTTTACGATTTGACACGACCCTTTATTTAGAAGCCAGGGTGCCTAGGGTCATTGACGCCATTTTTACCGGTATCGGTTGATACGACTTTGGCATTGTGTCGTGAAGATATTTATTACATATTTTTTTAATTTTTATTTTTTTATTTTTTTATTTCTAAATAAAAGTATAAATTACCAAGCCTCGGCGTCAGGGCGCCCATATACCATCGCAAGGGCGCCCCTGTATCGTATGTGTTTCGTCTGTCACATAACTCTGCGTGAACAACGCCTTTATAACCCGTCCCCGACTGGGGGGGCAGTTGACTGCCCCCCCTGAGGTTTTTCTGGGATTGCGAGAGAACCAACAAACACAGAGTCACCAAACTTTGTGTACCTTTTGCTCCATCAATTTTACGTCTCGTGTCAAACTTTTGACCTCAGGTCAGGTCAGGTGCCTGACCTAGGTCAGGTCAAACAGACCTATGTCCAAAAAAGTTTAGCGCCCTCTAACTTTTTCGCAAAACAAGATATCTCAACAATACTGTCAGGGATTAGTGATTGTGATAGATGCAACAAATCTGCTATCTCGGATTTTTCGGAATTATCCGGGTCATTGACCTAAGGTCAAACCCATTTTTAAGACATATAGCCGTTTTTCCTGAAATTGACGGAATATTCCATAACATTTTTGGTGTGGAGTGAAGCAGACATCTAGTTGCCGTCAATGGACAAAGTATCAGTGACTTCCAGCCATTGACCTTAGGTCAGGTCACGAATAACTGTAGTGGGCCAAAATGTACCACCGTCAAAATCGACGATAAATTACTCAGAATGCGTAGAAAATGGCAGAACTGGCTTGCACAGACGTAATTAATACCAGGAACCTCAAAAAGTTTGAAAAAGTAGCATATTTTGGAAATAAACTGGCTCTCGCGAATAAAGCTTCGCCAACTTTGTAGATTGGCAACTAATCAATTTTTCCAAAATTTAAGGATGAGAAACCATCACAAGAACCACAAAGATCAATAAAATTTACATAGATTGTCTTTTTCGCAAAAATAAAGAAACGCTAAAATTAGTTTCCGTCAATTTGGTACCACATACGGTACCGGCGCGCAGTGACGGCTGACGGGACAATTACGATGTCTTTAACTCAACGTTTCGGCGTATATATTGAACAAATCTGGGGAAATTAGACGTGTATCGGCATCCGCGGACATTTACTTGTGCGCTGGTGCCTTTACCTATGCGTTGTTAGTCACAGCCCTTGAGATTCAGGCTATTTCTTGGTCTCATGCAGTCGGCTATGAGAAAACATATATAGGGCGTAAATTGGCTTACATATTATCTAAAACTAAAAATGAGACCAGTTTCGAGCTCTACTTGTGACAGGCTTTCCAACGGTATGCTTATTTTTATCGTGCGACTAACCGTTCGTGAGTTAGAGGGGGGGCAGTCAACTGCCCCCCCCCCAGTCGCCGGTGTTCGGGACGGACCGACGGTCGTGCGCGGGTTAACGTACATGCGTATATTACACTAACCTACATGAACTATATTACGTCCGCTTTCTCAGTGTCACAGGAGCTGCTTTTTAATACAGGGGTGCCCATGTCCTATCACAGGGGTGAGCGATGTCACGTGCGCTCTTCCATCATTTGTCCGTGTCTGTTCTAAAAAGCTTCGTCCGTGAATGGTTTCCATGCTTGGCTAAGGGTCTCGCATTTTGACGCCTTTACCCGCCTTTAGCAGGTGACTGTGCCAAAATGTCCCTTCCCCCTCGGAGCCATCCCTGAAGGAAACAAACGACTTTAAAGTGTTGGAGCAGCTTTAAGCATCAGTTCGCGGGCATTTTTTTTTTTTTAGCAAGTTCTGAAATTCTGTAATCACACGTGTGCACACATTTAGGATTCACTTAGCACACATCTAAAGGCACTGTATGTCCCCAAGTTCGGATTTTCCAGTATCGCCTCTGCAAATTGTTATTGCCACCAATTGTCTCTGACTGGAAGTGTCATTTAGGGAAAGGGTACCTTTTAAATGGCGTCATTTTCGATCAGGAGTTTTTTCATGATCGGACGTGATTCTTTTTGGATGTCCAAGATGAGCGTGTTTTTGGTGGTGAGAAGGCGTTTTACCGCCTTCATCGTATGCTGCATATGTAAATTAAGATTGCTACAGAAAACTATTTTGGATGCTGGCTTTCTTAAGTCATTCCTCGGACCGAAACACAGTCTTATGGCAGCTTCCTTTCGAAGAAATTTGGCAGGCTATTGTTTACGCTAGCACGATTGTTTAGGGCAATGCCGAAATTTCGATAAAAAATTGGCGTTGCCCCAAGAGCACATTGGACCACATATAAGAAATGTACCTCACGACTTGTTATAAGAATGAACAATGTTCCCATATGAGGGGAAAATTTCAGAAGCCCTCTCATGTTTTTCGCTGGCCATTTCTAAGGTTTGGAAGCAGCGTCATGAAATTTTGCTGCGTTTCCTGTCCATATTTCTTGCGTATTATGCCAAACTATCATCACTTTTTTTTGCGCGGGGGCGGAGGCAGCGACTGTTTCGGGCCATTTTTGGCACTGTTGAAGATAAAAGGAAAATGGCTGCCAAAAATAGAGTTTTTAAGATAAAACTTACAACTTTAAATCAGTGTATAAGTAAATAACTTGGTACACTTTCAATAATATTTCCATTGACCTGAGGCCACTTCACCAGGTCGCAGTAAGATCAAAAGTCAAGGTTTTGTTTTATATGGATATTTTTTCACTCTAATTACTTTCAACAACAAAAAAGTCGGAATCCTTGTAGCTCGTCACAGCGCTCTCTGTGTACCAGGTCGGGTCAAGGAACTATGACGAGAAAAGTCCGCGCGCTTATCCCATATCACGGCGATCATAAAAGGGGCTTTTAGAAATATGATCGGCTTAAATGATTGGAAACGTTTTCACACACTGTGACGTAAGCCCAAAATAATTTCATTCCATTTCACTGCAGTCATCCAGAGTCATGCAGGATCAAAGGCCGTAAGCTGACTTGATGAACTTGCGACCATGACAGATATCCGTTTTTCTTGCCCATGGCGACGCCAATGCCAACATTACACGAACATTATAATACCATGCGTACTTCTGAAGTACAGAATGACCAGTAAAAGCTTAAAATCATTTTTAACTTTTTTGTTAAGCCGAGTCCATCCGGCACCCTCCCATGGATGGCCGGAGTCCGGAGGGGAGCAAAGGCGTTTTGATCCTCCCCCTCTATCTCGCGAACGGAACACCGGATAAAAATGAAGCTTAGATAAGCGGAAAACTCGCCATGTTTCTGTCTTGAAAGACTCAAAATTTTTGGAGAACTTTGGGTAGTAGTGGAACTTTTGGCCAATATATGTCAGGAACAGAACTTTCTAAGAAAAGCTCTAGCTGTGCCCTCAATAAAGCTAGAGCAAATTTGAGCATATCGGTGAAAAGCTAACTGAATGCAGATTAAGATGGCATATAATTTAGCATATGCATGTAATCACTTGTTAGAAAAGGTGCCTTGATATGCAATTTTTCTTTTCGATATATCTGCGAGGTTTTTAACGTTCATGGCGAGTTGCTGTTCATGCACGCTTCCAAAACGGTAGAAATGATCTGTACGAACATTTTCGTTAATAACAGCAAGCTAGATAGCCAATGACCTGACGTGACCTCGCCTGGCCTTCTGGCATGACCCAGCTTTCAGATGTTTGCTTTATTTCGTGTTCTGTCGAGAATCAGTAACTGTGCGAACAAAAGGGCAAGGAGTACCTTGGAAATGAAACTCCTTTGGCCCCAGCACTGTGATGATTAGGATGCGATATAAGGTCGGTCATATGACCTGGTCTGATGGAGGATCATGACGTGATTTTAAGCACGCTTGGGTTTTATATTTTTTATGCCCAGATCTGCCATTGACTCAGAAAATAAACTAGAGGAATAAAACTGGAGATTCGAATATGAGCTCAGCTTCTGCCACGGTGACCTTACAAGATCTCAGGTGACCTAAGGTCATTTAACAGCTTGGAAACATCTCTATGCGATTTTGGACTACGAAATCTACTTCATTGTCTGTTTTTAGCTCACGTATCATCAAAACGGGGTTTTAGACTTCTGTTTGCTATTTCATCGCAAATGTGACCTAACCCCATGGTCCGTCATGTGGGTCAACAATGTTCGTCGTGTTTAGTAAGTTTCGTGACCCGGAAACGCATTTTAAGCACCAGAAGTGCATTTCAGCTTCTACGACGGCGACGTTGCACGGCCTCAGGTAACCTAAGGTTGTTTCATAGCTTGGAAGTGTCTTCATGCAATTTTTGACTGCAAAGTCGATTTCAGTCCCTATTTTTACGCGAAGGATTTTCAAAACGGTATTTCAAACTCCTTTTTGGTAGTTCGCCACAAATGTGACCTAAGCTGAACCCATGACCCTCATGTGGGTCAACATTATTTGTCGTGCTTAGTGACCACACTTCCCCAAAAATGCATTTCAGGCACCAACAAGCCGAAGAAACGGTTCAAAACCGCCAGAAACAAGGCGTAAATTGAGTTGACCTCAGGTCATTGGCCTTGGCTTTAACAAAAATTCAAGATGGCCCAATTATTAGGAATGTTCTCGATTACTGTCCCTGGAAGTTTCAAACTGATCGATCACGCGGCGTGGTTAGTAAAAGGTTTAAAAGAAAAAAAATCGGGAAGTTGATCTCTTTTACATGGCCTAGGTCAGTGACCTGACACGATCGGAAATTGAAAATTTCCTAAAAAAAAATGTGTTGCCAATTTATAGCGAAGCTAGAACTGTAACTTTAACGTTAAGACTGGATTCCAAAAATTAAAAATGGCTATTTTTCCATTTGCCGAAAAAATAAAAAATGGACAAAATCAATATGCACCCAAACTTTTTCCATGTCAACCTGAGCTTCACACGGTGTAAATAAAAAAAAACTCGTTTGATATTTTTCAACTTTCCCTAAACATTTTATGACCGGTTCCATAGTACTGCAGCGAGCTTACCAATAGCTTTTACGTATCACACACATTACACATTTTACTACACATCAGACGTAAGCCTAAGCCGCTTTCAACGTCGTTTAGTCTAATACCACAAAATTCTAAACTTCCTCAATCGTTACATACTACGCATCGACATCGATCATATGAAGTTACTGCGATCAAACCATGCAAACCACAAACATGTGTCGAGAATCCTGTATCGCCGTTTCACCTCTCACAGAGCCTTTATGGTTGACCAGTGAGGGCTGACCAACACAGCTCTATCCTGTTTATTGCCGACTCATTGGCGCCGTCATGTGAAACCCCGATCAACGATTTTCAAGACCAAATCAGTCAGTACCAATAGCAGCAATGCTTCCGGAAACACTATTTCATTTATCTGCACTCTTTGGCGTGGCGTCATCTTCATCTGTTGGTTCTCTTCCTGCCAACTTGTCCAACATTTTCTTCTCTAACACTAGGTATGAATCAAATACAGGTTTTGCCTCAAACTCCATTTCAGCGATTTTCGCAAGATCCAGGGGCGCGTCGGGTGCCTGCACCGGGGCAGCCTGGTCTGAAGAAGGGACGCGGGGAGGCGGAGCCGCGCTCTTCTCCTCTTCCTCCTCGGCCTTCTTTTGCTTTTCTTCGTCCTTTTTCTGCTCACTTTCTTGACGCAATTCCTCGCGTAGAAACAAGCCTTCCAGCATTTTGAGCTCGTCTCCTTCCGTTTGGGTCAGCGTCACGGGCACTTCCAGCAAGTGGAGATTTCCTGAGTTATCGCTGACCGACAAAACCTGGCGCCGGCCTAGTTTCCGGAGGTTCATGCTGGTCACCTCAACGCCAGACAGGCTCTGAGTGAGCAGAGGCTCCTGGCTCCGATCCATGATGTCCCAGACCTCGATGACGCCGTCCTGGCGGCCAATGAAAAACACGGTAGGACGCGTTAGGGACCAAGCGCCGCTGGTGCGACGGGCTGGGGCCTCCGCCGAAAGCATCAAGGCCTCGCGCCTCAAGCTCACCTTCCAGACTGCAAATCGGAATCCACCGACGGTGAGCACCATGTCGCCAACAAACGGAGAGATGCATATGGACCTCATTGGCCCAGCGTGTACCTGCCGTTCCTCCACATCACATATCACTGTCCTGTTGGAGTCTGAGTCCCTTTTAACTCGCAGTTCCATGAAAAGGACCTCTCCTGCTTCTGTCCCACCATATATGCTAACTGGACTTTTTGTCACGTCCTCCGCTCCTTCTGGGGGGGCTTCTTCTTTCTCCCCTGTCTCTGAGCCCTCCTCGTCCCCATCATCCTGGGGCTCTTTCGGCCTGTACCACATGCGGAAATGGTTTAGACTATATGGAGTTCCATCAGGGTGACTTGGGAGGTAAATGCGCACCACCGGCCGCCAATTGTGATTGAGGATCTGCCAACGGCCCACTTCAGTGCTCCCCACGTCTGGAGTCACTCCGAAGTTCGTCCTTCTGGTGCTCTGCACAGTCAAGTCCCAAACAAAGAAGTTGTCGTCGCCGGCGCAGGATATGAACTGATGGCATTCCTTGTCTGCACTCGTCGACTCTTCCATCACCTTGCCCTGTCTGTCGACGACATAAGGTGGCAGTAGCCATTGCAAGTCCGTCACACACGTCGAGTGGCCGAAGTCGATGTTTGTTGAGGCTACTGGTTGCACTATGGGAATTTTCCCTTCTGTGTCTTCCACGAGACTGCTGAGAAAAGCCAGCTTCTTCATTTGAATGGTGCTCTCTGTCATCGACAGTCTGCCGTAGTATTCGGTAAGATCCCATAAGACGATGCGTCCACTCATGCATCCACCCAATACGAGGTTGGGATTCAACGGATTGAAACGAAATATAAAACAATCGTCAGGGGTTTCCAAAAGCAGTCGTGGATGGATCGGATCTTGATAGTTCCAAAGCAGAACCAGAGATGGGACCATCATGATTCGGGACATGTTCCTCAGGCGCACATCGTACGACATCTGTTCAACACAGCTAACTCCCACCAAACCAGGAATGGTCGCGTGCCAGTCGTCACATATTATCTGTTTGTCTTTGCTGTAGTGGAGGTCTTGAAAAGACTGGTACTCCTTCAAATATGTCTCACGTCGCTCTGTCATCAACGACGTGCCAGGATTGAGCTGCATCCAGGCGTTCTGAAAGACGTCTATGATTTCGTTTTGCTGGAGAGCAGATTCCATTACCGGCGCCACGGTCTTCACAAAACGATCCATGCGGTCTGATTCCATAACATCACCTTTGTCCTCTTCGGTCATTTCTCGGGGTACATACTGGGACCATTGCTTGAGCGGTTGACGATAATCCGTCTGAGCGGTTCTGACGTCCTCCTCGGGCACTGCTTGCGTGCCCTTATCCAGCTCCTTCTGACAGACGACGTTTCTGCGCTCCGGGTTCGGCAGGCATTCCTGGTATGTGTCCTTACCGGCGTCGGCGTCGCGGTTACTGAACACGCACTTTTCTCCAAAATACCGACGGGGTTTGGTAACCAAAAGCTTTAGCTTTGGCCTACTGTCGTACACTTTTTCACTTATCACCTCCACGTCGCTTCCTAAGTTTTGCCAAACTTTCGACACAGGAGGAATGTATGGAATGTCGGGCAAAGCCAAAGGATCTTCCTCCTCTTCTTCTTCGTCAGGGGGAAACAAAATGTTTTCCTTGGCTTCTTCTGTGACGCATACAAAGAAATTTTCCCCGAAAACAAAGTCAGCATCGTATACAACAAGAATTTCTTCTGTTGGATACGTTGAAATCATCTCATTAATGGGAGCGAAATCTGAGATGGCTTTTCTTTGATCAATGTCTTGAAGAATGGCATCTCTCTCCAGAACCGCGTTTGGTTCATCTCTCGTCACGTTGACGTCCGCAAGTATTTTGAATATCTGCTGCGTTTGCGTTGTCAGGAATAGGGGAACAATGCCTGGGGGTGGTTCTGGGATCTCTTTCTTTTCTTGTACCTCCTCCTGAGGCTGATCTTGGACCGGTTCTTCTGCCGATTTCGATCTCCCACGTTTCGTCTTTTTCTTCGGAGATTTTGATCGGCCCCTGTTTTTCTTTCCCTTTTTGGATGGCGAGTTTTGAGGTATTTTATTGTTTTTGGCTGGCGAGTCACCGGAATCCTTTTTCTTCCTTTTCGGTGACTTTCCTGGACTTTTCTTGTTTTTGGGCATGGTTTCCACGTCACCTGAAACGAGACAAATACGGTCAGACGGAACCACGCAACGCCTTCTGCATACTACTAACGAAGTTTGAGTACATCCCTGTTCTCGATTTCATCGGAATCAGAATCGATTCTGGAATCGATTCCGTTCCGGCAAGTGTCAGATTCGGAATCGATTTCACTGATAAGTTCCGGAATCATAGTCAAAGTTAAATCGCACGGCTGTCTAGGAAATCAGAACTAGAATCGATTCCAGTCATTTAGCCCAATGCAATGGATCTAAGTCGAAGCGACTGAGGAATGGACGCAATGCACTGTGAGCTCGAATCGGAATCGATTTGATGTTGGAAAATCACGTTAACTCTGAATCCCAGTCGATTCAGGTTTAACCCTATTCCCGGCAGGGGGGCTGAATCCGTCCCTTCGGGTTTTTTGCTTGCCAATTCCAGGTTGGGCACTTTTCCTAGCTATTTTTTTCTACGTACTGTGACAAACTTTGAAATCATATTTTGTTCAGGGGCGGGGCCAGGCAACGTTTTTGGCACCTCAGGCCATTTTTGACCATGTTGAGGATAAAAGGAAAATGACTGCCAAAACTAGCGTTTTTTTGAGATAAAACTTGAAACTTCATTTGGATGTATAGCTAAATAGTTGGGCAATGTACAAATACAATTTTGCTCATCTAAGGTCACTTAACAAGGTCAGGTCAAGGTCAAAAGCCAAAATTTGGTTTTATAGCAATAATTTCGACGATAGTTTTTGAAATGCCAAACCCGGAGTATATATGACGTAGACGGGTGCCCTTTACTTGTGTATTAAGTTTCAGCTTGATATTAGGTCAGATCACGGAGTTATGATTTAAAATATCAGTGCGCGTACCCTATATCACAATCGTAGTAAACTGGAATTTTTAAAACAGGGTGAATTCAAATGATTGGAAACGGATATGGATAACATTAGAATGCAAACGAGATCATCCCAAGTGACTCCAAGGTCAGTGGAGGTCATTTAAGGTCAAAGGCCACAAGTTGATTTGACGAGCATATGACCATGACTGTTTCCCCTTTTTCATGTCCCTGGCACCGCCTACGATAACATAATACAAACATTGTAATACGATTTGTACTTCTTTAGCATAACATGACTAGCAGAAGACAAAAAAGCGTTTTTGCCTTTTAGAAAAGAAGTCTTAAATCACAGCTGTATGTGAAAAGGAAATCTATCTATCTATCTTTCCATCTATTTACCTGCCTGTCTATCTATCCATCCATCTATCTATGTATCCACCCACCCATCCGTGCATCCATCAATCCGCCATCCATCTAACCATCTTTCTACCTATCTATTTATTTATTTATTTATTTATTTATTTATTTATTTA
Source organism: Capitulum mitella (assembly GCA_030062745.1). Taxonomy (NCBI): domain Eukaryota; kingdom Metazoa; phylum Arthropoda; class Thecostraca; order Pollicipedomorpha; family Pollicipedidae; genus Capitulum; species Capitulum mitella. The sequence goes on from CP099842.1 coordinate 518,134, forward strand.
TTTATCTATCTATCTATCTATCTATATATCTATCTATCTATCTATCTATCTATCTATCTATCTATCTATCTATCTATCTATCTATCTAACTATCTGTCATCTGGCTATCTATCTATCCAGCGATGCACCAAAAAAAATTAAAAATTGCCGCTGGTCAAAATAAAGGGGTAAACCCGTTGTAAGGTCCACATTTGGGGGTGGGGTTAGCTCACTGGACCCTTGGCTTGGCCCTCCCAGTCATTTAAACAGCACGACACCTCTGGAGCAAGCATACTGCTACATTTATTCGTACTCGGTGTGCTATCCGCACGAGGCCGCCGGTGGGCGAGGTGTTGCAGGTGACGTCACATATCGCTGGCCGGTCGGCAACCCGTGAAGTCAAAAATCTGACGTAACCTGCTGAAAATCTTACGGCCACATAAGCCGGCCTACCAGCGTAATGCGAAACGTCCATTGGCCGGGTTGGTCTCGCGCGGCCGTGAGACGATCCAAGCCTGTTCGAAGGCTCGAGAAGCCCTGTTTCTATACAGGGCGCGAGCGGTCGGGGTGCAGAGCACGGTAAAACCATTTACGATGGGGTACGTGCAAGGTGGGCGGTGAGTCAGTCTGTGTTGCCGTTCGCAGGGGACGAGCAGACGGCAGCGCGTGTCTAAGCATCGCATTGGAGATCGAGGAGAAAGAAGAGAATCGATAGAGAACCGAACGGACGGCGGCGCGTACTGCTGACGAAAACTGCGACACGGCAGATGGATTCCTGCATTGTATAGAGGATACATGGATGAAACTGTTTTTTTTAGGGGGTACCCCAATTATTCGCGGTTTTTAACATTAAGAATATGGTGGTATATGGAAACAATGGCCTCAAAACCTTCAGCATTAGTCGAAATAAGCATTTGGCCACCCCATCATTTCTGTAAAGCTCGGCCCCGTAGAAGACAGGTTATATAGAAGTTTTGCGTTGTGCTTGATATGATCTTAACTTGTAAATAAACACAGACGGCATTAAGCAGAAATATTTGCAAAGATTAAACAGCCCGGGCAACACAACGATTTTGTAAGAATGCGTTCAGAACGACTGCGAAATCGTTTAACACACCTCCCAGAACCTTTTCCTGGAGGCGGTCTTTGTGCCTGTAGGACGTTGGAATTTTGGAGTTATGTGTAAAACTGACATGCAGGAAAATCTACTAATTTCAGCTAACCAGTGCGAACAGTTTGCCTTTGGCGCGGCAAAAATCACGGGGAAGGGGAAACAGTCTGCATAAAATAAGGATTAACGATGAGCGTAACGCCAGCCACAAAACAAACGTATTGCATTTTTAGTGGTCACATATTTTACCGAAGACACAAATTTTCGGCGCATTTTGCACCACCCTAAAATCAACGTTTCTTTTCCGCCAACCACGCACGACACGGGACTTGTCTCCGACAGACAACCATGTCATGGATGGATGTTGCAGTGATCTCACCTGAGCCTTGATCCCTCGAACGTGAATGAGCTCGAGGGTTATACCAATATTATGCGACTATTAAACGGCCCGTAGCATGAATTCTCCAAATGACAACGAACGGCTTGGCCTCGAGGAAACGTTTCACCATAGCACCACTGCCTATGCACATGCGAAATCGGGGGTTCAAAGATTACTGGCAGCACTTGGGCGTTGGATCGTCATGGCAACGCAGCGTCACCATGGCAACGTCAACCTGGGTGTTGTTTGCTACGTTTCCTTTTTAGCCTTTATTCTAGATTTTGGTCTGGTTCTGATAAATATCTAGTTAAGAATTCTGATGCGCCTAGATTATGGCAGAAATTTAATTCCAGGCTCTCTAAAACCTCACAAACCTGAAATACATGAATACATGAAATACATGTCAGTATAGGCATGGATGAGGTATATTGGATCGGCAACTCCTGGCTTTTTGCGCGACGCGGGGATTTTTGAGTAGCAGCTTTCCTTTGAACACCAAAAGCATGGCGCTTATCATAGGGCCTTGGGCGCTTATAGCATCCCGGCGCAGGCGGCAAGTACAAATGACTTTTTTAAGATGGATGAGATAGGTCGTTTCCCACGTTTTTGACTGTATTTGTAAAACATAGGAAACATTTTGGAATCCGAGGGCAGAAATGCAACTTTCAGGACATGAGGAATGAACAGAACACAAATTACTTTAGAATGAGGTTTAGATACGATTTTAGCATGGCTTGCGGAATCTTCAGTGAACTTGATGTTATTATCTGAAAGACTTAGTTTTTCAGATGTACATTTATCACTTAGGTAAAAGTTATTTGCATTATCTTGCAGTTTATCGTAGCTTCCGTTTTCTCGCAGCTCTGGAAACCATGGGTGGGAGATTCCGAAAATTGTTGCAGGCGTGAACAGGATGCTGGGCCGTTCCGCCCAGTCAATAATTGATTTAAGCTTAATTGTCTGATTGCCTGAAAACTATGTGGTCTACTTCCCGCACATAATCTTCAGCCGTTCTGGAAGCAGAAGTGTTAGACTGTGTTTCACCCAGCTCGTTCTAGCTTCCTTCCCAATTCCCATGAAAAGAGGAAAACCTCTGAAACATATTGCAAAATATGTACCTACTGTTACTTGCTTAGCTGGTGTGCTGCTTGACCGTCCCTATTCTTTAAGATAGTGATCCTGGCGCGGGTTTGACGAAAATTGGCGCTCCCGCCCCATGTAGCCGCTTGCTGCAGACGACTGACTGACGCCCGACGAGACACAGGACTTGGCCCAAGACTTTGAACACCTGAGCCCAAGAGGTTGTGTGTCCTAACTCACAAACAAACAAACAAATAGCCGCTTGCTGCATTGTTGTTGGCTTTGCGGAGTTTGGCTGGGAGTTTGAAAGGTGATAAATCGATGTTAGTATAAGTCGTGCGTCCTAAATGATGTTTGTGGACCATCCGGGAACGAAGGGATCGGTTTTAGTCCAGTTGATGTCATGAAATTTCTAACTTGGTGTGGCAAAGAAATTACCGAGCACTGGTCTCCCCATCCTGGCAAGACAGGTTTGAGTCAACTCTGACCTATGGGTGATCTAGCAAGTGGCCAACATAACTGTGTTGTCAAATGAAAGGTATGACCATATGGCATTACCCTCTGCCACTACTGGCCAGTGGCCAGTTGCCTTATGGGTTAAATACCTAAAACAAAAGCTACTTGAACTCTGTGTTTAATGATTGAATGGCCAGTGTTATATCCAGGGGGTTCTGATTATTTTGTTCCTGGTGGAGCTGTTTTTGTTACAAGGTACCATGGTTCTCTGTATTGCTTCTGACCATATTTTGTGCCTTCATTTCCAGAAGGAAAGGTTTTGCACCAGCTGGAAGAGCTGTGGAACAGAATCAGAAGGAGGTGTGGGGAAGGAAGATGATGCCAGAAAGCTGCAGCACATCTGGTGTAGCCATGACAGACACCCCAGGTCTGTTGTTGGCAGGGTGTACTGCTGTCCCTGTCACTTTCTGTTCCCATGCGTAACAGATGCATGGCAGAGGGAACTGACTTGTCCTTGCTGGCTGGGTGTCACACTGTAGTAACATGTGGTGACATGGGACTAAACTTCAAATGCCAGTCATTGAGTCCCAGCATGGAGTTATGGTCATGTGGTATATCTGTTGATGAATGCAGGCTTGAAGTGTGAGCTACAGTCAATAGTACAACTCCCATTTTGGAAAGAACACTTAGAAGGATGTGATGTTTTGACCTTAATTGACCTTAAATATGCTAATAACTGTGCATTGAATATACTTCATAACTGATCTGATGTCCATGCAAATTCACAGACTTATTTTTCTCTGCAGCTGCTGAAATGCACAGCAGTGAAGAAAATAAGGTACTGAAATATGAAGAGTTCCTGAATGATACTCTAAAGAAGGATCTGAGGTATGTAGACTACATTTTTTTCATTCAGTGAGAGAATGTGTTTTTCCAGAATCTATGGAAACTGCAGCTGGCCAGTTTGTGTGCTGGTAGAAACAAACCATGAACTCCCAAAGTGCTGGCTAATCGAACTTCGCTTTCTTCTGTGCTAGGCACAAAAATAATGCATCAATGATGTCAGTGCTGAAAAGAAGTACAAAAGCTCAGTGTTTGCACAAAAGGCAGCCAGACAACTGAATGTAAACAAAATGCATGCTTACAGGCACATGTAGACCATTCATGTATATGAAAATGTACTTGCAGGAGAGCCACTTTTTCACAGGTTTTACATGTTGTATGCATGGTAGTGCTGACTGCCCTTGGTTATGAGGTGTAGCAATGACAAGCATTCAATGTTAGCAATGGTGAAGTAAAGTAACGGAAATCCGGAGAGAAATCATCATTTAAGGTAGGTTACGTTATTCGGACGGAACCTGCCTCTCTCTTGGCACATGGTCGAGATCCATCAGTATGCAGAAGGTTCTTGGCCTAAAACTAGGAATTTTACGTTTGTGTATACATACGTAACGTGTCATGCCTTACCGGTTTAACAAGAAGACAGCACTGTTGTCTTCAAAAACCGATGTAAAGTACCCGCGGCGACCTTTTGAACGAATTACATTATGATCTCAGTTACACAGTATTGCGGAATGAAATAACTGAGAACTTAACGAGTTCAAAGGCCTGTAAGCAATGGTCAAGCTTGTTTTGCCTCAAAGACTGGCACTGCTGCTGCTGATTATGAAAGGCTTACGAACGACAGTGGGACGACCGCCCAGGTGGGCAGGTCGAGTGAATCCGATACGAGTGAATCAGACTCTCGAATGAATCCGATACTAGAGACTGATGCCAACTGAGTTAAGACCTAAAGCGACCATGAGTCAGGATCGGAGGTCAGACCTCAGTTACACGACATAAGTCACGAAATCTAGTCAGTGAATGATTCTGCCATTTGCTGATCATGTGCACCAGCAGAGCTTTGGTCGTCCTTACGTACGTCTTTTTTTTGTTTTCCCTTCCATAATGATATGAGGTCTTAATTGACCCCAGCTTACGCAGTCACGAGAATGTTTCCGATGCGTGACGGATTTACATTTTGAGAAGTGTTAACCACGCATGTATTTGTTGTTTTCCGTTGACTTATGTTTTCTCTTACCGAGGGGTGCAGCCGCGCATTTTTTTATTTGGGGGTGGGGGTACACGCTGGTAAGCCTAAGTCTAACGTACTCCTAGATTTTTCATTTATCTCTGGACTCGGACCACTTTCTTTAGAGATTTCAGAAGAAATAGCCAAATTTAAGTCGGTCGTATAAGCTGATGATAGATTCCGTCAGAACAACTTGTGGTATGATTGAGCATCCGCCTCGTCTGGCTGCGTCTCGACGACCCTTCGCCCGCCAGGCTCACACACGCGTCCCAACGTCTCCACGCTTTATTTCCGACTGCCGCCGACGCCGACTGCCCCCGAACGCCGCCGCACATGTCGGCCTGAAAACCAATCTGCTTCCGGGGTCGGCTCCTCAGCCCCGACGTTAAAATAACACTGTGATGGCTAAAACTAAATGATGGCGGGGACGGCCCTGACTGAATCCAGGGCCAGCACACGTGGCGACGACAGGGCGGCCCCGCTCACCAACAAAGACCACACAACTCTAAATGCGCTGAGGCCTGGGGAGGGGAAGTTGCGCACATGCTCGTTTGGCAACCGTTCACTTTCAGAACAAGTCAGGTACACCCGAAAAGTTTTAGTCACACAGATAATGATGATTTCGCATGATTAGAATGATAGATGTGCATCACTGAACAAGCTGTTCTGTTCGGGAAACTAATGAGATTTTCTTTTAAGTCATTGTGAGTCTCGTGTACAATTTTTTTAGACCCACATTGTGTGATATCTTTAACCCGTCCCCGACTGGGGTGGCAGTTGACTGCCCCCCCCCGAGGTTTTTCTGGGATTGCAAGAGAACGAACAAACACAGAGTCACGAAACTTTGTGCACTTTTTGCTTCATCAATTTTACATCTCGTGTCAAAATTTTGACCTCAGGTCATGTCCGGTGCCTGACCTAAGTCAGGTCAAACAGACCTATGTCCAAAAAAGATAAGCGCCCTCTGACTTTTTCGCAAAACAAGATATCTCAATAATACTTCCAGGATTTAGTGATCGTGATAGATGCAACAAATCTGCTATCTCAGATTTTTCGGAATTTCCCGAGTCATTGACCTCGCGTTTTTTTTCGGAAATTGACGGTATTTTTCATAACATTTTTAGTGTGGAGTGAAGCAAACATCTAGTTACCGTCATTGGGCAAAGTATCAATGACTTCCAGCCATTGACCTGAGGTCAGATCACGAATAACTGTAGTGAGCCAAAATGCACCACCGTCAAAATCGACGATGAATTGCTCAGAATGGGTAGAAAATGGCAGAACTAGCTTGCACAGACGTAAGTTATACCAGGAACCTCAAAGTTTGAAAAAGTAGCATATTTTGCAAATAAACAGGCTCTCGCGAATAAACCTCCGCCAATTTTGTAGATTGGTAAATAATGAATTTTTCCAAAATTTAAGCATGAGAAACCATCACAAGAACCACAAAGATCAATAAAATTGACATAGATCGTCTTTTTCGCGAAAATAAAGGAACGCTAAAATTTGTTCCCGTCAATTTGTTACCACATACGGCAGCGGCGCACGCCTATAGCTAGCGCGAGAATTGCCGTGTCTTTAACTCAACGTTTCGGCGTATATATTGAACAGATCTGGGAAATTAGACGTGTATCCGGGGATCCGGGGACATTTACTTGTGCGCTGGTGCCTTTACCTATGCGTTATTAGTCACAGCCCTTGAGATTCAGGCCATTTCTCGGTCTCATGCAGTCGGCTATGAGAAAACATATATGGGGCGCAAATTGGCTTACATATTATTTAAAACTAAAAATGTGACCTGTTTCGAGCTCTACTCGTCACAAGCTTTCCAACGGTATGCTTATTTTTATCGTGCGACCAATCGTTCGTGAGTTAGAGGGGGTGGGGGACGGCCCCGACGGTCGTGCGCGGGTTAAAAAGAGAGTTGAACCGTGAAGTCGCATCATTACGCGCGTCTTACTCATTATACAGAAATTTTACGCTACGCAAATTCCTACGCATGTGGCAAGTGCTACGTGGTTTCCATTCGTCGTTAGTAGCTACCACATAGCATTTCAGGCAAAATAATGTTTTGAGTACGTTGAAAACATATAGAATTGTTACGCAAAAACTGAATGCTAAAGCAATGCATACACAGCTTTCGTAAACGATATCAGTGCAATATCCCAAAATTAATTTGAGCCAGGGTGTCCGATTGGAAAATTCCGGTAAAAAAGACTGTGGAAGTGTATCATGAGGAACCTTAAACTTAGTTTAAAAGAAAATCATTTATTGAAGGGGCAAAGAGATTGTGTCCGCCTCATTTGAACGTATTTTCCCAAAATCGTTTTGACATGCAGTCCGGGCATATCAGTTAACATCAGTTAATCGTTCCTTATATAATCTTGTGTGTAAAGAAAACAAAATTGTAACGCTAGGTACCATACTGTTACAGCTCAGGATAGCCGTAGGCATACCACAGCAGTGCCTACAGATGGAGCATTACCAGTTCACGTGCTAAAACATATTTTCAATCTGACCACCACACAGGTGGGCCATGAGATAAATATTACCCAGTGTATAATATCAGTAAGAAGCTACGGTTGATATGCTTGTGAAGGACACGCACATATGTGGGCAAAACACTATGAGCAGCCCCAGCCCCAGCAATTCAACCTACCTGCCCTTTACTTGCCCACGAGTACACACACACTGACCGCATGCACTTCAGAGATCGGGGTTCAGAACCTTTGTCTTAGTGTGCAGGGTCTTGTGAAATATCTCCTCAAATAGAGCCTGACAGCACAACACCAACTGCCAGGAAACCGCCACTTACGCCACACACCGTACGCAACGTCGTCTGCTTTCCAAACTCATACACAGACTCTGGTCGCGTTCGCGTTATTACTGGATGTACACGAAGATCCGAGTTATTTGCCCTGCTCCCAAATTGGCTATGTAGGTACCTATCTTCTTTTAATTTGATATTTTTTTTTTGCAATGTCCGTCTTTTGGCTAAAATTGTCGTCCCGTTATGTTAAGTAAATTTATTTACACTTATCACGTTTGTTTTTAGCTCATTTTCGATTTTTAGAGACTAGTTCTACCAGTTTATTTGGGTGTCGCTGGATGTTTCCGAGATCCGAACAATATTTTGCAACGTTCGGGGGTAGATAAGAAGACAAGACTGATGCACAAATATTCTTGAGATTTTTTTCTGTCGCTGGCGACAGTTCAGTATTATTCTGTTCCCTAATAAAAACACACATTGCTTGTAAACGTGACCTTGCCAAAACAAAGACGCATTTGAAATACGGGATTTACGCAGACTGGAAATAAGAAAACGCAATACAGCAATTGAAACTAACCCTATTCATTCAAGTTCATAATATCATTTAATCATTGTGTTAAACTTCGAGGTCAAATAATTCGTCAGCCCGATTTGGTCGAATGAGAGGGATTTTCCATCCCCTATGGCACTCCAGCTTTGCTAATTTAGTGTGTGTAACTCTCTTCTTAATACATATCCACGCGAGGACACCTGTAGTTCCGGAGAACAAGTCAGCTATTATTTTTTTTTTCGACAGAATTTCACTACGTCCTTTCCGGTGACGGGCCGCAAGTGTAGGCAGGTACTCAATGCTCGAAGTTTCTAGTAGATTGTCGTGACTTCGATTGCATTGCTACTTGTACAGAGCTGAAATAATCTTTGCATACCAAGTTTGTCAAGTCATGCTGTTTTTTCATAGAAATTCAATATTTAGGAATGGAAAATTAGCACAGGAAAGGTGGAGTGAGAGTGACAAATTATTGCTGCCCGGGCGCCACGTGCCACCCAGAATTGGGAGTCTGACAATGATTCGCCACGGGAGTCAAACACGACGAGTTTCCTCTGAGGGTCCGGATAATGGACGGATTTTCTTCTAGCCTTGAGACGAGCGTACAGCTAAGAGCAAAACAGGGTGGAATGGGGGTTAGGGCCATAGAGCATCACGTTCCGGAGAAGGGAGGCACACACCAATGCAGGAACATTTTTAAGGCCTGTAGGGCCAGAGCTATTTTTCAACAGTTTCTTTGTACGCAGCACGGTGCTGTACGTACTTCTTAGGCTGATACTCGCATCGAAGTACATGCATTCCTGTGTCCCCTGGTGGCGTGGCCCATGGGGTCTTCTACGACACCACTTAAGAATGTTTGCGTATTGTTACTTGTAATGCGTACATGTGCCCTTACATATATGTATGTGCCGTCGTATATGTACACATGACATTTGCTGCGCGTTCATATTATAAAGTACCAAATTACACTTAGGCGCATATCTCAATAGGCTTTTTACATTCTTTCATCTGCTTCGACTCAGAACTCAAGTTTTGTAGTTACATGCATTTCCCGTTTTTGATACGCACCTGAAGATACTATTCCAAGTTCTCCAAGCATAATGTTACCCTGAATTTTTCAGAAACCACATTTTCATGAAGCGTAATAGCTTCCTTTTCGGTAGAGTGCCTGCTTACATGCAGTTAAATGCCAGTTAAATAGTCAGCGGGATTATTGTCTTTAATCAGATTTGGTGTTTATCGTCCCCGTCATGTAACCAAGTCGGGCGCCCGCCACCATCGCGCCAAGGAAGACAGGTCGACTGATAACGCTCCCCCACCCTCTTGACGTGCGAGAGGCGGGCCACTTCCCGGTCGTTTGTGTTCCGCCCGATACTGGTATCGGCGCGGCGATAGGCTATCGCCTGCGTCCGAGGCGGCCCCGGTCACAGCGGCAGGAGCGGACCTGCCGGCCGGCCGCGGCCCGCCGTGTCCTCGGCTGGAGTGGAACTCAGTGCGTTGTGTGCCCGGCGGCGCTACGTGCCTGGGTGTGTTGTCACGGTGCTTGTGTATTGTGGATTACTGCGCACAATTTTTGGTCTCTCTCTCTCTCTCTCTCTCTCTCTCTCTCTCTCTCTCTCTCTCTCTCTCTCTCTCTCTCTCTCTCTCTCTCTCTCTCTCTCTCTCTCTCTCTCTCTCTCCGTGTGTAGCGATAACTTCGGTTGGGCCGAAGGTATTGCTCAATGGTATCGCTCAAGCTCAACACTCAACGATTTTCATCGTTGAGAAATTCTGAAGTGATGCGACAACTGTGGAGAAGCGTAATATTTTGTGTCTGCTGGTCGCAGAATTGTAAAGTAAATCTCCAGGATGGTTATCAGGCATGATTTTCAGACCTAACCATCGCTCATTGTTAGCACAGAGGCTACTTGCTCTTTGCGGCCCGTTTAATGCCAGCCCAGGGGTTATCTGTATCATTTCTGAGTTGTGGCAAGGAATGTGAAGTTGTTAGTGACCCCTATAATGTCGCTGATAAATCCATGGGGTGATATATGACACGTCACACGCGTTGCTTGGTCAACAGAAGACACAGAAACTATATTTATGTCTCTCTCAAGGTCCTGCAGCAGAGATGGCTCAGTGGCTAGCAACGCAGGGCCCATACCTCGTTCGTCAGCGAGACCAAATTTCATTTTGTCACGTATGGCAGCATTTCGTAAGGTTATTTACATGTGTACGTCATCCTGACGTCATTTTTACGTGGTGCCCGGCGCCGACATATTTGTTGGTGTGTGGATAGGGGGGGGGGGGACGGTTGTGTGTGTTTGGGTGTGTGTGCGTGCGTATGTGTTTTTTTTAACGTTCTTGAACAAATTTTAACCATTGATCAGAAATGCATTTTTTGTAATGGGATTGGCAGCGACTGTACAGTGCTATCTTGGCGTAAATTTATATGAATGGTAAGTTCCATGGGTGCTGGTTCCGTAGGTCCCAGGTTAACTTATCAGACCTGATAGAAGACTGCACCTTTGCCAGCTATGTTTTTTCCTTATGCTTGATACCGTTGGTGTGGAGACATTGTGAGCATTGAAGAGCACTGATGGTCGAAAAGTCCCCTCCAACACCAGCTGTTATTAAAGCTGGAAATCCAGGCTTCTATTCGGGGCCCAAAACTACGGCGAACAAGCCACGAACACACCAGATCAGCCAAATCACCGATTTGGATGATGCTGGATGAATGAATGAATGAATGAAAGTGAATGAATGAATGAAAACCTGCTGGATGAAAAGCATCCAGCAGGCTCTCTACAAACTCTCTTCATACGGTTATTTTGCTGTCGCCAGCAGTAATGTTCAGTGGGTCGTGCGTTGGCGTCATTGCCATTCGTAGCATACGACATGTAGGGCTGGATACAGAATGCTCACTAACATCAACGGAATCGACTGATGAGCTCTGATTTTAGGTTGGAGTTAATGCCCCTGCCGAGTTGAGATGAATGATCGCGATGGTCGGTCGTGCTTTATGGCATGGGATGGCCCGCTGTAGTTGCAGTATGTTACTCTACTAAGTAATTTGTACTGACTTCTGAACGCCTTATGTCGCGAGTAGTTTCGTTACACATATCCCATGACGTTAATGGACCTCTCTTGGGGGCATGTTTAGCTCCCCTTTGCAGTATCTCAAAAAGTGCCCATCTGAATTTGCTACCAGATAGCTCAAAAGAATCTGTTGGACGATATGTACTTAAATTGCGCTTTTTTGTAATTTCATGAGTTTTTATTCTCTGGGGGCACCCGAAACAAATCATGGTGACATTTTCGGCATTTTGCGAGCGCCCGAAAATGACAAGCATTGCCAGTGCCAGCAGCCAAGAATCGGCGGCCTGCGTCGCGATAGCTTATGCTGTATTTGGAAGTGTCTATATCGACGCTTATGCTGGGATTGCATATGCCTGAGGCATAGGATGTGCTGGCTGACCATTGTACAATGCGACTTGCATCGGAAGCGAAGAAAATAACCTCGCGTGGGTGGCGACGTTAGTTACGTTGTGGCTCTGTGCTTTTTGACCATATTCTCGTACCCATAACGCTTGGGGTTGTTCGTCCCCCACACCCGAGATTTCGATTACTACCCTTCCGATTTGATTGCAACAGACGGCAATCGATTTGGCCGTGGCGTAAACTGCATTTTTATAAATAAAAATAAATTTTTAAATTCTTGAAGGGGTTGGTATAGGGGAGAGGAAGCGAGAAAGGTGTTATTTTGTACTGGCTGTAGCTCCGATGTTTAATGACCGATTTTGGTGTAACTGGCATGAATCGAGAGCTAATTCACGTGAATTTTCCCTTGGCTCATACGTTGAGCATGATGAGAAAATTCATGGGCGACCAGAGGGATTGGAAAAAGGAAATCATAAAAGTTAAAAGTATTTTGTAAGCTTTTGCTGGTCATTCTATGCTTCAGAAGCACAGATTGTTTTTTATTGTTCGTATAATTTTGGCGTAGGCGGCGCTAGGGGATGAAAAAGGGGAAGTGTCATGGTCGCATGCTGATCGGGTCAGCTTGTGACCTTTGACGTCAAATGATCTCAGGAGACCTCAAGTTTACATGGATGGCCTTGGGTTCATTTCAGCCTTTGAAAAAATTGCAATAATATGAAGAGACTTAATGTCCTTTTTATCCTCCGTCCTCCTGTTTACTTATCTGTCTTGTCGTTACTTGTCCTTCATCCTTCATAAACTCCTGATTATAACCGTCGTGATATGGGGTACTCGCGCGGACATTTTAAGTTGTGGTTCCTGCGTTTGACATGATATCGATCTGAAACTGGAAACACAAGCAGAGAACTTTATTAAGGTAGGTCTATCCCGGATTTTACATTAAAAATGGGTGTCAGAAGTTTTCACATGGAACCAAATTTCGACTTCGCGTTGACCTGACCCTGTAAAGTAATTTCAGATCAACAGAAATATTTTTGTACGTTAGGCCAGTTACACTTGTACAGAATCTGAAGTTTTTCTTTAAAACTCTTTTTTTGCAGCCATTTTTCTTTTACCTTCAGCAGTGCCAGAAACGGTCGGGGGCGCCTCCCAAAAACGTGGCTTGGCTCTGCCCCTGAGCGAAATAAAATTTTGAAAGTTTCACAGAACACATAGAAGGAATAGGTACGAAACATGACCAAGCTGTGTGAAGCTTCTTGAAAAACCCTGGCAGTGGCGAATGAAAAAAAACTGGAGGGGCCTCTGAAACACACACCCTCACTCAACCCGATATGGGAATAGGGGCCTTGATCGAGATCCTGCTGGCGTGGCTGTACAGGCCGCGTCCGTGCAGCCTAACAGAAATGTTGTTCCGGAAGGCGATTTTTTACTTTACATCCAATATATTAGATACATTAGACTACATTCCATTTACATCTTACGTAACATTTCACGTACTCAGATGATAACAACTCACGACGCCAATATGCTTTCTAGCCCGTCTGGCTTGCAGTTGCTTGCGGCTGGTTTACCTGTTTCAGCGCAAGCAGCCGCAAGTAAAAGACTTAGCGCTTGCTCGCCATTTCTCGCCCTGGCGCTTGGATTTTTTGGTGAATCTCCGTCTACGGGGATGCGCAAGCAGCCTCAAGCAGGACCTCGAAGAAGTCCAGGGTTAAAGATAGATAAAGTCTGAAATATGCCCAAGTTATTTATGATTACCTTGGCATTTACTTGCCTCAAAATGGCCGTCACTGGTGATGGCGCCAGGGGGCTGAAAAAGGGAGGGTTAAAATGAAAATGCATTACAAGTTTATCATACACACTTGTCTTGTTCTGTGCGATAGCGTAGTGTTTGGTTCAATTTGCCGACAGAGTGTAAGGTTCTCCTAGATCCGCCTTGGCAACATGCAGCATAGTGTGTTTTTGCGGAAATTAAATTCGTAACGTGAAGGCCGCAAAACAATCCACAACCATACCCGCGATTACCATATACCGGGGCCAGATACACGACACGGTCTAATGAGTGTCCGTTTTCCCGTCCGCTGGACCCTCCTCAGCTGCCATGGAGGTTCTGTGTGTTACAGAATGAACAATTTGGATGCAGTGCTTTTTATCTGCCCTGACGCGACGAATTTCTAAGAGAATTTTCGGAAACCAACTCCGTAAATATTCCGCTTTGCCCGTCTTGGTCGTCTGAAAATCTGCCATCATAAAACGCATTTAACATATCCGTAACACAGGGTGTTAGTTGAGATGTCCCTCGGTTTCATGGCTCTACCTGAAAGAGGAATAACCCCGTAACCTGTGGTACTGTTAATGCATGTAGTTATACTGCCGTGCAAAACCAACAGGTCTGGTCGATGCGGGCCTATCGTAGTATTGACTATATGATTTTGATATTCGTCTGTGTGTCTGTTTTTCGTCTGTCAAGGGCTCTTCTGATAGCCTTGGGCTGTTGTGGCTTTACGGTGTCATTCTGCTATGCGACTGCTTTTGTACTTCACAGGACATTACTGGACCAGCGTGACAAAGTTTATGAAGAGATCGCCCATCATCTAGAGCTGAGAAATACCATTACAACTCTGCAGAAAGCCGAGGCGAATTCGAAACCCCTCAAAACTAAAGTGGACCTGGGATGTAACGTCTACTGCTCTGCTAAAGTGTAAGTATTGCTCAGCATTATGCATGTGCCTTGGTCTGGGATTACATTGTCTGTTAATTCACGTCGCAAATCGGGACCGAAATAAACTGGATTTATCAGGTGTGTGTTTAAAACGAATCTGTAAAAAAGGCGGCGTTTGAAACCAAATGCATTGAAACTGGAAGAACCAAATGCTCTGCCGCAAGGCATTGAGCCATTGCCAGAACCTTGTAATAATTGTGGCAATGGAGACCTCGCTTCAGAGTTCTCGTGTAGCTTTGGAAGAGAAAAATTTGTTTCCGAGTTTTGCAATGGGGTAAAACTCTGGGTGCGCACGAGTTTCGCTGTTTATTTCTGTGTGTCCTAGAACTTTCAGAGCAGAAGTGGATTAGAAAATAAAAGACGCGAGCGAAGTACTGTAGGTTTTTTTGCAATTTTACGGAAGGAATCTTCTTTATAGGAACTAGATTTTGTAAATTGAAATTGCTCTCATTTCATCTTCTTGACTCCTAGTGGCATGATTAAATTAAAGATGGCGTTGGGTTAGAGTCCTATTGCAAACTTCGGAAACAAATGACTTTCTCTCCGGGCGCTGCGCGAGGACACTTGGAGTGAAGCTTCCATTGCCACAGCCATGGCAAAGTTCTGCCCCTAACTCGACGTTTTGCGGCATGGGAGTAGGTCCCGGGGGGGGGAGGGGGAGGGCGGGGACCATGGCCGCCCATTTTTGGGTGGACTTGGCGTTAGCCCAATGGGAAAAAAGCCTGATCCCGCTTTTCTGGATGCTCCTACGCCACTGTCTCGTGGCTTTAGTTCTTCCCCTTTTAATGCGTGTAGTTTCTGTCGCTGCATTTAAACATTTATTTTCTTGCGACCCTTTGTATGTAGGTTGTTCCGGTCTCGGCTTTTTTGTGAACCAACAAACACTAAACTTTTGTAGCGTTTTTCGTACATGCGAGGTCAAGGTGGCTGGGGGACCGTATATCATCCAGCGGGGATAATCAGGAATTGAGCTTACCATGGCTCGAAGGAACCAACGTGCAATACTTAAACCAACATGAAGAAAATCCGGTCTGAATGCAAAATTTCGTAACAGCAGGACGTTCTGTAAAGCCGTACCTTATTCAGTGCCTTTACTAATCCGGAGTAGCGTCCATAGCCCCCATAAAAAGATGCTCGCAGCGTCTTTTCCCGTCGAGATTCAGTGCAATTCTTCAGGTTGTTGGCAGTGCCATTTCACCATGTGACGGTTGTAGCCAAACACTGAGTGGCGGGCGAGCCCGTTTGGCAGGTAACCGGGAACTGGGCGGCGAGCGGACAGTTCGACGCCCGATCGGCCTGTCCAGCAAGTTTGTTTTGTGGCTTCGTTTTCGACGCATCAGACTTCACCATTAGCGTCGTAGTCGGAAGCCGACTAGTCTTGTGTCAAATCGTGTGTCTCGCCAGGCGTCAGTCGGTCGTCTCTGTCCGGCCAGTGTCGGCCCGCCCGTCCCCAGGGCGCCGGCAGGACCTGGCTCGGGTCACGTGACAGCGCCGGCGGCCGGGCAGGGCCGGTCCCAGCGGGCGGTGGGGAAAGGCGCGGAATCAGACCGCCACACAGCACACTCGAGTTTCTGGATATTCGTTCTTTTGTTCACCCAACCGTCGTTGATTTTGCAAGTGCGGGGATCCCGGTATTGTTATATTCCAGGTCACCTAAAGCTGCGAGCCAGAAATGCGGTTTGTAATCTGCCGCAATATTCTCGTAAATTCACAAATGTCTGGCGTTTGACAGGGACGACCCTTCTCGCATATTCGTGCGGGTCGGTTTCGGCTTTTTCCTGGAGATGACGCACGATGAAGCTCTGAAGTTCATAGCGGGCCGCGTGGCGGCGCTGGAGTCGCAAGCCCAGCAGTTCGGCCAGCAGGCCGTGGCCGTGCGCGCCAGGATCGACATGGTGCTGGAGGCGCTGCAGGAGCTGCAGGGCGTGAGGACAACTGCCGAGAAGCGGCGCCCGGTCGAGCCGCTCTGACACCATCGGACGCCCGCGGCACCGCCCGGTCTGGAAGTACAGGCTGTGCGCGCGCGCTGTGTCGGAGGCTGGTGAAGACCAGGGGTGACGTTCCGGTGCTTTCCTGGTGTGGTGAGAGACTGCCGCTTTGAAGTGTGGATGAGCGTCGATGGTAGCACACGCTGCCTTTTTTGATGTCAGCTGTTTATGTAGCCGGCATTGCTTGCCTTGTATGGAGTTATCTTCTGGGCGTGTTGTCGGAAACGCCGCTTTCCATGTTTCTTTACCGCAAGCGAAATCGACGTCAGGAAAACTTGCCACACAGTTCCACTACGAAAAAATCCATACTACGATATTTAAACGAGGGGCGACATTGCAGTCCTCTCGGCGTTTTCCTACTTTGCCCCGGATCTCGCCGTTCGTTCTGGGCCATGTCTCGCTCTGGTGCGCTCTGGAGCCGCGGCCGGCGCCTGCTGTCCGCTCAGTCCGGGGAACGGCTGGCGCTGGCCGTCCTGCTCTCGCTGCTGGCTCTGTGCTGCGCGCCGTGGCGCTTCTGCGCCCTGCGCTACGACTACATCCCGGCGGAGCGGCTGGCGTCCGAGCTGCTGGAGCGGCCGCGGCCGGTCGGCGCCGCGCCGCAGTGCCCGCCGCCCAGCGGCCGGCCGGCGGCCGTCGCCGTCCGCCTGGAGCCGGCCACGGACGCTCAGCTGGCGGCGCTGGCCGTCGGCGCGCCGGCCAACTGCACGGCCCGGTACCGGGTGGCGCTGGTGGTGCCTTACCGGGCGCGCGCCGCCCACCTGCGCGTCTTCCTGCGCCACATGCACCCGTTCCTGCGCGCCCAGGCGCTCGACTACCGCATCTACGTGGTGGAGCAGGCGCCGCGCTTCCCGTTCAACCGCGGCAAGCTGCTGAACGTGGGCGTGGCCGAGGCGACGGCTGAGTGGGACGTCGACTGCGTCGTCCTGCACGACGTCGACCTGCTGCCCGAGGACCTGGGCAACGTGTACGCGTGCGGCCGGCAGCCGCGCCACCTGTCGGCGCGCGTCAGCACGATGCGGTATCATCTGCCGTACGCGACGCTGGCCGGCGGCACGCTGGCCATCACCGTGGACGTGTTTCGGCGCGCCAACGGCTTCTCGAACCTGTACTTCGGCTGGGGCGGCGAGGACGACGACTTCTCGGCTCGGCTGGCGGCGGCCGGGGCGCGGCTGACGCGGCCCGACCCGCGCGTCAGCCGCTACACCATGCTCCCGCACGCCCGGCGGCCGGCCAGCGGCGACCGGTATCACCTGCTGCGCGAGGCGCGCGGCCGCGCCGCCGCCGACGGCCTGAGCGGCCTGCGCTACACGGTGCTGGCGCGCCAGGACCGGCGCACCCACCGCTGGGTCCGGGTCGAGGTGTGACGCGGCGGTCGGGCCCGGGGCCTCTGGATCCCGGACAGTCGGTATCCTGGATCTTTGGATCCCGGACAGTCGATGTCCGGGACGTCTGGATCCTGGACAGTCGGGATCCGAGACCTTTGGGTCCCAGGCAGTCGCTGTCTGGAGCCCGGACATCGCCGGACAGTGGGTCGGGGGTGCAGAGAATGGACCCCGAACCCACTGTCCGGCACTGTCCGGGCTCGAGAGGGTGGACTGGCGGACAGACAGCGGTCCGGAGATCACACGGTCGGGCGGCAGGCCGCCGGTAGCGGCGCTCTCCTTCCGGCATCGCCTGGCTCTGCGCCGGATCGGGCTGTATTGGCCACCAGCGATGTCTTGGTTGGGGTGGAACCAGGCGCATGACGCTGCGCAGTAGGATGTGGACTGGGAGCAGATCAATTTGTTATGGATGAAACCATCATTCGCAGTTTTTCTGTTGTACCCGGCTGGTGGCATTTATAGTATTTGCGTTCGTATGATCGTTTGCTGATGCTTACTGTGTTATTTTGGCGCTGACGAGTGTGCCCGCCAACCGGCGTGGGCAGCGTGTAAATACATGGGTAGACGAGATCTTGGTCAGTAGGTGTGATTTCGCTGAGCTGGGGTCTCCGGCGGGTACTGACGATACGCCATGCGGCCACCGCCACCTGACGGACGACGGCGTGCAGTTGGCTCAGAATCGGACAGACAGTGCAAACGCTCACACACCGCTTGGTACCCGGGAACTGGACGTTGTATGTGTTTGCGATTCTTCTGCCTGACTTTTCTTTCTTATGGATTACGTTTTTTTACAGCCAACTTGCGAATTAACGAAGACTCCCTCACACTGCCGGACGTAAAGTGACCGTTGAGCTTTGCTGTAAAGGGTCGTGCTTGCATCACTGCATAGAATTCAGTGCTTCATATTTGCAAGAATCTCTGATGCTATGTTTCGGATGTTATGGGTTAGACGTGTGAACCAAATGACATCGTTTTAGGTGAACCCTGAAACCTCGAGCAACAACTTATCTGTGTCGTGCTTGGGTCGTGTCGCACGTGAAGTGAAAAAGTCTGTGATACTTTTGACAACGGCGCCGGGAGTAACCTCAATAGTTCTCAATCGCCGTGCGCCAGAAAACGTCGCGTTACCGTATTATTGCTCTTCACCACAACTTTCAGTAAGTACGCTTCAAAACCTAGGGAGAAGAAACAATTTAGGGGTTCAGTCCGGGGAAAAGAGTTCATTGCCCGCCTCAAAACAAAATGGGACAAAGCGGTTTCACTTCACGTATAGCATTTGCCACGTGATGTATGAATCTTTGGCTCAAATGCCATGAAAACCTTCAAATGCGTACATTTAAATAAACGCCTACTTCAGCAATTCATCTGACGCATGACACTCTACCAATGTAACAACTTGCGCCATGCCTGCAGAGTGATGGCGTGGGGAAGGGCGAAGGGAAAGGTGAGAGGGAGGGCGATGCTGAGGGCGACGGCGACAGCAAGGGCGAGGCGAGGGCGAGATCAAGGGGGAGGGGGAGGGCGAGGACGACTGTGAGAGCGGGACGAAGCCGATGGCGAGGGCGCGAAGGTTTGAGAGTACGAGGGCGCAGGGCCAGGGGTCAGGGCGAGGCCACAGGCTAGGGCCAGGGCGAGAGCTGTTGCTTCTATACCGTGTAATGCAGTATGGTAAATGCAAAAATGCAGATATGCAAAGATGCAAATAATATTTTTTTGCTGTCTGATACTGAGCTTTGGCAGCCGCCAATGGCTTGACTGGCGCAAATGACTTCAGATCCATTCATATGTTTCGTCACGATCGCGGGGAGAGGGATTAAGACTGGTCTTGCGACAGCAGTCAAAGATAGGAACTAACTCTGACAGAGCGTTAAATGGAGAATGAACAAAAACTCGTACAAATCGCGTAATTTATTGAAGATGTCTTACTCTCCCTGTTCTGCTCTGCCCTTATGGTGCTTTATCGCACCGTGGAAAAGCGGTCCACAAGAACCGTGGCTGTACAACTCTGAATCAGCTATGGGCACAATGGGGAAAACACGCAGAAAAACAGTTACGTCGCAGTCACGAAGACGTCATATCACACGTATATTCAAACCGCCGTCAGTCAGCACTACCAGGCAAACTGCCTGCGCGTCGGTCCACCTTGCTCCCTGGCATTTGCGTCTTCAGCCTTTGCGAAAGGCCACGTGTACTCAGTGCTCATTTAATTCTTCAGCGAGCTGGTCTTACGAACAGAGAGAAGCTTCTCGATAGGAAATGCCTCCTTCTGGCCTCCATGCGGGATCGAAGCAGGGAAGTAACCTGCCTTGCCTGATGCTGCATTTCTGAAAGTCGTTAATCATTGAGGGCGTCAGCAGATGCTTGTTGTATGTCTTGCTGTATTTTCAGTCAATATGTCAAAGACATCGCGCAAAATCAGCGAGCTGCTGAACCGGTAGCCGGTCAACTCCTTTCTCTGTCTCTGTCTCTCGCTCCCACTCCCTCTCTCCCTCTCTCTCTAGCTCTCTCTCCCCTCTTTCTGTCCCTCCCCTCCCCCCCCTCTCTCTCTCTCCCTCATAGCTCCGAGAGGTGATCAAACGTTTGCCGTCCAAAACGAGACCAGCCGAGGAAGAGTTAACACTAGGGTCTAGACGACGTTGTTCGGTGCCGGATGGAGCGCTTGCGAACGGCTGCCGGAAGATCCCAGGTAACGCGGGCTAGTTGCGTATGGCAGCTTGAGTAGATTCCGTGATAACGTATCAACAGTTACAATGCCCAGGTGTATAACGCCACTGCAAGGTTCCAGGCTTGCTTCACTACATACTACTGTAAAATTTAGAAGGTGGCGCAGATTCTTGCGATTTTTGGAAGTGACTGGTAAAGCTTTGTCGCGATTACGAGGAGAGCGTTGCTGGGAAGCCAAGAGGCTGAAGACACAAGAGCGGTTTTCAAGCGAGGAGCGAGACCTTGGATGACGCTCTTTTGCTGGCATCGAGTGCATGGGTGTCGTCTGCATAATGAATGACGTCTGCATCCAAGGAAAACACGTTTTCCTTGGATGTTTTCCTTTCGAAAACAAACTTAACTCTCGTCGAACGGTACGATTTTCACATATGCGAGGGGGGAGTGACACCCCTTACCCATTTCATTCCCAGCTGAGGTCGAAAGAGGAAATAAGGACTACCGTGTAGCTTGCCTCGTTCGGATTCTGGTAAAATATGAACTGACCACTTCAGGCCACCGCAAATAGTATCTCGCCGTTTGCTACCTCTACCGTTATCGCGGTAGTTTTATAGTTGAAGGAAATGAAAGCCACGGTTTCGTAGTGACTTGGTATTAAAGTTGATCAACCCTGCATTCAACGAGGGTTTTTGTTTCTCCGAGTGAAGGTCAGGTCAGCGAGAGGTCAGATTTCATTACCATCTTTTGTGGCGCGGCTAGTGTCAAAACCTATGGTTTTGGTTTGCTGCCACAGAATAGTGTTCTGATCATCAAATGGGGAAAAATAAATGGCGGGACTGAAATCAGCGCCAGAAGCTAGCCTATTATCGGTTCAAATGCATTTTGAGGTCGAATAGGACCAGTGACCTCACTTGACGCTGGGAAGACCATGGGCCTTTCAAACCCAGGTATGGAGTCAAGAATATGCTTAAACAGTCATGAATCAAAAACTGGTTCCATATCTCCTCAAACTTCGGAGAAAGAAGCCAAAACGTAGCTCAGGTCTAAAAATGACTTGCAAGGTCTCATGAACAACGTCAAAACTCCAATAATATAATTCACTAACATGGAATAAAACTTGTTATTTCATATACATTTCTGTTTTTATTTCTTAAAGTCTTGACGTCCGTTCGGCAGCAGTCTCAGAAAAACCTCATGGGAGTGGCAACCACCCTCTGCCCTCGAGGATAGAAAGGGGATCAAAGCCGACCAATGAAGCATGTAAAACTATTCGGAAAGGACTATGATGCTTGTGTCTGCCTCACTTTCAAGCACTTATGATCGCTGAGATAGGCTTGAATCCATTTACCTTAGACACCTTGGAGATAACACTTGTGCAAAACAATCTTGCGATTACTGATTCAAAGCGCTGAGGTTAGTTGTGGATATCACCGCGCTGTCGATGGCATTGAAAATGTGGCCGGTGGCGGTCAATGACACGCGTTTTATGGAGAGGTGAGGACGGAAACCGTGATGGATAGGCGACGGGAGCTGGTTATCATGACAGAAGTAGTACAGCTGTCTCTGCACAACCCTCAACCACTTTGGAGATAACGGCAATGTTGAGCATTGACCGGAATTCGAAAGGATCGGATAGCTCCCCAGTATCACGAATGGGAGGGATAATGAAGTGTCTTCACCAGTCGAAAAAGTTAAAACGGCTCAGACAGATATTAAGCCAACAGCGCCTAGCGTATTTTTGTACCCGCGACTGCCTGAGGGTGTCAAAAAGGGCGCCCCCCTGCTATCTCAGAAATTGACCGTCGGATCTGAACCGGTCTTCCACCAGTCGATAGTCCTGAGCCTCGCGATTAAGAAAATACTACGTTAGCCCTGGTCACTTGACTGATGACGTCACAGGTCATGCAAAATACATAAACGACATCGGAAAATCTGACAACGGCACATACATCATATAATTAATTATGCTGGCCTAAGAGCCTTCAACTGGGTATCAAACGAAAGGTCACGATCTTATCCATCAGAAGCATACCAAAATGTTCAAAAGGTCGGGTCAAGGTCAGCTTGGGTCAGGGAAATACTGGTTTCACTCTGCATGTCAAAGATCGATACTTGCAGCCGTGTTGGTCCACGTGACAAAAGGACTCAAATGAAGCCTCCTGATGATCGGTTTTGCATTACCTGCTTTTCATTCAGTCAAAGTCATTATAGGTCAGGTCAGACAAGGTCGCTTTACTCTTTCTGCCAAAGAGCAATAATTACTCGCTGCGATTTGTAACTGCGTAAAGTACAGAACTGAAATGGCATCTCGCAATAATTAAATCCGCTCCGTCTGGTCTTCATCAAGCCAGGTCAAGACGGGTCAAGGTCAGGCCAGGTCAAGACAGCTAATTATTTTCTTTTTGTGACTAGGAACAATAATTGCTCTCTGCAGCTAATGAACGATCTTCCGCAGGCAATGCTGCATTTCATTTCGTTTTGACATCTACCCATGGCGTGACCCTACATGACCTCACGTTGCATTTGATGAACGTTGCTAAGAGGCGCATATCGATATATATATATCGATATATATAACATATATCGATATATATGTTTGTCTGGCTTGAACGATGAGAAAGGTCAGCGGCAGTCACGTCTATCATCCACGATGCAAAAGCGCAATGGTCATCATGTATGTGACCTAGCATGACCTCTAATGCTGACCTGCCACGATTATGAATCCTTTTGGGGGCCGTGCCCGATGTAAATCCAAGTAAATCATGCATTATATCCGTGAATATTATCTCCAAAAATGAACCATGTTTGTGCAACCGCCCAAAGAATCAAAAACACCCATACAAGGGTTCACTTATGACATCATATCTCCATGACCTGACATAGGATGAAAGGGTTTTGGCGTGGAAATATGCAAAATTAATTGATGAACAGGTTCTGAAAGTTTGGTTGGGCTATTTTGAACAGTTCCGAAGATATTTACGAAAAACCTTATTTGACACCCTTCGCGGTGCCGGGTTAAAGGGAGAGTTTCATGTTGGTTGACATTTCATAACAAGGCTTTGCTGGTCTAAAAATGTCCTTGATCAGGTTTGGGGTTCTAATTATCTGCAAAATTTCTATAAGGTTTAACATTTAAATAACATGCGAAGTCTAGTCATGCTTTGATTTGCAGACCATCACAAAAAGAAAAGACAGCTTCCAGAATGCTAACTGTAGCCGAAAGCTACGTCTGTGTTTCAGCGTATGACGCCATATAATTTAACCTACGGTGATCTGGCCAATTGTTCGTCGAAAGGTGGCGGCGTTGTTCGGGTAAAGGTACTGGAAATTTGGGGTTGCTAGCGTTTGTTGTTCAGAAGCTGGGCCACTTCTGAAACAAAGGCGAAGGGGCAATTTCTCCTACCGAAGTAAATTGTGGGTTAGCCATCGTATTGATGGGCGTTTTAAGGAACCGCCTCTTTTTATTATTTGCATTAAGTCACTTCTCTTAATGCTGCAAAAGACACCTACAGCAGACCTCCGTATCAACTTTGGAAGCCTTGATATATACCAGTGCTAATTTATCTTACTTTGTTACACTGTTGCACACACAGCAAATGTATCGAGAGCATTGTGTGAGTGCCGATGATCGTTACTCATTACAGATCGTAGAAGTCGAAATTGCTCTGTTTACTCGAGACATAAGCTCGCTGTGTACCATTTTCTGCGAACCACTCGCCATGTGCCAAACGTCTTGGATTTTCTATTCTTTATCACATGTATTCTCTTCATTGTTTTTGGTCGGCTTAACAACACCCCTACATCACTTAAAGTTGATGAAAGCATTAGCCATCATTGCTGTGTCTGCATGGTAATGCGTTTTTAAAAGCATTATACCAGGCATTTTAACAGTGGTAAGGACATCCATGTTCATAACCATATCCATGCTCATGTTATCCTTTGTAGCCGCCGTATCCATATCCGTGTCCGCCATAATAGTGACCGTATCCACCATAGTAGCGGCCGTATCCATGTCCGTATCCACCGTAGTAGTCCCCATATCCACCTCCAATGCCACCGAATCCTCCGCCGAATCTTCCGAGTCCGCCGCCAAATCTACCGAATCCTCCGCCGAATCTGCCGAATCCCCCGCCGAATCTACCGAGTCCACCGCCGAATCTGCCGAATCCTCCGCCGAATCCGTATCCGCCAAGGTAGCCGGCAGTAGCGGCAGCAACCAGGCAGAACAAAACGACCAGCTGAAAGAGTAACGTCGTGTCAGGCGCTTAATGATAGACACTGGGACTACTTTACACGCTCCTTTTCGACGATGGGTTATAAATAAGGCGGATGTAATAAGATTGAAAGAAACAGCGGCACGGAGTCAATATTGCAGTCTACAGTCCAGTGTAATCTTAAAAAAGTAAATAGTTTAAGCTCATTGCTGGTGATTTTGTGCAATGCGTCGTTGGAATGCGTTGGATGACGATCTTTGTAGTGGAATGTCATTAAGAAACAGTGAAAGGACAGTTTTTTAGCATTTCTCGGAACATCATATAGCGTTCTTGCATCGGACAGTACATGATAATGATGCGTACTCCAGCACCAGTTTAAAACAGCGAAAATCTCGAAATCTTACAAAAAGTTTGGCACGTCGCTAGTAACTCACAAACCCGTCAAAACTGTTTGAGAAAACCTTTGGCGTGCTTTGTATCGATTTATTTATTGTATGTGTGTATTTGTATGTGTTAAGCATACATGAACATTTCTTTATTAATATTTATGTATTATAATATGGATATTTACCATTTTAAGAGGTCGCCTTTGAGGTCATTGCTTAAGAGGTCCACGCCGGGTAACATCGTATTGCCACAGAGCCAAGCTATATGTCCGTTGTTATTTCATTGCTTTATAACGTCAGGTTTTGAAATGGTTGGGGGTCGCAACAGCTCCCATGTGTAGTTGAATGCGGCCAAATGGCGAATACTGGTGAATGTTAAAAATGGTCATCCCATCATAAATATTTTTAAAGACCTAGGCAACGTAACAACTACGTTTGTATGCAGTGGGGACTGTGTCACGACTGTGCCACGACTGCTTGACGCCCAGCTAATGTGGGGTTTGGAAGCTGCGCTTACCTTCATGGCGGCGGACATGTCGTCAGGGGACGTGTTCTACTGTGAATGCTGTGCCGATCATGGATTTCGTGCGATTTTATACCAGACTCCACCATTTCCTATTTCGCAAAGTCCGTATCTGTGCACGATGCAAAAAAAGCCAACCACCACACCCATTCTGCACCAGAAAGGGGTGACTGGAAATGCAAGAGATTTGCAGACACATGACCAAGTCTTGATTAAATTGTGTTCTCTCGAGCGCCTGCAAATACCTAACATTAGCAAGGCTGCGTTTATTGTTCATTATTTTTATCTTCAACAGGCTGCACCCGATTAACGCACAGATAATTTTGTACAACTCATAATTGCTGCTCTGATATGTTCCGAACTGACATCTTGGTTCAATAGCTCGCGCCCAACCTTTGAGGGGGAGAACGTTTCCACGTCTCCCAAAAGGTTTTGGTGGTAACAAAAAAATGGCTTGCGCAGCGCACTGAAATTTTTAGTATCTTTTCTCATATGCTTTCCGCATATCCTGTAGAATGTTCAACTCCCGGTGGTGCCAGGTCACTGGCCTGGATCGCGTAAAAGAGGTCAATCTCCGTTTTTTTTCAAGTATTCTTTACACCACGCTGTGCGTGACTGATCGACCTGAAACTTTCAGAGATAGTAGTCGAGGATATTTCTAAGAATTGCGCTGTCTCGAATCTGCTGACAAGGCCAAGAAACCCAAGCTTGCTTCATATCAGGTCATGTTCCTACGTCAGGTCAGGTCACATGATCTACGTTGTATAGCGCCCTACTGATCACGTTTGTGGGACCCAAGAAGCTTTAATCCAAAGGTGCTCCTTGCCATTCGGTTTGCATTGTTATCGATCCTCCGCAGAACACGAATTAAAGCAAAGAAAACGGCTGAATGTAGCTCAGGTCACACTGGTCACAGGGTCATAACAGATTACGTCGGATTATTGGTTTTCTCGTCTGCCCGTATTTAAAAAATGTTCGTACAAATGCATTCTACCGTTTGTCAAGAATAATGGATATGTCGTCAGCACGGTGAAAACCTCACAAATATCGCGAAACTTCTTTTTTGGTGCCTTCACATGAGCGCACCCAAAAATTATATTTAATGAAGTGAACATGGTCTTTCCTGCTTCCCAGACATTTTGCATGATTGTTTACGTGAAAAATATTTTTATACCTGGAGAAGCCTGCTTTCACGCGTAAAAGACAAACATTAAACCTCGCCCACACATCGGGGATGCCACTCCCCAAGTGGTTTTCTTTGATGCACTTCATGCGATTAAAAACAAAAGTCTGGCTTTTTCGGTAACTGCTTTTTTGTCCTTTCTGCAGATTCTCTGGAAATTTCAGGTATCGCCGACCTTTGGTTTGTTAGATATGACGTTGCTCTCGAAGGCATGTCATCCCAAAGCGCGGTGTACTGTAGAATGTGTGAGCAAGGCGTCAAGTGCACCGCACATGTCATATCTGCTGATTGTTTTGCAAGCTGTATCCCACATGCGTCCGAAATGTTTACTTAGACCTACGAAAGATCAATGTCTGGGTCATTGCCAGATTGGGCCATGAATAATATCACATTTTGTGAAACATCTAACGCATTTCGAGGAAACTGATCTGCTAGACATCTAGAACATGTATTTTTGAAACACATAACAAACAAACAAACAAACAAACACGCACGCAAGCATGCGTGAACACGCGCACATACAGAATTACAAATACCAAGCAATATACTCCTATCACCCTGGACTTTTTCTGAGTCTTCCCAGGAGTAGCCATTGAGAATTATCTTTCGAAATGTTATATTACCTACCTTGATATTAGATCATAACCTAATGACATGTCATCAGGTCATGTTAGGTCGTGACCTGACTTTCCACAGTGTGTTTCGACGCTAGAAACGCAGTGCGACATCATTTGTTTTTTTAGGGGAGGGGATTTTGCAGTGAATATCCAATTCGTGCCGTTGTGGGCGATATGAGGTGTTTCGTCTCAGATGACTTCATTTCGCTTGCTGTTATATTCCTACTCTGCACATGCATCAGGTTCGACAAATCACTTCAGACTGTTTGGATTTACGAATAAGCATCGATACGTGACAAATTGCCTTCAAAGTAGCGTCGGAAGCGGATTCTGCTTAAAAAGGGCGTATGCTGGCCTTACGTGAAATGCGACCAACTGACTCAAACAGTAAAACTGTATGTCAGAAGAACGACCAGAAGCTTCTCTATCTGATTTAGGACCACCGATGGTTGTGCCTTTGCTAGATGGGGAATAATGCTCGAGGTATTCCGCTTGCAGCCCGAAAAGTAAAGTCTTTGTTTGAAATGACTTGGAAGGTCAAGATTAGTCCTAAGAAGATGAAATCGGATACCGTTAGATTCATTATGTGTCAAGCAATCTGCTGGTTTTTGTCGCAAGACTCTATCTCAATTACGAGGTGAATGGCTTGGAGGTGGCAACCCTCTAGGTGCGTTCTAGGATGGCGGAATGGCAAGTGCGGGTGAGAATTAACTTATGAATGAACTCTTTGGCTCTAGGCCATGTTTAGCACTAATCATTTAACAACTGGGGGCAAGCCAGTCGAAGGCGGGGGCTCCCGTTAATTTAATTATACAGTTCAAAAAGCCGAGGGACGCGGCATTCAGCTACCCAGCCTCAGAGCTGCAGACACCAGCATGAACTACAAGATGCAAAAACGCATAATTTACATCAATGCGAATCGACATAACGTGAAATTCTTCATACATTTTGACTTTCCATAATTCACATACGCAATGCTTGATTGGAGGGGGAGGGCCGGCAATTGCCTGCCCATCCTTTATCTTTGTTTTTAATAACTTCCACAGTAATAATGGATCGCTGACATTTTATCTATCTCCTTCTGTCCCTTAAGCACATCTTTTGCCGTGCCGAGGTTAGATGGTCTCCGAAATGATTGTACTTACTCTGCAGCACAGATGGAATGGATGAGAGTAATTGAGGTCAACCAAGGTCATGTAGCTTAGGTGAAAATGAGAAATTGTGCAAATGGGAAATACGGGATTTATAGGACTTTGGCATTGCATGATGAATACAGGTGCTCCATAGCACAGGCAAGCTAGATCACATCAATTTAAATCATCAAAAGTAAGGTAGTAAAGATATACAGCACTCTTTCTCTTTCCTCTTTTACCTTCAACAGGGCTAAGAATAACCTGAGATGCCTCCCAGAAACGTTGCCTGGTTCCGCTCCTGAGCAAAATACAACTACGAAATTTTGGTGCAGTACGTAAAAAGAACAGGTAGGAAAGCCGATCAACTTTCGTGAAGCTGTGTCAAAAATCCTGGAATTGGTAAGCAAGAAAACCCGAGGGGCCGAATTCAGCTCTCCCTATCGGGAACATGGTCAAAGTTCGCACTTCGAAATCATAAGCATATTGCGTTTTGAAATAATGGAATCATGCGCATCATCAAAATACATAAAAAGAGTAATATTTGGCAAATGTTAAGCTCTTCGTCATACATCCTAAATTTGGTGTGTCAAGAAAACATTTCCATTTCTGTTGTATGCCATATCATGTACACATTGCAAGTGCTTATAGACAGATTCAGGTGACAGAAAAAGAGAGGTCCAGAAATACATGGTAAAATTTGTGTTTTATTTTGTGAATCAAGTCATAATTTCTCAGGAATGAGAACGAATAGAACATCTCCTTTTACATTACCTTGCGGCCGCCTCTGATTTTTATTTTGACTGAAATATATGGTATTTGGTCGTAGTATATGTGGACCTTACAAAGCCAAAGAGATCCAGACGCTTGTTAGGCCCACTGAACATGTTACTGAATTCCAATAATTTTCGTGTTCTGTACTGCATGTCGGCCGGGAAGCCAATGGAATGGAATAATGAGCAAATGGACTAATCGGGACCGTGCCGAATCGGATCCCAATCAGACTCCAAAGATCACGGCATCGTAATCGCCGGTACACTTCTCTGGCTTAGCTGTGGATAAGGTTGGCAGAGAGGGATGGAGTCCGATCGGGTCCAGACGATTACGACATAGTAATCGTCGGTACAGTCCTCTGGCTATACTCCGTATAAGCTCGTCCCAGCTCTCGCTCAACTCTGGCATCGTCACCTGCCCCAGCTCTCGCTCAACTCTGGCATCGTCACCTGCTCGGGCTAAGGACAGGCTAGCTCCATTAGGACAAGGTCGGGCACTGCTACGACAATGGTTGGGATTCTTGTGTCAACTCCCAGTGGAAATCCGACCATTGTTGCTGCTGCTACCATGTATAAGTATGCTCCAGGCATACGTGTGGGGGGGGGGGTCGCTGTAAAGATGGCTAAAGCTGTGAAGAAACTTTGACTAGACGGGACCGCACATGGACGGTACCACATATCACCTGACTTGTTGAGCGTTCGGGCACCGCCCTGTTATTGAGTTCTCCTGTCATGTGGTTCCTGGAGATCGCTGGCCGTGACGTATAATAAAAAAGTCACGAGATACCCGTATTTCCCCGTGCATGCCCATCGAGGATTCCAAAATGTAACGGCATGGAACGCCATGCAAGTAAATGCCATGACGGATAAATGTGTCCGCACATTGAAGCTGCAGACTACATTATCACCCTGAAGAGTAAGCGCAGAGCGCAGTTACACCACAGCTACGCGCAGGATTTTCAGCAGTGTGCGTGCGTTACAGAGACGATGGTCTTAGTATTTCATTACAAGCTTCAGGAAAAGACTTGCTGAAGGGAAACTAGTGCAAGGGAGTCTCTTGTAATAACACTGCACTCACAAGGTTGTCCGTTGTATGCCACAAACGAGTCCGAAGAAAAGGGAGGCATCGTATAGGGCTCAATAAAAGTTATCGATGGTCGCCGACCGGATACAAGTTTTGGAAACAAGTTTTGTAAACTGGTCGTCAACCGGAGGAGAGAGAGGGACTCTTGTCATTTTTAAAGGACATGACTGTGCCAAATGTAGCACCCAAGGAAACAAAACCCCTTCAGAGTTTGAGTAATCTTACACACATATTTAGTTGTTGAAGATGTTTTTCCTGGGGGGGGCACAACAAATGAGAAGCTTAGCAGAGATGTATGCCTGCGCCTATGACTGTGACTGACATAAATCTCCAGATTAACCTACTACTAACTCCATTTCATGTCCCATGGATGACACATCTGCATTAACGTTTGCTGCAAGAAAAGGAGCACTGGCATATGAAGTATCTGAGTTGAAAAGTCAGATTTAGTTAATCAACACTCATTTTCCACGGCTCTAGGAAAAGCAGGGTCTTATCATAGTAGTTATGAGAATGCATTATTGCAATTGCACAAAAACCAGGAATAAATTGAAATATATGCTCCAAGACCATTGCTATGTTTCGATAATTTAAGGCTTAAGCTTAGGTAGTACATACACGCAAGACAAAACTTTGTCAGGAAAGTGAAAATCACGAGACAATATCATTATTTATCTGGAATGCACAAACAGAAGTTATCGAAAATGTGCATAACGGTCATTGTTTTTATTTAATGTCAGTAACTGA
The DNA here is from genome assembly GCA_030062745.1 of Capitulum mitella. Taxonomy (NCBI): domain Eukaryota; kingdom Metazoa; phylum Arthropoda; class Thecostraca; order Pollicipedomorpha; family Pollicipedidae; genus Capitulum; species Capitulum mitella. Next base: position 549,357 of record CP099842.1, read on the forward strand.
AAGACAGTTTCCACAGCGAAAAACAAAAATAAAGAACACCAGAAAAATCACATTTCCATCAACTGGGTAGGTACTGGGTACATACCTTCATGTCTTATCTAGCTTGACCAGCGTCCTCCGCGAGCAAACTGGTTTTTTGGAAATATCTTCATTGGCTCATGTCCCTCATGCTTATCCTTTGTATATTTATGTATGCTTTGCCCGTTACCTGACCATGAACATCCTTCGTGGCCATGTACACGCTTTCTCCTCACCCTCTTGTTGCCATTTACCCTCACATCGACCACAGTTTTCTCCTCTGTGTTCTCTGTGTTTTGTCCTTTCTTGGTGTTCATCCTCACACCGCCACACTTTGCAGTTCAAGCAGTGCAGTTCCGAGATAGTTCGACTGCCCACACACACACTGGAATTTGAAATCTACACCATGGACGACACCGCGTATTCTACCAAGACTCCGAAGACTTACAACTAGCTTTTTGGGCGTCGACCACGACAAGTGTGGGACGACGGGCCCAGTAGAAAAAGTGGTAGGTACGAGTGGCAACGGAGCTCGTCGTACTATCGGAATAGTCCTAGCACATTTCTGAAGTAACTAAATCACTGTATCTAAACTCAAGCTTACTCAGGAATGGTATTTTCTAGGTACATATATATTGATCGGTATGACCGAATTTCACAGGGCGCTTATGTCTGGTTGTGATAGCCAATTTAGCAAACAATTGGCCGCTGACGCCATTCCCAGGACACCGTCTTTTCTAATACTGGATCGTTAGCCAAAGCTCGTAATCCCAACTAACAGCAACCTAGCTGCTTCACGAATAGCTTTTCTATTGGACTAGCCGCTGGTTGGTATCGTAGCATGGTGAATCTTCAGTGAATTGGAATCAAACTTGTTAACCATTCTTTGACTGGTAGATTTGGTTTACAGTGTAGATTCCAGAATGCTCACTGTAACCGAAAACTGCGTCTATGCTTCAACGTATGACGCCGTATAATTTAACCTATTGCTATCTGGTGAATTTTTCGTCAAAAGGTGGTGGCGTTGTTTGGGTAAAGATACTGGAAATTTGGGGCGGCTGGCGTTTGTCGTTCGGATGTTGGGCCGCGCAGAAACAAGTGGGGGGGGGGGGAATCATCCCTACCCAAGTAAATTGCGGGTTAGTCCTCGTATTGATTAGTGTTTTTAGGAACCGCCATTTTTGAGTATTAACATTACGTCGTTCCTATTAATGCTACTTAACACATCTAATGCTGACCTCCGTATCAATTTTGAAAGCCATGACATATTCCAGTGCTAACTTACATTACTCAAAACATCATTATGCACACAGCAAATGTATCGGGAACATTGTGTGAGTGCTACTGATGGCCATCCATGACGGATCGTAGAAGTCCGAGTTGTCCCGTGTAGTTGAGACAAAAGCTCACTGTGCACGGTTTCCTGTACACTATTCGCCATGTGCCATACATCCTTAGATTATCTAATCCTCATCACATGCATTCTCTTTATTGTCTTTGTTCGTCTTAACAATACACATACATCACTAATACTTGAGACTAAATCAGTAGTCATCATTGCCCGCCTGCATGAAAAGGCGTCTTTGAAAGCATTACACCAGGCATTTTTATAGTGGTAAGGGTATCCATGTCCATGACCATATCCATGCCCACGTTACCCTTTATAACCGCCGTATCCATATCCGTGTCCATAATAATGACCGTATCTGTGTCCATATCCGCCATAATAGCGACCGTATCCATGTCCGTATCCACCGTAGTAGCCCCCAAGTCCACCTCCAATGCCACGGAATCCGCCGCCGAATCTTCCGAGTCCGCCGCCAAATCCGCCGAAACCTCCGCCGAATCTACCGAATCTTCCGCCGAATCCGCCGAGTCCGCCGCCGATTCCGTATCCTCCGTATCCGCCAAGATAGCCGGCAGTAGCGACAGCAACCAGGCAGAACAAAACGACCAGCTGAAAAAAGTAACATCGTGTCAGGCGCTTCATGATAGACACTGGGACTACTTTACACGCTCCTTTTCGACGAGCGGTTGAATCGTGCTTTGCATCGATTGGGGGTCGCAATAGTCCCCATGTGTAGTGGAAGGTGGCCAAATGGCGAGTACTGGAGAATGTTGACAATGTTTGTCACATTATAAATACTTTTAAAGACCTAAGCAACGTAGCAACTACGTTTGTATGCAGTGGGGACTGTGCCACGACTGCGCTTGACACCCAGCTAATGTGGGGTTTGGGAACTGTGCTTACCTTCATGGCGGCGGACATGTTTTCAGGAGACGTGTTCTGCTGTGAATGCTGTGCCGATCATGCACATCGTGCGATTTTATACCAGACCGCAACATTTCCTATTTCGCAAAGTCCGTATCTGTGCACCATGCAAAAAAAAGCCAACCACCACACCCATTCTGCACCAGAAAGGAGTAACTGGAAATGCAAGAAATTTGCAGACACATGACCAAGTCTTGATAAAAATTGCGTTCTCTCGAGCGCGAGCAAATACCTAACATTAGCAAGGCTGCGTTTATTGATCGTTATTTTGTCTCCATTAGGCTGCATCCGATTAACGCACAGGTAATTTTGTACAACTCATAACTGATGCTTTGATATGTTCCGAACTGACAGCTTGGTTTATTAGCTCGCGCCCAGCCCTGGGGAGAGGACGTTTCCGCGCCTCCCAAGAACTTTCGGTGGTAACAAAAAATGGCTTGCGCAGCGCACTGAAATTTTCAGTATCTTTTCTCATATGCTTTCCGCATATCCTGTGGAATGTTCAACCCCCGGTGGTGCCAGGTCACTGGCCTGGATCACGTAAAAGATATCAACCTCCGATTTTTTTAAAAGTATTTTACGAACCACGGTGTGTGATTGATCGACTCAAAATTTCGGATAGAGTAGTCGAGGATATTTCTAAGAACTACGCTATCTCGACTCTGCTGCCAAAGCCAAGAGACCCAAGCATGCTTCATATCAGGTCATGTTCCTACGTCGGGTCAGGTCACATGATCTACGTTGTATAGCGCCCTACTGATCACGTTTGTGGGACCCAAGGAGCTTTAATCCAAAGGTACTCTTTGCCATTCGGTTTGCATTGTTGCCGATCCTCGACAGAACACAAATGAAAGCAAAGAAAACGGCTAAATGTAGCTCATGTCGCACTGGTCACAGGGTCATAAGAGGTCACGTCGGGGCATTGGTTTTCTGGTCTGCCTGTATTTAAAAAATGTTCGTACAGATCCCTTCTACCGTTTGTCAAGAATACATGGACATCTCGTCAGCACGGTGAAAACCTCACAAATATCGCGAAACTCCTTTTTTGGAGCCTTCACATGAGCGCACCCAAAAATTATATTTAATGATGTAAATCTGGTCTTCCTAGTTCCCGGACATTTTGCATGATTGTTTACATGAACAATCATTTTATGCCTGGAGAAGACTGCTTTCACATGTGCAAGATATATATTAACCCTTGCCCACACATGGGGAGATGCCACTCCCCAAGTGGTTTTTCTTTGATGCACTCCAAGCTATTGAGGGCAGAAGTGTGACTTTTTCGGTAACTGCTTTTTTGTCCTTGCTGCAGATTCTCTGAAAATTTCAGGTATTGCCGACCTTTGGTTTGTTAGATATGACCTTGATCTCGAGGGCATGTCCTCATCCAAAGCGCGATGTACTGTAAATGTGTGAGCAAGGCGTCAAGTGCACCGCACATGTCATATCTGCTGATTGTTTTGCAAGCTGCATGTCACGTGCGTCCGAAATGTGTACATAGACCTACGAAAGATCATTGTCAGGGTCAATGTCAGATTGGGCCACGAATGATATTACATTTTGTGAAACATCTAATGCATTTTGAGGAAGCTGATCTGGTAGACATCTAGAACATGTGTTTTTGAAACACATAACAAAAAAAAAACACGCACGCACGCACGCAGGCTCGCACACGCACACATACAGAATTACAAATACGAAGCAATATATTCCTTCCTGGATTTTTTCCTGAATCCTTCCAGGTGTAGCCAATCAGAATTGTCTTTCGAAAATTAGCTACCTTGATATTAGGGCATAACCTAATGACATGTCATCAGGTCATGTAAGGTCGTGACCTGACTTTTCACAATGTATTTCGAAGTGTGCAACATCATTGCGTGATCATCAGTGCAACATCATTTCTTTATTAGGGAGAGAGGACTTTGCAGTGAATATCTAATTCGTGCTGTTCTGGGCGAAATGTGGTATTTGGTCTCGGATGACTTCATTTGACTTTCTGTTATTTTTCTGCTCTGCGCATGCATCTGATTCGATAAATCACTGCAGGCTGTTTGGATTTACGAATAAACATCGGTAGGTAACAAATTGTCTTCAAAGTAGCGTCGGAAGCGGATTCTGTTGAAAAGCACGTATGCTGACCTGACCTGAAATACGACCAACTGACTCAGACAGTAAAACTGTATGTCAAAAGAACGACCAGAAGCTTCCCTATTTCATTTAGGACCACCGATGGTTGTGCCTTTGCTAGATGGGCAATGATGCGCGAGATATTCCGTTTGTCGCGCAAAAAGCAAAGTATTTCTTTGACATGACTTTGAAGGTCAGGATTAGTCGTAAGAAGATCAAATCGGATACCGTTAGATTGAGCATGTGCCAAGCAATTTGCTGGTCTTTGTCGCGAGGCTCTATCTCAATTAGGAGGTAAATGGCTTAAGGGGTGGCAACCCCCCAGGTGCGCTCTAGGATGGCGAGATGGCAAGTGAGGGTGAGGATTAATATATGACTGAACGTTTTGGCTCTAGGCCATGTTTAGGAGTGATCATTTTATGAGTGGGGGCAAGCCATTCAAAGGCCGGGGCTCCCGCTAATTTAATTATACAATTCAAAAAGCTGAGGGACGCGGCATTCAGCTACCCAGCCTCAGAGCTCCGGAGACCAACGTGAACTACAAGATGCAGTTAGCGCATAATTTACAGCAATGCGAATCGACATAACGTGAAATTTTCATACATTTTGCTTTTCCATAATTAACATATGCAGTGCTTGATGGGAGGGGAGGGCCAACAATTACCTGTCCATCCTTTATCTTTGTTTTTGAAAACTTCCACAGTAATAATGGATCGCTGAAGTTTTATCTCCTTCTGTCTGCTAAGAACATCTTTTGCCGTGCCGAGGTCAGATGGTCTCCAAAATGATTGTACTTACTCCGCGGCACAGATGGAATGGATCAGAGTAATCAAGGTCATGTAGCTTAGGTGAAAATGACAATTTGTGCAAATGGGAAATACGGGAATTTATGGGGACTTTGGAATTGCATGATGAATACAGGCGTCCCATAGCATAGGCAAGCTAGATCAGATCATTTTAAATCATCAAAAGGAAGGTAGTGAGGATATACAGCACTCTTCATTTTTCATCGAATCCCCCTTCCAGCAATAACACGACATTGAATGAAATGAGCAAAAATGATCTGAATTTATCCTTAAAAACGTCTTCATTTTCTTTCAGATTGATTCGGCTTCGAGAACCAACTACTAAGGCGCAAATTTGACCTCAACTTTATTTAAACATCTACGAGTATTTGACTGCTAAAAACATGTGTCAAGACGAAATATTGTTATTTTTTAAGATAGGTCTGATATTAGGAATTTCAGTCGATTCAGCAATTTTAATTCTGCGATGTCCTTGAATGCCAGGACAATGTCAATGGAGAAATTTAAACATAATGTTAACATGTGGGTGGCATGTCCAAAAGTGCCCCCCACCCGCGGGGGTGGGTTCCTTGCTTTGTTTTTTTTGCGTTCCTCAGATGTTCAAATGTCGAAATATTCATTGTGCTCCCTAATTTCCGTCCGGTTTGCCCAGCATAGCTGACCACACGAGGAGCAGGCAAATGAAAGGTAATTTTGTAAACAGTATTCTTTACACGGCATCGTCCACCCCCATCAAACATGGTCACAACAAAATCATTGCGGTGAGGTGGATGTACCTTAGTCTTTTCGCACATGACAGAATTGCAACAGCAATGTTCAGTTCGGCCCTACATTGTATTACAAGTTTTGTCCTATCATTGGACATCGTGTGGAATTGGCTAAAGCAAACACTTAGGAATACAGAATGGTAATGCATGGTAAAATTCAGTCATGAGAAATATGTTTTCGTAACGATGACGTGTTACATAGCCGACACTACATTACGAACATGAAAATCAAGAGTAAAACAATGACCAGAGAAATAGCACGATCTGTAACGTAACCATGCCATGCATTTCGCGTAGTGGTCGCGTGATTAACACAACCGCCGTTTCGAAGAAGTGCGCATAGTCTCATTGAGTGTATTTGCGAAAGAGAGTCAAGTTGGTCCGTGTGAATAGGCCGGCGACATGCTGTTCCGTAAGGCACGTGGCGCTGTGGTGGGGCTCTTCTAATTCATGACAAACTTCAGCTTTTGTAATGGCTCAGTCTCTTCAGAGGTACGCTTTGCAATGTCGCGCAACGCCTTTCGGTGTGTTTGGTATTCAGAAGACAGCGTGCTTTTGTAACAGATCCCGCGCATCTGGGCTGAAGACTCTGTGTTGTTGACTGGAGATGAGCAGTACTGGCCTTGTTGATCGCATCAACACGGTATGCTGGGCTAAACAGTATATCGCAAAAAGAGCAGTCACCTCATTTCAGAATTTTTACCTAAGATGGCCTTGACCCCGATAAGCACCCAAGTGCTGATGCCAATGACCCTGTGGGCGGCGCCTCCACATAAGATTGAGGCCTAACGTTGCAAAATGCTTACAACGTTTGTTTTACGACGAAGGCGTATTGACGACGAAGACAAAGTCACCGTATTGAGATATCTCCAACCATGGGATGCTATTGAACAAGAGGTGATACATCAGCGATCTTTCAGTGCACTGACCTGACAATTTTTCAGAAAGTCCATAGAAAGGTCTGACAGTTAGTAGTTTATAAAGTTCAGACCAACCGGAGTAATCGATGGCTGTCAACTTGCGACAGATTTTAGCGACTTGCAGTCCCCTCCCCCCCCCTCCAGGTGCTGGCGATTGCGTTACGAATGTGAAATGGCAGCTTTGATAACAATGAAAGAAATATCATCTTACTTTAATTTCGCGTGGATGTGCATTTGTAACAATATATGTAACGCATTTGTAACGCATGGAGCAGTGACATGTCAGGTCTCTGCATATGCAAAGAATACTACGTAAGATCCGTCTGGTCTAAATGGTGGCGTACAGTGTACACCGGCACCTGTTCATCACGCACAATATCTATGGAAATGGACCGGTCGGAAAATTCCAGTCCAAACGTTGCAACTAGGTGACCAGTTCTTACAGTGAGGACGCAGCGTGAGAGGCGAGAGCAAAAGCAGATCGACTAGAAGATTTCTTTAAATATCTTGTTATCGATGTGCTCGGGTAGGAAATGTAAAAGGACAAAACAGATCGAGGGCAAAGTCACGTTGGTAGCAAAGACAATGCGCCAAATTGACAATTGGTCTATGAATGAAATTTCGTAGAGACGATAACTAATGGGGCAAATAAAGATGGAAAAATGATGATTAATCAACGCAAAAGAAAGAATAAACAATTAGGCACTGCTATTTGTTGGCTGACGCACCACTACGTCGGGAGCGACACTACAAAACATTAGCGTTCATCTCAGGAAATTCGGCTACACGACGAAGCGCGTATATCGCTAGCCGCTGCAAGCCACTTGTATTTCTTACTTTGGCCGTGTGTGAGTCTATTTCATTCGCTTAACCCTATTCCGTGATCCTGTCCGTTGCATACGACTGCGATGGGTGGGGGTGGGGGGGGGGGCAGATTCTACTGCCCGTGCGATCTCCAAAATTATTCGTCCGACTTCCTAGAGGAAAGCGGCGTTCGATAGCCTGTGCGAAGATCTACATTTTTAATATCCACACTGGGAGGGGGTCTTTTTTTGTCCCGTACCTGTTTTTCTTGAGAATCTTGAGTGCGGATCGAAGCTGGTTGCCACTACTTTATGGCATTTATGGCATTTATGGCAAATGAATAACTCGTCGATTGACGCAGAAAAATCGAAAATCAGTCGAAAACCTTTGAAGTTCCAAACATTTGAAGTCAAACAAACATAACGAAAATAACCGTTGTCGCTGACAAATGGGAACTTTGTAGGACTGGCATCCTACCTAAGATTACAATTTGAACACAATCAGGTGCCGTCATTCGGGGATAAGTGACAGATGTACTAAGACCAAAGCCAAAGCCAAAGCCAAGGGGCTACAAGCCACGCTCTCGCAGTGACTTGGTATTAAAATTGATCAAACCTTCTATTCAGTGATGGTTTTTGTTTCTTCAGGTCAAGATCAGGCTGGCGAGAGGTCAAATTTCATTACCATCTTTTGCGACGAGGCTAGCGTCAGAATGTATGCTTTGCTACCAGAGAATAGTGTTCTGATTATCGACCAGCGCCAGAAACTACCCTATCAACGGTTCAAATGCATTTTGAGGACAAATAAGATCAGTGGTCTCACTTAGCGTTGGAACGGCCATTGGTCTGTTAAATCCAGGCAAGTGCTGGAACAGTCGTGAGGCGTATGCTGGAACAATCATGAATCAAAAAATAACTCCGAATCCTCAAACTCCGGAGAAAGAAGCCAAAACGCATCTTAGATCTAAAAATGACTTGCAAGGTCTCATGAACAACGTCAGAACTCTAATAATATAATTGGCTATCATGTACTAAAACTTATTCTTTCGTACGTATTTTTATTTTTATTTCTTGAAGAGATGCGAAAAGGACGTTTAATCAGCCCTAGCAAGCTCCAGGTTCTTGACGTGGTCCGTTTGCCGGCAGTGTCAGAAAAACTTCAAGGGAGTGGTAACCACCCTCTGCCCCCCTCCCGCTCGAGGACAGAAAGGAGAATCAAAGCCGACCACTGAAGCATGTAAAACTATTGGGGAAGGGCCATGATGCTCGTGTCTGCCCACAGCTATCCCTCATTTTCGAACATTAAATGCGACCGCAGAGATAGACTTGAATCCATGCACCTGAGACACCTTGGAGGTAACGCTTGTACAAAAGAATCTTGCGATTACTGCATCAAAAGGCTGAGGTTAGTTACGGATATCACCACGCTGTCGATGGCAATGAAGACGTGGCCGGTGGCGGTCAGCGTTATGCATTTTATGGAGAGTTGAGGACGGAAACCGTGATGGATGGGCGACGGGAGCCGGTTATCATGACAGAAGCTGTCTCTGCACAACCTTCAGCCACTTTGGAGATAACTGTAATATTGAGGATTGACCGTAATTCAAAAGGATCGGATGGTTCCCCGGTATTACGAATAGGAGGGATAATTAACCCTATTCCCGGCAGGGGGGGCGGAATCCGCCCCCCCTTCGGGTTTTTTGCTTGCCAATTCCAGGCTTTTTGACGCAGCTTCACGAAACTTGGTGACTTTTCCTAGCTATTCCTTCTACGCGCCGTGACAAAATTTCGAAATTCTATTTTGCTCAGGGGCGGAGCCAGGCAACGTTTTTGGGAGGCACCTCAGGTCATTTTTGGCCATGTTGAGGGTAAAAGGAAAATGTCTGCCAAAAACAGAGTTTTTAAGATAGAACTTAAAACTTTATATGAATTTATAGCTAAATAGTTGGGCAATGTGCATATATAATTTTGTTTATCTGAGGTAACTTTACAAGGTCAGGTCAAGGTCAAAAGTCGAAATTTGGTTTTTCGCAATAATTTCGGCATCGCTTTTTCAAATGCCAAACCCGGAATATATATGACGTAGAAAGATGCCCTCTACTTGTGTACCAAGTTTCAGCTTGATATCAGGTCAGGTCACGGAGCTATGACCTAAAATGTCAGTGCACGTACCCTATATCGCAAAAGCCAAAAAATGAATTTTTTGGAATAGAGTGAATTTAATCGATTAAAAACGTTTACAGATAATATTGAATGCACACGACATCATTCCAGGTGACCCCAAGGTCACTGGAGGTCATTTAAGGTCAAAGGTCACAAGTTGATCTGAGAAACGTGTGACCATGACAGTTCCCCCTTTTTTATGTCCCTGGCACCGCCTATGTTAACATTATACAAACATTGTAATGCGATTTGTACTTCTTTAGTATAACATGACTAGCAGAAGCTAAAAAAGTGTTTTGGTCTCTTTTGTTCATTCCGTTATTGGAAAACTAATCCCCCTATTTTTGAAACCCTGTGAACGCCCATGAATTTTCTCAAAATTTCAAATTTGCATACCCATGGTAAAAGCCCTATCCATAATCTCTCGATTGATGCCAGTTTCATCGAAATCGGTCCATAAACAACGGAGTTATAAGAAGTCAAAAAGTACCCCCCATTTTGACATTTTTGCCCCCCTGTATCCACAAATTTCAAAATTTTGAAAATTTCTTTTGATAAAAATGTAGGTCACGTCACGGCAAATCGATTGCCGTTTGTTGCGATGAAATCGGATAAGTAGTTCTCGAGATCTCAGGGGGGGGGGGCCGAATCCGCCCCCCCTGCCGGGAATCGGCCATACCGTCTAGCCCTCCGGGAATAGGGTTAAGTGTCTTCATCGGTCGGAAACGGTAGAACGGCTCAGATATTAAACCGACAGCGCCTGGCTTGTTTTCATACCCGCGACAGCCTGCGGGTGTCGAAAAAGGTACTCCATGCTCTCTCGGGATCTAACCGTCGGATCTGAACCGGTCCTCCAACAATCGATAGCCTTGAGTATTGCGATTCAGAAAGTTATGTTAGTACTATGTTAGTACTATGCTAGCCCTGTTCACGTGACTGGCGTCGTCACAGGTCACATAAAACGCATAACACGACGTCGGAAAAACTGACAACGTTTGGTATATCATATCATCGGCAATGCTGGTCTTAGAGCCCTCAAATGGGTATCAAACGAAAGGTAGGATCTTCTGCATCAGAAGCATGCCAGAATGTAAAAAATATGGGGTCAAGGTCAACCTGGGCCAGGTGAAATACTGGTTTCATTTTATATGCTAAAGACCGATACTTACTCGCAGCCGTGTTGATCCACGAGACAAAATGACCGAAGTGGTCCTTCTTATGATCAGTTTTGAATTACCTGCTTTTCATTCAGTCAAGGCCTAGGTCAGGTCAGATAAGGTCACATTACTCTTCCTGCCAAAGAGCAATAGTTATTCGCGGGATTCCCAACTGCGAGTAGTACTAAACTAAAATGACATCTCGTGATAATTAAATCTGCTCTGTCGGCTGCTATTGTCTGCTTCTAAAGGAAAACACAGATTCCAGAGTGTTCACTGTAACCGAAAACTGCGTCTGTGTTTCAGTGTATAACGGGGTATAATTTAACCTACGGTGATCTGGTCACGTTTTCGTCAAAAGGTGGCGGTGTTCGGGTAAAGGTACTGGAAATTTTGGGCTCATGGCGTTTTTTGTTTGGATGTTGGGCCACGCAGAAACAATGGGAAGGGGGAATTGCACTTACCCAAGTAAATTGCGGGTTAGTCTTCGTACTGACTGGTGTTTTTAGGAACCGCCTCTTTTTATCATTAACATTACGTCCTTTCCATTACTGCTACTTGAGACACCTGACGTTGACCTCCGTATCAATTTTGAAAGCAATGACATATGCCAGTGCTAATTTATATCACTCATTACAAAATTTTACACACAACAAGTGCATCCAAAACATTGTGTGAGTGCTGCTGATGGTTATTCATGACGGATCTTAGGAATCGGAGTTGTCCCGTTTAGTCGAGACAGAAGCTCGCTGTGCGCTGTTTTCTGTACACTACTTGCCACGTGCCATACATCCTTAGATTATCTAGTCTTGATCACATGTATTTTCTTTATTGTCTTTGTTCGTCTTAACAACACACATACATCACTAAAACTTGAGACTAAATCAGTAGTCATCATTGCCCACCTGCATGTAAAAGCCTCTTTGAAAGCATTACACCAGGCATTTTAATAGTGGTAAGGGTATCCATGTCCAAAATCATACCCATGTCCATGTTACCCTTTGTAGCCACCGTATCCATATCTGCGTCCGCCATAATAGTGACCGTATCCGCCATAATAGCGGCCGTATCCATGTCCATATCCACCGTAGTAGCCCCCGAATCCACCTCCAATGCCACGGAATCCTCCGCCGAATCTTCCGAGTCCGCCGCCAAATCTACCGAACCCTCCGCCGAATCTACCGAATCCTCTGCCGAATCCGCCGAGTCCGCCGCCGATTCCGTATCCTCCGTATCCGCCAAGATAGCCGGCAGTAGCGACAGCAACCAGGCAGAACAAAACGACCAGCTGAAAAAGTAACATCGTGTCAGGCGCTTCATGATAGACACTGGGACTACTTTACACGCTCGTTTTCGACGAGCGGTTGAATCGTGCTTTGTATCGATTGGGGGTCGCGACAGTCCCCATGTGTAGTGGAAGGTGGCCAAATGGCGAATACTGGTGAATGTCAAAAATGTTCGTCACATTATAAATATTTTTAAAGACCTAAGCAACGTAGCAACTACGTTTGTATGCAGTGGGGACTGTGCCACGACTGCGCTTGACACCCAGCTAATGTGGGGTTTGGGAACTGTGCTTACCTTCATGGCGGCGGACATGTTGTCAGGACACGTGTTCTGCTGTGAATGCTGTGCCGATCATACACATCGTGCGATTTTATACCAAACTACAACATTTCCTATTTCGCAAAGTCCGTATTTGTGCACGATGCAAAAAAGCCAACCACCACACCCATTCTGCACCAGAAAGGAGTAACTGGAAATGCAAGAAATTTGCAGACACATGACCACGTCCTGATGAAATTGTGCTCTCTCGACCGCCTGCAAACACCTAACATTAGCAAGGCTGCGTTTATTGTTCGTGATTTTTAACTTCAACAGGCTGCACCCGGTTAACGCACAGGCAATTTTGTGCGACTCATAATTGTTGCTCTGATATGTTCCGAACTGACATCTTGGTTTATTAACTCGCGCCCAACCTTGGGGAAGACATTTCCACGCCTCTCAAGAACTTTTGGTGGTAACAAAAAAAAAAAACAGCATGCGCAGCACCCTGAAATTTTCACTGTCTTTTCTCATATGCTTTGCGCATATCCTATAGAATGTTCAACTCCCGGTAGAGCCAGGTCACTGGCCTGGATCGCGTAAAAGAGGTCAACCTCCAGTTTTTTTAAAAAGTATTTTACAAACCACGCTGTGTGACTAATCGACCTCAAACTTCTGGAGATAGTAGTCGAGGATATTCTCGAAAATTGCGTTATCTCGAATCTGCAATCAAGGCCAAGAGACCCAAGCGTGCCTCAAATCAGGTCATGTTCCTATGTCAGGTCAGGTTATATGGTCTACGTTATAAAGCGCCCTACTGATCACGTTTGTGGGATCCAAGGAGCTTTAATCCAAAGGTGCTCCTTGCCATTCGATTTTCATTGTTATCGATCCTCCGCAGAACACGAATTAAAGCAAAGAAAACGGCTGAATGTAGCTCAGGTCACACTGTTCACAGGGTCATAAGAGGTCACGTCTGGTCATTGGTTTTCTGGTCTGCCCGTATTTAAAAAATGTTCGTACAGATCCTTTCTACCGTTTGTCAAGAATACAAGGACATCTCGTCAGCACGGTGAAAACCTCACAAATATCGCGAAACTCGTTTTTTGGAGCCTTCACATGAGCGCACCCAAAAATTATATTTAATGATGTGAATATGGTCTTCCTAGTTCCCGGACGTTTTGCATGATTGTTTACATGAAAAATATTTTTATTCCTGGAGAAGACTGCTTTCACATGTAAAAGATATATGGGCCATTCCATGCCAACTCAACCAGTGATGTACACGGCACCCCCTCAGATTTTTAGGAAATGAAGTCTTGTGGGGTTCTTCATAGCCCAGATCCCGAATATCGGGTCGAAATCGCCCTCTAGCAAATAGTTTGGCTGCTACGGTGACGTCAATTTATGACGTCACACAGTGTTAAGCAATTTTTGAAGCGGTGTATCTCCGAAAGTTGATGAGATATTTTAAATCGGTCAACGGCATTTCAGAGACAAATGTCTGACGTTTTATTTGTGTATTTGTTTGATTTTTTGACGTTTTAAAAATATATTATATTATCGAACAAAAATGTAAAGTTAAATTCCAACACTTATGTGGTTTTCGATTTTCTTGAAAATGGGATATATAAAATCTGCATGTTTTCTTACCCTGGAACCGTCGAGAAAACAATGGGTATCGCACAACATCATATCCTAACGTATCGCGTTCTCCTTGGGCATCCCGCCAGACACGCGCCGGAGCGCCGCGCCGATAGTGGCATCCAGGTGGCGCTCGGCGCGGCCGAGACGGCTGAGTCGGAACGGAGCCTGGTGGGGGGAGGGGAGAGGAAGAGGAGGAGGAGGCGGCAGATCACCTGCGTGATCTGCGTCTGACAATGAACCGAAGGTGTCTTGTTGGAGACAATGCTCAAGTGTAGGTCTACCATCTGAAGCGACGATGTCTCCCATTACGCATGCAGTTGTAGAACACCGACAGTCGTGTGCAGTGTGGCTCAGGCGACGGACCTCTGTGTTTCATTCGCGAGAGTGCATTGGTGTGAAATGAAGTCCAGTTACAGAGAAAAGCAAAAACTCTGTTCAAATCCTTTCGGCTTGCCCCATAGCAAAAAATTTTATAGCCCTGTTAGACCGGTGTCGGCATCATTCATCAGAGCTCACAAGTCTTTACAAAACCTTCTAACACCTGGCGATAAAGTGTGCGTGAAATGCAGGAAACTAATTCCTAAAAGAGACTTTCAAGCCCGTGGACGTGACGAACCACAGCCAGGTCCATCTGGCCAGCCAGCAACAAGAGTGTGATTGATTGTGATTGAACAAGACAAGAGCTGTGTGTGATTGATCGACCTCAGGCTTTCAGAGATAGTAGTCGAGGATATTTCTAAGAATTGCGCTGTCTCGAATCTGCTGACAATCTGCCAAGCGTGCTTCATATCAGGTCATGATCCTACGTCAGGTCAAGCCATATGATCTACGTTACATAGCGCCCTACTGATCACGTTTGTGGGACCCAAGGAGCTTTAATCCAAAGGTGCTCTTTGCCATTCGATTTTCATTGTTATCGATCCTCCGCAGAACACGAATTAAAGCAAAGAAAACGGCTGAATGTATCTCAGGTCACACTGGTCACAAGGTCATAACAGATCACATCGGGTCATTGGTTTTCTGGTCAGCCCGTATTTAAAAAAATGTTCGTGCAAATCCTTTCTACCATTTGTCGAATATACATGGATATCTCGTCAGCACGGTGAAAACTTCACAAATATAGCAGAACTCCTTTTTTGGGGCCGTCACATGAGCTCACCTTAAAATTATATTTAATGAAGTAAACATGGTTTTCCTACTTCCCGGACATTTTGCATGACTGTTTACGTGAACAGTCTTTTTATGCCTGGAGAAGCCTGCTCTCACGCGTAAAAGACATACATTAAACCTCGCCCACACATGGGGGATGCCACTCCCCAAGTGGTTTTCTTTGATGCACTCCATGCGATTAAAAACAAAAGTCCGACTTTTTCGGTAGCTGCTTTTTTGTCCTTTCTGCAGATTTTCTGAAAATTTCAGGTATTGCCGACCTTTGGTTTGTTAGATATGACCTTGATCTCGAGGGCATGTCACCCCAAAGCGCGGTGTACTGTAAAATGTGTGAGAAAGGCGTCAAGTGCACCGCAGATGTCGTATCTGCTGATTGTTTTGCAAACTGCATTCCACATGCGTCCGAAATATTTACTTAGACCTACGAAAGATCAATGTCAGAGTCAATGTTAGATTGGGCCACGAATAATATCACATTTTGCAAACATCTAATGCATTTCGAGGAAGCTGATCTGCTAGACATCTAGAACATGTCTTTTTGAAACACATAGCAAACAAACAAACACGCACGCACACATGCAGAATCACAAATACCAAGCAATATATTCCTATCATCCTGGACTTTTTCTGAGTCCTCCCAGGAGTAACCATTGAGAATTATCTTTCGAAATGTTATATTACCTATCTTGATATTAGATCATAACCTAATGACATCTCATCAGGTCATGTTAGGTTGTGACCTGACTTTCCACAGTGTGTTTCGACGCTGGAAACGCAGTGCGACACCATTTGTTTTTTAGGGGAGGGGATTTTGCAGTGAATATCCAATTCGTGCTGTTCTGAGCGTATGAGGTATTTGGTCTCAGATGACTTCATTTCGCTTGCTGTTATATTCCTCGTCTGCACATGCATCAGGTTCGACAAATCACTTCAGACTGTTTGGATTTACGAATACGCATCGATACGTGACAAATTGCCTTCAACGTAGCGTCGGAAGCGGATTCTGTCGAAAAGAGCGTATGCTGGCCTTACCTGAAGTGTGACCAACTGACTCAGACAGTAAAACTGTACGTCAGAAGAACGACCAGAAGCTTCTCTATCTGACTTAGGATCACCGATGGTTGTGCCTTTGCTAAATGGGGAATAATGCTCGAGGTATTCCGTTTGCAGCCCGAAAAGTAAAGTCTTAGTCTGACATGACTTAGAAGGTCAAGATTAGTCCTAAGAAGATGAAATCGGATACCGTTAGATTCATTATGTGTCAAGCAATCTGCTGGTTTTTGTCGCGAGACTCTATCTCAGTTACGAGGTGAATGGCTTGGAGGTGGCAACCCTCCAGGTGCGTTCTAGGATGGCGGAGTGGCAAGTGCGGGTGAGAATTAACTTATGACTGAACTTTTTTGGCTCCAGGCCATGTTCAGGATTAATCATTTAACAATTGGGGGCAAGCCAGTCGAAGGCCGGGGCTCCCGCTAATTTAATTACAGAATTCAAAAAGCTGAGGGACGCAGCATTCAGCTACCCAACCTCAGAGCTGCAGACACCAGCATGAACTACAAGATGTAAAAACGCATAATTTACATCAATGCGAATCGACACAACGTGAAGTTTTTCATACATTTTGACTTTCTATAATTAACATATGCAATGCTTGATTGGAGGGGGAGGGCCAGCAATTGCCTGCCCATCCTTTATCTTTGTTTTTAATAATTTTCACAGTAATAATGGATCGCTGACATTTTATCTATCTCCTTCTGTCTCCTAAGAACATCTTTTGCCGTGCCGAGGTCAGATGGTCTCCAAAATGATTGTACTTACTCCGCAGCACAGATGGTATGGATGAGAGTAATTGAGGTCAACCAAGGTCATGTAGCTTAGGTGAAAATGAGAAATTGTGCAAATGGGAAATACGGGATTTATAGGACTTTGGCATTGCATGATGAATACAGGTGCTCCATAGCATAGGCAAGTTAGATCATATCAATTTAAATCATCAAAAGTAAGGTAGTAAAGATATATACCACACTTTCTCTTTCCTCTTTTGCCTTCAACAGGGCTAAGAATGGCCTGAGATGCCTCCCAGAAACGTTGCCTGGTTCCGCTCCTGAGCAAAATACAACTACGAAATTTTGGTGCAGTACGTAAAAAGAACAGGTAGGAAAGCCGATCAACCTTTGTGAAGCTATGTCAAAAATCCTGGAATTGGTAAGCAAAAAACCCGAGGGGCCGAATTCAGCTCTCCCTATCGGGAACATGGTCAAAGTTCGCACTTTGAAATCAAAGGCACATTGCATTTTGAAATAATGGAATCATGCGCATCATCAGAATACATAAAAAGGGTAATATTTGGCAAATGTTAAGCTCTTCGTCATACATTCTAAATCTGGTGTGTCAAGAAAACATTTCCATTTCTGTTATAGCCATATTATGTACACATTGCAAGTGCTTATAGACAGATCCAGGTAACAGAAAAAGAGAGGTCCAGAAATGCATGGTGAAATCTGTGTTTTATTTCGTGAATCAAGTCATAATTTGTCAGGAATGAGAACGAATAGAACACCTCATTTTACATTACCTTGCGGCCGCCTCTGATTTTTATTTTGACTGAAATATATGGTATTTGGTCGTAATACATGTGGAGCTAACAAAGCGAAAGAGATCCAGATGCTTGTTAGGCCCACTGAACATGTTACTGAATTCCAATAATTTTCGTGTTCTGTACTGCATGTCGGCCGAGAAGCCAATGGAATGGAATGAATGAGCAAATGGACTAACCGGGACCGTGCCGAATCGGATCCCAATCAGACTCCGAAGATCATGGCATCGTAATCGCCGGTACACTTCTCTGGCTTAGCTGTGGATAAGGTTGGTAGAGAGGGATGGAGCCCGATCGGATTCAGACGATTACGACATAGTAATCGTCGGTACAGTCCTCTGGCTATACTCCGTACAAGCTGGTCCCAGCTCTCGCTCAACTCTGGCATCGTCACCTGCTCGGGCTAAGGACAGGTTAGCTCCATTGGGACAAGGTCGGGCACTGCTACGGAAATGGTTGGGATTCTTGTGTCAACTCCCAGTGGAAATCCGACCATTGTTGCTGCTGCTACCATGTATAAGTATGCTCCAGGCATACGTGTGGGGGGGGGGGGGAGGTCGCTGTAAAGATGGCTAAGGCTGTGAAGAAACTTTGACTAGACGGGACCGCACATGGACGGTACCACATATCACCTGACTTGTTGAGCGTTCGGGCACCGCCCTGTTATTGAGTTCTCCTGTCATGTGATTCCTGGAGATCGCTGACCGTGACGTATAATAAAAAAGTCACGAAATACCCGTATTTCCCCGTACATGCCCATTTAGGATTACAAAATATGACCGCATGGAACGCCATGCAAGTAAATGCCATGACGGATAAATGTGTCCGCACATTGAAGCTGCAGACTACACCATCACCCTGAAGAGCAAGCGCAGAGCGCAGTTACACCACAGCTACGCGCAGGATTTTCAGCAGTGTGCGTGCGTTACAGAGACGATGAAGGTCTTAGTATTTCATTACAAGGTTCAGGAAAAGGTTTGCTGAAGGGAAACTAGTGCAAGGGAGTCTCTTGTAATAACACTGCACTCACAAGGTTGTCCGTTGTATGCCACAAACGAGTCCGAAGAAAAGGGAGGCATCATATAGGGCTCAATAAAAGTTATCGATGGTCGCCGACCGGATACAAGTTTTGGAAGCAAGTTTTGTAAACTGGTCGTCAACCGGAGGAGAGAGAGGGACTCTTGTTATTTTTAAAGGACATGACTGTGCCAAATGTAGCACCCAAGGAAACAAAACCCCTTCAGAGTTTGAGTAATCTTATACACATATTTAGTTGTTGAAGATGTTTTTCCTGGGGGGGGGGCACAACAAATGAGAAGCTTAGCAGAGATGTATGCCTGCGCCTATGACTGTGACTGACATAAATCTCCAGATTAACCTACTACTAACTCCATTTCATGTTCCATGGATGAGACACTGCATTAACGTTTGCTGCAAGAAAAGAAGTACTGGCATATGAAATATCTGAGTTGAAAAGTCAGATTTAGTTAATCAACACTCATTTTCCACAGCTCTAGGAAAAGCAGGGTCTTATCATAGTAGTTATGAGAATGCATTATTGCAGTTGCACAAAAACCAGGAATAAATTGAAATATATGCTCCAAGACCATTGCCATGTTTCGATTATTTAAGGCTCAAGCTTAGGTAGTACATACACGCAAGACATAGCTTTGTCAGGAAAGTGAGCATCACGAGACAATATCATTATTTATCTTGGATGCACAAACAGAAGTTATCGAAAATGTGCATAACGGTCATTGTTTTTATTTAATGTCAATAACTGAAAGACAGTTTCCACAGCGAAAAACAAAAATAAAGAACACCAGAAAAATCATATTTCCATCAACTGGGTAGGTACTGGGTAGGGATGCACCGGATCGGGATTT
Source organism: Capitulum mitella (assembly GCA_030062745.1). NCBI lineage: Eukaryota > Metazoa > Arthropoda > Thecostraca > Pollicipedomorpha > Pollicipedidae > Capitulum > Capitulum mitella. Next base: position 569,234 of record CP099842.1, read on the forward strand.
TTGTGATCCGGCCGGATACCGGATATGCCGGATCGGGGTGCCGGATATCCGGCCGAATATCCGGCCGGATACCGGATATTATGTTTACATGTTTTTATTTACCATTTTTATTGAAATAATGAAACCGAAAAGACTGAATAGAAAAGAAAAACATGGGAAACTGAACAAAATTGGTAAAAAATGCCCACAGCTTGTGAGTTGATATCTTCAAGGCCAAATGGGGTGGAAAAGGTCAACTTTGGACACTTTATCGGCCTGTACATGCCATTCCGTACAACTTTTCGAACGAAACGGGGTGTTTGTTGGGCCGTTAAAACGTGGAATACGATAACTTCCATTCATTTGGCGTCTTGACTGGGAATTTTGGGTCGAGGTCATGTCAGGTCAATGACCTGTGACGTCATTTTTATAATCTTTTACAGATCAGATTTCGAACAACACGGGACAGTTTGAGCGTAAATGAGGGCGCGACATGTATCTTTTGGCGTATTTTTAGTGAAGATAGCCAACATCAGTACATCTGGTCATTTCCAGCGTTTGTATTTCTGTATGTATGTATAGCTATGTATGTATATCAATGTCAGTATCAATATGCCAAACGTGTTTTAGAAGGGTCTTTGAATGCGTATTTCACACAAATCGATGTATTGCAAAACAAATCTGGACCAGGTCACAAAAACCTGCCCTTGACCTTTGATGACCTTGGCCTGAAATGACTCTGGCATATACATATGCGTCTGCATGTGCGCACACGTGTCTTTATTAAGGTCTTTGAATGCATATTTCATACAAATCGATATGTCGCAGAACAAATCTGAGCAAGGTTACAAGATATTTGACCTTGGCCTTTAACGACCTTGACCTTCACTGACCTTGGAATATGTAAGCGTATCAGTGTGCGCACACGTGTTTTTATTAGGGCCTTCGAATGCATATTTCATACAAACTGACATCTTGCAAAGCAAATCTGGATCAGGTCACAAACCTTGACCTTTGATGCCCTTAACCCTTATTGACCTTGGCTGTGGCCTTGGTACGTCCATCGCTAATGCCCGAATGACATCGCCTGACTGTGTTCAAACAGCAGTCTTAAGAAGAACGCCAGTTCTTTCACAAAGTTCCCATTTGTCGGCGACAACCGTCGTTTTCGTGATGTTTGCCTGACTTCAAATGCTTGAAACTTCAAAATTTCCGGCCGATTTCCAATTTTTCTACGCCATTCGACGAGTTATTCAATTGCCATAAATGCCACAAAGTAACAGCAACCAGCTCAGATGCGTTCTCGAGATATTCAAGAAGAGCAGGTGGGGGGCACAAAAAGACCTCCATTCCAGTGCGCTTGTTAAAAGACAGCTACAGCTGATTCGAGCTGTAAAAACAACGGGTGTCATAACGCGTTCCGGCTGGAAGGTTTGGAATCTCCAGAATGTACGTGACAAAAAAATATTGGTGGCAAACAAGGTTCGGTACCGAAAGAGCAAGAGGTCACCCCAGGCCACCCAAAAACAAGAGGTCGCCCAAAAGACCCGCATCCGGAAACTGTCCCGCGGATCACATGAAATCGGAAAGAACGGGGCATTGCCATGGACGACGAAAGCTACTTCACCTACCACGAGAGGTATATGTCAGGAAACCTTGGGTACTCTGTTGGAGCACGTCCAGCAGAAGTCCAGCAAAAGTACAACTGAGGCCAGAGAGCAAGTTTCCCCGCAATCTTTTCGTGTGGCCCGCCATCTATCTCAGGGGTGTGACAAAGCCGGCTATCATGCCAGGTATGGGTAATGTTGATGGTAACATGTACCGTGAGAAGTGCGTAGGAGATGTGCTCATCCCATATTTGGATGAGTACTGTTTCGAGGGGGACATCTTGATCTGGCCAGACTTGGCCAGCGCTCATTATGCGAAGAAAACGTTCAAGTTGCTGGAAGAGGCCAGAGTGCCGTATGTAGTGCGTGACAGCAGTCCCCCTGTGTGAACCAGGTGTGTCCTACTGAGGACATCTGGGCATCATTAAGCAGAGGATGTATCAAGGAGACTGGTACGTAACATCCAAAGTCGCCCTAAAGCGCTGGATGAGCCAGGTGATCGCTGCTCTGGACCAAGAGATACCGCGTTAAATGCTGGTGCGCGTACCCAGGCGCGTGCGTCTTGCCGACAGATGAGAGGCGATGGAGATGACCCATTAGGCAAGAACTGACCGCAACGGTTATGACTACATTTCTGCAAAGTTTAATGTTCATACAGTAATAAATGTGCTTACGGTATGACTTTAAATACTGCCTCATTTTCCAGTGCCCACAATTTGTACTTTTCCTTAATGCATTTGTGTCAGAATTTCAGAAAGATAAGAAATATTTCGAAAAAAGGAAATCATAAGATGGGCTGCTGACCGCATGCTGGCTATTGTTTCACAGTTTTGAACCTGAGTCCCATTCTTGCAAGATATGTCCGAACCCTCCCGGACCAATACAGAAAAGAATTGGTTCCATGGTCTCCAGACCGACTTGGAACTGCCAGTTACATCGACAATCTAACACAACAAGCCACGTTTCCCCTGAAACGGTTTTGGGCGCAGACATTAGAGCAACGTCTTGATTGTAAACCGGGAGGTTAAATATCCGGCAGTATCCGGCCGGATCACAAAAATATCCGGCCGGATACCGGATACCGGATAATCTCTAATATCCGGCCGGATATCCGGCCGGACCGGATATCCGGTGCATCCCTAGTACTGGGTACATACCTTCATGTCTTATCTAGCTTGACCAGCGTCCTCCGCGAGCAAACTGGTTTTCTGGAAATATCTTCATTGGCTCATGTCCCTCATGCTTATCCTTTGTATATTTATGTATGCCTTGCTCGTTACCTGACCATGAACATCCTTCGTGGCCATGTACACGCTTTCTCCTCACCCTCCTTGTTGCCATTTACCCTCACATCGACCACAGTTTTCTCCTCTGTGTTCTCTGTGTTTTGTCCTTTTCTTGGTGTTCATCCTCACACCGCCACACTTTGCAGTTCAAGCAGTGCAGTTCCGAAATAGTTCGACTGCCCACACACACACTGGAATTTGAAATCTACACCATGGACGACCCGCGTATTCTACCAAGACTCCGAAGACTTACAACTAGCTTTTTGGGCGTCGACCACGACGAGTGTGGGACGACGGGCCCAGTAGAAAAAGTGGTAGGTACGAGTGGCAACAGAGCTCGTCGTACTATCGGAATAGTCCTAGTACATTTCTGAAGTAACTAAATCACTGTACCTAAACTCAAGCTTATTCAGGAATGGTATTATCTAAGTACATATATATTGATCGGCATGACCGAATTTTACAGCGCGCTTATGTCTGGTTGTGGTAGCCAATTTAGCAAACACTTGGCCGCTGACGCCATTCCCAGGACACCGTCTTTTCTAATACTGGATCGTAAGCCAAAGCTCGTAATCCCTACTAATAGCAACCTAGCTGCTTCACGAATAGCTTTTCTATTGGACTAGCCGCTGGTTGGTATCGTGACACGGTGAATCTTCAGTGAATTGGAATCAAACCTGTTAATCATTCCTTGACTGGTAGATTTGGTTTACAGTGTAGATTCCAGAATGCTCACTGTAACCGAAAACTGCGTCTATGCTTCAACGTATGACGCCGTATAATTTAACCTATTGCTATCTGGTGAATTTTTCGTCAAAAGGTGGTGGCGTTGTTTGGGTAAAGATACTGGAAATTTGGGGCGGCTGGCGTTTGTCGTTCGGATGTTGGGTCGCGCAGAAACAAGTGGGGGGGGGGGGGAATCATCCCTACCCAAGTAAATTGCGGGTTAGTCCTCGTATTGATTAGTGTTTTTAGGAACCGCCATTTTTGAGTATTAACATTACGTCCTTTCTATTAATGCTATTTAACACATCTGATGCTGACCTCCGTATCAATTTTGAAAGCTGTGACATATTCCAGTGCTAACTTATATTACTCGAAACACCATTATGCACACAGCAAATGTATCGGGAACATTGTGTGAGTGCTACTGATGGCCATCCATGACGGATCGTAGAAGTCCGAGTTGTCCCGTGTAGTTGAGACAAAAGCTCACTGTGCACTGTTTTCTGTACACTATTCGCCATGTGCCATACATCCTTAGATTATTTAATCCTCATCACATGTATTCTCTTTATTGTCTTTGTTCGTCTTAACAACACAGATACATCACTAATACTTGAGACTAAATCAGTAGTCATCATTGCCCGCCTGCATGAAAAGGCGTCTTTGAAAGCATTACACCAGGCATTTTTATAGTGGTAAAGGTATCCATGTCCATGACCATATCCATGCCCACGTTACCCTTTATAACCGCCGTATCCATATCCGTGTCCATAATAATGACCGTATCTGTGTCCATATCCGCCATAATAGCGACCGTATCCATGTCCGTGTCCACCGTAGTAGCCCCCAAGTCCACCTCCAATGCCACGGAATCCGCCGCCGAATCTTCCGAGTCCGCCGCCAAATCCGCCGAATCCTCCGCCGAATCTACCGAATCCTCCGCCGAATCCGCCGAGTCCGCCGCCGATTCCGTATCCTCCGTATCCGCCAAGGTAGCCGGCAGTAGCGACAGCAACCAGGCAGAACAAAACGACCAGCTGAAAAAGTAACATCGTGTCAGGCGCTTCATGATGGACACTTGGGCTCGTTTACACGCTCCTTTTCGACGAGCGGCTGAATCGTGCTTTGTGTCGATTGGGGGTCGCAATAGTCCCCATGTGTAGTGGAAGGTGGCCAAATGGCGAGTGCTGGTGAGTGTTGTGGGGACTGTGCCACGACTGAGCTTGACGCCCAGCTAATGTGGAGTTTGGAAGCTGTGCTTACCTTCATGGCGGCGGACATGTTTTCAGGAGACGTGTTCTGCTGTGAATGCTGTGCCGATCATGCACATCGTGCGATTTTATACCAGACCGCAACATTTCCTATTTCGCAAAGTCCGTATCTGTGCACCATGCAAAAAAAGCCCACCACCACACCCATTCTGCACCAGAAAGGAGTAACTGGAAATGCAAGAAATTTGCAGACACATGACCAAGTCTTGATTAAATTGCGTTTTCTCAAGCGCAAGCAAATACCTAACATTAGCAAGGCTGCGTTTATTGTTCGTTATTTGGTCTTCATTAGGCTGCATACGATTAACGCACAGGTGATTTTGTACAACTCATAATTGATGCTCTGATATGTTCCGAACTGACAGCTTGGTTTATTACCTCGCGCCCAGCCCTGGGGAGAGGACGTTTCCACGCCTCCCAAGAACTTTGGTGGTAACAAAAAATGGCTTGCGCAGCGCACTGAAATTTTCACTATCTTTTCTCATATGCTTTCCGCATATCCTGTGGAATGTTCAACCCCCGGTGGTGCCAGGTCACTGGCCTGGATCACGTAAAAGATATCAACCCCCATTTTTTTAAAACTATTTTACAAACCACGGTGTGTGATTGATCGACCCAAAATTTCGGATATAGTAGTCGAGGATATTTCTAAGAACTACGCTATCTCGACTCTGCTGCCAAAGCCAAGAGACCCAAGCGTGCTTCATATCAGGTCATGTTCCTACGTCAGGTCAGGTCACATGATCTACGTTGTATAGCGCCCTACTGATCACGTTTGTGGGACCCAAGGAGCTTTAATCCAAAGGTACTCTTTGCCATTCGGTTTGCATTGTTGCCGATCCTCGACAGAACACAAATGAAAGCAAAGAAAACGGCTAAATGTAGCTCATGTCGCACTGGTCACAGGGTCATAAGAGGTCACGTCGGGGCATTGGTTGTCTGGTCTGCCTGTATTTAAAAAATGTTCGTACAAATCCTTTCTACCGTTTGTCAAGAATACATGGACATCTCGTCAGCACGGTGAAAACCTCACAAATATCGCGGAAACTCCTTTTTGGGGCCTTCCCATGAGCGCACCCAAAAATTATGTTTAATGAAGTGAATATGATCTTTCCTGGTTCCCGGACTTTTTGCATGATTGTTTACATGAAAAATATTTTTATTCCTGGAGAAGATTGCTTTCATATGTAAAAGATATATATTAACCCTCGCCCACACATGGGGGGATGCCACTCCCCAAGTGGTTTTCCTTTGATGCACTCCAAGCTATTGAGGGCAGAATTGTGACTTTTTCGGTAACTGCTTTTTTGTCCTTGCTGCAGATTTTCTGAAAATTTCAGGTATTGCCGACCTTTGGTTTGTTAGATATGACCCTGATCTCGAGGGCATGTCCTCATCCAAAGCGCGGTGCACTGTAAAATGTGTGAGCAAGGCGTCAAGTGCACCGCACATGTCATATCTGCTGATTGTTTTGCAAGCTGCATCCCACATGCGTCCGAAATGTGTACTTAGACCTACGAAAGATCAATGTCAGGGTCAATGTCAGATTGGGCCAAGAATAATATTACATTTTGTGAAACATCTAATGCATTTCGAGGAAGCTGATCTGGTAGACATCTAGAACATGTGTTTTTGAAACACATAACAAAAAAACAAACAAAAAAGAACACGCACGCACGCACGCAAGCCCGCACACGTACACAAACAGAATTACAAATACGAAGCAATATATTTCTTCCATCCTGGATTTTTTTTCTGAATCCTTCCAGGTGTAGCCAATCAGAATTGTCTTTCGAAATGTTATATTGCCTACCTTGATATTAGACCATAACCTAATGGCATGTCATCAGGTCCTCTTAGGTCGTGACCTGAGTTTCCACAATGTGTTTCGACGCTAGAAACGCAGCGCGACGTCATTTTTTAGGGTAGGGGACTTTGCAGTGAATATCCATTTCGTGCTGTTCTGGGCCAAATGAGGTATTTGGTCTCGGATGACTTCATTTGACTTTCTGTTGTTTTTCTGCTCTGCACATGCATCTGGTTCAATAAATCACTTCAAGCTATCTGGATTCACAAACAAACATCGATACGTAACAAATTGCCTTCAAAGTAGCGTCGGAAGCGGATTCTGCTGAAAAGGGCGTATGCTGACCTTACGTGAAATGCGACCAACTGACTCAGACAGTAAAACTGTATGTCAAAAAACGACCAGAAGCTTCACTATCTGATTTAGGACCACCAATAGTTGTGCCTTTGCTAGATGGGGACTAATGCGCGAGGTATTTCGTTTGTAGCGCAAAAAGTAAAGTCTTTGTTTGACATGACTTTGAAGGTCAGGATTAGTCGTAAGAAAATCAAATCGGACACCGTTAGATTCAACATGTGCAATTTGCTGCATGAAGCGATTTGCTGGTCTTTGTCGCAAGGCTCTATCTCAATTAGGAGGTGAATGGCTTGGGGGTGGCAACCGCCAAGGTGCGCTTTAGGATGGCAAAATGGCAAGTGCGGGCGAGGATTAGTATATGACTGAACGTTTTGGCTGTAGGCCATGTTCAGGAGTGACCATTTAGCAAGTGGGGGCAAGCCAGTCGAAGGCCGGGGCTCCCGTTAATTTAATTATACAATTCAAAAAGCCGAGGGAAGCGGCATTCAGCTACCCAGCCTCAGAGCTGCAGACACCAACATGAACTGCAAGATGCAAAAGCGTATAATTTATATCAATACGAATCGACATAACGTGAAATTTTTCATACATTTTGACTTTCCATAATTAACATATGCAGTGCTTGATGGGAGGGGAGGGCCAGCAATTACCTGTCCATCCTTTATCTTTGTTTTTAAAAACTTCCACAGTAATAATGGATCGCTGAAGTTTTATCTATCTCCTTCTGTCTCCTAAGAACATCTTTTGCCGTGCCGAGGTCAGATGGTCTCCAAAATGATTGTACTTACTCCGCAGCACAGATGGTATGGATGAGAGTAATTGAGGTCAACCAAGGTCATGTAGCTTAGGTGAAAATGAGAAATTGTGCAGATGGAAAATACGGGAATTTATGGGGACTTTGGCAATGCATGATGAATACAGGTGCCCCATAGCATAGGCAAACTAGATCCTATCAATTTAAATCATCAGAAGTGAGATAGTGAAGATATACAGCACTCCTCTTTCATCAAACCCCCTCCTAGCAATAACACGGCATTGAATGAAATGAACAAAAATGAAGACAATGTGATTCGACTTTGTCTTTAAAAATGTCTTCATTTTCTTTCAAATTAATTCGGTTTCGACGACGAACAACTAAGGAACAAATCTGACCTCAGCTTTATTTAAACATCTACGAGTATGAGACTGGTAGAAACATGTGTCAAAACGAAACATAGTCCTTGATGTCCTTGAATGCCGGGACAATGTCAATGGGTACATTTGAACGTAATGCTGACATGTGGGTGGCATGTCCGAAAGTGTTCTCCCGCGGGGTGTGTTCCTTGCTTTGTTTTTTGCCTTCCTCAGACGCTCAAATGTTGAAATACTCATTGCGCTCCCTAATTTCCGCCAGTCTTGCCCAGCATACCTGACCACACAAGGAACAGGCAAACCAAAGGTAATTTTGTAAACAATGTTCTTTAGACGGCATCGTCCACCCCTCATCAAAATGCCCCCCAACAACAATGTCATTGCTGTGAGGTGGATTGTACCTTAGTCTTTTCGCGCATGACAGAATTGCAACAGCAATGCTCAGTTTGACCCTACATTGTATTACAAGTTTTGTCCTGTCATTGGACATGGTAAGGAATTCGCTAAAGCGAAGACTTAGAAATGCAGAATGGTAATGCATGGTGAAATTCAATCATGAGAGGTGTGTTTTCGTAACGATGGCATATTACATAGTCGGCACTACATTACGGGCATGCAAATCATCAAGAGTAAAACAATGACCAGAGAAATAGCCCGATCTGTGACCTAGGCCCCAGTCGGGTACACGCAAACAGTTGTAGTGTTTCCCGTGTATGAAACTTGCGATTAATCATTGGGCCCATTCACCAGATGCACACGCCTTCCGGTAACCGAAGATGCCGTTTTTTTTCTTTATCCTCGATAATATTTTGATGCCTGAGGTCATTGTGACGTGGTAGTGGTTCGTGGCAGAATATTTGAGAATGTGGAAGTTTGGCACCATTTTGCAGGTGCCTAGTTAACCATGCCATGCATTTCGCGTAGTGGTGACACTACGGCTGTGTGATAAACACAGCCGTGTGATAAACACAGCCGCCATTTCGAAGGAGTGTGCATGGTCTCATTGACTGTATTTGTGAAGAGGGTCAAGTTGGTCCGTGCGAATAGGCCGGCGACATGCTGTTCCGTAAGGCACATGGCGCTGTGTTGAGGCTCTTCTAATATTTGACAAATTTCAGCTTTCCTAATAGCTCAGTCTCTTCAGAGGTACGTTTTGCAATGTTGCGCAATGCCTTTCGGTGTGTTTGGGATCCAGAGGACAGCATGCTTTTGTAACTGATCCCGCGCATTTGGGCTGAAGACTCTGTATTGTTGACTGGAGATGAACAGTATTGGCCTTGTTGATCGCATCAACACGGTATGCTGGGCTAAACAGTATATCGCAAAAAGAGCAGTCACCTCATTTCAAGATTTTTACCTACGATAAGCACCCAGGTGCTGATGCCAATGACCCTGTGGGCGGCGCCCCCACATAAGATTGAGGCCTAACGTTGCAAAATGCTTACAACGTTTGTTTTACGACGAAGACGTACTGACGACGAAGACGAAGTCACCGTATTGATATATCTCCAACCATGGGATGCTATTGAACAAGAGGTTAAACACCAGCGATCTTTCAGTGCACTGACCTGACAATTTTTCAGAAAGTACATAGAAAGGTCTGACAGTTAATAGTTTAGAAAGTTCAGACCAACCGGAGTAATCGTTGGCCGTCAACTTGCGACGAATTTTAGCGACTTGCACCAGTCCCCTCCCCCCCGCAGGTGCTGGCGATTGTGCTACGAATGTGAAATGGCAGCTTTGATAAACAATGAAAGAAACATCATCTTACTTTAATTTCGCGTGGATGTGCATTTGTAGCAACATAGTTGCATGGAGCAGTGACTTGTGAGGTCTCTGCATATGCAAAGAATACTACGTAAGATTCGTCTGGTCTAAATGGTGATATACAGTGTACACCGGCACCTGTTCATCACGCACAATATCTATGGAACTGGACCGATCGGAAAATTCCAGTCCAAACGTTGGAACTAGGTGACCAGTTCTTACAGTGAGGACGCAGGGTAAGAGAATGTATTTCCGGACCGAGAGCAAAAGCAGATCGACCAGAAGCTTTCTTTAAATATCTTGTTATCGATGTACTCGGACAGGAAATGTAAAAGGCCAAAATAGATCGAGGGCAAAGTCACGTTGGTAACAAAGATAATGCGCCAAACTGACAATTGCTATATGAATGAAATTTCGTAGAGATGATAACTAAGGGGGCGAATAAAGATGGGAGAATGATGATTAATCAAAGCAAAAGAAAAAATAAACAATATTTGTTGGCTGACGCCCCACTACGTCGGGAACGACGCTACAAAACATTAGCGTTCATCTCAGGAAATCCAGCTACACGACGGAGCGCGCGTATCGCTAGCCGCTGCAAGCCACTTGTATTTCTTACTTTGGGCGTGTGTAAGTCTATTTCAATCGCTTAACCCTATTCCGTGATCCTGCCCGTTGCATACGACTGCGATGGGTGTGGGGGGGGGGGGGCAGATCCTACCGCCCTCGTGCGATCTCCAAAATTATTCGTCCGATTTCCTAGAGGAAAACGGCGTTCGATAGGCTGTGCGAAGATCTACATTTTTAACCCGCGCACGACCGTCGGTCCGTTTCGAACATGGGCGGCTGGGGGGGGGCAGTTGGCCGCCCCCCTCTAACTCACGAACGGTTGGTCGCACGATAAAAATAAGCATACCGTCGGAAAGCTTGTGACGAGAAGAACTCGAAACTGGTCTCATTTCTTAGTTTTAGATAATATGTAAACAATTTACGCCCTATATATGTTTCCTCATAGCCGACTGCATGAGACCGAGAAATGGCCTGAATCTCAAGGACTGTGACTAAAAACGCATAGGTAAAGGTACCAGCGCACGGGCAAAGATCCGCAGATGCCGATACACGTCTAATTTCCCAGATTTTTCAATATATACGCCGAAACGTTGAGTTAAATACACCGCATTTCTCGCGGTAGCTCTAGGCGTGCGCTGTTGCCGTATGCGGTAACAAATTGACGGGAAGCAATTTTAGCGTTCCTTTATTTTTGCAAAAAAAGACGATCTATGTATATTTTATTGATCTTTGTGGTTCTTGTGATGGTTTCTCATGCTTAAATTTTGGAAAAATTCATTTATTACCAATTTACACAATTGGCGGAGCTTTATTCGCAAGAGCCTGTTTATTTCCAAAATATGCTACTTTTTCAAACTTTTTGAGATTCCTGGTATTACGTACGTCTGTGCAAGCCAATTTCGCCATTTTCTACCCATTCTGAATATTTCATCGCTGATTTTGACGGTGGTACATTTTGGCTGACTACAGCTATTCGTGTCCTGACCTCAGGTCAATGGCTGGAAGTCATTAATGACGGTAACTAGATGTCTGCTTTACTCCACACTAAAAATGTTATGAAATATTCCGTCAATTTCCGAAAAAAACGACGACATGTCTTAAAAATGGGCTTGACCTTAGGTTAATGACCCGGAAAATTCCGAAAAATCTGAGAAAGCAGATTTGTTGTATCTATCCCGTTTACTAATCCCTGAAAGTATTATTAAGATATCTTGTTTTGCGAAAAAGTTAGAGGGCGCTAAACTTTTTTTGACATTGGTCTGTTTGACCTGACCTAGGTCAGGAACCTGACACGACCTGAGGTCAAAATTTTGACACGAGATGTAAAGTTGATGAAGCAAAAGGTACATAAAGTTTCGTAACTCTGTGTTTGTTGGTTTTCTCGCAATCCCAGAAAAACCTCAGGGGGGGCAGTCAACTGCTCCCCCACAGTCGGGGACGGGTTAATATCCATCCTGGGAAGGGCCTTTTTGTGTCCCGCACCTGTTTTTCTTGAAAATCTCGAGTACGTATCGAAGCTGGTTGCTGCTACTTTATGGCATTTATGGCAACTGAATAACTCGTCGATTGACGAAGAAAAATCGAAAATCGGTCTGAAACCTTTGAAGTTCCAAACATTTGAAGTCAAACAAACATAACGAAAATAACCGTTGTCGCTGACAAATGGGAACTTTCTAGAAGGACTAGCATCCTACCTAAGATTACCATTTGAACACAATCAAGCGACGTCATTCGGGGTAAGTGATAGATGTACCAAGACCAAAGCCAAAGCCAAAGCCAAGGGGCTGCAAGCCACGCTTTCGCAGTGACTTGGTATTAAAACTGATCAAACCTTCTATTCAGTGATGGTTTTTGTTTCTTCAGGTCAAGATCAGGCTGGCGAGAGGTCAAATTTCATTACTATCTTTTGCGACGAGGTCAGCGTCAAAATCTATGCTTTGCTACCAGAGAATAGTGTTCTGATCATCGACCAGCGCCAGAAACTACCCTATCTACGGTTCAAATGCATTTTGAGGACAAATAAGATCAGTGGCCTCACTTAGCGTTGGAACGGTCATTGATCTGTTAAATCCAGGCGTCAAGCGTCTGCTGAAACAGTCATGAATCAAAAAGTGACTCTGAAGCTCCAAACTCCGGAGAAAGAAGCCAAAACGTATCTCAGATCTAAAAATGACTTGCAAGGTCTCATGAACAACGTCAGAACTCTAATAATATTATTGGCTATGATGTACTAAAACTTAATTTTTTGTACGTATTTTTATTTTTATTTCTTGAAGAGATGCGGAAAGGACGTTTAATCAGCCATAGCAGGCTCCAGGTTCTTGACGTGGTCCGTTCGCTGGCAGTTTCAGAAAAAAACTTCAAGGGAGTGGTAACCACCCTCTGCCCTCCTCCCGCTCGAGGACAGAAAGGAAAATGAAAGCCGACCACTGAAACATGTAAAACTATTGGGAAAGGGCTATAATGCTCGTGTCTGCCCACAGCCATCCCTCATTTTCGAACATTAAATGCGACCGCAGAGATAGACTTGAATCCATGTACCTGAGACACCTTGGAGGTAACGCTTGCGCAAAAGAATCTTGCGATTACTGCATCAAAAGGCTGAGGTTGTCGTGGTGTGGAAAGGTCAACGTGGTGAGGATATCACCACGCTGTCGATGACAGTGAAGACGTGGCCAGTGGCGGTCAACGTTATACATTATATCGAGAGGCGAGGACGGAAAACATGATGGATGGGCGACGGGAACCGGTTATCATGAGAGAAGCTGTCTCTGCACTAACATTCAGCCACTTTGGAGATAACTGTAATGTTGAGGATTGACCGTAATTCAGAAAGATCGGAGGGTTCCCCGGTATTACGAATAGGAGGGACAATTAAGTGTCTTCATCAGTCGGAAAAGTTAGAATGGCTCAGACAGATATTAAACCAACAGCGCCTCGCTTGTTTTCATACCCGCGACCGCCTGGGGGTGTCAAAAAAGGTACTCCATGCTATCTCAGAATCTATCTGTCGGATCTGAACCGGTCCTCCACTAATCCATAGCCTTGAGTATTGCGATTCAGAAAGTTATGTTAGTACTATGTTAGTACTATGTTAGCCCTGTTCACGTGACCGGCGTAGTCACAAGTCACATAAAACGCATAACACAACGTCAGAAAAACTGACAACGTCTGGTATATCATATCATCGGCAATGCTGGTCTGAGAGCCCTCAACTGGGTATCAAACGAAAGGTCAGGATCTTCTGCATCAGAAGCATGCCAGAATGTAAAAAAATGTGTGGGTCAAGGTCAACCTGGGCCAGGTGAAATACTGGTTTCATTTTACATGCCAAAAACCGATACTTACTCGCAGCCGTGTTGATCCACGAGACAAAAGGACTAAAGTGATCCTTCTGATGATCAGTTTTGAATTACCTGCTTTTCATTCAGTCAAGGCCTAGGTCAGGTCAGATAAGGTCCACATTATTCTTCCTGCCACACAGCAATAATTATTCGCGGGATTCTTAACTGCGAGAGTACCAAAATGAAATGACATCTCCTGATTATTAAATCTGCTCTGTCTGCTGCTATTGCCTGCTTGTAAAGGAAAACACAGATTCCAGAATGTTCACTGTAACTGAAAACTGCGTCTGTGTTTCAGCGTATAACGGTGTATAATTTAACCTACGGTGATCTGGTCACGTTTTCGTCAAAAGGTGGCGGTGTTCGGGTAAAGGTACTGGAAATTTGGGGCTCATGGCGTTTTTGTTTGGATGTTGGGCCACGCCTAAACAATGGGGAGGGGAATTGCACTTACCCAAGTAAATTGCGGGTTAGTCCTCGTATTGATTGGCGTTTTTAGGTACCGCCTCTCTTTATCATTAACATTACGTCCTTTCTATTACTGCTACTTAAGACACCTGACGTTGACCTCCGTATCAATTTTGAAAGCGATGACATATGCCAGTGCTAATTTATATTACTCATTACAAAATTTTACACACAACAAATGTATCGAAAACATTGTGTGAGTGCTGCTGATGGTTATTCATGACGGATCGTAGGAATACGAGTTGTCCCGTTTAGTCGAGACAGAAGCTTGCTGTGCACTGTTTTCTGTACAGTAATCGCCATGTGCCATACATCCTTAGATTATCTGGTCCTCATCACATGTATTCTCCTTTATTGTCTTTGTTCGTCTGAACAGCACACATACATCACTAAAACTTGAGACTAAATCAGTAGTCATCATTGCCCACCTGCATGAAAAAGCGTGTTTGGAAGCATTACACCAGGCATTTTAATAGTGGTAAGGGTATCCATGTCCAAAATCATATCCATGTCCATGTTACCCTTTGTAGCCACCGTATCCATATCCGTGTCCGCCATAATAGTGACCGTATCCGCCATAATAGCGGCCATATCCATGTCCGTATCCACCGTAGTAGCCCCCGAATCCACCTCCAATGCCACCGAATCCTCCGCCGAATCTTCCGAGTCCGCCGCCAAATCTACCGAATCCTCCGCCGAATCTACCGAATCCTCCGCCGAATCCACCGAATCCTCCGCCGAATCTACCGAGTCCGCCGCCGAATCCGTATCCGCCAAGGTAGCCGGCAGTAGCGACAGCAACCAGACAGAACAAAACGACCAGCTGAAAAAGTAACATCGTGTCAGGCGCTTCATGATAGACACTGGGGCTCGTTTATACGCTCCTCTTCGACGAGGGGTTGTAAATAAGGCGGATGTAATAAGATTGAAAGAAACAGCGGCACGGAGGCAATAATGCGGAGGCAATATTGCAGTCCTACAATCCAGGGCAATCCTAAACTAGTAAATAATTACATATATATATATATATAAAAAAAATATAAATAATAAAAAAGAATTAAGGTCATTGCTAATGATTTTCTGCAGTGCATCGTTAGAAGCGTTGGATGACGGTCTTTGTGGTGGAATGTCGTTAAGAAACAGTGAAAGGACAGTTCTTTAGCATTTCTCGGATCTTCATATAGCGTTCTTGCATCGGACAGTACATGATAATGATGCGCACTCCACCACCAATTTAAAACAGCGGAAAGTTTGAAATTTTACTAGAAGTTTGGCACGTCGCTAGCAACTCACAAGCCCGTGGAAACTGTTTGAGAAAGCCTTTGGCGTGCTTCGTATCGATTTATTTATTGTATATGTGTGTATGTATGTGTTAAGCATATATGAACATTTTTTTTATATTTATGTATTATGATATGGATATTTATTACTTTAAGAGGTGGCCTTTAGGTCATTACTTAAAAGGTCTACGCCGGGTAACATCGTATCGCTACAGAGCCAAGCTATATGTCCGTTGTTATTTCATTGCTTTATATCGTCAGGTTTTGAAATGGTTGGGGGTCGCAACAGCTCCCATGTGTAGTGGAAGGTGGCCAAATGGCGAATACTGGTGAATGTCAAAAATGTTTATCACATTGTAAATATTTTTAAGGACCTAAGCAACGTAGCAACTACATTTGTAAGCAGAGGGGACTTTGTCACGACTGTGCCACGACTGCGCTTGACAGCCAGGTAATGTGGAGTTTGGGAACTGTGCTTACCTTCATGGCGGCGGACATGTTGTCAGGAGACGTGTTCTGCTGTGAATGCTATGCCGATTATGTATTCCTTGCGATTTTATACTAGATCGCACCATTTTCTGTTTTGCAAAGTCCGTATCTGTGCACGATGCAAAAAAGCAAAACACCACGCCCTTTCTGCACCAGAAAGGAGTAACTGGAAGTGCAAGAAATTTGCAGACACATGACCAGGTCTTGATTAAACTGTGGTCTCTCGAGCGCCTGCAAACACCTAACATTAGGAAGGCTGCGTTTATTGTTCGTTACTTTTATCTTCAACAGGCTGCACCCGATTAACGCACAGGTAATTTTGTACAACCCATAATTGCTGCTCTGATTTGTTCCGAACTGACATCTTGGTTTATTAACCCGCGCCCAGTCTTGGGGGAGGACGTTTCCACGCCTCCCAAGAACTTTTGGCGGTAACAAATAAATGGCTTGAGCAGCGCACTGAAATTTTCAGTATCTTTTGTCATATGCTTTGCGCATACCCTATAGAATGTTCAACTCCCGGTGGTGCCAGGTCACTGGCCTGGATCGCGTAAAAGAGGTCAACCTACAGTTTTTTAAATAGTATTTTACAAACCACGCTGTGTGACTAATCGACCTCGAAGTTTCGGAGATACTAGTTGAGGATATTCCGAAAAATTGCGTTATTTCGAATCTGCTGCCAAGGCCGAGAGACCCAAGCGTGTCTCAAATCAGGTTATGTTCCTACGTCAGGTCAGGTCATATGATCTGCGTTATAAAGCGCCCTACTGATCACTTTTGTGGGAGTCAAGGAGCTTGAATCCAAAGGTATTCTTTGATAGTTGGTTTTCATTGTTATCGATCCTGGACTGAACACGAATTAAAGCAAAGAAAACGGCTTAATGTAGCTGTTACACTGGTCACAGGGTCATAAGAGGTCACGTCGGGTCATTGGTTTTCTGGTCTGCCCGTATTTAAAAAATGTTCGTACAAATCCTTTCTACCGTTTGTGAAGTATACATGGACATCTCGTCAACACGGTGAAAACCTCACAAAGTATGGCAAAACTCCTTTTTGGGGCCTTCACATGAGCGCATCTAAAAATTATATTTAATGGAGTGAATATGGTCTTTCCTAGTTCCCGGACCTTTTGCATGATTGTTTATATGAACAACATTTTTGTGCATGGAGAAGCCTGCTTTCACATCTAAAAGACATATATTAACTCTTCACCCACACATGGGGATGCCACTCCTCAAGCGGTTTTTCTTTGATGCACTCCATGCTATTTAGGGCAGAAGAGTGACTTTTTCGGTAGCTGCTTTTTTGTCCTTTCTACAGATTCTCTGAAAATGTTTACTCAGAATGTATGTAATGTTTACTTAGAATTTACTTACTTAGATGTAAATGTCCGGAATGTTTGCTTAGACCTACGAAAGATCAATGTCAGCGTCAATGTCAGATTGGGCCACGAATAATATTACATTTTGTGAAACATCTAACGGGTTTCGAGGAAGCTGATCTGTTAGACATCTAGAACATGTGTTTTTGAAACAAATAACAAACAAACAAACAAAAAAACGCGCACGCACGCACGCAAGCTCGCACACGCACACATACAAATTACCAATACGAAGCAATATATTTCTTCCATCCTGGAATTTTGCTGAATCATTCCAGGAGTAGCCAGTCAGAATCGTCTTTCGAAATGTTATATTACCCACCTTGATATTAGATCATAACCTAATGACCTGCCATCAGGTCATGTTAGGTCGTGACCTGAGTTTCCATAATGTGTTTCGACGCTAGAAACGCAGCGCGACATCATTTCTTTTTTTAGGTTAGGGGACTTTGCAGTGAATATTCATTTCGTGCTGTTCTGGGCGGAATGAGGTATTTGGTCTCGGATGACTTCATTTGACTTTCTGTTATTTTTTCTGCTCTGCACATGCATGTGGTTCGATAAATCACTTCAGGCTATTTGGATTCACAAATAAATCGATACGTAATCGTATCGAATCGATACGTAACAAACTGCCTTCAAAGTAGCGTCGGAAGCGGATTCTGCTGAAAAGGGCGTATGCTGACATTACGAGAAATGGGACCAACTGACTCAGGCAGTAAAACTGTATTTCAAAAGAACGACCAGTAGCTTCTCTATCTGATTTAGGACCACCAATGGTTGTGCCTTTGCTAGATGGGGACTAATGCGCGAGGTATTCCGTTTGTAGCGCAAAAAATAAAGTATTTGTTTGGCATGACTCGGAAGGTCAGGATTAGTCCTAAGAAGATCAAATCGGATACCGTTAGATTTAGCATGTGCCAAGCAATTTGCTGGTCTTTGTCGCGAGGCTCTATCTCAATTAGGAGGTGAATGGCTTGGGGGTGGCAACCGCCCAGGTGCGCTCTAGGATGGCGAAATGGCAAGTGCGGGTGAGGATTAATATATGGCTGAACGTTTTGGCTGTAGGCCATGTTCAGGAGTGACCATTTAGCAAATGGAGGCAAGCCAGTCGAAGGCCGGGGCTCCCGCTAATTTAATTATAAAACTCAAAAAGCTGAGGGACGCGGCATTCAGCTACCCAGCCTCAGAGCTCCAGACACCAACATGAACTACAGGATGCAAAAACGCATAATCCACATAAATGCGAATCGACATAACATGAAATTTTTCGCACATTTTGAAGTTTCATTAATTAACATATGCAATGCTTGATGGGAGGGGAGGGCCAACAATTAACTGTCCATCCTTTATTTTTGTTTTTAAAAACTTTCATAGTAATAATGGATCGCCGAAATTTTATCTGTCTCCTTCTGTCTCCTAAGAACATCTTTCGCCATGCCGAGGTCAGATGGTCTCCAGAATGACTGTACTTACTTCGCAGCACAGATGGGATGGATGAGAGTAATTGAGGTCAACCAAGGTCATGTAGCTTAGGTGAAAATGAGAAATTGTGCAAATAGGAAATACGGGAATTTATAGGACTTTGGCATTGCATGCTGAATACAGGCGTTCCGTAGCATAGGCAAGCTAAATCAGATCATTTTAAATCATCAAAAGTAAGGTAGTGTGAATATACAGCACTCTTCATTTTCCATCAAATCCCCCTCCCAGCAATAACACGGCATTGAATGAAATGAACGAAAATCAAGACAATGTGATTTGAATAATTTGTCCTTAAAACGTCTTCATTTTCTTTCAGATTGATTCGGCTTGGAGGACCAACTACTAACGAGCAAATTTAACCTCAACTTTGTTTAAACATCTACGAGTATTTGACTGCTAAAAACATGTGTCAGGAGGAAATATTATTATTGTTTAAGATAGGTCTGACATTAAGAATTTCAGTCGATTCAGCAATTTTAACTCTGCAATGTCCTTGAATGCCAGGACAATGTCAATGGATAAATTTAAACGTAATGTTGACATGTGGGTGGCATGTCCAAAAGTGCCCCCCACCCGCGGGGGTGGGTTCCTTGCTTTGTTTTTTGCGTTCCTCAGATGCTCAAATGTTGAAATACCCATTGTGCTCCCTAATTTCTGCCCGTCTTGCCCAGCATACCTGACCAGACAAGGAGCAGGCAAACCAAAGGTAATTTTGTAAACAGTGTTCTTCACGCGGCATCGTCCACCCCCATCAAACATGGTGACAACAGTGTCATTGCGGTGAGGTGGATGTACCTTAGTCCTTTCGCACATGACAGAATTGCAACAGCAATGTTCAGTTCGACCCTACATTGTATTACAAGTTTTGTCCTATCTTTGGACATCGTTTGGAATTGGCTAAAGCAAACACTTAGGAATACAGAATGGTAAGGCATGGTAAAATTCAGGCATGAGAAGTGTGTTTTCGTAACGATGACATGTTACATAGCCGACACTACATTACGAACATGAAAAGCAAGAGTAAAACAATGACCAGAGAAATAGCACGATCTGTAACGTAACCATGCCATGCATTTCGCGTAGTGGTCGCGTGATTAACACAACCGCCGTTTCGAAGAAGTGCGCATAGTCTCATTGCGTGTATTTGCGAAAGAGAGTCAAGTTGGTCCGTGTGAATAGGTCGGCGACATGCTGTTCCGTAAGGTACTGTGTTGGCTGTGTGTGGCGCTGTGATGAGGCTCTTCTAATTCATGACAAACTTCAGCTTTCCTAATAGCTCAGTCTCTTCAGAGGTACGCTTTGCAATGTTGCGCAATGCCTTTCGGTGTGTTTGGTATCCAGAAGACAGCATGCTTTTGTAACAGATCCCGCGAATCTGGGCTGAAGACTCTGTGTTGTTGACTGGAGATGAGCAGTACTGGCCTTGATGATCGCATCAACACGGTATGATGAGCTAAACAGTATATTCCAAAAAAAGCAGTAACCTCATTTCACGATTTTTACCGAAGATGACCTTGACTCAAAAAGCACCCAAGTGCTGATGCCAATGGCCCTGTGGGCGGCGCCCCCACACAAAATTGAGGTCTAACGTTGCAAAATGCTTACGTTTGGTATGAGACGAAGACGTATTGACGACGAAGACTAAGTCACCGTATTGAGATATCTCCAATCATGGGATGCTATTGAACAAGATGTTATACACCAGCGATCTTTCAGTGCACTGACCTGACAATTCTTTCAGAAAGTCAATAGAAAGGTTTGACAGTTCGTGATTTATAAATTTCAGACCAACCGGAGTAATCGTTGGCTGTCAACTTGCGATGAATTTTAGTGACTTGCACCAGCCCCCTCCCCCCTCCCGGCTCTGGCGATTGTGCTACGACTGTGAAATGGCAACTTTGGTAAATACTGAACTTTGGTAAATACTGAAAGTAATATCACCTTACTTTAATTTCGCGTGGATGTGCATTTGTAACAACATAGTCGCATGGAGCAGTTAACTTGTCAGGTCTCTGCATATGCAAAGAATACTACGTAAGATCCCTCTGGTCTGAATGGTGGTGTACAGTGTACACCGGCACCAGTCCATTACGCGCAATATCTACGGAACCGGACCAGTCGGAAAATTCCAGTCCAAACGGTGGAGGTAGGTGGCCAGTTCTTAGAGTAAGGACGCAGGGTAAGAGGGTGTATTTCCGGACCAAGACAAAATGTAAATCGACCAGAAGCTTTTCTTAACCCTATTACCGGCAGGAGGGGGGGGGGGGCGAATTCCGCCCCCCTCGGGTTTTTTGCTTGCCAATTCCAGGCTTTTTGATGCAGCTTCACGAAACTTGGTGAATTTTCCTAGCTATTCTTGCTACGTGCTGTGACAAAATTTCAAAATTCTATTTTGCTCAGGGGCAGAGCCAGGCAACGTTATTGGGAAGCACCTCATGCCATTTTTGGCCATGTTGAGGGTAAAATGAAAATGTCTGCCAAAAAATAGAGTTTTTAAGATAGAACTTAAAACTTTATATGAATGTATAGCTAAATAGTTGGGCAATGTGCAGATGTAATTTTGCTTATCTGACGTCATTTTAGAAGGTCAGGTCAAGGTCAAAAGTCAAAATTTGTTTTTTCGCTGTAATTTTGACACCGTTTTTTCAAATGCCAAACCCGGAATATATATGACGTAAAAGGGTACCTTCTACTCGTGTACCAAATTTCAGCTCGATATGAGATCGGGTCACGGAGCTATGACCTAAAATGTCAGTGGCCGTATCCTATATTGCAATAGTCATAACATAAAATTTTTGAAATAGAGTGAATTCAAATGATTGAAAACGTTTACACATAATATCAAATGCACACGAGATCATTCCAAGTGACCCCCAAAGTCACTGGAGGTCATTTAAGGTCAAAGGTCACAAGTTGATCTGAGAAACGTGTGACCATGACAGTTCCCCTTTTTCATGTCCCTGGCACCGCCTATGCTAACATTATACAAACATTGTAATGCGATTTATACTTCTTTAGTATAAAATGACTAGCGGAAGCCAAAAAAGGGTGTTTGCCTCTTTTGTTCATTCAGTTGTTAGAAAACTAATCCTGCTGTTTTTGAAACCCTGTAAAGGCCCATGAATTTTCTCAAAATTTCAGATTTGCGGACCTATGGTAAAAGCTCTATTCATATTCTATCGATTCATGCCAGTTTCATCGAAATCGGTCGATAAATAACGGAGTTATAAGAAGTCCAAAAGTACCCCCCATTTTGAAATTTTTGCCCTCCTGTATCCACAAATTTCAAGATTTTCGAAATTTCTTTTTATAAAAATGTAGTTCACGTCACGGCAAATCGATTGCCGTTTGTTGCGATGAAATCGGATATGTAGTTCTTGAGATCTCAGGGGAGGGGCCGAATCCGCTCCCCCCTGCCGGGAATCGACCATACCGTCTAGCCCTCCGAGAATAGGGTTAACCCTATTCCCGGCAGAGGGGACTGAATCCGCCCCCCCTCGGGTTTTTTGCCTGCCAATTGCAGGCTTTTTAACGCAGCTTCACGAAACTTGGTCACTTTTCTTAGCGATTGTTGCTACGTGCTGCGACAAAATTTAAAAGTTCTATTTTGCTCAGGGGCGGAGCCAGGCAATGTTTTTGGGAGGCACCTCAGGCCATTTTTGGCTATGTTGAGGGTAAAAGGAGAATGCCTGCCAAAAAGAGAGTTTTTAAGATGGAGCTTAAAACTTTATATGGATGTATAGCTAAATAGTTGGGCAATGTGCAGATATAATTTTGCTTATCTGACGTCATTTTAGAAGGTCAGGTCAAGTTCAAAAGTCAAAATTTGTTTTTTCGCTATAATTTCGGTGCCGTTTTTTCAAATGCCAAACCCGGAATATATATGACGTAAAAGGGTACCTTCTACTCGTGTACCAAGTTTCAGCTCGATATGAGATCGGGTCACGGAGCTATGACCTAAAATGTCAGTGCGCGTACCTTATATCGCAATAGCCATAAAATGAAATTTTTGAAATAGAATGAATTGAAATGATTGAAAACGTTTAAAGATAATACTAAATGCACATGAGGTCATTCCAAGTGACCCCAAGGTCACTGTAGGTCATTTAAGGTCAAAGGTCACAAATTGGTCTGAGAAACGTGTGACCATGACAATTCCCCTTTTTTTATATCCCTGGCACCGCCTATGCTAACATTATACAAACATTGTAATGCGATTTGTACTTCTTTAGCATAACATGATTAGGAGAAGCCAAAAAAGTGTGTTTGCCTCTTTTGCTCATTCAGTTGTTAGAAAACTAATCCTGCTATTTTTGAAACCCTGTGAACGCCCATGAATTTTCTCAACATTTCACATTTGTGTATCCATGGTAAAAGCTTTATCCATGATCTCTCGATTCGTGCCAGTGTCATTGAAATCGGTCCATAAACAACGGAGTTATAAGAAGTCCAAAAATACCCCTGATTTTGACATTTTTGCCCCCTGTATCCACACATTTCAAAATTTTCAAAATTTCTTTTCATAAAAATGTAGTTCACGTCATGGCAAATCGATTGCCGTTTGTTGCGATGAAATTGGATATGTAGTTCTCGAGATCTCAGAGGGGTCGAATCCGCCCCCCTGCCGGGAATCGACCATACCGTTTAGCCCTCTGGGAATAGGGTTAAGTATCTTGTTATCGATGTTATCTGATCTTAGATGTAAATGGCCAAAACAGAGCGAAGGCAGAGTGGCGTTGGAAACAAAGATAATGCGCCAAATTGACAATTGCTCTATGAATTAAATTTCGTAGAGAAGATAGCTAATGGGGCAAGTAAGAACGGAAAAATGATGATTAATCAACGCAAAAGAAAAAAAGCAATTAGGCACTGCTATTTGTTGGCTGACGCACCATCACGTCCGGAACGACACTACAAAACATTAGCGGACATCTCAGGAAATTCAGCTACGCGATGGAGCGCGCGTGTCGCTAACCATGGCAACCCACATGTATTTCTTACCTTGGCCGTGTGTGAGTCTGCTTAAATCGCTTAAGCATATTCCGCGCTCCTGACCGTTTCACATCATTTCGAGCAAGGAGGGGGGCGTGGGCAGGTTCCACTGCCCCTGCGATCTCGAAAACTATTGGTCCGATTTCGTAGCCGGAAACGGCGTTCGATAGCCTACAGCAAGATCTACATTTCTTAAGAAAAATGGGAAATGTTTCGGGGGACGGGAGTAAGGGACCGAAATGACGGCATACATATGGCTTTACTTTTGGGGGCTTTCTGACGATATTTCAAAGCCCATTTTGTTCTACTTCATGTCATTCGACCGATAATTGATATGTTTATCACCCATCTTAAGTAGAGGTCTGTTCAGAAGAGGTCGATTTTCAAAATTCATAGACGTATCCAAGACACATAAAAATGAGTGCACGTTTTTGCAGAAATATTAATTCATTTTAGAAGATGTTTTAAATCTGGTGAGCTTACTTGTGCTCGCAAACTTTTCCGGGTGTGTCACATGCCATATTATACCGATATGATGAATGCTGAGGAGGATCTAGGTATCAGAAAAGAGGGGTCAACTACTACAATGTGATAACTGTGTTTTACTCGGTAAATGGAGTCATGATAGTTTAGAAATAAAAATAAATAAAATACCCCTTTAGATTACCTTAGAGCCGACAATGGTTATTTTAACTAAGATGTATCGCATCTGGTCGTCGTATCTGTGGAGCTAACAAAACCAGTCACATTAATCCATATCTCTGTAAGGCCCACTAAATATTAGGGTGTATCGTCATGATCACTTTTTCGCGGGTGTAAAATGGAGAGCGACAGAAAGTGGCACTCATGTCTAAATCAGAATAAAATGGCGAAATGGGGAAGAAAAATAACGTTTTATGGTGCCGCCGGGCCAAAGAAGAGGTTTCTGATCGCAATTCCCGGCGCTGAAGTCTCCATGCGCCGCGCAGCGGCGGCCCGGTGAGCTAACACCAGGCTGCTGGCGGCGGCCGGGCGGAGGTGGCTAAACATAGGCAAGTAATGCCTGCGAACATTTTATTTAGTCTTTGTACATGAGACTAGCGCAGTCTGAGGTGTAGACTGCACGTGGGTACTTTTTACAGGGTTGGTCTGAACCCATCAGAAGCTACGGCGCCAAGAACGTTCGACACAGCATTGGGTAAATGGGAAAAAACTTGGGAAACGAAAACGGTCACGGTGGTCTCAACTAAACTGTTTTCCAACAATCCCCGGAATGCTGCATTGTGGAATTTAGGGGCTGAACTCCCTCAATAGCGTTGATAATGATTTCCAGGTGTTGCAGATAGTATATTAGTCATTGGACTTTAGACAAAGCACGTACATTTTTAACGGATGAGACGACTGTCCTCCTTGTTACAGAACAACGGCATAGCTTTACGATGCTGAAGGTGGGCGTAGATAAAACCTGACAGTTATTTGTCCGACGACGGCTGCTGAGGCTTCAGTGATGCGAGGCTCGTTGTGAGTCTAACTGACTAGTAATCTGAGCTCGTGAAGCAACCGCATCTGCTGGAAAACGTCTCTCTCCGATGGTGTTCCAGGCCTATCTGGTGCATACGCAGGCAGTGGAGCGAACGATGCATGTGGTCACTGAAGCTTCAGCAGCCGTCGTGGGCTGAAAATCGCCATTGTTTCAGCTGCGCCCGCTCTCAGCATCGCAAAGCTATACCGTCATTCTGTAACAAGAAGGATTTTCGTCTAAAGGTCAGGTCATCTGTTGAAAATGCACGTGCTTTGTATAAAATCAAATTTAAGTGATCGTCTGAAAGTTTCCAATTTACCGTACCATGGCCGTTCTTGATTTCCAATTTTTCTTCGTATTTACCTGACGCCTTAGTCTCAAAAATTTGTGGCGCCGTAGCTTTTGATGGAAATTAAACGAACTCCCTTAAAAGTACACAAATGCAATATCGACTCCAGACTACCCTAGTGACGTGCAGAATGACTAAATAAAACACTCACAAGTACTACTTGCCTATGCACAGCCACATCCGTCTGGCCGTCGGCCAAACGTGGCCAAACGCGCCAGTTTTTATCAGTCTCGCCAATAAAATTTTGTCTTATGATACACCCTACTGAATATGTAATTTGACGAACTATGCACCATAAAACCGATGCCTGGAGATGCCCCTGGTAGTACATGTAGGTGATCATGTCATATAAAATTTTGACGTATCATACCAACATATCATACAAAATTAGAACACGTATGTCTATATCACGATCCAGCTTTGTTTTGTTCGTATAATTATTACTTAAACGTTTGGAAGTTACACAGATATTCCCATCATCCGTACTGCCCGCGACATTATAAAGCACATCAAAATAACACATGATCAAGTCAAGGTGCGCGATCTCCAGAAAACGCAGTATTCATCAAACGCGGCTTAAAAAAGCGTGTCCTCGAACTGCCTCTGGAAGAAACGAATTGCTAAAATTTCGTCGCAGCATGTCTAAAACATATTTGGGAAAAGTCACCAAGATTCGCAGAGCAGCTCCCAAAAGTCCGGGAATGACGAGCAGAAAACCGGAGCAGGCGGAATCTGTCTCCCTCCCTTCCGCAGCACGGAATAGGGTTAAACACGGGCACTGGTGAACCTCTGATGGACGGCGAAATTGTTGTGGCTTTGTATTTTGACTCCCTTTGTGGCCAGATTTGTTCAGCCGATTTGTGGGAAGACAGCCTGTATAATAAACTTGTAAGCCCCAGAAACTGAATGACCTATGTTACGTCCATCAAGGAAAAAGGAGGCCAGACCACATAACACCCTTTCTTTTCTTCAAATTTATTGAACCGATTAAAACCAAATTTTATGAAATCTCGGCCCGTATCATGAATTCAGATATCACAAAGCCAGGCTGACCTAGGTCAAGTCAGTCGAGATAACCCGTTCAATATTTGAAAGTGCTTTATTTTGTCAAAATGTAACGTAGCACAAGTTGCTGGGCCCTTAGTGCGAGAGACACTCGCATACATTTACAGGCCAAATGACGTGCTAAGTTTATCTGAGGTCGTCCGGGGTCAAGCGAGGTCAACCAAATGCTAAATGTAATTGCTGTCATTTGAACATGAACATGAAGAACACAAAATAATGGTACGTCTTCGATACTTTTCCATGTGTGACCTCAGTCGCCCTGGCCTAACTTGTCTATGCTTTGGGACATCTGTTTCCATCATGCAGACGACGTCCCCACCGGATTCACGAAATGCTGAATTCTCAGTATTCGGCCTCGGTTTAACTCGATTGACCAACCACAAAAAATTTATGTTTCGGCGTAAATGCATTCATCTTGTACAATAACTTCCTACAACCTTTCATTGAAATCCGGGGAATCTATCTGTAGGTAAAGACAGAATGCTTCAGATTCATAGTCTGATTCCAGTTGACCTCGATTGACCTGACCCAGGCTACCTGTGCCATTAGACTGTAAACTTATCTAGCAGGGTTACATCCCACAATGTTTTGTAGCTGGCTGTCAGGCAGCAGTTGTTCCAGGCACAGCATGGTGCCTGAGTTAACACGAATGTTAATGCGATTGGATAATGCCATGGTTTTCTGTCTGACCATGCCTGGGGCAGTATAAACGTTGATAATCGATAAAACAAACGCTTCAAATTGATTCTTTTCTGACAAGAAAATTGCATCAGCCGGCATTCGATATTCTGACCGTCATTTTTGCATAATATCTGGCTATACACTGATTTATTTTCAGGCGTTATTTCGCAAGTTCCATGTTCATGAAAAACATGTCATGGTTACCGTGCCTTTGCATCCTTCGGTCTATGCTACATTAACCCCTATTTACGTTCTGCTGCATTTTCATTTTTTTCAATTGAAAATTAGAAAAAAAACAATAAATATAACTAAAGAGAACACTGCTGGAGTGGCCTAAATGACATTATTATGCTGAAATCACTATGGTAGAAATTAGTGCGCGTGGATCAAAGTCTGAGCTTCTCAAATTTCTTTATCTGGCTCTACCGTTGATCCTGTACCCTTTATGTTTCCCGTAGAACACATGTCCTTCGTACTCGTGTC
The DNA here is from genome assembly GCA_030062745.1 of Capitulum mitella. Lineage (NCBI taxonomy): Eukaryota > Metazoa > Arthropoda > Thecostraca > Pollicipedomorpha > Pollicipedidae > Capitulum > Capitulum mitella. The sequence continues at coordinate 597,253 of CP099842.1, forward strand.
ATGGCAAATAACATATTTATGAAGTTTTGAGCCTTGTTTTCAGCGCGCAGAACTTATTCGCACTTGGCGTTGTATTGTTCTTATCGTGTCCCCTGCATCCACCCTTGGCAGTTCCCGGATATTTCATTTACTATATATATATATATATATATATATATATATATATATATATATATATATATATATATATGCTCCGTCAAGCATCATAAATATCACGGTCTAACATCATAGTAGTTCCATACTTTACAGCATCGATGTGTGAAAAGGCGAGCATTCATCCGAAACGCCCGCAGAATGTGACATGTCTCACAGAAACGTATCCTGAAGCCTTGGTATTCAACAGAGGACGTTCAGTGTTGGTGTCATGCGTGAGAAGAATATGCACAAAAGTCGTCAAATTTCAGCACGATAGCGCAAAAGATTTGGCTTTGGCTTCGACAAAATCACTGTGCTGGGAACGGGGGGAATCGTCTTGAGGCATGGAAATGAGGCTCAGCACAATGCACCATACGAATTCGGATGGTGGGCGCTTCACAACGCCTCACCGGTGTTGTTAACAACACCAGTGAGTCCCTTGTTTATGTTTTGAAGTTTCATCGTTGTTTGTGCAAGACCATGAGAACTCGTTGTTGTGTCACGTACAACTGCACTGTAACAGTCCAATACTGGCGAGCATGCTTCCAGCGCGGTTAATCATAGCTCTGATATTTCGTTTACACTGGAATCTTATGCATTATTATTAATACATTACAGTTACAACGATTGCATCATTACCAAACACAAACACTTGAACATACACACAAACAGAAGAACTGTGAAAAAAATGGCTGCACGTAATGAAACTGTTTCATACAAATATTACTCAAGAAGAAACATGTTCAAAACATACAAAACATTCCGCTCCTACGTGCGTATTTGCACCAATCATTGCGTGTGCGACTTCATACGTAAGTGCATGTTCAGCTTAAAACCATGTTTGTGGCACATTCAGGCATTCGCGCGCTTTTAAAATGATCGTTTTCCGATTCCAAAATTATCGAATCGAAACACCTTTGAATGTTTCATTTGTTTGTTTCTTAGTAGTCAATAAACATCATCATTTTCAATAAACATCATCATTATATGGGTCTAGAAATGCGGCTAGGTAATTACTAAAGCATGTAGCTTTCCCAGCCCTTTCACACTGAAATATATATATATGAGCCTTTGATGTTTTCAGTGCGTATTTTTGGCCGCTGGTTACATGCACAAGGCAATCAGGGCAAAATGCGAATAAAAAGACTACAATCTAGCCCGTCGTATTTGTATTACAACGTTCATCTTTGCTTAGGTACTCTGGAACCATGCAAAGTCCCGAGGTAGCAGATTTTGTGGTCAAGTTCTTTGTAGTCATGTGAATTCACCATTCACGATTAGATCTGATGGCGAAGCTCGATTCCGTTCTGTAACGCATGCAGGCTGCTGGCCTAGCGCTGAACCTTTTCAAGTGTTATTGGTTCCCGGCCATCGTAATTTTCTAGGTCACCTCATGGCGCAGGAGGGGATTCGTGTCGATCCAGTGAAAGTCGACAAGGTGCAGCAATGGTCTGTCTCCAGGTTCTTTGAAGGGTCGCGCCAGCTGTCGGGGATTAGCTTCATACTTTAATCGCTGCGTCACGAGCTCTGATGTTAAGACCGGTCTACGTTTTCCGTTTCACGAATAAAGATGTCCCTTTCTGTTGGACCCCGGAAGCCGATCGTGCTTTCACTGATCTGAAGAATGCTTTCAGCCACGGGTGTGACCACATCCTAGAAATTGGGGAAGGGACAAGTCTGAATTTGGGGGGAGGAAATTAGACCCAGGACCTTATTTTCGGTAGGAAATTGCGAAACGACATTCAGGTTCCACCGAAAATTGGGGGTTTGGAAAAAACATTTTGTCAAATTTTGAGGAAGCATGTCCTGCCAGCCCCCCCCCCCGTGGTTACACCCATACTCTTCGCATCTCCCCACTGCTGACGTTGCCACGTTTTGAAGTAGCCGCGGAAAGTTTGTTATAGAGACAGACGCTTCAGGCCCTAGTCTTGGCGCCGTTTTGCGTCAGAAGCAGAACTGTAAGGAGAGACTTATCTTTAACCCGTCCCCGACTGAGGGGGGTGGTTGGGGTTATTCCAAGATTGCGAGAGGATGAACAGAGGCAACGCCACAAAACTTGCACCTTTTCCTTGATCATTATTACATCTTTTGTCAAAGTTTTGACCTCAGGTCAAGCCAAGTGTCAGGCCTATGTGAGGTCAAGTGGCCTATGTTCAGAAAAGTTTAGCGCCCTGGAACTTTTTCAGAAAACATGATATCACAATGAAACTCTCAGGGATTAGAAATCTTGATGGATGCAGCAAATCTGCAATCTCATTTGTTTCGGAATTTTTTGGGTCATTGACCTATAGGCAACCCTATTTTCAGAACATATCGTCATTTCCTCGGAATCTAAAGGATTTTTTTATAATATTTTTAGTGTCGGGTCAAGGTCAACATAGGTCAGGTGGAATATTGGTCTTACCTTACATGCCAAAGACCTATAATTAGTCGCAACCGCAACCGCAACTGCATCCACGTGACAAAAGAAAAGATGGAAATGAAACCTTCTCATGATCATTTTGGATTACCTGCTTTCATGCAGTCAACGTCATTCTAAGTCATGTTAGATGAGACTGCATTACTTTTCCTGACAAAGGGCAAGAATTACCCGCTGGGATTGTTAAATGCGTGAAGTAAAACTGAAATGATATCTCTTGATAATGAAATCTGCTCTGTCTGCTCCTTACCGGGTCAAGGTCAAACCAGGTCAGGACAATCATTTCCCTTTTCTGATTAGAAACAATAATTACTCTCTGTTGCTCCAGAATGATCTTCCACAGACAATGTCGTATTTCATTTCGTTTTGACACCTACGCATGTCGTAGCTTGACATGACCTCGCGATGCATGTGGTGAAGCTTGCTAAAAGGCGCATATGGATTTGCTTGTCTAGCTTGAACGATGGGGAAGGTCAGCGGCAACCATTTCTACCACCCACAATGCAAATCAAGTTCAAGAATTATCATCTGACCTAGCATGAGCTCTGATGTTGACGTGACACAGCTGTATATCCTTTACGGGAATGTGTCCCATAGAAGTAAAAATAATCCATGCACAAATTTGCGAATATTATCAAAAAGCAAAGCATGTTTACACTACCGCCCGAAGAGGGGAAAACATGCATGCAAGGTTCACTTATGACATTATTCCTCCATGATCTGACCTAGAATGGAAATAGTTTTGATGTCGGAATATATAAAATCGATTGATGGACAGCTACTGAAAGTTTGGTTGGGCGGGCTCCAACGATTCAGAAGTTATTCACTAAAAAGAGAGGGTGCGCCCTATCTGACACCCCTAAGGCGGTGCCGGTTTAACACTTGCACTGGAAGGGGGTCTTTTTGTGCCCCCTCCCCCACTTTCCTTCCCTGTTTTTCTTGAAAATGTCGAGAACGGACCGGAACTGGTTACTGCTACTTTGTGACATTTATGACAATTAAATAGCTCGTCGATTGACGCAGAAAAACGAAAATCGGCCGAAAATTTTCAAGTGTCAAGCATTTAAAGCCAAGCAAACATAACGAAAATAGCAGTTGTGGCTGACAAATGAGAACTATGTAAAAGGACTAGCGCTCTGCCTAAGATTAACGCTTGAGCGCAATCAGGCGACGTTATTCGGGCATCACTGACGGATATACCAAGAAAAAGCCAGGGTCAATAGGGGTCAGGGGCCATCAAAGGTCAAGGTAAACCAACTTGTGACCTGATCCAGATTTGCTTTGCAACATGTCGATTTGTATGTAATGTGTTTTCAGAGACCCTAGTAAAAACGCGTGTACGCACACTGATACGCTTACGTATACAAGGGTCAGTGAAAGTCACGGTCATCAAAAGTCAAGGTCAAATATCTTGTGAACTGGTTCGGATTTGTTTTGCGAGATGCCGATTTGCATGAAATATGCATTCGAGGACCCTAATAAAAACATGTGAGCGCACATGGATACGCTTATATATACCATGGTCAATGCAGATCAAGGTCATCAAAGGTCAAGGGCAACTATTCTGTGACCTGGCCCAGATTTGCTTTGCAATATGTCGATCTGTGTGAAATATGCACTTTAAGACTCTACTAAAAACACGTTTTGCACACTGATACACATATGTATATACATATGTACATATACATACATACGTTAGTCTAAAAACTGGAAATGATCAAATGTACCGATGTTGGCTGCCTTCACTGAAAATACGCCAAAAGATGCGTGTAGCGCCCTCATTTACGCCGAAGCTATCCCGTTTTACTTGAAATCTGATCTGCGAAAGATGAAAAAATGACGGCATAGGTCAATGACCTGACATGACCTCGGCCCGAAATCCTCAGTTAAGACGTCAGATGAATGGAAGTTGACCTGTTTCACGTTTTAACGCTCAACCAAACATCCTTTTCCCGTTTCGTTCGAAAAGTTGTACGGAATGGCCAGTCCGTGCCGAGAAAGTGTCCAAACTTGACCTCTTTGACCCCATTTGTCTAACGACTGCCTGAAGACTCCCTCGGTTGGCCTGTATGTTTTATGGACACTAGAGGTCCTCGACACTTAAACGGGCCACGCTCGGCTCAGGAGAAAAGTAAGAGGAATAGGTGGGAAAATTCAGGGAAGCAGGTGCAGAATGCTACAATTCATCAGCATGAAAGGAATTTCAAGATGGTATACGGCCCTAACTGAGAATGCTACAATTCAGCAGCATAATAGGAAACCATCCAATTCAAGATGGCATACGGGTCCTAACCGAGAATGCTACAATTCAGCAGCATGAAAGGAAGAACCAGCAAATTCAAACTGGTATAGGTGAGACAGGAGCTCCGATTCAAGAGCACAAGGAACGCCCCAATTCAGGCGCACTGGGATAGGAATGAACTAATTTCCAGAGTGGCAATTCAGCCAGCAAGCAGACCTCCCATTCAAGAGGCCAAGGAGAGGGCAAAAGGAAACTCCCAAGCCTCGTGGATTATCATTTTTCTGCTATACCTCACTTCACATCACTGCACTGCCGCACACCATCACTGACAACGAAGTTCTGTATCGAGACGTCCGAGCAGTTTGAGCGCCAGACAGGAAGAGGCCGAGGGCGTGTTTATGCCAAGCTTGTATAAGGAGGTCACGATATATCTATGTAAGAAAAAGGCCACGAGATAGGCGAGACGAGCGAGACCGGCGAGACGCGCGAGACCGCCGGCGCAGGGCGGCCGGCCGGCCGGCCGGGGCGTCGCGGCCCCACGCGGAACAAAGGCGGCGTAAACACAGATCGCCGGCCGGGTCTGGCGAGACGTGCCGGACCGCCGGCGCAGGACCGGCCGGCCGGGGCTTCGCCGCCCCACGGACAGGGTGCTACACGACCGACGGCAACACCATTTGACCTTAACCCTATTCCCGGCAGGGGGGGGGGGCGGAATCCCCCCCTCGGGTTTTTTGCTTGCCAATTCCAGGCTTTTTGACGCAGCTTCACGAAACTTGGTGACTTTTCCTAGCTATTCCTTCTACGCGCCGTGACAAAATTTCGAAATTCTATTTTGCTCAGGGGCGGAGCCAGGCAACGTTTTTGGGAGGCACCTCAGGTCATTTTTGGCCATGTTGAGGGTAAAAGGAAAATGTCTGCCAAAAACAGAGTTTTTAAGATAGAACTTAAAACTTTATATGAATATATAGCTAAATAGTTGGGCAATGTGCATATGTAATTTTGTTTATTTGAGGTCACTTTACAAGGTCAGGTCAAGGTCAAAAGTCAAAATTTGTTTTTTCGCAATAATTTCGGCGCCGTTTTTTCAAATGCCAAATCCGGAATATATATGACGTAGAAAGATGCCCTCTACTTGTGTACCAAGTTTCAGCTTGATATCAGGTCGGGTCACGAAGCTATGACCTAAAATGTCAGTGCACGTGCCCTATATCGCAAAAGCCAAAAAATGAATTTTTTGGAATAGAGTGAATTTAATCGATTAAAAACGTTTACAGATAATATTGAATGCACACGACATCATTCCAAGTGACCCCAAGGTCACTGGAGGTCATTTAAGGTCAAAGGTCACAATTTGATCTGAGAAACGTGTGACCATGACAGTTCCCCCTTTTTTATGTCCCTGGCACCGCCTATGCTAACATTATACAAACATTGTAATGCGATTTGCACTTCTTTAGCATAACATGACTAGCAGAAGCTAAAAAAGTGTTTTGGCCTTTTTTGTTCATTCCGTTATTGGAAAACTAATCTCCCTATTTTTGAAACCCTGTGAACGCCCATGAATTTTCTCAAAATTTCAAATTTGCATACCCATGGTAAAAGCCCTATCCATAATCTCTCGATTGATGCCAGTTTCATCGAAATCGGTCCATAAACAACGGAGTTATAAGAAGTCAAAAAGTACCCCCCATTTTAACATTTTTGCCCCCCTGTATCCACAAATTTCAAAATTTTGAAAATTTCTTTTTATCAAAATGTAGTTCACGTCACGGCAAATCGATTGCCGTTTGTTGCGATGAAATCGGATAAGTAGTTCTCGAGATCTCAGGGGGGGGGGCCGAATCCGCCCCCCTGCCGGGAATCGGCCATACCGTCTAGCCCTCCGGGAATAGGGTTAAATATATTTACCTAGGATTATGAAAATTGCACACAATATAAATCGTTATGGCCCTATCCTGTCCACAAAATTTCATGTCTCTAGCTTCTCCCGTTTCCGAAATCGTAAGGGGGTCCTTTTGGACTCCCCTTCCAGTTCGCGTTAGCTCGAAACCTCCTTCCACTTCGCGGGTTAAAATACGACTGATTCCAAATAATTATACCGCACATATCATTTTGAGAAGAAAACCGCGAAGAGTATCAAATTGCTTCTATATTTGGGTTTATTTTCGTCTTCATTTCCACTTCCAAGTATTTCTGATGGTGATGCCATCCGGACGAGACTAAAATCCAGCGTACGTGAAATTTTTGCGGAAATGTTTCCGTTTCCATGTATTTTCCAAGTATTTCCCATGTCACCTGCGCGAGACTGAATGTGTCGTACCAGTTATCCATCAATTCTGCCCAGCCAAAATGCGGCATTTTTATGAAAGGGAGCTCCTTCTTATTTTGATTTGACTTACTTCTTCTGCAGCATGTATGCTCTTAACGAACTTTTATACCACTTAAAGCACAATCGTTTGCCAGAGCAGCATTGTCTCCATATCCTGTTTGACCAGCGTTCACATCCGCTTCTTTTTCTTTCAGGCATGTGGTCAGGAAAATCGAGATTTAAAGCCGGACGGAATTATTTTGGATTTCAGTTAACACGTGTCCCAGATGCGGGCAATCGAAAAATAAGTGCATAGCTGCTGGACAGTACCAAATTCAGAAACGGCAACTGTTATTTTCGGCTGTGCCATACATATCATGTATCTTTTGGGTGTGAAAATTTATGGAAAACCCAAGCTGCGACATAGCCTTGGCTTCGGCCATTTCGAAGATTTCAAGATTTAAATGTGATCTGAAGATGTGAAGCGTTTAATTACGAGAGGATGTAAAATGAGATAACTATCCATGCTGCTTATATTACCGCCGGATCTAATGCCCTTCGTCCAGAGTTTCCTACGTCATGTTCTAGCTGACTTTCAATCTAGCTGACTTTTGACTTTTGACGCAATAACGTTATCATACAACTCATGCTGGGTTTAATTCTGATGATACCAATATTTGACGGCAGATGCAGTCCCTTTATAACACAGCTCTGTCGGTACCACGGTAACAGCAACATCAGCAGCCCCCGTCAACAGGCAACATGTAGTCCGGTATAAAAGTGCGTGCCGGCACGCCGCTCAGCGGCCGAGCAGACATACTGAAGTTGCATTTCCCAGGCTCAACTGAGCAAACCACTTCGGAAAATCGTGGGCCACGGGATGGATTTCTAGAGGTAGTGAGGCCTGGTTGTGTTCCATGTTGTATTCCAATGTGTCCGCTCCTCCCTGTCAGGTCCTAAAATTCGAAGAAGTTGAGTGAGCCGCAACCACTAAAAGCAGGATCTATGGCCGTTATGAATTGGGAGCGCTTTTGATTTTAACTTGTCACCACCTCAGCTGACTGAAGGGACGTAGCCAAGCAAGGGGGCATGGGGGCCACGCCTTCCCCGAGCCAAGCGGTCTAGACTAGATATATAGTGATTTCGCAGGAATACGTAATGGTGATCACACATATGTCGCAAAAGCAAACATTATGTTTTCCTGTGCGTTAAACATGAGTCAAATTATATAAAACTGCTGCCTTCTCCTATAAAAACTTGACATTTATTCCTTCTCCGAGGAAAACCCTGGCTACGTGACTGGCTGGCTACATGATGACAGTTCTTTGCAACCGCCACGCATGTAGGCAATAATTAATTAAAAGTAGGCAACGCGATTAAAAGCAAGAAAGACGTAGCGGGCCTCGTTCGTTTGCATGAGCCACACAGGACGTCGCAACTATCGTAAGCGGTGACAGGTCTGCTGTTCGCGGCTCTGATCAGCGCGATAGCCACCGTCGCCGCTCGAAGCTACAGGTCTGGTGCTGGCGCTGACGCGGACTGGACGCTGGAAACAGCGGATACTACGGCAGCGGATTCGCCCGGGCGCTTGTGGTCAAAATGCGCACGGCTAAATGTTTGGGGGCCATTATCATATCGTCTATCATGAAGCTCTCGCCACAAACTGGCCGTCCTAGTACGTGCGCGCGTGACACAAGTTGCATCTGTGACGCCAATGCCGAGCGGTTGTTTTACACGGTGAATAATTATTTATGTACCAAGAACTGGAACCGCATTAAATAATGATCCTGGCCGCCTAGCATAATTGCGTCCACTTCTACCTCCCCCTCCCCGAAAAAAACAGTGACAGGGGAATCCATCTCGTGTGTCTTGGTACGTAAACCATCCAAAGCGCTTCATATGTTTATCTCGATGAAAATTACGTAAAATCCAGTTCACATGGAATATCCACGAGGAGGCTTGGATACGAGATTAAATAATATTATGTCCAACCACCACGCATTTGTACACTTTGGCGAAAGCTTAATGTCGCGTGGACGGTAAACAGTTTCAAAGTACAGCGCTCTGCTGACGGGTTCACCGGTAGTGCCATTCCACATGGAATCTGTTACGAATTCTGATTCGTTTTAACACGTCGCCAAACCTTCAGACAAATTTCCTGTCTCTGTACACTGCCCAGCTTACCACAATGAAACAGCTACTGCAAGCTCCTTTCTCCCGTACCTGATTAACCCGGTCTCTGGGCTCAGGCACATGTAGTACGCACCGCAAGGAAAAAATCGCAGTCGAATCCATGGCGGCTGCTGAACCCAACGGTGGCGAAACGAGAGTGACGCATGCCCCACGCGGCCCGACAGCGCGTGGGAACGGACGTTTCAGTGCCGTCGTGCCAAGGCTGGGAAAGTGGGCGACATCGCGGCGCGCGCGGGGGCCGGAGATTGCAGCAGGCCGCGGTGGGTCACAGCCTCTGAAAAAAGACAGGCTTGGGCCGGTAGCGTACGTGTGGTCGGAAACGTGTGCCGTTTTCCGCCTCGCGGTTTTTGGCCTGCGGACGTGAATCACAGAGCGATTTCGGCGGCCCCACGAGCTCCGTCTTGGCAGCGAAAGGTTCGTTGACTTCTAGACAACCACGCAGACGTTTCTGTGTCAGCGTTAAATGACGCATTCGGTCGGCATCTTTATCGAGTGACAAGTCAGAGGGTTTCAGGGACTGCAATCGGGAAAGTTACCTTTACCGAACTGCTTTGGAATCCCTCACATTCTCAGACAATGCGATAGTCAAAGCATGCGAAATGGCCGCAGTAGCCGAGGTGCTGTATAAAACCCAATCGAAAGGAAAAGCATGATACAGAACAGATCGAAATGAAACGCATGTGAAAGTGAACGAGATGAAGATGTCTCCTGCATTGTTCTCTGCTCGCCTTGTGAAGTTTTGTGCTATTCTGTTGTACTCTTCCAAGCCTGGCAGGCATTTCTGTAAGCGGCATCCCACGAAGTTTTCCACAAGCTCGGTGTCTGGCCTGAAAAGTCTCACGAAGTCGGGGTAACATCACCCTACTCTGCCTTTACCATATTTCGGGACTCGTGCATCTTGTCTACATTCGGCCGGAAATCTTCCGTCTCTTACTAGTAAAGGCACGCATGGCAAGAAACAGACGCCGTGAGAGACGTTTGCGACACGTGCGACAATACCTAGCCATTTTGCAGTCATGTAATACAGTGAACCATGGGCGGAGGAACGGGATGGGGACAGGGGGCCATGGCCCCTTCTCATTGAGAAATTGAACACGAGTCCCATGGGAAAAAAACGTCTTTGCCCTCGCCACCCCCGCCCCTTATTTTGAATGCCCTTATGTTCCTGTGCTATTGTGAAATGAAATATGGTTAGCATGCAGCAAAAATATGAATTGGGAATATCGTGATATCACTCCATAAGCACCTGACGCCATAAATCAAACGGACGGCGAGAGAAAGAAAGAGTGAGACGGAGAGACAGACAGACAGAGAGAGACAGAGACAGAGAGATAGAGACAGGGACAGAGACAGAGACAGAGACAAACAGAGAGAGAGAGAGGGACAGAGACAGAAAGAGAGAGAGAGAGAGACAGACAGACAGACAGACAGAGACAGAGAGATAGTGACAGGGACAGAGACAGAGACGGAGACAAACAGGCAGAGAGATAGAGAGGGGAAGGGGGGACTGTTAAATAAATACACCCTATTCTCGTATGGGGGCTCAGAAGCCCCCTCTGGTTTTAACAACTTCACGACGTTTTGTTACTTTCCTTTCTATTGTTTCTACGTATATTGACAAATCTTCATGATTTCATTTCACCCATGGGCGGAGGGAGGAAAAACTATTGGGAGGCATCTCAAGCCATTTTTGGCACTGTGGAAAGTAAAACAAAAATGGCTGCCAAAAATGCTTTTTTAAGATAGAAATTACAAACGTTTGATGAATGTGTAGGTAAATAACAGGGAAAACATAAAAAAATATTTTTGTTGACATGAGATCATGCCCCTAGGTTAGGTCAAGTTCAAAACGCAAAATTTGTTTTATAGAGATATTTTTGACACTATTTCTGAAAACGAAAATTTTTGGACACATGTGACTGAGCACAGTGTCCTCTACTTGTGTTGTAAGGTTGCTGTCGACATAAGGCCGGGCCACGGAGCTATGGCCTAAGCACACCCTATCTCACGACGGCCATAAACAGGACTTTCAGAAACATAGCCCTCTGAAATAATTGGAAACGCCCACAAGCACAATGAAATGAAGTCAGGGCTGTGTCAGGTCTATGTAATTCCGAGGTCATTTGAAGTCATTTAAAGTGGAAACTGGTAAGTTGACCTGCTGAGCTGGACATGACCATGACAGCTCCCCTTTTTTGGGATGCCCTGATGCCGCCTATGCCAACAGTATATAAGCAATGTAATGCTGTTTGTGCTTGTTAAATGTAATATGACTACTAAAGGTCGCAAATGGGCTTATTACTTGCAAGTTAATCAAGTTCTGAACGAAATATTTGTACATTTTGGAATCGCTGTGCATAGCTCTGAATTTTCTATACAAAAAAATCCGAACGTTGGGGCCAAAATAAAAGTCCGGCCGATTAGCCCCGTCTCCTGCATGCATTGTTTGCAAGATTTCAAAACTTCGTTTCAGAAAAATGCAATTTGCGATTTCGCGAACTGATTGCGGTTTACGGTGGACCACATCGGACGGCTAGTTCTCCGAGGTCTCAGGGGGCCAAAAAAGCCCGCTCCCCATACCGGACTGCGTCCTACAGTTATGGGCACGGGATAGGGCTAAAGGGAGTGAAGCATCTCCAGATACTGAGGTAATCGATTGCACTTTCAAACAGTTGAATGAGTCTATTGATTGCGGAGTTCCTGAGTGCTGGCGAAAATACATTACGAACCGCCTTTTTTCGGAAAATCTATTTTGCAGACTAGGGGCAGTCCACGCACACGAAACGAATCTAATTGGCCCTGTGTCATGTTATGGCAAATGGATAAAGAGATAAAGATAGATAAAAATGAACGGTAAAAACGAAACAGTAGCAGTGAAAGAACGGTAGAAATGAAGCTTAGAAGAATACGCGGTAAGCACACCGACAAAACCACGCTCATACATACGTACATTTCAAAGGACTCATCGACAGACTTGCGTTACCCATCATTTTACCAGCGTGTCTGTCCCGAGCCACGTTACCACGATGCCAGCATCTAGTGGTTTGAAATGTTGGTTGGCAACGTGCTGTACATGGTGGGGGCCCTGAAGCGAAACTGGCGCTGACCCGGCCGACCTGGCCTGGGGCTGAATCACTAAGCGTTAGCTGCAACGGCGGCGCTTTGAAGATGACGTCATAACAGCCAACCGCGCAGCAGAACCACAAAGAGCTGCTTGTGACTTGACCTTGTTCCGCAACCTTAGAAAACCTAATGGGAGAAGTAGCGCATTCGCATGAGAGTAGCAGCGTATCGGAGTAGTAGTTCATAGTGCCAGACAGAAGGGGGTGGGAGTCTTCGTTATCTGTAAACATTCGGCTTATTTTTCTCGTCGTTTGGCCTGGCTGACTTGGCTATTTTTAGTAGCCAAATGCGAAACAATGGAGGACATATAGTGGAAATTTTAATGAGGCCCTAGGAAACAGAAACAGGATACTATCACAGTGCCTTGGAAGTGTCGGTGATGTAGTGAGAAAAAGAAGGCCATCGTTATTGTTTCTTTGTTTCTATTCCTTTTGTTTGCTGACAATCACAGGCCAATTCATTTGTAAACATTTGTATATACATATCTCAATAATCATCTTTATCACCTTGAAATTAGGGATGTATAAAGTATAACCATCAGAACTGAAGGAAGAAGGGGCGAGTGTTTCGCAAAGTTTTCGGCAGGCACTCGGCTCCATCCTTGATCCTTACTTTTGTTCCTTCAGCAAATTACATCCCTAATCTGTCATCCCTGTTTTCACAGAAAATGTGCAGTCTCATACAGACACTGTCTTGTACGTAGTAAAATTTAGAAGCTGTCTGATAGATGAACGCAGATGGTAATGTCATATGTGATTGTTGTAAGAAAAATAAGAATATTCAGGGGAGACGCCGCTTTTTTATTTGCACGACGGGGATCAAACGACTGGAATATGACGTAAGGGATATTGGTTGCAGTGACTTGAATATACTAAATTGTTCGTAGGCTCAATGGTTCCGTCGCCTCTTCCTGCTGACAGCGCAACACCGCCATTCGCGTGCGCTTGTAATCTTGCCAAATGCCATGCATGATACAGCCAAATGCTATCGACATTAAGTCTCCGAACCGCCATAAAAATGCAAATGTATGCATGCATAAACGTATGCTTCAGCATTCCTGAGTCTGCACCGCAACATTTCTATTGGCAGGGAAATGCTCTCAAGCATTTTGTTCTCAGTAACACCAAAATTCTTGAAATGAGTCCCACAAAGAGCGTGCAACTTTTGCTCGCGGAAAGGAAGGCGCACCTCAGAGCCGCATGTGCTCTATCCCTTTTCTTCGTGGTGTTACTAAATATTGACTTACAACAACGACCATAACTAAAGAAGCAGAAATGCATCTGAAACTACCAAAAAATGGTTTGACATGCCTTCAAGAAACGTCCCCACAGTGTGCCAATGTCGCTCACTGCGAGCATAATTTTAAATGAAGTAGTTTTTAAAACCCTTCCGGGTCGTATAGATGTTATCTCCTCGCTGTTACCTTTATGTTTTGGTAAGAATATGGGTGTGGTAGCGATCTTCGTAAGGGGCATATATGACATACATCTGTTCAGCCGTGAGGTAGATAATTCTGCGTCCTTCGAGGGATTTGTAAAAAGGAGAACTCTGCTGGATTGTGACTGCTGGAACTTGGCGCTACATACTTAACTTTTAATCCAGTCAAGAATCAAGTATTATGAACACAACTATTGGAATTTACATACTACCTACCATATACCTGTGGCTACTATATGAGAATGGGCTGTCATCTTTAGCAGCAGTGGTCTGACTTTGTTGCATTTTTTTCATGTTAAGTTCGGAGGGCCTGCTAGACTCATTGCTGAGTCATTGCTCTCGAATGCTGCCGTCAGTGTGGTAGTGAAAGTGTTTTCACTTTCATGGAGGATACATGACGTCAGAAGTGTGCACTGTGATTGCCGGAAGACAATGCCAAGTACAAAACTGCCTTTTTCCTGTGCGCAGCGTGGGTATCTACGTTACAAACCTACAAGATAGCCTTCAGTGCCACGCCCGCTCCTTCAAGGAAACGACCGCGACAAATTGCAGCGGATTTCGTAAGCGTATTTCGCACGTTGCCGTGCTCGTGCGTTGTTCAAATGGCGCCGTTCCTTTTTGCGTTGCACACGAACGATATGTTCTCTTTCACATTACAGACGCGGTATGCTGTTTCGCAAACCACATTTGGAATGTGACACTTGTCACTTCGACGGCATAGTCGGATTACGCAAGTTCAAGCACCTCCGATTCACGCGGGTAACCTTTGGTACATGCTATGGGTAGTTGATATATGTACATGTCCAGTTCATACATGTCCAGACATCTCGCAACGAGTCTGTGCTAGAGGTTCGCTCCTCGAAGCTTTGCGCTCAAGATGTCAACGCTGAGACGAGACGTGTACATTGTTTTTTTTTCCAAGCCCCACACCAACCGTCGAGGTGTTCTAGAGCATCAAACGGCCTTTCCTAACTCCCTCTCGTGTTCAATGCCGGACGTGGGCCAAGTCAAGCGCATTCTGTGGCGAAGTAACACAGGGCTTGGCTTCTAAACCACAGGGGAGTTTTACTTGTTGAGGTTCCCAAACGACGTTACGCTTGTTCGTTACCTTTATCAGTCGGAGGTCCCGTAAGACATCCAGGCCCCGTCAAATTTCTGGAGTTGTTCGCGTTTCTGCGCCCTGGTAAGATGGGCCTTTGACGATTGACCTTGTAACGCACTGGGACGCCTCACATTTTTAGTCAGCGATGCACTAGATGACTCTCGCTATCGCGCTGCCCAGACATCGGGACGTCACATTCTGGGGCCTCTGCATGGCGAGGTCTTCGAAACGTACCAGACTGTTTTCGGACTTCACCTGCTTCGGGTCTTTTCAGGTGTCAAGGTCTTTGCGCCACCGTAGACATGATACAACTGCATTCGAGGCCCCTAAGGGCCAGGAGTTTCCATGGCGCTTCAGCGGCGACCTTAGGCTGATGGCTGACTCGGCACGGGTTGATAACGTCAAGGATCTCTGACGTCACGGGATCTGACGCCAACAGCAGCATTATCTGCCGCCCGCCATGGTTTGTATATATTATGCGCGCATGAAGATACAAGCAGGCTCTGCTGTGTAGACACAAAGCCATGGTGGAGTCAGGCAGACATGAGCCGGGATCCCGGTAGAATGCAGGTTATCCTCGTTTTGCGTCCGATTCTAAACCGAACAGGGTAAGTGCTGCGTCACCGGGGCGCCGCTTTGCTCCAGAGGGACACGAACCTTCCGAAATGACGCAATGACCAGCCCAGGTCAACGAGGGACTGCATACAACATGAGGATATTCTGCATTCCATCGGGATTCAGGCGCCTGTCTAGAGTCAGGCATCAAGCTGGCCATCCATGCGCATTTCTTTCGTTATTTTCTCATCTGGGCATTGGTGGCCAAACGATTTGCACGCATGAGACATTTGGTTAACCTCTTGACACGGACAACAAAGCTCTGGCTACGACGGTGATCCCCTATAACGGGTGCTTTGTGCCATATCATTCCGTTGGCCCTCGTGTTGATTTATATGTTGCTTAGTTTTTGTTGAGCACTCCTAGAGATTACCCAAACGGGAAGTAATTTAGATGGAGTGAGGAAACGAATATAGCGAGCTCCAGCGAGGAGAACGAGCTAGTATACTATACGTAATCATACATGTGGTGGTAGTTTGGATTTCTGAATGCTTGTTTGCCTGTTTGTTTGCTAGGATATTTTGTTTGCTATCGATATTTTTCATGAATTGATACGAGAAGCTGCAGAAATTTGGTAACAAATCTTAAATTAGTAAATTCTTTATAGCCCAATAAGATATGTTTGTCCTGAATATTTGCAAATTATATATGACAGAGAAGCACATCAGTAAAAAGTACTTGCACAAACATCTTTGTCGGTTTTGCTTTTGAATGCCTGGACGAAACTGATCAACAGAAGCATGGTGGTGGATATCAAAAATGCTAAGCAAAATGAACTCGCTCAAAGATGACATCGGCACAGTGTTGATGACCGCTATAGGCGCTCTGTGGAAACTGACTGTAATGCCAGGTGAGAACCAGCAAGAGAGCAGGTCCACGATGACTTGATGGAATCAGTTTTCAGTGATTGTAACACCTGGGATCTGAGTAACATGGTCCACGTAACAGATGAAGGCTGAAGTGCTGATTTCCGCCATACGCCTGCGACATAATCATGGGCGTCCAAAAAAACCTTGCGGACGTTTTATGAAGATAGATTGAGTTTGAAGTCGAGTTGCGTTTTTGCGATTTGCGACCCTGGCGTTGCGTTTCTGCCATGAATGCTCGCAGCAGACTATTGACGGGTCGCAATACCCAACCCGAATGTCCATCTTCTTACTGCCGAGACAGCCATGCATCGCTGCCTTGAAATGTGTGGACGCGAGTACGCGTTGCAGCTCTAGCTTCAGGAGCCACGCCTAGCTGCGCAGGTTCTGAAATGTGAAACCTGAATGTCTTGCTTGAAGCTTCGTGGTTGGTGTTTAAACAAGCATTAAACATGGATTCCAAGCGTTTCGATTGCCGACTTTATTGCTGCTCCCATTACTTACATTTCCAAAACGAGCCCTTTGCCTGCTCGTGTCGCACATTTATCGAATCATGCGGTCCACCAGTTGTCTATCAGAAAGCATGATTGACATCCACCTGCTGCACGCGTTCATGATCGCGACCTGTCTGTCCTGCCTTGGTTAGAAGTCTTTCCCCACAGCCATGATCTGGCACTGCGCCATACAGGCCCTCCACGCGTCCATCCCGTCGAACCTGGGAATGTTCTCGCTGTGTCTGGGTGGCCCTTAGGCCATCGTCCACGGCGAACGTGACGGCTACAGCTTGCGCCTGGCCTGAATGAACGGACGCACACTGTCGGACAGCTGACGAGCCTCGTCATGGTGTTACCGGGCAGTTTTAGACCGTCCATGGCCATCCGGTGCATTTCTGATGTGCCCTCTTCCGTTTCCTGTTTGAAACAAGTGAATTCTTAACCCAGGCGACTGATGACATTGTCGACTCGGCTCAGCTTAATTTTCATTTTCGTTCAGACGGCATCCAGCATTTCTGTGATTAGGTCTATCGTTGCCGCTTACTAATCGAGGTTGTCGACCTGCTGATCCAGATTCTGCTGTAACACAATGGCTCGCTGGCTCGGGGGGTATGGTTGCAGTCATGTACAAAGTCACGACTGACGGGGGAGTAACGGGCAAGCAGTTAGCTTTTTCACAGGCAGACCTACTGGAAAAATGAAAATTGGGGACTCAGACAAAAACTAATGTTTTTAAAAAGAAATAATTTGCTGTAATCAAGCAAATTTAGTGGCATTCGCCCTGTGCCTGATGATAATAAATTCCCATCTACTCTAGTAATACACTTACAATAACAGAACACTTAATATAAGTCTGTTTTCTCAAAGACAACAGAGCTGCCATTTTTCAGTGCAGAGTCCTGCACGGTTAAGCCTTTGCCTGCTGGCCCATGGGCTTTGGTGGACTGAAATGTGTTGCACGGTCCAGAACGTTTTTCTGCGGAAATAAAAAATGGCGGCAAGACCTACAGAACACATAGCACAAATGTATACCATTCGCATCATCTGGCCACAGGGTATGACGTTCAGGACACTGCTTTGCCCTATTCCATAACGCTAATACGCATTCCGGTATGAGGGGAAGCGCACTCGCCCCCTCCCCCCCAGACCTCGAGAACTACCGGTCCGACTTGTTCGCAAGAAACGGCAATCTATTTGCCATGGTTCTTGTGGATACGGGGGGGGGCAAGCAAGCAAAAGGGGAATATTTTTCACTTGTTAAAACTCCGATGTTTATCAATCGATCTTGATGAAATTGGCATGAATCGAGAGGCAATCAATCGGACGTTCCCTTTAGCCCATATGCTAAGATTTTTTAGAAAATTCATATACGTTCACGGGGCTTGAAAAATGGAAGGAATATTCTTTGAAAACTGAATTAACGGAAAACTTGCACATGTTTTTTAGGCTTTTGGTAGCCATTCTATGCTTCAAGAGAGCAAATTGCATTGCACTGTTTTTATAACATTAGCATAAGCGGCGCCACGGGCATGAAAAAGGGAAACTGTCATGGACGCATGTTCATCGCGTCAAATAATGGTCTGTGACCTGAAATGATTTTAGGTCACATCAAAGCCACATAAAATGACTTCGGGTTTGCTTCATTGTGTTTGAAAATGTTTCCAGTCACTTGAATCTACGATATTTCTAAAACTTCTGTTTATAGCTGTCGTTATATATAGGGTAGACGCGCGGGCATTGTAAGCTGTAGTTCCTTGACCCGACTTGATAGCAGCCTGAAACTTGTAACGTGTGTAGAGAATACTGTGTTAACATTTATGTATTCAGATTTTTTTGTTTAAAAAAAAACGCCAAAATCTTTACATACAACCAAATTTTGAACTTTACCTTGACCTGACTTTGTGAAGTGACCTCAGGTCAAAACTATGTCTTCTGTTTGTCCACTTACTTACCTATGCACTCATTTTAGTTTTTAAGATCCTGTCTGTAAAAAAATATTTCCGGTAACCATTTTTCTGTTACCTTTAACGGTGCCAAAACCAGCCCAGGGTGCCTTCCATAAACGTGGTCTGGATCCGCCCCTAGGCGACATAAATTATGCAGATTGAACGTTATACTTACAAAGGGTAGACAGGAAAAGCGATCCGTTTTGTGAAGCTATTTGAAAAATCCTACAAATGGCGAGCGAAAAACTAGAGGCTTCATTATCAAATCAAGGGGCTTCTGGAGCCCCATACTGAAGTGGGATTAAAAGGAAATACATCAGTCCCTATTTATTGCCTAACAGAGTTCGTGAAGCAGGAATGAATAATTCTCATAAAACATACCAACACGTGATCAGATTCACAACACAATTCAGCATATCACTTCTTTAGTAGCAATGCTCGAATGACGTTAAGTGACCTGTCAAGTTTCGGTAAATTTCTTCAGTAGTCCTGAATGTCCGCCGCATCCGGTTTCTTTGCGCAATGGGCGTGACTCTAGAGCTTATCTCTGAGGAACATAGCACGGACGTCCAACTACAGTGCAAAGGAAAAGCGTCCTCCATCGTGCATATAAAGACAGGGGCTGCACAGTCATCTCAGCAGTCACAGACCGCAGCCGCCAGCGACTTATCCACAATGAAGGTATGTAACGATTTCACACCGGCATTGACTAGGAGAACTCGGGAGCCGAGATTCAGCTCAATGACGCTGTTTCTGGCAAGCTTTATGCATTCCGGATGTTTGCTTCGACGATTTTTGTATAACAGAATACAAAACCAATTCACTGACCTACCATAAACAAAGGACGAAAACCAACAAAAGAACAACGAGACAAATGCTGACAAAGACAGGGAATACTGCTTCCAAAGATCGGTTCGTGTCCACCTAGCGTCAAGCGTTTTTTTTAACATGTAATATGTAAAGCACAGTGATTAAGTTCAATGGCGATTTTATTGTAGAAGCAATTACCAACAATTATGCCAATGTTATGGCCGTCAGCCATATATATATATATATATAGCCATATATATATATATATATCTGGCCACGACAACATGGCCCTGCCAGACATGAAAAAACATTAAGCTTTGTTAGTGAACATTTCTGTTCTTTACGGCCCGCGTTTTTGCAGCTGGTTACGGGTAGTGACCAATCACTGCCAATGCTTTGCCTGGTAATTAAGGGAAACATCGTCTCCGTTTTCCAGTTGGTCATCCTTCTGTGCCTGGTGGCTGTCGCCACGGCTGGTTTCCGTAGAGGCTACGGCGGTCGTGGCATCTACGGAGGCGGTCTCTATGGAGGCGGTGGAATCTACGGCAGCGGGCTCTATGGCGGCCGTGGCATCTACGGAGGTGGCCTCTACGGTGGCCGTGGCATCTACGGCGGCCGTGGAATCTACGGAGGCGGTCTTTATGGCGGTCGCGGCATCTACGGCGGTGGTGGAAGCTATGGAGGACGCTACGGCCGCCTCGGCTACGGTAGCAACTTTGGTAGATTCAGCGGTGGATTTGGCAGTTCCTACGGGGGTAGCTATGGCCATTCCTATGGCAAGAACTATGGCTACGGTAATAGCTATGGCAAATAGAAAAATAGCTGTCCACCCATATGAAAGCCTCGAGAAATATCTGTAAGTCAGTGAACCATGTTATGTTCATCCCTCCATCTTGACATATAGATATGTGTTGTACATAAGGTAATGCCAAGCATGATAATACAAATATGACAGTGAAGTTTGTTGTGATGGCTCAACTGATAGGAATGTCGAACTGACAGAAAGGATAGAATTGCATAGCTGAAAGGATCAAATGGGCATCAAAATTCGGAAACTCATTAAGAAAAGAGAGAAACACAACCGATGACTGTAAAACACCGATGACGGCTGTAATTCTAAGACTTTTGTTAGACATTGAAGTGCTTTGCAATTCTTCATGCGACAAATACGACAAAAGCGTTAAAAGTATAATGGGATGCCAAACCCTTAATCAGCAGCTAAATAAAAATACCAGTAGTTATTAATATGCTGAATTGCCGTATTATATGGAAGAGTACCAGCTGATTTTGTTGCTGCTACGCCACTACTAACAAAACTCACTTCCTGACGAAGTAGTTTACGAATGGAAGTTCGATGAAGGGCATGTAATGACTTATTATGAACACTTGGCCATTTATCTTCAAACTTGACATACCTTGCGTTTGTCTGTTACATCATGTGCGCCTTTCAGGTGAAACAAACACGAGATTTCACAGCGTTTCGGGCATTTCGTTGTCATTACGGGTGTGCATACCACAGTTTCCATACACGCAGAAATCGCTCCAAGGTATACTGTTGAGTACGTCACGCGTTCATCTGGTCGAGACGAAACTGGGTCGGGCAAACGAGATTCCGAGAAGACCATGCCAGCCGACTGCCTCTGAAGCGCGTCACATGAAGATTACGCCGTACAGAGCTGGGTGAAAGAAAACCATGAGCAGATCAACAAGGCAGAGACGAATTTTCCCAGCTCACTAAAGGTCCACCTCGTCCTGGGACATGCTCACCGTCATCACCCTTCACTGATCACTTGCTTCGGTAACGTCGGTCCCTCTAATTATCGCCGAGGTACGTCACCTTTCTTTCCATGTCGTCTTCAGCACTGTACGCCCTCACAAACTGGTGAGACAATCAGAGTAATCCTGGCAGCTGCTGTCGCCAGACATCTCAGGTCACACGGACAGCGTCCGCTCCTGACTCGGTACATCATCTTGCCGGCGAGGATTGACTCTACTCGTCAATGCCAAGGTATCGTACTAAACGATACTTTGACATAAAATGTTTTAGAAATTATTGTATGGGTAAGGTGGAATCTCAGTCAGCTGTGATTTCTGTGTTGAAGAATAGGAAAATTGCTGGAAATGATAGTGTTGTCACTGATTTTAATTGATGTTTGGTTAATCGACGTGATCAGTCATTGAAAGGACTCACTCTCACCTGGTTACAGTAGTCCTAAACGGGCCATAGGTACTTTTGGCATTCGCCAGGAAAAGAGATTATCGCCCTCCCCACCCTCTGCTGCCTACGGAACGAACGGTGATAGAGGAAGTAGGAAAACTGAACAGTGCTGACTAGCTGTCGCCATGCTACTCAGCATGAAGGCCAGCCGAGTTCCATTTATCTGAACATTGCGAAAACAACTTCTTAACATTGTCGACATGATTGTTTGTCTTGGTATTCTGCGCTCCATGCCTTCAGAAATGTTTTGGACTGAATATTTCTTCCTCACGGTGCGGCCAAGCCTTTTCACAGCACAAGCTTGAGCCCACACCACCGATCGCCTCGACCTTCTGAATCTCGATCTTCTGAACCTCGACCTTCTGATGCATCACTACTCAGCTTTCGTTTGAATACTCTGCACGACGGCAGAATAGCTCACTGCCAAAGATACTGTGTCGCTCCTGGTCCGAACTGTCTGGGTGCCGTCAAGGGCCGCCCTAGAGGCCCCTGGGCTGTGCTGCTTGTTTGACGCTGAAGGCGGCGATCAGTCAAGACTCGGCTTGAAGCCGTGCGTGGATATACATGTCTGCTTTCCGCACTTCATTGTTTTGCATGTGATGGCGATTCTGGCTGTACTTTTGTAAGTACCGCATTGGGCTTGGAAATCTATATAACTGAGTAACTTGAAATAACGGGCAAAAAAGGGAAACAACGAACGTTTTCAAGTTTCGCCAATAGTGTAGGTATGAGGCGTACCTGGGGAGAATCTTGCAGCGCCTTGGATTATCTCGAATGAGGTATGCAGCATTAGTTTCAGGATAGTGTCAGGCGCTCAGAATGCCATCAAAATTTGAATAAGAGAAAGTCTTAGAGATATTACAAACCATTACATTACTTTCCGGATTGTCTGAGATGACCTGCACCGGCTCCTGCAGTGTCATCTTTAAGCTGAGACAACCATGTGCTCTCAAAGACTCTGCAGAGAACATCGAATAGAAATCTCTTATCATTTAACCATGTCATTTGTCTCTGAGACAACATGATACTGTATATATATGTTTTTTTTTTTTGTCAGCAGGATGGGTGATCTTTTAATCGAATGGTTGGTCTAAGATGTTTTTCATTATACAGACCAATTCAGCAATAAGGAATACGCTGTCAGAGAATCAAAACTCGATTTTGCCACAAAGTCCCATCTAAATCAGGCATTCACGAATTCAAGTTGAAAAATTAAAACCATTTATAACAGTCTCTAATGCTCCCTTTTCTTGTAAATGATCAGCGATGCATGAATAAAGTAAGTCCAGAATTTTGTACAAAGTAAACAATGCAACATGCTACTGGGCGTAAACTTAAGCATTGCTGTGGCCGACTATCCATAAATATAAATATCCACAAATAATAGTCCAGACTCACATAATCCAGATAAGGCATTTGGGACGTTTTGGACCCGTGATCGTTATTGACTATGATCTTCTTTAGACTATAAGACGTCTCACGGGTCTATTTAAGGTCTGTAGTGGAAAATATCTCACGCCTCCACCTTAACCCACTATTGACTGGGAGGGGGATGTTTGACGACCACCCCTAGCTAATTTTTTAGACATCTCCCAAACGAATAAACCCAAAGTCCTGAAAGTTTCGGCACATTTTTTCATCAGTGCTGCACATAATGATAAAAATTTGGAAACGACATCATTTTAGGTCACGACCTAATGACGTCATAAAGACGGCCATGTTTTGCGACTTGATTTTCACGGCCTTACTGTCGGTGTTTTACAACGTATGGTGACTGTGGCTTACACTGCATATCACCATGGCCTTAAAGTTCAGTATGGAGCTCCTCTCACCTCATCCTACGTCATCCTAAATCAAATGTGTATTTTTCGTCCCCCGGGTCCAGACCGAGTACATTTTGGAAAAGGAAGTGAATAAACCGATTTTTGGGTACGGCCAGATTATCAATTTTCCTTGCCACTGGACGCACAACTTGCGTGCGAAGCAATTCCTTGCAACATTGCAATACTTTTTCGTTGTTTGACCTCGGTTGGTTATACGTACGTTTCTGTTTGGTGAGTACACTGATGGCGTCTGACGCTGTGGATGACCGGCGTGGAGATATCGGCTTTTGAAATGCTGTGCAACACTCCCTGTAGATGTGAAACACGGGGAAACTGACTTGTGTAATGTCATCAAGAAATTTCTTGATGACACATATGGAGGCCACTAGCATGCTCATAAGACTCCGAATTTAAAACTTCAGACTGCCGCAGTGTTGCATGTGCACGATAATTTGGACAGTCTCAGGGCATTTTTTGTGCCTAAAGCTCTTTGAAAGTGTCTTTTTTTAGTCTCCGCGTCAAATGGGCCAAAAAATGTATTGCATGATATTTTTTGGCGGAGGCCAAATTTGACCCGGCCTGTGGCCTTGACATTGTATGGCCTTGGGGCACGTGGCCCTTAGAACATGAGATTGATCTGCCCGGAACATATTAACACGCAAAATTCTACCACTTTTCTACTACTTTTCGTTGTAATCAGGCGACTCTGGGACAAATGGCCACTTTTTCGTGTTTGACCTGGCCTGTGACGTCATCAGTAACCCAAAAGTAAGGAATGTATATGTCAAAGGACCGCAAGTTTCGGCATTATCGATTGCCGTTTGAATCAGCTGAATCGGGCCATCGGTTCTCGAGACAGACAGGCGGGGGCGTTAATCGCTCCCCCCGTCAATGGATGGTGGCGAAATACCCCAGCCAATGTCGAGTTAACAGGAGCAAAAAAGAAAAAATGATGCGTGTGTAATCCTTTAGCCTGTAACATTGTTTCTAGGGACCTGGATAAATTACGTATGTATAAAGAATCATCCAGTTTGGCCTGCCTTGGACCGAGCCCCATGTGCCGGAGGTTCTTGAAACAATGAACAAGCTCCGTCTGCATTGTTCACTGTTGTTTCAGCAACACTTGGCACACGTCAAATTTTTGGTTGTGAAATAGCGAAACGTATCTGGCCACTTCGGTACACTGTAAACACCAACACCACCATGTATCGGGTGTCGGGACAAACTATCGGACCGGTCATAAACAGCCGGCGGCATGTCCCGGCCCCATATTCACGGCCCACGCAGTGGGACATGAATGGGATGGGGACAGTGGCCCCCATCCCACAGCCCAGGGAAGCGCACCTCAGCCAAGCGAGTCGCTCGCAGCCCGGTCGGTACAGTGCCTGTACACTAAACTTCCTGCCTAAAATGATAGCGACGACAACAAAGAAAACGACTTCTCTGGTAATATGGCGCTCAATCTCCAAAGAAACTTAGTCTGTTCCCTCCGTCAGAGAACATTCGTCACGCTCGCGCTCTACCGACTCGACGCGACCGTTGCGGTCACCGGCTGTTGGGGCGGCGACGTCCGCACATCGGCCTTCCCCAGCGCAGGCTCGTCCGACGGGCGCCCGCGAAAGCCTCGGACGACGACTCGGCCCCAGCCGTCTCCGGCAGGGTCGCCCGCATCGGAGCCTCCGATGGTGACGCCAACTTCCCAGGAGCCGCCTCAGCCACCTGAAGCGGGAGCCGACCGCTGACCGAGCTCGACACGTGCGACAGAGGCAAGCATAGATCGGACATCTGAGCCCCGACGGTGGCGCCACCTCAGCACGAACCGTCTACGGTGCCAGAGACCGGCGCTGCCCACGGGCATCGCGACCGGCAGCCACGTCAAGGGCGGCGATGACCTCAGGAGACTATGTAAACTGACCATCCCTTAGCCTGCACCGTATCTGGTCGATGTTTCGTCGCCAAACCTTACCATCCGCCATTTTGACTGCATACAACACTGGTCCATCAATACTGACGGTCGTTCCAGCAGGCCAAGGCGGACCAGCGCCATAGTTTCTTGCAAATACAGTATCTGCGACGTCCAATTTGCCATCTCCTTTTGTCTTGGGATTGTGGTTGTCCTTATGTGCCACCTGCTGCCATATCACCTCCTTCCTTTTGTCCGGATGCAGCAGGTCCAAACTGCTTCGAATGAGACGGCCGGCCATGAGCTCTGGGGGTGTGACGAAGGCAATGCTGTGAGGTGTGATGTGCTGATGGAACATCCAACGAGACAGGGTGGCCTTACAGTTGTTGTCAGTCCGCGGCAAAGCAAGCTCCATTTTGTGTACCGCGCGCCCTGCGAGGCCTTTCCCCTGACTGTGACGAGGTTCAGTTATTTGAGAAACTGTGGATGTAAACGAGGTAGCGTTGTCAATTATCATCATGTCTGGGAGTCCCCATCCGGAGAATATTTTCCGTAGTTTGATAATCGGTGCAACCCTAAGCCCCAATAATCAATTAATCGTCGTCTTGCAGCAGACGCTAGCACTAATCGCGGTCTCAGGCCACTTGAAGCACGCATCTACCACAACTAACACATACCTTCATGTTGTGGGCTCCGCGAAATCCAGATGTACCCGCCACCAGGCACAGTCAGGCCAGGGCCACATACAGAGGGCAGCACGGTCCGGTGCGCGTCTACTCTCCTGGCACGCCCAGCAAGCGTTCACAATGCGTTCAATGACCTGGTTCATGCGAGGCCACCATACGCAGCCTCTGGCGAGAGCTTTCACCCGACGAATACCAGGATGAGCTGCAGGAAGCTCCGTCAAGACAGCCTCACGGGACCTGCTGGGGATTACAACTCTGTGACTCCACATCAGTACGTCAGAAGCACACGGACAGTTCCAGTAGTATGGTAGCAAACACAGACAGTTCTTGGATCAGAGTTGCTTAGCCAGCCATCCTTTTGATCGAAGTGCCTTAGCCGAAAAAAAAACGCTGTGTCACGTGACGTCAGCAGCCAAATCTTGTGTCAAATAGTCCGTCATCCAGCAACACCAATTACGAGATCTTCATCCCGCGATGATGTGGAGTCTGGCAAGGGATGTCGGCTCAGAGTGTCAGCGTTGCCCAATCCCCTCCTTGCCGCGATACCCGATGTCTTACTTGTATGCAGACAGCTTCCGCGCTCACTTGCGAATGCTGGCTGAGATCATCCCAGAAAGTTTGGCGTGCTTGCCAAATAACGTTACTAGCGTTACTATACACACACACACACACACAAATATACATATATATATGTATATATATATATATATATATATATATGAGTGTGTGTGTGTGTTTAGAACCATTTTCCATAACTAATTGATCATCTTAATAACATCTGTTGCAGTAACTGCCGTATTTGTAGCCGTATCCTCTGCCATAGTAGCCACCGTCGTAGAGGCCGCCGCCGTAGAGGCCGCCGCCGTACAGTCTATCTCCGCAGAGGCCGCTGCCGTAGCGTCCGCCGCCGTAGAAGCCAGCAGAGGCGGCAGCCACCAGGCATAGAAGGATGACCAACTACAAATCAGACACAACGTCCTTAAAAAAGAAATATATCCTTTCTAATTAATATTCAAACAATATACAGATTAAGACTCACCGCTTGCTTCCTTACGCAAGGTTAATGCACCCCTCTGCACTCCGTAGTATGCAAATGCAATGACAGCAACGTTGTGTCACTCAGATTTCCAGATCTAATCGAAAGTGCAGAAAAATAAAAGCACTACGTATCCGTTATACACTCCTGCGCGAGGCGGGCTTCATCTGCAATGCACAACCAATACTGCAAGGCAATCCTCTTACAATTTTCCCCCAACCGACACCAAAAGATAATTGGATTCGGATCTTACACGGAGACGTTATGCCCTACCCTATTTGACTTTGGAAATTACGAATTAAACGAGTGTGCTAACGTAACGCATGTATTCGTCCTCCATCATCTGTACAAGGGAGATGATAGCACATCGCACAATTCCATTTTATCGCAAAACGTCATGAGCCGTTCCCAGATCTCGAAAGTCCACTCAAAACCTCCCATCTTTCCCTTTCCACCATTGTCCCAACTAGATCTCACAAAAAAACTGCCATATCTGGGGTCGGGGAGGGGAAGCAAGCGCTAATTTTCGACTCATTATTCATTATGCAATGTCTTACAGAGTTAATGTTAAAACTCTTGAACTGTTGGGAGACAAGATCACCAAAACCAGTATTGCTGACAGCTTTTAAATGCATATCCAAGCCTAATAACACCTTACCTGACCATGTTAATCTGCCTCACACCTGGTACTACACCTACTCCTGTCCCTTCGCTTGAGCTTTTCGAGAACTAGGCTTTCGTTTTGGAAAATGACGAAGGTTTAACCGCCGAGACTGGGGTTGGGATTATCGATAAATTTTATCGATATTTGTTTGGATTTTCTTCATCGTTTATTGACGAAAAACCCACACAAGTTATCGATAAAAAACACTTTTTTAACAAAAGCACCTTTTACGAAGCCAATGGCTGGCCCTAATCCTTTAGGCAGATTACACTTAAATTATAAATATAAGAGCCTTATTATTACCCAGATGCGCACCCAAGGGGAGGCGACTCCCATCCCGGGTCCCCATACCCTCTTAAGGATTTGTAATACGTCACAAAAACCGGAGACAAACGCCCATTTTATTTTACAGGAAACGTAAACAACTTTTGTGTCAAAACTTTATTCTAAAACACTCCGCATGGTAAAGCGAACTAAAATCGGAAGTCCTGGAATAGAACTGGTCGGATCCGGGCCCCCACAAAACTCCTGGGAAAGCCCTTGTTACCACCTCACCTCGCCACCAAACCATCACAGCTTTTCGCTGCCTGCCTGCCGACGGATGGGCATTTTCATAGCAATTTCATAGCGATATGAAGGTGATTTTTAAGGAAACGCGTCATTAGGCTGCGCAGAATACCTCGTGGCAAGGTCAATACGGGATAAAACCATGACCTCTGCTAGCAAGAAAGGGGCAGCGACCAACAGTGTGGGATTATTTTGGGTGTGGAGAGGACGAGGCTACTTGCAAACATTGCAAGATAATCCTCAAAAGCAAAAACACTTCAACAGGATTCCTTTATCATCTGTAGAGAAAACAAGGTTCAGATCAGTGAGACAAACACAGACGGGCAAAGTTTCAGCACAGTGAAGACAAGGACATTCGTGAGAAAAAAACGCTGAAAGGTAACAAAAGAAACAGACCAGCAAAAACACTCTGCGTCTCAAAATCTCATTTCAAATAAACGATGGAATTTCAAATCCTTCTTCCCTCAAAAAAGAATAAGAATGCGTCTCACATGTCTCCTGAATCCGGCTGAAAGGATGCAATTACACTTAAACTATAAATATAACAATCTTATTGCTACCCAGATGCCCGCCCACGGGGAGGTTTCCCCACCTTTAAGGATGGCAAAACGGGACAAAAATCGGACACGTGCGCCTACTCTATTTTACATGAAATATAAGCAGCCTTTACGTAAAAAGTTTATTTTAGAATACTACGCACGGTAAAAGGAGTTAAAGTCGGAACACTGAATAAGACTGGTCAGATCCAGGCCCCCATGAGAAAATCCTCGGAACACCCTGTTACTACCTCACCTGGCCATCAGACCGACCCAACTTTAACAACTTTAGCAATATACCCCAATTTATCGATAAGTTTATCGATAGCCGAGAAAGAGGGCCACATTTTATCGTTTATCGATAAAAATCGAAACCTTTTCGATTCCCCAACCCTAGCCGAGGCGAGTTTACCATAGTTCTGAGCAGGATTAGTTGCACCGTCGCTATTTGTGGCCCCACTGTCACGGATAATGGTAATAAATGGTTAGGTAGATGCCTACTCGTAGATTACCCCGAGACCTGCCCCGTGACTTTGCTAGTACCTGTATGTTCCATCTTCAGCAAACGATATAAAAATAAAAATACAGCTTTGCATATTCCACATCATTTTAATTTCTTAATATTCGATAACGTACAAAACACGAACACTTTTTTAATGAATACATCGCCTTTTATCCATCTTAATCGTGTAGCTGTCGCACAAGCGCTAGTATGCAGGTGGCCATGAATGTCCTACCTCGGACTGCGTCACTTTTGAATATCACTGTAGTTGCCTTATACTGCCAGATTCAACAGCAGGAATGAAAAATGCGAAATAAAGTGCGTTTTTACTGCAATATCCTGCAACTGCAGCATAGACTTTTTGGGTGTAAATAATAAAGACTACATTCGGCAATTATAGGGCAGTATAATCCCCATCAGACGATTAAAGGGAATGCATCCCTCCATCCCCTTCCCCCTGTCGCGGAACCCATGCTTCGAGAAGATACCCATTTCGAGCCCCTCTAATCTTGGGTTGTCCATACGGCTAGCTGGAACCATGACCACTTTGATAACACGAAGAGGCCAAAGTTTTTTTTCACGCAGCGGTTCCCAGGTCGTGCGTGCGCCAGTAAGCTTAAATCACTGCAAATTTAGCCAGACTGCCGCCAGTAAGCGATTCTTTTTAAGTCATCGGTATTTGGTCGCGCACGACTTCACGAAAAGATGTACTGTCGCCGAACCATACTAAAATACGATCATATTTTGTGTGGACATGGAGCAAAACAGAACGGGCTACAGTTGGTGTAATTTTCACTGCAAAAAGTCGACGGTCTCTATGTGATATTGACGCGGAAACGACAAGAGGTTGGAGAATAAGTGCATGGCCTCCTTCTAGGCGGTGTGGCGCTCAAACCGTCGGCCGGAGGCAATTGGCTGTGGGTAAAAACGAAAGACGGTACACGGAGCTACGCCGTGGGTCGCTTTCTTCAGGTCGCCGCGATCTCTAGATCGCCAGCGCCACACTCAGTCCTGACTAGCGCTCAGGAACCACTTCATAATATTGTTGCTGCTTATGCGTGGCACTTGCCGGGAGCACTGAAACGTGGTGTACACCGTGCGATTGCCTGTTCAATTTTCGTTCTTAGTTAACGCGTTTCGAGCTGATCCGACCCGTGGTTACCGAGAAAAGTTGTCGGAACCGAGACGATGTTTGACGCTGTTCGTGATTTTCGTTTATCGTATTATCCCTATGGGCTAAAAATCCCCTTAAAGCACGCATCATGCTCCAACGAAGGGCTGCAGTGTTGTTAGTCCTTACTCTGGTAGAGCGCGAGACCTTTCGAACGGTGCGCGGCACGTGCCGATCCGTCAACCTGTTTCGGCTCCGGACCAGAGCGCATTTTCCCCCAAAAGAAAGAAAGACAAACAACAACAATGTATTGAGATTGTACATAGAAAACAGCATAGACAGAAATGTGGCAACCGTGTCGACGACTTAAAATAATGACCTCTTGCACAATAAACACACTGATATGTTCGTTGTCAATATGTTACGTGGTCTAATGCAGCTTTTCTAACTCATAGCTTATTGACCGCGTAGTTAAACAAAGGTGGATTTCATGCGGCACCTTCTTATCCGGCAACATTGCTGCTGGCTTAAAGAGGAAGGTGCTTTGGGAGCCAAATGCCGCCGATATAAGTCTGAGTGCAATCAAAACCGCGGCAGAGTTCAGTGACTGAAATTCAGTTGCCAGTCCTACATCGTACACCGTAATCGGAGACTGCCAACGGTTGCTTAGTAAAACGGATAATGATTTTTTGGAGGGAAGGAGGTAACAAACATCGGGCATGCAAGAGAGCTTAGAAAATCTCAACCACGAGCGCGAGTTCTCCGAATAACGTTTTGCAGCGAAGATGGGATGTTAGTTGTTGCTGTCGTTAGTATAGATGCTCGCTAAAACGACATTTTGAAGTGTCTTACAATGCCACGGCCTGTCTTTTTATGCTCGTCGCCTGTCATAAGCCGTTTATGCCTCCAATGAACGGCTTTTTTACTGAGTGTTCAAAACATAATACAGCTGTGAGACGAGAAGATTATTGCGAACAACCTCGCCAAAGCCTTCACCACTGAAATCAAGACTTTATAATGGAACAGGACGCGGTTAGGATAACTGAGCAGAAGAGAATCGGGACCCATAATGCTACGGCAGCTGTGGCAGATGTACACAACGATCAATGGGAGAAGAACGCAAAGCCCGGTTTAATCCATCCGAGATACCTATAAAAAGACTACCGCTGCATGAACCTGGGGTCTAGCTAAGAAATATCAAAATAGTGAAATGACGACACATGACGTTTGCCTATTTCAGCTGTAATTTGTAATTAATAAGCCTCGTGTTCTGAAGCCCAACGTCTCTTTCAAAGTCAACGTCAAGCCGTGCAAGGTTTACATTACGATTGGAATGGCCTCATGGCTGTGACGTCAGTTCCAGTACAACTGACCGAGCACTCTCACCTTCATGGCGGGCATATCGGAGGCCGCAGACTGCTGCACGTTGCTGTGGCGACCACGCTCACCTGGCCGCTTTGTATGCGACGGCGGAGATTTTCCTCCTTCCGATAGCTGTTCTGTGCGAAATACGAATGTGGGCGATTCACTCCGTGCCAAGGAAACCGCTGGAGGAAAACGCGGATTTTGCAGGCGCATGGCTGCTACTTACGAATGCTGCTCTTGACTGCCAAGTCACGGGAATCGCTTTGTTTCAAGGTCTGCCTCTCAAGAGACTTTCAGGCGGCCCATCTTCACAATCATGTTTTCACCCGTGCATTAGTGATGGAGACATTCACCCCTGAGACAGCGCGCCTTCCACTCCATCCGTTTCCCTAACGACTTCCGTTTGTGACAGACCCACCAGGCTTTCAGTGCCTGTCCATATTCAGCTTTCTACGGCAGGATACCAAACAATTTTCCTTAAGCCGCAAATGGCCATAATTATGTACGGAAACGTTTTTACAGTGTCATACGAACAGCCAAAGTTGCCCAGTAGGAGGTGCGAAATCCGACGCAAAATCTACCAAAGTTGTTACCGTATCCACTGCCACCATAGAGGCCCCTCCATAGATTCCGCGGTCTCCATAGAGGGCCCCGTAGATGCCACGGTCGCCATAGATTACTCAGCCACCAGAGAGTCTTCCTCCTTAAACACCACGACCACCGCAGAGGCCTCCTCTGTGGATCCCGCGGCCGCCATGGAGGCCTGCTCCATGGATTCCACGGCCGCCACCACGCACAGAAAGATGACGAACTGAAAAACGGAGACCAGTGTCTCCGTAAATACTTAGTCTTTACAGTTATAGATCATTACCCGTAGCAGGCAAAACGGACTTTATATATATATACGTGATTAGGGTGGTTCTCAAACGTTTTTGCAAATGTCTCAAAAGTGCCTTCTTAGCTTTACGTTGGACGCACTAAAAATGTATATATTTTCACAAAATTCCATCAGTTTTGATAAACGTTCATCGCTGTCACATGCACTATTGGAGATTTGTAGCTCTTCAGGGGCCTGCAGCCCCCACAGTCTTCAAAAAAACCTTCAATGTTTAAAGTAGTCTCCTAATCTACCTTGCTTTAATTTGCGAGCCAAAGCATGTTTTTGGACATAGAAATCACAAAATCGTGTAGGCAGAGGAACAAAAGGTATGGCCAACATAGATTATGCACCTTCCAGGGAAGTATTCATTCTACCATATATCTATCATCCCGCTGTATTACCAGTACATGGTATATCTTACCATATATTACATTAAGCATGCATTACATTATACATGCAGCACCCTTTTACAGCTAGAATGGCTGCTAGCACTGAAACTGCTATTTCAGATTTCTAATGACATGTACAAACATGAGTGGAACTGAAAGTCACAGAAATGGCTGCCATATTCACATGGAACAGGATATGACAGGGTCTGCAATACTGGTGTCTCCACCTATGGATGTTAATCCATAACAGTTTTTACTGTATTCCATTACAGTAACCTAAGTACCTTATGTTATTCTCACCTCATCCAGAGTGCAGGATGTAGAACCAAGCAACAGAATACAACAGCAGAGCTTTTGCTACAACCATAGTCAGAGGCATGTTGAATTTCAACTTGGAAGTCCCGCCGTCTTTCAAATTGGTTGGACCAGAGCTACTTCAGACATCCATGCAAAACATAAAAGGAGTGATATCAAAGTTCTCTTAACCCGCGCCCGACTGGCAGTCGGTGCCGATCACGCTCGACTGGGAGGGGGGGGGGGGCGCGGTTGACCGCCTCCCCCTCTAACTCACGAGCGGCTGGTCGCAGGATAAAAATAATCGCATTGATAAAAATAAGCACACTGTTAAAAAGCTCGTGAAAAGAAGAGCTTGAAACTGACCTCAGCTTTAGTTTTGGATAATATGGTAGCCATTCACGCCCTATATGTTTTCTCACAGCCGACTGCATGAAACCAAGATGCGGCCTGGATCTCTAGGACTGTGATTAACCGCCCCCGATGGGGGGGGGGCGGTTGACCACCCCCTCGAGGTTTTCCAAAGTTGCGAGAACGAAGGAACGCAGCGCCACGAAAATTTGTGTACCTTTTGATCATTTTTACACCTTGTGTTGAAGTTCTGGCCTCAGGTCAAGTCAAATGCTTGACGTAAGTCAGGTCACGTGGACCTATGCCAAAAAGGTTAGCACTCTGTAACGTTTTCAGAAAACATCATATAACAATAAAACTCCCAGGGATTAGAGATTTTGATGGATGCAATAAATCTCTCATCTCAAATTTTCCTGAACTTTCGGGGTCATTGACCTACGATCAATCCCATTTTTAAGGCATGTCGTCGTTTTTTCGAAATTTGACGTTTTTTTTAAACATTTTTAGTGTGGAGTGATGCAGACATCCATTTTCCGTCAATGGACACAGTATTAATGACTTTCCGCCATTGACCT
Organism: Capitulum mitella; assembly: GCA_030062745.1. Lineage (NCBI taxonomy): Eukaryota > Metazoa > Arthropoda > Thecostraca > Pollicipedomorpha > Pollicipedidae > Capitulum > Capitulum mitella. Next base: position 631,843 of record CP099842.1, read on the forward strand.
GAGGCCAGGTCACGAATAGCTGTTATGAGCAAAAAGGCACCGCCGTCAAAATCGGCGATGAATTGTTCAGAACGAGTTGACAATGGCCGAACTGGCTCGCACAGCTGTGAGTAATACCAAGAAGGTGATTTTCATTTTAAAATGCATATTTGGAATCAAACAGACTCTCGCGGATATAGCTCTGCCAATGGTGTAAATTAACGACTACTGCATTTCTCCAAAATTTAAGCATGGTAATTCACCACAAGAATCACTAGGATCACATAATATCTTGATGTGATGATATGATTTAGGATAAAGAAGTATCATATGAAAAGGCCTATGTCGCGGAAACAAAGGAACGCTAAAATTATTTCTCGTTAATTCATGCCACGTTTTGCTACGACGCCCGCCGCCATGGCATGCTTACATACACCAGGGTCAGTGAAGGTCAAAGTCATCAAATGTCAAGGTCAGATATCTTGGGACCTGGTCCAGATTTGCCTTGGGACATGCCGACTTGTATCAAATATGCATTCAAAGGCCCCAATAAAACCACGTATCGCACACTGATAGCTTATATATACCGGGGTTAGTGCAGGTCAAGGTCATTGAGGGTCAAGAGTAACGATTTTGTGACCTGGTCTAGATCTGCTTTGCGATATGCCGATCTGTATTAAAATATGCATGCAAAGACCCTAATAAAAACACGTTTGGCACATTTATGCGCATATGCATGTATATAGATATATAATTTTTACGCTTTATAGCGATCAAACCGTGTAAAGGGGTTTATTATAACGAAGCAACTTTAGCGCAAACAGTTGACATAAAACTTATTTAGGGTAAAAAACTTCATCCAAGGTCAATGACCTCGATTCCTTTCTTTTGACCTTGCGTAGGTCAGTAGACGCTAGAAGTGATTAAATGTGCCGATGTTCGCTATCTTCACAAAAATACTCCAAAAGATGCGTGTAGCGCCTATATTTACAGTCAAGCTATCCCGTGTTGTTCGAAATATAATCTGCAATAGACAAAAAATGACGCCACATGTCAATGATCTGACATGAGCTTGACCCGAAATCCCCAATCAAGATGTCAAATAAATGGAAATTGTATTTTACGTCTCAACTCTGAAACAAACACCCTTTTCGTGTTTCGTTCGTTCGAAAAGTCTTGCGGAATGGTCTGTACGAGACGATCAAGTACCCAAAGTTGACTTTTCGACCCCATTTGACCTTAAAGACACTGACCCAGGGTCATGGAACTTGTACATAATATAAATCGTTATGGCCCCACCCTGTCCATGAAATTTCATGTCTCTAGCTCTTTCCGTCTCCGAGATCGGAAGGGGGCACTCTGGTGCTCCCTTCCAATGCGCGTTAGCGCGAGAATCCCTTCCACCGCGCGTGTTAAGCAAATCAGACAAATTAGGCCCGTATCGGCGTCGGCATTTTACCTGTTTATTGGTGCCTTTACCTTGAGTTTTTATTAAACCTATTCCCGGCGGGGGGGGGGCAGATCCGCCCCCCTCGGGTTTTTTGCTTGCCAATTCCAGGCTTTTTAACGCAGCTTCACGAAACTTGGTCACTTTTCCTAGCTATTCTTTCTACGTGCCGTGATAAAATTTCAAAAATCTACTTTGCCCAGGGGCGGAGTCAGGCAACGTTTTTGGGAGGCACCTCATGCCATTTTTGGCCATGTTAAGGGTAAAAGAAAAATGTCTGCCAAAAACAGAGTTTTTAAGATAGAACTTAAAACTTTATATGGATGTATAGCTAAATAGTTGGGCCATGTGCAGATAAAATTTTGTTTACCTGAGGCCATTTTACAAGGTCAGATCAAGGTCAAAAGTCAAAATTTGTTTTTTTTGCAATAATTTCAACGCCGTTTTTTCAAATGCCAAACCCGAAATACATATGACGTAGAAGAATGCCTTCTACTTGTGTGCCAAGTTTCAGCTTGATATCAGATCGGGTCACGGCGCTATGACCTAAAATGTCAGTGCGCGTACCCTATATCGCAATAGCCATAAAATGAAATTTTTGAAATAGAGTGAATTCAAATGATTGAAAACGTTTAAAGATAATATTTAAATGCATAGGAGATCATTCCAAGTGACCCCAAGGTCGCTGGAGGTCATTTAGGGTCAAAGGTCACAAGTTGATCTGAGAAACGTGTGACCACGACAGTTCCCCTTTTTCATGTCCCTGGCACCGCCTATGCTAACATTATACAAACATTGCAATGCAATTTGTACTTCTTTAGTATAACATGACTAGCAGAAGCCAAAAAGGGTGTTTGCCTCTTTTGTTCACCCAGTTGTTAGAAAACTAATCCTCCTATTTTTGAAACCCTGTGGACGCCCATGGATTTTCTCAAAATTTCACATTTGTGGACCCATGGTGAAAAGCCCTATCCATAATCTCTCGATTCATGCCAGTTTCATCGAAATCGGTCAATAAACAACGGAGTTATAAGAAGTCCAAAAGTACCCCCCATTTTGACATTTTTGCCCCCCTGTATCCACAAATTTCAAAATTTTGAAAATTTCGTCTTATAAAAATGTAGTTCACGTTACGGCAAATCGATTACCGTTTGTTGCGATTAAATCGGACAAGTAGTTCTCGAGATCTCAGGGGGGGCCGAATCCGCCCCCCTGCCGGGAATCGGCCATACCGTCTAGCCCTCCGGGAATAGGGTTAATCACAGCCCTTGAGATGTAGGCCGCATCTTGGTTTCATGCAGTCGGCTGTGAGGAAACGTATATAGAACGTAAATGGCCTACATATTACCCAAAACCAAAAATGGGACCAGTTTCGAGCTCTCACTTGTCAAGGACTTTCCAACGGTGTGCTTATTTTTATCGTGGGATCAGCTGTTCGTGAGTCAGAGTGAGGGGGGTTAACCGTCCCTCCACCCAGTCGGTCGTGATCGGCGCCGACCGTTTGTCGGGCGCGGGTTAATAAAGTCTAAGTAAAGGCAACAATAAACAGGAAAAGTCCGTAGATGCCGATATACGCTTGGTTTCTCCGATCTGGTAAATATATACGCTGGAACGTTGGGTTCAAGACACGGTGATTTTCGCTCCGGCTGTTACCGTAGCCGAACGCGGAGTGAAATTAACGGGACTAATTTTAGCGTTTCTCCATCCAAGACAAAACAAGGTCAAGAGCACCAGCCTAAGTTAATGCATTTGTATCAGTGCTTATTGCTGAGGGCTAAACAGCTTTCAATCCGGTCGAAATTAAATCAGCTGCAGTCAAGTCCTCTTCGATGATAGTTCTAGTTTGGGGCCGAAATTATATCATTTCAGACTGAGTATTTTGGTCCAAGGTCAAGCACTTCAGAATGCATTACCTCACCTTATCTTGTCGTGGACTTCGTAAGCCATCTTGGCTTACGAAGATGGATCAAGTTTAGGCATGCTGCATTTATTCGTCTTGAGGAGTCAAGAGTGGGTTAAATGTCTGGCCGTCTAAGAATACTCGGAAAATTACCACACAAGCATTTCAAACGCGCGCGCGCCGTACGCAGCGGCCAGCCAACATGGCACACCAACGACGCGCGCGTCCCACCCCGTCCACCTTCGCGAGCCTTCTGGAAGGTCTCTTGGGAGCCGATGGTGTAGTCCCAGTCCCAGTCCCTCCCAACTGTAGTGCACGTGATGTGATTTACGTTTGAAAAGCAAGTGACGCCTTGTGGGATGCTGGGCTGTGATTGGTTAAAGCCATATGGAAAGTTCTGGAAGCTTGTAGTGAAGCGCTCAAGTCAACCAAATCAACGTTAAATGTGCCGTGCCGAGCCTACGCTATATGCAAAGGCAGAGCCGGTAAAAAAAAAAAAACATGCAGCGGTGGGGACAGACAGATGCTACAGAGCAGATCTCGCGGCGGAGGAGATTCTCGCCAGCAAGACCATTGCAGACGTCATCACGGCAAAGTCAGTGGGAATTCTGAAAGCCTACGGGATCAACACGGACTGCCTTGCCGTCGGTCCCGCTGATTGGGATAGAGCACCTGGCTTCAATGACGCCAAAGACCTCTTGTGCGGGATCACGGTTGTGAACGACATTTGGCGGGCGTAGTGTGGCTCTTACCCAGGCGTACAACGAGATACTGACGAAGGATGAAAGGCAAAGGCAAGACATCCTACGGGTCGTCGAATTGCAACGTCGCCGGTACCCCGAAACCACAAAGAGGGTCTGCAGTGTCATTCATAAGCAGTGTCAGTGATAAGTGGTCATTGCCGACAGTCAATGACCTAAGACCTGACACGTGCCATTTGAGAAGTCTTTCGATCCACTGTAGCAAGAGGAGTACAATAGTGTACATTTTATGCATGTGTTAACCCGACACTTCCTGGGGGGAGGCGTCAAATAGGACACCCCTTGGTTTTCGTGAAGAACTTCTGAACCATAAGGACAAGCCATACCAAACTTTCAGTGCCCGTCCATCAATCAATTTTACAGATTCTAACATCGAAACCACTTCCGTGCTGGGTCAGTTCATGGAGATATGCCATGCGTAAGTTCTTGCATGCATGTTTCTGCCTCTTCAGGCGGTGGCGCGAACATGCTCCATTTTTCGATAATATTCGCGAATATAATGCGTGGATCATTTGTATTTACATAGGACAGAGCCCCCCAGAAAGGAAATGCAGCCGCGCCACGTCAACACTAGAAGTCATGCTGGGCCACATGCATGATGACATTTGGGCATGATTTGCGTTGTGGGTGATGAAAGTGATTGCCACTGACCTTCCCTACCGTTCAAGCCAGACAAGCGAATTTATATGCGCCTGTTAGCAAGGTTCACGAAATGCGTCGTGCGGTTATGTCATGTCACGCCATAGGTAGATGTCATGACGAAATTACGTGCAACATTGTCTGTGAAAGATCGTTCCGTAGAAGCAGAAAGCACATATTGCCCCTGGCAAGAAAAAGAAAAATGACTCTGTGTTGACCTGCTTGACCTTGACCTTGACAAGCCTGCAAATGCATAACTTCATACATTTGTAGTCCCGTTGGAATGCGGACTGTCCTTAGCAGAGCGTATCGTCGAACAGCTGGAGCATCAGCCTCTCCTCCCACCCATCCTAGACCTCGTGTTGCTTCTTGGGGTCCCTGGGTATCGGCTTCTGTCACTGGGCAACCTCCTGAAGAAAATGTTCTTGTTGCTGCAGGTGCCTGTAGAGAGCAAAGATCTCACCGTAAACAGCTCAATTGTGCCGGAATGTTTTTTCCTAGAAGAAACTAGAGCGGAGACACCTTTAAGATTAGGCAACGTGTGCAAGCTGTAAAAGAAAGAAAAAAACGATTCAAGACAAACTTGACTTCTGCAACAGTTCCATGAGCTGAAGTGTTATGTGAACTGGGAATTGTCCCACTTGCTGACGTGCAAACTACTGTGCGATAAGCTACAGCAAGGTGACTTGTCACAGTGGTACTCTAAGTATTTCAGGTGACTGCACTCGGTGAAGTTGCTCGTGTAATCCTTTTCGGACGCGTGCACCGGTTACTCTGCCCCATGCACATAAGGTCATTGTCTTTGTGGATAGAGCATTGCCCGAATGCGCATGGGTTTTGTGTGGGCGTGCAGGATCCATGCCGCAAAAACATGGTTATATGACGTACTTGCAGTCTGTGCTCTCCTGTGCGATAGTCGTATACACCTGCAATAAAGTCCAAAGCAAAGCAGAAGTTCCCGCCGCACGCTTTACAGCCGTAGAACGAATGTGCACATTTTTTCGAGCGGTGTGTGTACCAGTAATTTTTGACTCGGAAAAGTCGGCATCGATTTGACCTTCCTGACCGCAAAAAGGCTCTGCAAACAATTCGGATGCTTTCCTTTTCAGCATTTGTGACTTTTCATGTGAGTTGCCAGAAGAATGAGGAATGTACTGTTTTCAAATGATATTACTGAAGCAACAAACAAACCTAATGTGGCAGAGTGATATGGTGGTATATGATGACAGTGGGTATCATATGGAACTTTTACTCACCTGCATTTCAAAAAACGTAATCAATCACCAGCTAAGTAAAAATACCATTACGGACTCATCTCTGTCGTGAAGTGTTTTGATTTAACTCTTAGTAATGTCGTTCTTGATCATTAGCTGTGGGCAAATATCGCGATACATCTTTCATGGCATACTTTTACTCACGAAAGCTTTACGTTTACTTTTACGTAATTAGCTTACTTTCAACTATTCCTTGTGCTTTTACGTACGTACTTTTCCGTAAAGTTCTGCTACGGGCATTTATCGCGAGACATGGTAAATGGTAAACTTTTACTTGCGAAGGGCATATGACCAGCTGCTGGCAGCGTAGTACATTTAACGTTTAAAATCCGACGGGGTGTGACCGCACGCGCGTGCAGAAATTTGGGCGGTTCTTTCTGTCGTTCCTGGGATTAACGCGAAGATTGTCTGCCAGGAGACTCGCAATCATATATATATATATATATATATATATATATATATATATATATATATATATATATGTATGTATGTATGTATGTATGTATACAATGTGCGTCTATGCGCGCGTATGTATATATGTATACGTATACAGTCGTACAATCGATATAAACCAGAGTTCCGAATGTTTGCTTGAAAGCAGTTCACAAATGTCTTGAGTGATGCATCCTTAATCGACAATAAAATGGGATTCGGCGATAAAAAAGCTAATTTCTTTTATCATGGATTTTTTTAAGTGGACAGTGTGCCATTTCTATAGTCCAGGTACGTCGCTGGCATATGAAAATCACGAGCTGGACACAATTGAAGTCCAGAAATGCATCAGAATGAACATACTTAAAAACCGAAACTTGCTGTTGTTGCTTGTCAGTTTAATTTAGTTGCCTCTGACAATATTCTTTTGATCAGGCTAATTCTAGAAAGGTCTTGCAAACAATTTGTCACAGCAGCTGATCCGCGTTAGATTTGATTAGACTGACATGTGCTCCAAACGCACGTGTAATAACCGTGAAAAGAATATGAATGTAAGCATTGAACAAATACACAACAAATTTTCTTTTACATTTATGGGGCTTTGGCACGAAAAAACCATCTGCTGGCTTGAGCTTTGCTTGCTCGCCCCGTTCCAACATCTACGCTGCTCCGCGTTCCCAGTGCGGTTTTTCTCCTCCTCTGGGCATAAGGATTCTCACCTTCACGCCCGGCGAGCGTCATTTCTTGCGTGGGATTCGAAGGGTGGAAATATAGATCTCGATAAACAAATTATATCCGAGGTAAAATTTTCAGAATGATTGGTTCCGATAACCGATACGATATGCGCCAACGTTTATGCAATTTCGTCTCACAAACCAAAAGCTAGAGTAGCGTTCCCGAAACCATGGCATTTTGGGAACCGCAACGTCCCCCCACACGCACTCCAATGGGAAGGTGACTCGGGCGTCTACCAATGCGAGGATTAACAATGCGCACTGTCTTACCGCTCTCATTCGGTAACAATGATTAGGAATACCAGATTCCATTAATTTACTCTTCACCCTAACGGAATCCTGAACAATTTGGCTCCAATACAACAAGCGCTTAACCCGCGCACGACCGTCGGTCCGTCCCGAACATCGGCGACTGGGGGGGCAGTTGACTGCCCCCCCTCTAACTCACGAACGGTTGGTCGCACGATCAAAATAAGCATACCGTTCGAAAGCCTGTGACGAGAAGAGCTCGAAACTGGTCTCATTTTTAGTTTTAGATAATATGTAAGCCAATTTACGCCCTATATATGTTTTCTCATAGCCGGCTGCATGAGACCGAGAAATGGCCTGAATCTCAAGGGCTGTGACTAATAACGCATAGGTAAAGGCACCAGCGCACAAGTAAATGTCCGCAGATGCCGATACACGTCTAATTTCCTCAGATTTGTTCAATATATACGCCGAAACGTTGAGTTAATGACACCGTAATTCTCCCGGTCGGCCGTCAGTGTGCGCCGCTGCCGTATGCGGTGCCAAATTGATGGGAACTAATTTTGGCGTTCCTTTATTTTTGCGAAAAAGGACAATCTATGCCAATTTTATTGATCTTTGTGGTTCTTGTGATGGTTTCTCATGCTTAAATTTCGGGAAAATTGATTAGTTGCCAATCTTCAAAGTTGGCGAAGCTTTATTCGCGAGAGCCTATTTATTTCCAAAATATGCTACTTTTTCAAACTTTTGGAGGTTCCTGGTATTAATTACGTCTGTGCAAGTTAGTTCTGCCATTTTCTACGCATTCTGAGTAGTTCATCGTCGATTTTGACGGTGGTACATTTTGGCCCACTACAGTTATTCGTGGCCTGACCTCAGGTCAATGGCTGGAGGTCACTGATACTTTGCCCAATGACAGTAACTAGATGTCTGCTTTACTCCACACTAAAAATGTTATGGAATATTCCGTCAATTTCCCAAAAAACGGCGATATGTCTTAAAAATGGGCTTGACCTTAGGTCAATGACCCGGAAAATTCCGGAAAATCTGAGAGAGCAGATTTGTTGCATCTATCACGGTCACTACTCCCTGAAAGTATTATTGAGATATCTTGTTTTGCAAAAAAGTTAGAGGGCGCTAAACCTTTTTGGGCATAGGTCTGTTTGACCTGACCTAGGTCAGGCGCCTCACCTGACCTGAGGTCAAAATTTTGACACGAGACGTAAAATTGATAGAGCAAAAGGTACACAAAGTTTCGTGACTCTGTGTTTGTTGGTTCTCTCGCAATGCCAGAAAAACCTCAGGGGGGCAGTCAACTGCCCCCCCCCCCAGTCGGGGACGGGTTAATTATGCAGCGAAGGTAGTATTTAGATGCAAAAAACGGTCACGTGACGAAGCTGCTTGAGGAAGTTGGCTGGCTCTCAGTGGGAGGTCTTGTGAAGAATCACACTCTCACCTTGGCCCATAAAGAACTCTGTTTGGAAGAGCCCGAGGCTCTCGCCCGAAGCTCGACAACGTCAGCCGGGACCCGCTAGCGACGCACGAGGCGGGACGGTAACCGTCATCTACGTGGGTCCCTGACTGAAATGGGCAAGCGACGGTTCTGTGGCCGAATGGCTGCCCAATTTGACACATTTTCGCCTGCGATGAAGTGACTCCCTATCCCATGCTTCGGGTGCGTGTTGAGGCGCCATCTGCTGGAGAGCTCGGCTTTCATTTAACGGCTGTATGTGATACTGAGTGCGTGCGTTTTTCTTTGGTTTTCTAACTTGCGCACATAACTTGCCCGCATGCCACTCCTTTCTTTGAACTTCCGACGTTGGGCCGGAACAGTCAGAAATGTAATTACTGTGGACCGCCCGAATGTTTATGTCTGATGTTCATGTTTAACGTATGTCTTATTTCGTATGTCTAATATAAGATATAATCTAATGTATGTTTAATGTTTACTGTAGTTTGCGTTTTTCAAAATGTCAGTTTCTTTAACAGCGCAAATTGCAATCTCGCTTGCCAATCCGTAAAAATCGAGAATGTTCTGGTCAACTCGCAGCAGACTCCAACACTGAGTGTTCTGTTCTACCGAAGGATAAATTTTTATATGTTCTTTTGTTTTTGGGATATGCGTATTTCACTTCGACCGACAAGCATCACCGACATCCCTTGAAGGCTATTATGAATGTTGATTCAACATCAGCGACCAATTGAGCATTTGGGAATGGATGACAGCTTTACCTTTGTGTGGGTGTAGGTTTACACATACCGTACATTGAGGTATTTATTACTATTTCCTTTCATTTCAACGCAGTCTAACCCGCGCAGTGGAAAAGGGTTTCGTGCTAACGCGCACTGGAAGGGGGGATCTAAAAGGATCCCTCTCCGATCTCAGAAACGGAAAGGACTAGAGACGAAATTTTTTTGGACAGGGTAGGGCTATAACGATTTACATTGTGTGCATTTTTTATTAACCTATGTCGATATCTTTAAGGTCAAATGGGATCGAAAAGGTCAACTTTGGACACTTTCTCTGACTGTACACGCCATTCCTTACAGCTTTTCGAACGAAACGGGAAAGGGTGATTGTTTGAGCGTGAACACGTGGAATGCGATAACTTCCATTCATATGACGTCTTGACTGGGGATTTCGGGCCGAGGTCATGCCAGGCCATTGACCTATGGCGTCATTTTTTCATCTTTTGCAGATCAGATTTCGAGCAACACGGGATAGCTTCAGTATAGATAAGGGCGCTACTCGTATCTTTTGGCGTATTTTCAGTGAAGGTAGCCAACATGGGTACATTTTGTCACTTCCAGCATTTATATGTATGTATATATGTATATGCATATATGTGTATACATTTGAATACCAATGTGCCAAACGCGTTTTTAGTAGGGTCTTTGAATACATACTTCATACAGATCGACATATTGCAAGCAAATCTGGACTAGGTCACAAAATAGTCACCCATGACCCTTGATGACCTTGATCTCTACCGACCCTAGTATATATAAGCGTATTCATGTGCGCACTCGTTTTTTTATTAGGGCCCTTGAATGCATATTTAATATAAACTGACATGTCGCAAAGCAAACCTGGACCCGGTCGTTTGACCTTGGCCTTTGATGACCTTGGCCTTCATTGATCCTGGAATATGACAGCGTATCAGTGTGCGCATACGTGTTTTATTAGGGTCTCTGAATGCATATTTCATACAAATCGACATGTTGCAAAGCAAATCTGGATCAGGTCACAAGCTGGATGTCCTTGACCTTTGGTGACCTTGGCCCTTATTGACCCTGGCTGTGGTCTTGGTACATCCATCACTTATGCTCGAATGGCGTCGCCTGACTGTGTTCAAGTGGCAATCTTAGGTAGAAAGTTAGGAGGTTCCCATTTATCAGCGACAGCCATTATTTGCGTTATGTTTCATGGGCTTGAAATGCTTGAAACTTCAAAAAATTTTGGCGGATTCCCAATTTTTCAGTGTCATTCGACGAATTATTCAATTGCCATAAACGTCACAAAGTAGCAGCAGTCAACTCCGATCCGTTCTCAAGATTTTCAAGAAAAGAGTTGGGGGCACAAAAAGACCCCCTTCCAGTGCGTGTGTTAAAGAGCAAATGTAGTCATGGACAACCAATGGGTCCATTCCAATTGCCCTGTTCCGCATATGTTTGGTTTATAAGATATCTATGTACCTTGTGGTCACCATGGACTACAGTTCAAGAGGACGCTGCATATTTCATCCATTTGCAATAGAGCAAAACGGACCGCATATTCGTAAACAGCAGGCGCTGTTTGACTTATGAGTCCATTTTAAACAAAATCCGAACTCGACGCTAAATTTGAATGCGAATACGCCGTTTGCCTAACGGACGTTGGGTTACCGAGGTTTGCATTTTCACCATTGGACGCCCGCGTACGAAATACGGCGTGGCGGCGTTCGCACGACCGGGCGTCGCGGCGCCCGCCAACCTGTCTAGGCTGTAAGGCCTGGACCCCTCAGTTTGTTGGCATCTGCAGCAGGGGCGTAACTTTATATAAAATTATGGTATGGAGCATTGCATACCAAAGAAAACCATTGGTATGGAAATCCATACCAATATCTTGATTCGTTCACTTGTTTCCTTTCTTTATAAAATGAAGTATTGTAAATAAATTATCATTGCCACATTTTAGAGTTAAATGAATTCATTTTTCCATGCCGAAATTTACCACTACTTCTGCATCCATGATCTGCAGAATAGAGGTCTATTCAATCTTCAGATCCCTGGAAGCATCAGAATTCTTAGGACACAGTTCACAGATTACGTGCAGATCCTGGTCATCACAAATAACACACTGATCATGTGCCTGCTTCCTTTATTTCTTTTTTGGTATTTATAAATCACAAAACAAGGCCTCGCATGACGACGCGGGCCGCTTTCCATTGGTCTAAACACGCGGAAACATCAACCACACAAGCATCGCCGCCAGCGCCGCCTCTCGACGCACCGAGGAACTACCACCGCGGGAGCGGCGCTAGCCACGTCCACCATGTATTCGGGGCGCACCGACCGGCGGTCAGCCTGCAAACGGTAGCCACTGAGGCATTCAACCGTGCTCGCACCCTCCACACTCCCATGCACTCTGTTAGTAAAACTGCGGATTTTGAAACAAGACCACACACCGGCCAGAACTTAGGCAGTGTAAAATGTTAATACTGCGCGACAGTTTTCTGGAGCCATCACACTTCATTACTCCGGATATAACGCTCTCATCACCACAAAAATATCACCGTTTCGCATAAATCGCTACTTGTCCGGTTCGTTCATGCACTTATGCACGCTAGTGCCTGTAGGGCTTGGAAACATTGTTCTAAATACGTTGGAAAGCCTTCAACAACAACAAAAAACATCATGCGCCACTCGTGAATGTACCTTTAACCTAGCAATATCGCAAGATTTACGGCACGAACGTAGTAAGTCACAACAAATATAAGAGTAACCAAGTCGATCGTTATTTGGTAATGACTTATGCACCGGTTCTGGGCACGGGACAAGCTGCGCCAAAAAGTGCGAGCGGATTCGCTTTGAAAAAATCGTGGACTACCGTGTCGTCATACCACAGCAAATGCAATCCTGGCAATGCTATAATGCCACTTAAATGCAAAAATGGCTTTTCAGGCATATATCTGTGGTTTGTCTGATTCTGTATCGACTGAAGCTGCGTAGAGACACGGCAGCGATAGTGGATTCCGACGTCGTCTCGACACGTCCCCGGAGTTAGTCTGGCCGATTCTCATCTGTCAAACGCTTTTGGTTTGGGTGTTTTCCAGTCTTTCTTTCGTGTCATTTATGAACACACTGGAACAAAAGCTTTGGTGCTCCTATTCACAGCGCATACTGCGCTCGGTCGGCTGGTCAGACGGCTCATATTGATGCCAAGTTTCTCTATAATTTTTCCCTGTTGATAATAAATTTTTGCATCTTGTTAATATTTATGGCAATGTACTTCTCAAGTTTCATGTAGTTTCCTAGATATCTTTCAAACCCCTCAACACATGGAATACGACACTGTTTTCGAAGCTCCAAATATATAAATTGTCCCAAAGAGGGCAAGCAGCTCATACTTTAACATCCGCACTTACTCGCCGTCTTCCTGAAAAATCCGCGATGAAACACTGCGCAAAGAAAACGCCGCATCACTTCCCAATTTTCCTCCTAATTCAGTCTAATCTAATGTGTCTTCAAATCCGGTGAATACGAGTTTGTTTCAGAGGCATCCAGAGTCTTCTCTCGTGTTCCCATTTTACCGGATACTGCCGCTTCTGTTCCCTTTGTAGATATTTGTTCCAATTTTCCACGTTCATGAGCCATCACCTTGCAGTAACGGCACTGACTAATCTTCCGTATTGAAGGCGGTCAGTCCTTCTTTGGGCACTTCTTGCAGAACTGGTCGTTCTTACGACTAGTACAAAAGAGCATTCCCTTATCAGACAGTGTAGCGACCAACGACCAACGCAGTAAGACAGTTCGGATTCTCTACGTTTGATCTTTCTCACTTCCAGATTCAGCATCTGCTCGTCTTTACCTCCTTTACTGTTGCCTTTTACCCTTGCTGCCTGCTTTTTGCTCGCTGCTTTCCTTCCTTTCCTTCTTCTGCTATCCCTAGACTTCTTCCTTTCTTGCATACTCTGTTGTAACTGTTTCCGGCACAGGTAGTGTATCAACCCGGATGTACTTCATTGACGGAGCCGCAACTCGTGTTGACAGCGTGACAGCCTCTGTAGACGCTCTGATGGCCGTCGCCGACCCATCTAAACAGGGCGACTCGGCCGCGAGCTCCCCAGCTGCCAGGGGGCGTCTCAGCTGCTGGGGAAATCTCAGCCGCTCGGGATGTCTAAGTTGCTGGCAGAGGCTCCGTCATGACGGAGGCGACCACACCAGACGACGCAACTTTGCGCCGTTCCTGCGGGGTGTCATTGTGGGCTGCAGAGTCTCTCAGTCTCACCCTCCTCTCTCCCTGGTGAAATATGCTGCATGCTACCTGCGTCCACAGCTTTAGCTGTACCTCAGGTTGTCATAACGTCAGAAACACACTCAGTGCTTTACGAATCGGACTCGTGTCAGCCTGTGATAAACATGTACGTCTACAGGTGTAGCAAACAGACGTCAGCAAGCAAGACGTCCGCTTTATTTTTATTTTTTATTTTTTGACCGTCTCACCCCGCCCTTGTCACCACCACATTTTCTCATAGGAAATCATGTTAAATTTCTAAAAAGGGGAGTCAGGTATGACCCCCACCCCATTCCTACACCTATGCCGTCCACAGAATCAAACAGAACATTGGACTCTTAGGCTTGATACAAGAAGGGCAGTGGCGTGCGAAAACTAATAGAAAAATGCCCGCTTTTAGTAGCAAATTGCCCAGATCTCTTTAAAGAGCACGCGGCTTTCCTTTCCGTGCCGGCGTCTGGATAAAGAGGTCTGCTGTCATAATGTAGCTTAATATTTCCCGTCGGTGGCGATAGAAGTTTGGGTTATAGAGGCGATGGTAGTTTTACCTAACCAGGCCATCGTACGTTACTTTCCCCTACCAACTCAAAGACAATAAAATAAAACACGCACAACTTTCAGTTGCTACATTTTACTACATCTTATACCTTTCAATGGGACTTAAAAACCACCTTGTCACGTCCCTGGCCCATTCTGTATTCAAGGATGTCAGAAGAAGTTGAAGCTTACCCCGGAGACTATCACAGGAAGAAAATAACAAACAAACAATGTCGCGTGAATCAAAACCCATTTTCCACATTTTATCCATCTTAATTTTTCGGAAATGTCACTCTGAGCCAGAAGAATCTCTGTCTGATCATTTACACATTAACCCTATTCCCGGAGGGCTACACCATATGGCCGATTTTCGATACACCTCATTCGATTCTCTCTACACCATATGGCTCATTCTCTCAGCAGGGGGGGGCAGATTCGCCCCCCCCGTGAGATCTCGAGAATTACACATCTGATTTCTTCGCAACAAACGGCAATCGATTTGCCATAACGCAAACTACACTTTAAATAAGGAAGTCTTAAAAATTTTGAAAGGGGTGGATACAGGGGGCAAAAATATCAAAATGGGGGTACTTTTGGACCTCTTATAACTCCGTTGTTTATGCGCCGATTGCGATGAAATTGACATGAATGGAAAGATTATGGATGGGACTTTATCACCTGTACACACATTTGAGATTTTGAGAAAATTCATGGGCGTTCACAGATTTTAAAAATAGGAGGATTAGTTTCTCAAAAACGGCATGAACAAGAAAGGTTAACGCACTTTTTGGCTTCTGCTAGTCATGTTATACTAAAAAAGTACAAATCGTACTACAATGTTTTATAATGTTAGCATAAGCGGTGCCAGGGACATGAAAAAGGGCGAACTGTCATGGTCACATGCTCTTCAGATCAACTTGTGACTTTTGACCTTAAATGGCCTCCAGTGACTTTAAGGTCACTTGAAATGATCTCGTGCGCATTTAGTATTACCTGTAAATGTTTTCAATCATTTGAATCCACTCTATTTCAAAAATTCCATTTTACAGCTATTGTGCTTTAGGGTAGACGCACTGACGTTTTAGGTCTTAGTTCCGTGACCCGACCTGACATCAAGCTGAAACTTAATAAACAAATAGAGAGCACCCTATTACGTCATATGTTTTCCGCGTTTGGCATTTCAAAAAACAGCGCCAAAATTATTACTATAAAACCAAATTTTGACTTTTGGCCTTGACCTGACCTTGTAAAGTGACCTCAGACGAACAGAATTGCATTTGCACGTTGCCCAGCGATTTAACTGTACATCCAATTACGGTTTTGCGTTCTATTTTAAAAACGCCATTTTTGAACGTCATTTTCCTTTGACCATCAACAGTGCCAAAAATGGCCTGAGGTGTCTCCCAAAAATGTTTCCTGACTCCGGCCCTAACCAAAATGGAATTTTAAAATTTTGTCGCAGTACGAAAAAAGAATAGCTAGGAAAAGTGACCAAGTTTCGTGAAGCTGCGTCAAAAACTCTGGAATTGGCAAGCAAAAAACCCGAGGGGGGCGGATTCGGCCTCCCTGCCAGGAATACGGTTAACTCGGCTCCAACCCATTGCCCACGAGTTACGCAAGACCAGACCTGTGCCCGATTCTCTCGGAATCAGAATCGGTTTCGGAGTCGATTCCGTTCCGATCATTTAGAACAGCAATTAGTTCCACTAATAAGTAGCGGAAACAGAATCGGAGTTGAATCATACAGCTGTTTAAGGGATCAGAATCGGGATAAATTTTAATGGCTTAATCCAACGCAAAGAATCTTAGTGGAATCGATTCCGAAATCGACTCATTTCATTTTCAGTCGGAATCGAAATCGAATCAGTTTTGGAAAACCACGTTGAATCAGAACCAGAATCGATTCAGCAAGCCATGAGTCGGATTCGGGATCGATTACCCTCAAAGTGGAATCTGCGGTCTGTGCAGGACTTTCCTAATTTCTCATGTCAAAGAAAAGCCAAGTAAATACGTAGCTTCACACATTTGCAGTCGTGTTCGGTGATGACATGTCCCTGGCATGAGAGTAACGTTGGACATTTGGGTTGCCAGTCCTTTCCCTCATCTACTCTATGCTGCTTCTAGGGGTCCCTTGCTAAACATGGAACCCGTTTTTCACTGGAAATCCTCCCGAAAAAGTTTTTGAACGCCGGTGTTTACCGGAAACGTACTGCTATCTCTCGTTAGAGATTCTTTTACATCGCAGATGCTTGCGAAGGGAAAAATCGTTCCCGCGCCAATAAGTAGAGGAAACGTATTGCAATCTTTGGTCAAAGTTTGTCTCTTGTTATCGCAGGTGCTTACGAAAAGTGAAGGTCTCGCAATGTAAGCAATTTAAAAATGCCCGAGCATTTTTGCTTTTGTTTATTTTTTTGGTAGACGGAGCTAGAGCCACACCGCACTTAAGCCACGCCACAACCTGTGCAAGCTGTACTCTAAAAGAAAAAAAGGATTTACGGTCAACCTGACAACCGCAGCAATGCCATTAATGGAAGTCCTTTGTAAACCGGGAGCTGTCCCGCTTGCTACCGAGCAAGCAACGAGCTGTAGCCCCAGGACCTGCGCAGATCTGTGTAACAAGATATAGCAAAGTCGCTTGTCGTAATGGCATTCCAGATATTTTGTCCGACTGCACTCGGTGAAAGGCTCTCGTGGAACCGTTGTCGGTCGCGTGCAACAGGCACATTGCGCAATGTACATGAGATCAGTGTCCTGGTAGACAGAACAGTGCAGTCGCCAGGGGTCTTTTGTATGGCCATGTTGCGACCCGGTGAAATGGAGGGGAACCTGCATAACTAACAAGTGAACAACACATTCGTCAATGTGAAAATATGCGAAAATCTCCACCAGTTCCATGCACTTGCCTGGAATGTCGCAGTCGCAGCTCTCATACTTTCGTATTCCAATAAAATGCTACCCAGACAAGAAGATTTCTCACTGCATTCGAAAACTCTTCTGGGTGGAGCGTCTGGCAACCTCATGACCCGCCAACGGCTGGAAGGCATTATTCGTGGAGGTCAGCTGACAGTTCGTGGCCAAACCGCATGCCAGGGTCGTAAAATAAGGAATGCGCTACGGGACACGAAAACTCATTCTATTATTGAAGAAACGGAGCCCACGATGTTTTTGGAGGGAACAGTTAACCTTAGACTGTGAAATGAACAAGTGAATGGAAATTGAAATGGAAGTAATCCGGCTATTCTACTGAAATTCTATGAGTCAATGCGCAGTTTTTTTCTGGGGGGGGGGGGTATTTAATGTTCTCTGCTTGCTAGAAGAAGCTATAAACATCCGAATGTGGCCTGGTGTGAATGACACTGATCTAACTGCACTGGCGGTGATAAGGATCTAGCATGGCGTCTGTATGCGTGCGTCGATTTCTGATTTCTGCAACGGCACCATTAGCCGTGGTGAAGGTCAGTTGCCTGAGATCAGGAAAACTATGGAGTATTTGGTCATACATGCATTACCCCTAATTTTACTCAAACCACCCTTTTCCCAGTACTCGCAGTATGCTGGCTTTCAAGAAGTAATCAGTTTTAACATCACAAAGCTATTGACCAAAAACTTTCCAAAGGCTTGGCTTGGAACCTGCTTGAAGCGGCACGCCGTGTGACTTCCAAGAAGCGAGAAAGAAATGAACTAAACGTAAACCGTGGCTTATTCTTGAGCAGCGAGTCGCCCCTTTCCTGGGAATTTCCGAACTACATCCGTGGCACGATCCATTTCAACATCCCGTCTCCTCCCCCATACGGTGGCAACGAAAGGTTTGTGCACATTCCCCATCCAATGGCAATAAAATATCGGGAATGACAATAAAATATCAATATCATTTCATGAAACGTTAATGCTAAAACTACATCCTTAAGCTGCCACCCCTTTGTCATATTTTTAGTCGATGTGGACGCAAAATTTTAAACTCAGCTCTCCCAGCATGTGCGACACGAGAATTATTGATTGCATCAACTGAAAGCTACTATGAGGCAAAAAATGGACATTACAAACTTGTCAAAACACATCGTGACTACCTTTCGAGAAACACATATTTACCTTGCTATGGACCAGCCGTTCACCACCATCTTATCAACTTGATGGTTAATATCTTTTATACGCCTCAGATATTTTTTATTACCATAGTGTCTTATCGCTGTGTCCTCGAATTACCGCTGTCGGACACCGATAGTTCTATCGGTATCCGATAGGGGTACCGATCATTTGCTTCGCAGTCAAAAGTTCTTTTACGTTGCAATTTAACTCTCTTATGCAGGGACAACTATACCAGGACATTCTTCATGGTCTAAAAGTACTCTATAAACCGAAGACTTTTTACAATTGGGTATATCACGGGTGAGAACACTGACTTCACGGCACTGCCAATCCGTCTTCACTTCGTCTTCTTCGGAATTAGTCTCAAATCGCAATCGCACTTTTTCACTTTCTGATCCACTGTGAAGGCCATGGTAAGATGTGCTTTATCTCGCATATTATGCGACATGGAGTGCTTTATCTCGCATATTATGCATGACATAAGACCACCACCAAAATCTGGAAAAGAGAAGAAAGTGGCTTTTAAACACCAGGGATGTGGCGATCACGGAAGTCGCAGAAAATTCCAGTTGGTGTTGGAAGTACTCACCGGTACGACGGGTAAAACAAAGTTAGTTCAAATATTCTGATATAATACTAAGAACGTGTCAAATCTCCGTTTGGCTGATACAACTTACAGTTTCAACACTAATTAAGTATCTTCACTTTGAAAGAAAGACGACAGAAATATTTCTTTTATGTTGGATCTTTTAGTCACGGTATATTTGATAGGGCGACTTATTGACGCAGTGAATGGCAAATATGACCTAATGCCGTCAATTCTTGTATGTTATTTTGGACCCGGCTTAATCATTGTTATGCATACCAAATCCCTTGGCGATTTTTAACATTACGCCACGTTTTGATGTCATGGAAGTATCTGATCAGTTTTTGCTTTGATTTTTTATCGCGTTATTTATTTTTTCTGTTACTTGTCCTGGAGCAGTTTTGCGGTGGGTGTCTTGTTTACAGGACATATTTTTAGCTTTTGCTCGTCTGGTAACTGTGTTATGGTCTTGTTGTTAGTGGTTGTCACGTATTATAGTGAATACCATGCATACTGTACACTGTACTCTAGTTTTTACCATACATTTAATTTTTTATTGTGTTTTGGCCTCGATATTACTGGTCTTGGGGCATTTTTGCAGTAAGTGCCTTGTAAATGCACCTTCGATGTTGCTCTACACCTTTTTATTGTTAGTTTCTAGTTTGTTTAGATAAATAGCATAAACTGTTAACATAATTTCATTTCTCTTATCCTTACTGCTATTATTATCCTGACTGGTATTGCTCTCTTTTACCTGTCGCCTTAAATGTTTTCCCCTCTACTATACTTTATCTCTTATCTATGTCTGCCTTTGTGACATTCTTGGTCTATAGCATAATCAGAAGTTAATTATATGATATGTATGCCTCATAAATACTAATATTCAACAAGTACTCAACACAGACCCGCCTCTGTCAGTCACCTTTCCTTGCCGTCTAGGGTCTCGATCCAGCCGCGAGTCTCAGAGGATATAAAAACTTCATCTATAATTTTTGTTCTAATTTCATTGTCCAGCATCGGATAAGACATAAAGAATGAGGAGCGCTACATAGCAGGCGAGCTCGTGCTCACGAGAGTCTTGCATAACTCGGAGGTACTTCGGTATTTTGTTGCATATTAACACTTGATATTTTTTTAAAATAATCCCCGAGACAGAAAACGGTGTGTAGGCATATGACATAAAACAAACATCGGCAGCCATTCATGCATCATCATGCGTTGAAATTAAGCAATTAGAGGGAAATCATGAACAGTCTCCAACACGGTGAAAGGCTGTGCAAAAAACCTCATTTTAAAGTTACCTGGAAAAGCGTTTTAAATCAAAATACGGCAAAACGACGTTGAACATCCAGAAATATCGTCTGAAAGATCCTTCTTGTCGTTCTGGCAACATGCCGCGCAGCTGCAACTGTATTGCGCACTCCAGGCAATGTTCAAGGGAATGTAGAAGTGAATGCCCCGTCATGTTGACAACAACCGAAGTCTATGAAACAGCACCCCACGTGCAGTCCGAAGGCGATACCCCGCCCGGGACTCCGCAGACTTATGCTTATCATCTAAAGCACTAACCTACTGCTCTAACGCGGCCAGCCGGCCGCCCGCCAAACCTCAGAAAATGGGGGAATCCGGTGCTGGCATGTTTGCACTGTGTACGCCGTTGGAGTTGGCTCTTGTGACGGAAAAAGAAGTTTTCAGATCGTCAGAAGACAAGGCGTCACACTACAAAGAAGCGAAGTGTCGCACGACGCGAGAATGATTGCAATCTGCGGATCTGAGATAAATCTGAGATAAAGTTCCGCAAAAATGAGGCAATTAGCACGCAAGCCTTATGAGCTGATAGGAAATTACGCCATGGAGCGTTTGTGCGGCCAGCTAACTTCGGTGGGAGCCGGTTTTAACCATCGCAGTTACGACTTAACTTACACTGATGGCCGCTCAAACCGCCATCACCTTGATGTACGCTTCCTACCACCCTCCTCAATTCTGGTCCGTCAGTCCGGGCCATGTTGAGTTTGATCCTCATCAGGTCAGTACGCGACACTGATCAGACTGCACGTCATGCGCCAGAATGGCATGCTTTGGAACATCGTGCGAAATGGCAAATGCAAATGTCGCCTCAAAAAGCAGCCTCCGTGTTTTTCGCATGTTGAGGGCTAACAACATCCCTGATCGCCCCGAAGTTTTGGAGAGCTGATTTTAAAACCTGTTTAGGTGTTCCCTGACAACCTGAGCTTAGTGCCTTCAAAGGGCACTGACCCATGCCCCTTTCTCGATGGAATGCCATGCAGCTATCTCGATACGGTGACGGCCTTCGTCGTATAACAGATATTACCAGTATTTTGCAGCACTCAGTCTTACTGATACCCATGCATGAGTACCACCCATGGCGTTAGTGGCCTCCGAACGCGGGTCGTTGCTTGGGTCAGGGGCAACTGAATACGTCGAAATTATCCACCGACCTTTTTGACCTTTTACTGACCTCGGAGGTGTCACCTAGCAGTTGGGAACGCTGGTATCTCCAGCAGCAGTAGTTTCAGCTCGTATTCATCATCAGAACTTGTTCTGGGCCCCTCAGGAACACTGTAGGTTACGTCCCGTAGGATCCAGTGTAATCCAGAATCTCCTAGCTTGACCTTTGAGATAGTGTACACGGTCGATGTGTGATCTCAAAGGGTTGAACCGGATACCATCGTATAGCCAAACAGTAAGGCTACATGCTCGTTTGTTTCGTCCCTCTATCATGTCAAGTCTGGAAATGGCTGAAGGGCGCATACTGCCCGGGTCTAAGTTGTTGAGGCTTATCTTTTTACGACTGGACGCCGGCGTACGAAGTACGTTCAGGCGTCGGAGTTCCCACCCACGCCCTTACGGGCATCGTGAACCAAATATCAGCTCCGCAAAACACAACTTCTATCACCGGCTTTGTTTTGGTACCATCACCAGGGGCAGAACGTGTTCTGGCGGGGAGGGACCGGCTACTTTTTGAACTATTTCTTTCGATGCAATACCATACGCTTAATGTTAAATTTCGCCAGTTGCGGGGGGGGGGGGATCGGAAGGGCATGGTGCCCCGTGCGACCCCCAGCTCTGCCGCCTATGAGTACCACTGGATACGCCATGAAATATTAATGACTTTTGCACTGTTTGGTTGAAAAAACACACGTTATTGTGAATATGGACCAACTGAAAGTCTCTTTTGAGAGGCAACCCCCTAAAAAAATTATTTCTGTGAAGTTCGCCGTCCAGAGCAGCATTCGTAAGTAGCAGTCATGCGCCAGCAAACTCTGCGTTTTCCTCCAGCGGTATCCTTGACACAGTGAGTGTGGTCACGCATTCGTATCTCGCACAGAGCACTCGTAGTACTGAGGAAAATCTCCGCCATCGTATATAAGGCGTCTAGGTTTGCTTGGTCGTCACAGCACAGCGCAGCAGCCCGCCGCCTCCGACACGTCCACCATGAAGGTGAGATCGCTCGGTCGGTTATGTTGGTTGTGATCTCACAGCCACTGGCGTTTTTAGCTGCAACGTAAACACTGTGCGGTTTGAACTACTTGAACACGAAGCTTGCTTATTACAAATAATCACTGGAATAGTCATACGCCATGTTTTTGTGTCATGTTTTTAATATTTTGATGTACCTACACCAGACGTCAAGCTGGTGTTAGGCTTATTACAGGTATCTCGTGTGGACTGAAATGGCCTATGTGTTCTTTTCGCATTGATCGTTGTGTATATTTGGAATAGTTGCCGGACCAACCATGAATCCCGAAACACTAGTATTCAGTTATTTTAACCGCATCCTGTTTCATCTCAAAGCCTATCACATTAAACGGTGAAAGCTTTAGCGTAACGTTTAGGAGTTGTTTTCCTCTCTCACAGTTTTATTTCGTTTTGAATGTTTACTAAGAGAAGCCTGGACTCATAACGCAGTTCCAATCCATGAACCCCACTGCAGTTTTGTTTGCACTCGAATCTGAACGAAATTTTGCCGCCAACTTATGCTTCTCTCTAAGCCACTAGCAAAGCCAAGGTAATAACAAAGCCGGATGAGACGGCGACGCATGAATGCCACCCTTGTTTAATTTTGCGGTCAATATGATGCTACAGCTAGAAAAGTTACATTAGACCACAGAAACGTTTTGACAACGAGGATATCAGTGCGCTTAATGTGCAGCGTTTCACTATTTCAAGATGCTGACAAGCATGTTACATTTTTATGAATGCTGTCTATTAACTATTTTAGTGACGTGTTTCTGTTTGTCCTTCTTTCTCTCGGAAAAAATGCTCTCTGGTCCAGAGCCCAGACGGGCTGACGGATCGGCACGTGCCGCGTACCGTTCGAAAGGTCTCACGTTCTACCAGTGTACTGGCTAACCTGTCACGCTGTGGCCCGTCGTTGGCGCGTGATGCGCGCTTCTAGGGGATTTTAGTCCATAAGGACAGGGGTGGTAAGCTGGCGATCCAGAGGTTGCAGCGATTTGGAAAAAGAGGCATGGTGTAGCTTCATGTACCGTCTTTCGTTTGTAGCCACAGCCGAACGCTTCTGGCCCACAGTTTTGGCGCCACACCGCCTGGAAGCGGACCACGCTCTTATTCTTCAACCTCGCATCACTTCAGTATTGTGCAGAAGTCGTCGACTTTTGCAGTAAAAATTACACTGCATATCTACTCACTATACGATTTATTTTATGGCTGTTCAGTGAGAGTACATCTTTTCACTAAGTTCTCCTGACCAAATGCAGATTTCTCGCGAAAAAGAATCGTTTACTGGCAGCAGTACTTGGCTAAATTTACAGTCAGATAAGCTTACTAACGCACCCATGACCCAACACCTGGGGTTGGCTACGTAAAAAAAAACTTTGGCCATTTTTGCACTTTTTGTTATCAAAGCGGTCATCGTTCCAGCAAGCTGTATCAACAACCCAAGGTCAGAACGACTCGAAATGGGCATTGTCTCGAAGTGAGTTAGATGCCCAATCGCAAGGCATCGTGCACATACAGCGGTAGACAGCACGTGCCACCTTCATAGGACTACAGACCAAAAAAGACCTTTGCAACGTCTTTATTTTTGTTTTGAGCATCAGACCTAGAGGCCGACTTTGTCTGTCGTCGACAAGGAAGTTGTAGCGGCATTCCCTTGCCGTCGTGCGTTGCAAGTGGAGCCCCCTCACGCAGGAGTGTATAATAGAAAACATGTAGCTATTATTCCTCGGAACAAACAATTAGATACGGAAATATGAGTGATTTGAGACTAGTACCAGTGCAAAGTGGAGTGCAAAGGGGCGCAGCAACCTTGCGTGACGGAGCAAACGGCGATCCCTTGTCAATATACCATTTGACAATTATTTGGAATATGACTGCTGACAATCCGGCGTTGAAAAAAACTATGACAGGGCTGTTCTTTGAGGACGGTCTGCCTGATTTACAGTTGGTCATCCTTCTGTGCCTCGTGGCTGCCGCCACCGCTGGCTTCTACGGAGGTGGACTGTACGGCGGCGGCCTCTACGGCGGACTTTATGGCGGCGGCCTCTACGGCGGAGGACCTTATGGCGGCGGCCTCTACGGCGGTGGACTTTATGGCGGCGGCCTCTACGGTGGACGCTATGGCGGATTCCATCGCCAGGGATTCTTCGGCGGCGGCTTCTACGGCGGTGGCCTCTACGGTGGCGGCCTCTACGGTGGCGGCCTCCTTGGCGGTGGTCTCCTCGGCGGTGGACTCTACGGCGGCGGCCTCTATGGCGGCGGCATCTATGGCCGCGGCCTCTATGGTGGCGGCCTCTACGGCGGTGGACTCTACGGCGGTGGCCTCTATGGCAGAGGATTCGGCTACGGATACGGCGGTTACTACAAGAAGCATTATTATTATTAAGATTACCCTTTGTTTACGGAGAACAGTCCCAAAGATATCTATGCAATGCTGGCTACCTTAATGTGCTCTTTACTTCCATCTGAGGGGAAGAAACGGTTCTGTGTATAAAACAATGCTGAAATATGCAATACATAGATGGCTGGTGCACATATCTTACAACGGCGACACCGACAGTTCTGATGCAACTGAAAAAGGTCGCATTTTGAACATTAGCATTCTTCGTAAGATAACCATTTTACTCACTGTTCCAAGTACAAAATGTAAAAAGTCGACTTAGGGCTTGCCTGTGTTCACGTTTCAGAACACCAAGTATTTGTATCAATATGAATGCAGTCAGAGAAAATTAAACTAGCCACGTTCACCGTTCGACACAGACAGTAAAACAAAGATATAGATGAAGACCCTACGCACATAAGATATCATATACCAACCCCACGAACCTTCTCCAACGCACTGCTCATATCAGACAAAACATACTAATAACAAAAACGAACAATAAAATGAGGATAAATGGACAACAGCGGACCTGGCTCATAAGTAACAACGCAGCACGCCCTTTCGTCTCTAACAATTCTACTTTCATTCAAATAATCAACAAATATTACAGTAGGAGCCCACTGGCATGCCTTGTCACTGATCTCTTTCAGTGTGTTCAGAATGTTTTAAAAGATTTGAAGTTGCCTTCCCGAATCTCCATGACCTTTAATGATAGGATGCTTCCAGTTTGTTTCAGTGGCCAGTGAAGTCTTGTTTAGGGGGTTCAGGTTCATGATGCATTGATGCAGGGTGATCAAGAGGAACTGATACAAAGTATGGTTCTAAGGGCAACATTAGCAAACAAACGAAAGAGTTTCTGCTAGGTATGCTGTGGTGTACACATCGGGATATTTCATGTCTCATCTTATCTGGAAATTTGACATTTCATGCTCCGTTCTGCAGGCATTAGACCATTTCCCGCCAGCCCCCTTCGACGGCTCAAACACAATTGCCCTTCACCAAAGAGCAATCCAGCTGGATTATCTTGGAGCATGGCGAGCTGCGAAGCTCGATCCTCGTCAGGAGAGATTTCGGTCGGGAGTTTTTTCCGACCAAGCCCAAAGCCGTATCTAGCTCTGGGCTACTCTTTTACGGCACGAACCCAATGCCCACATTAGGCTGGCCTCAGGACAGCGCGGGATGTCCTTCGGGAAGATCTGGAGAATCCTGAGGCACAAGCTGAACCGGAAGCCGTACCAGCCTGACCTCGCCCCGATCCTCTCACCAACAAGGAGTCCAAGCTGGCGGCGTGCATGTTCTGGCTGGCCGATTAAGAGGAATGGCTCGAGAGAGGCCTTTGAAGCGATGAGAAATTATTTGTGCTCCATCAGGTTCCCAATCACAAAGACGATGAACTCTGAGCCCGCGCAGGATATGATCCGCAGGAGTATCCGTGCACTGACACGGAGTGCAAGAAGGCGCACGGAAAGAACGTGATGGCCTGGGTGGGCTTTCCGGATGACAAATACCTCCCAGTGCACTGGTTCAAGGGATCGGCGGTCGGTCCGGCCTGCCTGGGGATGCTGCAGACGGTGATGTCGCCAGCTGTGCGAAGACTGGCCACTCGCCTCCAGCACTGGTTCCAATAAAAATGAGCATCACCTCATGTGACAGGACCAGTCATGGAGTTCCTACGTTCATCAGGAGAGCGGCGAACTCCAAGTCTGAGACTGAATTATCCCTCGCAACTCTCAGCACCACTGGCCCCCTAGAGCCCAGACCTCTTCTGCCTGGACCTCGGCGTGGTCACAGGCTGCGGCACGATGGCCAGGTGTGAGCCGAAGACGATCCCCGAACTGAAAGTGACGATGGAGGACTCTGCCGCCAACATGAAGGAGGAGACGCTGCGGAAGATGGCCAGACACACCAGATGCATGGCGAAGCTCTGTGGTCTGAGAGGGGCGCCCACTTCGAGCTGCCGACCACGGAAAGGGACTAGAAATGGGCCTGCCATCAACCTGTGATCAAATGCCCAATATAATACCTCCCAAATATGTCTTTTAACGAAGAAAAGTAGAACCCATGTCTCCATGGTGGCTGTTTTCTTTATACCAGTTGCTAGTGATCACCCTGTAGGTGTGTTGTGCTCTTCCCGAGCGATTGGTGAGGCCCTTGAATCATGTCCGCGTGGTGCTCCTTCAGTCTTACGATTTTTAGTCAACCTGACTTCCCGATGTGAGACGTTCCGCAATCGCTCGTGGTTTGGTGGGAAAGGTCTATCTTAGAGCATGACATGCATTGTCTTGAATCCGCCACTGTCACCACAAAGTGTACAAAATGCGTCATAAGCAATGGCGCAGCCAGGGTAGGGGTTGTAGGGGCCCCAGGACCCCTAAATGTTTGAAGGAGACCGCTGAGGTTAGCAAATTACTCGTATAAAAACTGAAGCTGTCACCAAAATGTTTTAATCGAACACCGCCTGACGTGTTTTCGTGCCCGCGACCGCCTAAGAGTGTCAAAAAGGGCACCCCCTGCTATCTCACGATCTAACCGTCCGATCCAAACCGGTCTGCCGCCAATCGATAGCTCTCAGTCTTGCGATAAAAAAAAAACTTTGTTAGCCCTGGTCACATGGCAGATCACGTCACCGGTCACACAAAACGCATAACACGACTTGGAAAAAACTATATCAACTGGTACATCATATCATCAACAATACGGATCTAAGAGCTTTCAACTGGGTATCAAACGAATGGTCATGATCTACATTAGGAGCCTGCCAAAATGTTAAAAAATGTTGGGTCAAAGTCAGTCTAGGTCAGGTGAAATGCTGGTCTTACTTTACATGCCAAAGAGCAATACTCACGCGAAGCCGTTTTGATCTACGTGATATAAAGAATGGACGTGAAACCTTCTCATGATCAATTCTGCATTACCTGCTTTTCATCCAGTCAAGGCCAGATAAGGCTGCATTATTTTTCCTGACAAAGAGGGATAATTACTCGCTGGGATTCTTACCTACGTCAAGTGCAAAGCTGACATGGTATCTCGTGAAAATTAAATCTGGTCTGTCTGCTTTGTATCGCATCAAGGTCAAGTCATATCAGAACAGATAGTCATTTTTTTTATTTTCTGACTAGGAACAATAATTGCTCTCCGCTGCTACTGAACGATCTTCCACAGACAATGCTGTATTTCATTTCATATTGACATCTGCCTTTGACGTAACCTAGCGTGACATCATGTTGCATTTGGTGAACCTTTCTAAGAGACGGATATGGATTTGCTTGTCTGACTTGAATGATGGGGAAGATCAGCGGTAACAACTTCTATCACTCACAACGCAAGTTAGTCCAATTGTCATCGTGCATTTAACTCAGCATGACCTCCAATGCTGATGTGCCACGGTTGTATATTCTTTTGGACCTTGTCCCATGTAAATCCAAATAATTCATGCGTTATATACGCAAATATTATCAAAAAAAGGAGAAAAACGCAGCATGCTGGCGCCACCGCCCAAAGAGGCGAAAATATGCACGCAAGGGTTTACTTCTGACGTCATATATCCATCACCTAACCTATTATCGACATGGTTTTGGTGTCAAAATACGTAGAAATGATTGCTGAATAGGCCCTGAAAATTCTGTTGAGCCAGCTCTAGCGGCTCAAAAGAAATTCAAGAAAAACCGAGGAGGTTGTCCTTTTTGATACCCCAGGTTATGCTGGGTTAAGAATGATACACAGGAAAACACGAAAAGTGAAATGCGTTGATCCAAGCCTGTAGAGGGACCCATATCGGCCTGTAGGGGTCCCCTGCCGGCCTGTGAAGGCCCCCTACCAGCCTGCGTGGGCTCCCTGCCAGGCTGTAGGTCCCCGTGCCGGCCTGTAGGGGTCCTGCCGGCCTGTGCGGCCCCCTGCCAACCTGTAGGGACTCCATGCTGGCATACAGCAGGCCCCTGCCGGTCTTTAGAGCCTTGAACCGGTCTGTAAGGGTCACCTGCCGGTCTGTAGCGTCCCCTGCCCGCTTGTCGGCCCTTGCCAGTCTTCGGAGGGCCCCTGCTGGCCTGTGGAGGGACCTCCTGATGTTCTATGGGGTCCGGCCGGCCTGTAGGAGCCCACTGCCGGTCGGAAGGGGCCTCTTGCTTGCCTGTAGCTTGCCCCTGTCAGCCTGAAGGGGCAACCTGCTGACATCCAGGAGCCCTTGCCACCGCCTGTTAGGCCAAATGCCGGCCTGTGGAGGGACTCCCTTGCGGCCTGTGGAGGAGCCCCCTGGTCTGTAGAGGAGCCCTCTGACGGCCTGTACAGGGGTCCCCCGACGGCTGTCGGGGGCACAGGTGTTGTCTCCTAAAAACATTGCGGGCGCCCAAACGCATGCAATATTTGCTATTGTTGAAACTGGAAAATTTTGCCCTCGGATCTGAGGCCCGAGTATTTACGAGGACATTCAAATAATTTTCTTTGCTGAGTCTTATGAGCTTTCCGCCATCTAGAGGGCTTCTGCCTTCTGCATGAATCACTTACGGGATAGTTAAGGGCGAGACAGTCCGACTTGGTTAACCTTTGTTAATGTATGTGCCTTCACCTACCCCTCCCCTCTCAGGAAAACCCTTGGTTTATATTTAGGAAGCAGAGCATATTTTAGGAAATCACTGGTAATATTTTAGGTTGTGGGTGCTCCACCTGACTGTGGGTGCCGATCCCAACTTCGAGGGTGCCGACGCACACACAGAGAGCTAAGAAACCACACCGAGGACAGCAGAAGACGCGAGGCGGGGGTGTAGCTATAGACCTTCACGAAGACGTCGCTGCAAGCAGACTGAAGATGCCGTCACCCAGGGACACCCGTCTGGAGACTCTGTGGCTAGCCGTGTCGACTCCGAGGGAGGGCTCCGCCGACCTGGGAGCCATCTACCGGTCCCGCCCAACGAGCCAGCGGCTCCTCACATCGAAGCGCTTCGGAAGCAGCTCCTGGCCGTGTCGGATTACGAGAAGCCGGTATTCCTGCTAGGTGACCTGAATCTAGACCTGGCTCGGCCAAACAAACCACGAGTGGCCCAAGACATCACCATGCTCCAAGAACTGAATTTCGTTCAGCTCATCCAAGGGCCAGCTCGTCCCCAAGTGACTCCCTCCCTAGTCTACCACGTGCTCACCAACCGGACCAACATCAGGCATGAAGAGGCTGATATCAAGGCACACATCAGTGATCACCATCTCAACACTGCGAAGGCAGCATCGCTCAGACATACCAGGAAGCCATGCGAACTTTTCACCCACTCCACGCGCGACGCCAACTACGACAAACCTCTGCCTTGACCTGCTACAGTCCGACTGCACTCACTTGCACCAAGACGGAATGACATTCATCGATGATGTCCGCGCAACGTTCCAGGAAATATGGAATGCTGCAGTAGACAAACACTGCCTGCCGAAGCGTGTCAAGCTACAGCATCCAGACCGGTCATGACTCACGTTCGGCGAAGACCTGAGAGACCCGCAAGCTCGGGGGACACCGCAAGACGCGAGAGAGACGCGCTGCGCATAACCACCGCGAAGGGGTGTATTCCTCTTTGAAAAAAGAATTCAAATGGTAAATCGCAGCAGCTCGTGTTGATTATTTTTCCGTACCTTCAGTTCAAAGGAGGCGTGGGCTAAACTCAAGCCCGCCCTCTGTCCCACACAATCGACTGGACCCGAGAACGTACCGGGCAAAGCTGCAGCGAACTGCTTCAACTCGTACTTCGCTGACGTGGGGAGCCGCATCACTGTGGAGCTGACCGAGCGCCAGGCTGGCCCACTGCCGCCTCGTCCTCCCAGGTTATGCAGCTCGGCATACGCTGTCCGGCCGTCCACGCTGCCGGAGCTCGGCAACGCCCTGAAACGGATGAGCAGCTCCGAGGCGGCCGGCAGTGACGGTGTGCCGCTGCAGCTGGTCAGGCTGAGCTTCCCGGCGGTCAGCCCCTCCACGTGCTCCGGATCATCAACGCGTCCATTATCACCGGAAAAGCCCAGGAATAGTCGAAGCATGCAAAGGCAGTACCGGTCTACAGGGCAGACGACAGGTCGCAGCCATCTAGTTTTGGACAGTTTGGACCGGTAAGCGCTCTCAGTGTCACTGCAAAAGTAACCGGAAAACTCATTGGCATTCAACTGACAAACCATCTGACCACAAACTGCACCATATTGCCGACGCAATATGCGAACAGGCCCCATCATTCAACGGAATATGCGATTTATGGAATATTCGTCGATTTCGTTGGCGCGATATCTGGGAACAGAGACGAGGGACGTGTGACGTGTTTAACCTCGTGATTTATCCAAGGCCTTTGATATGTGGACCGAAATGATTTGATAGGTGGACGAAGCTTAACTGGCACGGGATCTCAACCCATTAGTTTTTAGATCACTTCACTGGCCAAATCCAGTCATCAAAATGCAGCACCACACTAGAAATGAGTTTTGGAGTGGTGCTGGGTAGCATTCTCAGCCCGATCAGGCTCATCCTTTTCACCATCGACCTTCCACTGGATCTGTCGCGCCACGCGTTTCTTGTTTCGAGCGCAGACGATTCACAAATCCTTCACAGCGCACGGCCTACCCAGGCCGATCTGACTGAGCTACGTCTTGAGGTAGAAACAGACCTGGCTGCACTCTCTGCCTGGTTCACTCCCAACGGTCCAAAAGTTAACATTACAGAAACTGAATTCATACTGCTTGAAATCGCATCGTCGCTCAAAAAACGTCTAACTTTTCGATCAGTTTCCACCGTGGGAATTTAAAACCAGCTCAAAGCGACAAAATTTCCAGCGTGCTTCTAGATCCGGAACTGAATATGTAGAGGCACGTCACTAAAGTGACCCAGCATTGCTATGGTGACCTTATCGCAATCAGCATACTTACGGATACTCTTTCGCGAACAGCTTTGGTACATCTCACTTAGTCGCTCGCCTTTCCACAAACCATTTACGGCCTGCCGGCCCGGACATCACCAACATAGCAGCACTGTCATCATAGTAACAAGGTCATCAGCTTCGCAACTCGAATCACTAGAAGCATCGCCATCAACATATCTCAGACGCACGACGAGAGCTCAGACGGGTGCCTTTCAGCACCATCATGGAGTATAGGGGCTCTGTACTGGTACATTCGATGGTGCACCAAGATCAGGGACCACAACACTTGAAAGCTCACGTATTTCGAGCCGATGTATCTGAGCGCACTACTCGCACTACTTGTGTCCACCTTTTGCAGGCGCACCGATGCCGCTTGGAGGCCACTAAAATGACTGCATGTTCGCTCCATATGCAAACGGAATGAGCCTGAGGGCGATGTCCATTGAAACACGAACGCCGGTGCCTTCAAAAAATGCGTGAAGGTGATGACGGTCGAGTTTTAGTGTCAGCAGTCAATGGTACCTTTATCTTTGCTTTTCATCGGATCGTAAAGTGTGTAGGCACGAAACGTAAGTTGTCAACAGCTTTGCGTGACAATGCGTCATCTTATCAGTGTCTTTAACCATCATGACTGTTCGTGTACGACTGGGCTATGGCAGTTCATAACGCATCACCGTGGGTAAATAGCCAATCATGTATTGGATACTACAAAGATCTGCAATAAATGAATAAATAAAAACCTCTGGCAGTGGCAGTTCCAGTAAAAAAACAAATACTTTTGGCGCAATCACCGAGAATCAGAGAAGCACCAGCTGGTTGCAACTAATAATGTTTAGGAACGGCAAACGTCCATTGCCATAAAATTTTCTCACTGTCTCTTTTTGTTCAGGGGCTCAGTTATAGGATAACGACTTGACAGTCATCAAGCACCTCCCGATTTATTTTCTGGCTGGATGTGCCACTGCTGCGAGCCCCCCTATAAAATTTTATGTTTATGTTTTTCCACGGGCCTGTATTAAGTGAGGTGGCCCACCGCTGGGCGAGGACCACCCGAAATTTTTGGCTGGCTGTGCCCGTGGCCATAAGGTATGAGACTAACACGTGAATTCCGAAAATGTTTTATCTGGTCATCATAACATTTTATAGAGCACATCGATAACTCAGTCTCCAAAGTCGCAAAAAAATGGTCAAGCATTACTCCCAAAACACTTACTAGACAAACGTCTGATCAAGTTACGAAAATTTCTTTTGTTTTAGCTACGAAAGCTAGTCTTCACAGCATACGCGGGGATGAAGGAAAGGAAAATATCAATGTCAATGAAAATGTTAGGAAATGTCAATAAGTTCCAGCTTCCATATCTCTGGCTCATTATTCAGAAACGGCACGCGGAAAACCAAGAGTAACCAAGAAAAAAGCAACAATAAACCTTCGCCCGAAATATGGCCACACGAAAGTTCGCGATATGAGCTGACGTCTATATACGGAAAAATATTCTAAGAATCAGTGGCGCCTTCAGCGGAGCAAAAAGGTGGAAAAAGGCAATTTACATCCTCTGGTACACGTTAGTCAAAGTGATTACTTTGACTCCGATAGTAGCCTCCATGTCTCGAAACAATTTTTGAAGCATTGCCAGTTACAGGATCTCGAACGTGGGAGGAAAGCATCTCAAACTTTTGGAGTATTCATTCGCTTGCTTTAGCCTCATTGGCTGATGCAGTTTCAAAACTGTTGCTGAAGAGCATGAGTACAATGTCTTATGATCATTAACAGCGGATTCATGGAACCAAAACAAGGAATGGCTGTAGTTAAATGAAAATTAGAATGTTGGGTTGATAAAACTGAACCATCGTTGCTGTTTCCTTTTTACTCCCCTTTGTTTTGTTTGGATCCGCTACTGCCAAGGCATGCAAGTGCATTTTATTTCCAGAGTACTTTTTCCAAAAATGCCATAAACTCTCATTCAACGACGTAAACTATCGTTACACGTGGATCAAATTTTAAACCTCCCAATCCTGTACATGACTCCGTCATTGATCATAATTTATGCTCCCTTCACAAAACATTTCATCCATGTCAGTCCTTTGCAGGGGCGGTGCCATATGGGGGGGGGGTACGCGTCCCCCTTTGCTTCAGGTAGCGAAAGACTGTTTCCTTGTATCTCTCCGGATCTTTGCATATTGTTTTCCTGCTCCATCAGTAAAAGAAAATGTGTCATTTACGACGCCTCACGCGCCGCATATCTTGACAGGCTGCCCGCTTTCCGTGTTTCGTAAACAACTATGGCCGTCACGTCACCGTGAACTGACGTGGCTCACGGCTGCCGAGGGCGCTGGCGACCGACGTGGCGTCCGGCCGCTGGGACGTATTTCGTGCGCAGGCATCGAATTGTGAAAATAGAAATCCTAAATAACCAAAGGCGCATGGAGCGGGAGGGGTTATTAACCCAATCCCGACTTTTTCAAATTTAATATGGACCCTATGGGTGTTGACTAGACTGAAAAGAATGGATCCAAACTGCTTCTTTGCCTCCCCAAACCGTGGGTAAGTTCCCGCGTTCCTGTGAATAACTCACATTGTATTCCAAATATCATCTTGAAACTGTCCAGCGGATCAGATGAACAGAAAAAGAACAGGAAAAGAAATAACAATAACGATGCAAATGCCATGCAGCTATGTTCAGCGGATCAAATGCTACAAGGGGGTTTTCTGGGAGACTTGTTCTCGATTCACCTTCTGATACAATGAGCTGCGAATTAATTCCCATTCTGATTCACATCGATTTTAATGTAAATGAACGGATTTAATTATGATTCAATGACTGGATGACATTCATTAGTTTGCGATTCGATTCCAGTTCACTGTAGTGTGAATCAATCCTGATTGATTCACGGCGAGCATTACCGAAATGATTCAAAATCTGGTAGAACTGATTCCCAATCAAGCACGAATCTAGTTCATGGGCCCCACCACCAGCCTGAAGGTGACGCAGACGTCCATAATTGCGTGAGTTAACAGTCCCGGTCCCGGGTCCTGCACCAGAAATGCACAGCTGTACCGGTTGATTTTATTCCAGTTGTAGAAAGTAACTAATTACAAAGGAAACGGAGCGCGTTTGGTGAAGTATCGAGCGGCATGTCTAGTAAAGTTGCAATCCCAATTTCACCCGCCCAGTCACACTTCTATTTGAGGTTTGCGCGCTTGCAATTTCGACTGCACTTTTACTGGAAATAGTATATGATACTTCATCAGAAATGCTCTGTTTACATTCCAGTTAGAAGCTATGTACAATCTGGTTTAAAAACGGCCGGAACAGCTCCGGAAAGGCACCGGGGTCGTGACTGTTCACTCAAACATCAGTGAACGTCCGCGCCACCCTCGCTTTTAGAGATGACATCACCTGTATTTTGGTGTTTTGGATGGGACACAATCCTGAATTTTGACTTGAGGCCCATGACAGTGCGCGGGAAGAATGGGCCTAAAACTGTGCTTGGCAACATCAATCATTTGGAGGTGGTGCCACCTCTGTTCGTAATAGTGGGGAGATGGGTCTAAAAACCAAACTTCTGCACTATTCTGGATCGATCTGAGTGGATTTTGAGTCGATTCAGTAATTTTTGCCGTGCCGAATCAGTATAGATCCATGTAAACGTAACAATGAAACAGAAGCGAATCGCAGACTAATTGAAGTCATTCGATCGTCACTGAACCATAGCTGAATCAATTTAATTTGTTTACAGTCGTCGTGAATGGGATTCAGAAACGATCTCCTAGAGGTGAATCGAGGACAAGCCGGCCTGACATTTGATCGGCTGATCGGAATAGCACAAAGTTCGCCGCATACCACCATTGTTATCTTTACGGACCCGCCTGGAAAGTGTCAAGACAATACGTGGAACGCAGTCTGAGTTGATGAGGATTTCCATTCCACAGTTCGATGGCCGCGTACAAAATAACACTGGGCGCCGCGTCGGCCGTCAACATTTTTCGAGCGCCGTGAGCCACTATTAGTTCACACTGAGGTGGAGGCCATTTTTTTCAAATAAATTTAGCCCGAAAATATTGAAGTGTGTGGCGCTGGGATGAGCGTCCATGCTAAACCGAGCCTGGTGCTGGAGCCTGACCCGCCTCCCAGGTGTTCCCAAGTACGCATTAATTTTGCCCCACGCGCTCGACCAGATAGCGTTGGAGGATATTGAGCGCGCCTAGCAACTCCGCGACACGGCTGCCCCGTGACCGGCTGACCTTTTCGATCTCTGGCCAAATACAGGTGTCCGTTCCGGGGCTGGAATCTGCCTGCCTGCCACGTACCTGACTCTGCTGTTCGGTCCCTTAGCTTGGCATAGACGTTTGTGGGGGGGCTTTAACACAACCCCTGTTTATCTCTAAAGCCGATTCGGCTGATTGAAACAGCAATCGATAGTGCCGATACTTGCTGTCCTGTGACATGTACATGTTTTGACTTTGGGACTGCTGATGACGCCACCGATCAGGTCAAAGACGAAAAAGTGACTATTTCTCTAGAATCGTCTAATCACAATGGAAAGCAGAAAGAGACTGAATTTTGGTAATATGTTTCTGGTAGCCCAGTTTCATATTCTAAGTGCCACCTGACCCAAGATCGCTTCAGGTCAAGGTCGGGTCAGCTTGACTTTCGTTGTAACGTGTCATGCGGTGCATGTTTCCCGGCCCATCTGACACGGGGATTCTAAAAATGACACCTTCAAAGAGCCTTAGGCACAAAAAAACTAAAAAGTTCTTAACCCTATTCCCGGCAGGGGGGCGGAATCTGCCACTCCTCGGGTTTTTTGCTTGCCAATTACAGGCTTTTTAACGCAGCTTTACGAAACTTGAGGAATTTTCCTAGCTATTCTTTCTACGTGCCGTGACAAAATTTCACAATTCTATTTTGCTCAGGGGCGGAGCCAGGCAACGGTTTTGGGAGGCACCTCATGCCATTTTTGGCCATGTTGAGGGTAAAATGAAAATGTGTGCCAAAAACAGAGTTTTTAAGATAAAACTTAAAACTTTATATGGATGTACAGCTAAATAGTTGGGAAATGTGCAGATGGAATTTTGTTCATCTGAGGTCATTTTAAAAAGTTCAGGTCAAGGTCAAAAGTCAAAATTGTTTTTTTTGCAATAATTTCGGTGCCGTTTTTTTAAATGCCAAACCCGGAATATATATGACGTAGAAGGATGTCTTCTACTTGTGTACCAAGTTTCAGCTTGATATCAGGTTGGGTCACGGAGCTATGACCTAAAATGTCAGTGCGCGTACCCCATATCGCAATAGCCGTAAAATAAATTTTTTGAAATAGAGTGAATTCAAATGATTGAAAAAATTTACAGATAATATTAAATACACACGAGTTCATTCCAAGTGACCCCAAGGTCACTGGAGGTCATTTAAGGTCAAAGGTCACAAGTTTATCTGAGAAACGTGTGACCATGACAGTTCCCCCTTTTTCATGTCCCTGGCACCGCCTATGCTAACATTATACAAACATTGTAATGCGATTTGTACTTATTTAGTATAACATGACTATCAGAAGCCAAAAAAGGGTGTTTGCCTCTTTTGTTCATTCAGTTGTTAGAAAACTAATCCTGCTATTTTTGAAACCCTGTGAACGCCCATGAATTTTCCCAAAATTTCAGATTTGCGGACCCATGGTAAAAACCCTATTTATATTCTATCGATTCATGCCAATTTCATCAAAATTGGTCCATAAACAAGGGAGTTATAAGAAGCCCAAAAGTACCCCCCATTTTGACATTTTTGCCCCCCTGTATCCACAAATTTCAAAATTTTGAAAATTTCTTTTTATAAAAATGTAGTTCACGTGACGGCAAATCGATTGCCGTTTGTTGCGATGAAATCGGACAAGTAGTTCTCGAGATCTCAGGGGGGGGGGGCTGAATCCGCCCCCCTTGCGGGGAATCGGCCATACCGTCTAGCCCTCCGGAAATAGGGTTAACCATCGTGCACATGCAATATTACCACATTTCGTAGTTTCATGCCCGGAATACCACGAACATACTAGTAACCTCCATCTCACTTATCCAGATAATCCTACAAGTCAGTTTGCCCATCTTGCACATTTCCTAGGAATGTTGCGCAACATTGCAAAGGCCAGTATCTCCACATCGGTCTTTCAGACCGTCAGACAGGCGCCACCAGTTTACTCGCTAAGCTGAAATCTGCATAAAACCACCACAGGTCAGACTGCTAAAAAGTATTGCAATGTTGCATGATACCGCTGTATAAGTTCTACGTGCACTTTATTGCAAGAGTATTCCATAATCTATCTCGCCATATATATGGCAAAAGGTAAGTTTATTCGAATTGTTCCCTAAAATGCAGTCACACGGGATCCCGAGAATAAAAGGATGCGTATTTGGCCTGGGATGACCTAGCGTGACGTCACAGGAGCTCTAAATTGAATTGTCGGATCATACTGATATGCTTCGCAAGCTCCAGCCACCATACATTATGAAAAACACCGACGATACGGCGGTGAAGTACAACTGAACGTGAAATTCCAAAACATGATCGTCCTTATGACGCCATTAAAACGTGACCTAAGATGACCTCGTTTTCAAAAATTTGTCAGTATGTGTCGAATGGAGACAAGAAAGAGTAGTGAAAGTTTCAGGACGTTGCATTTATTTGTTTGGGAGATATTTAAGAAATGCGCTAGGGGACAGGGTTTAAACTCATCCCAATCAATGGCGGATTAACCATCAGAATTAACAACCGCGGCCATGTTTA
This sequence comes from Capitulum mitella, assembly GCA_030062745.1. Classification (NCBI taxonomy): domain Eukaryota; kingdom Metazoa; phylum Arthropoda; class Thecostraca; order Pollicipedomorpha; family Pollicipedidae; genus Capitulum; species Capitulum mitella. The sequence continues at coordinate 670,471 of CP099842.1, forward strand.
TGAAAAATGGCAAGCCTTTCCGCATATGCAATATGTCCAAATTCAATTTCTTCCTATGTTGTTGAAGATTGCTTCCAATTCATAAAGTGTTTTACAAGGTCAAGCTGCACATCAGAACCATCCAACCGATGCGAGGCTCTAGTTTGTAACGCGCAAAGATGTTAAATGCAGTACAGATGTAACACATAGGACTTTGACATTGGCCTGTTGTTATGAAATGGCAATAACAAAATAACTCCCTTATGCCTTCAGATGGCACTGATGCCACGTAACGGTTGACCGCACATATAAATCTCACAGCTTCACATTTTCCACCAGAATGATATTTCTGGAGCTGTCTTCCGGCGACTTCCTTTTCTTCCGATCTCAGCCATCAAAAATCGTCCGAAATTTGGACACGGTGACGATCTTTGTCGTATACCAAACCCTATATTTCACAATGTCCCACCTTACTGAAACCCACGCTTGAATGCAGTACCATGGTGTCAGTGACCTCCAGTCATGGGTGGCGATGATGGGTGTTGGGAGGTTCGGACCCCCGCTATTTAGGGATTTTAACAAAGAACCGTGTGTAACAATGACTAATAAGAAACAGTCTGAAATCCCATATCGAGCCGCCCAATAATTTCCGGTAATCTCCAGCCATGCCTACAAACACAAGGCGTTACTTGGATCGGAGTTGGTTTAGGCCAAAGTCATGAATAGACTTTGATGACATTTTATCCCCTATTTCTACATTTCACTAACCTCCGGGCTGTGGCTTAGCACCTGAAAGCGCCGATTTGCACAGTTACAATACTGTCAGTCCTTACTCATCACCAGGAGTGGTTCCTTGCCCCTCAGAACCACACTACAGGTTACGGTCAATAGGATCCAATGGAAAACAGAATACATGACACGAACTGTTTGCGGTCTCGTAACGCAAACGGTTTGCGTCGGTAACTATATAATATATAATATTATATATATATATATATATATATATATATATATAATATAATATAATATAATATATAAATATAATATAATCTAAAACGGTTGAACTAACTATACCGCGTAGCCAGCGAGCTTCATGCTCATGTCGCCGCTCTAGTACGTCAGGTCTGGAAATGACCGAGGGCGTCTACCGAATACTCATTAACTCGGCTTGTAAAAGAAGACAGACTGCTGTTCTGGTCAAGGTACAGTGATGTTAAAACGATTACATTTTACGGACGAGGAGCGTCGATTTATGTTCTTCTAAGAGTGCCATGACCCATCCAATGTTGATTTGGGCACACCCAATGTTGGTTCGGGCCCACCCAATATTTTCTGTCTATCTTCAAGGGAAATGATATATGATAATGATAGCTCAAATTCGGCCGCAATAGATAACATGCATGTAGAAAGTGAAGAATATAGCCTAAAGAGATGTATCTATCTTTCTATCTTCTAGACATTTATATATGTATGTATGTACATGACGATAAGTGCAGTTTTTTACCTTATAACTAGTAACAAAAACCCGTAAATTTCCTTTGGTCAAAATAAAGTGGGCTAAATCCATTTTGGGGCAGTTAAGTTGTCGGGCCCTCGGCTTGACCTTCCCCATCAGTTACAGGAGTCGACGCCCCTGTTACGGATGAGAATGAATGAACGAACCTCAGCGTTGATACTACTTGCACTTCTGCTCTTTGCTGCACAAAATGTCAAAAAGCATACATCATTCATTATTTCGCTGGTAAGAGAATGGTGCAGGCCTGTTGTTTCGGTAACAAAGAAATTGCGGGCGTGCTGTCGCCGGCGGGCATCGCCACGTGTCGGTGCAATTGGACTACCTCTGTTAGACATTTCCCGACATGATTACGGCCGTTTTCAGCTTAAGGAAAATTCTTTGGTACCTTACCATGCAAAGTTCAGTGGGTACAGGTACTGACAGTTTGGTGCACCTGTCACAAATGGAAGGCGCTGTGGTAACAAAGAGAATTGAGGGCGTGTTATCTTAGGAACCCACCACTAACGCGCAGATAAAGAGAACTCAGCTGTGAGGATTAGCTACCTGAAAGTCTCTTTCCAAGGTCAAACCTTAGAGACGGAACGATTTCCGTGAATTTCGCCGTCGAGAGCAGCATTCGTAAGCAGTCATGCGCCAGCAAACTCTGCGTTTTCCTCCAGCGGTATCCTTGACACAGTGAGTGTGGTCACGCATTCGTATCTCGCACAGGGCAGTTTTCGGGTTAAGGAAAATCTCCGCCGTCGCATACAAAGCGGCCAGGTAAGCGTGGTCGCCGCAGCAACGTGCGGCAGTCTGCGGCCTCCGATATGCCCGCCATGAATGTGAGAGTGCTCGGTCAGCTGTATTGGAAGCGACTTCATAGCCGTGTAGCGATTGCAGTCGTATCACAAACTCTTTATGGATTTATCTTCAGAAGACGAGGCTAATTAATTGTAAATTCCAACTAAAATGCTGGACGTGATGGACCTTGTAAATAATGCCTTACTGGGGCTCAACCGGATTCCAGCCTCATGCAGCTGCCTTTCACAAGTATCCAATGTGGACCAAAACCGGGTCATGCGTTCTTCTTGTGGACTGGAGATGCCAGATATCGAGCATGTGAATGTAGCGAAAAGCGACGTGCCGAAATTTTCCCAGTTACCATAACAGTATGATGACGTCAATTACTCCCTATAGAACGTGGCTAAACAGACCTGTTGCGACGAATCGGTTGGTGATCAAGAGGCAAACGGGGCAACCAACCAGTTCCCACAGTAGATTAAGTGGAAATTAATGCTAGAACTACATTATACAAGGAACTTCAGTTGCACATCCTATTGTCATTTTCTGTCATTTTTCCTTAATAAAAAAAACATTGGCAGGAAACCAAAAAACATCTTAGAAAAACATTACCTAGAACCAGGGTTGGTGATCTGGTGGTTTCCGACCTCCTGTCTCTGATTCTGAATATCCGTGTCGCAAAATATACCTGTTGATCACAGGAAACCTTCAGGAAACAAAAACTTGTTTCTAGTCACCTGAAATATTTGCGCAACAGATTCTACTCAACGATGATCTGCCCCCGTTTACAAGAAACTGATTACGCCGAAGTTGTAGATGCCATTTGAACATGCATGTATTCGTCCATTTCACAACTATGCTTGGGAGAAATAATCTTTTTATCAATCCATACACCAACAATTCGAGTCTGATCTGTGAACTATTCATCTTACTCTCATGCCCCACCGCGTTTCCTGAATCTACCTCTTATTCCCACTGTTGGCCTCGGGAACTGTACTATCGACTTCAGCAACAATAAACAGGTTTTTAGTCACTTGCATTGGTTCCATAACGTACACCGCTCATTGGTCAGTTAACCCTGTTCACAAGAGGGTGAATCCGCCCATGCTATACGTATGTCTGACATTATGCTCACGGAATGTATCGAAGTACAAGAAGTGCCCATTGCAATGTAAAAAATCACATATGTCTCCGTTTAATCTCGAGATAAGTGGCAAACATTTCAACAGAAACATCCCCCCATTTTTAAATCGATGATTTTCCCTGATAACATTTAGAGTACCTGAAGACGTCGAAATCTAGCTGATTCGGATTCGTTTGCGCCTCCACACGAGCAAATCTGGCAGTCATATTTCGAGATCTCGGGACGGGGGGGGGGTTGGAATCCATCCCTCTCGCAGATTCAGGTCCATAAGAGCGTCACAGGAATAAGGACATCCGCGGTCATAGGCACATGGGATCATTATGATACTGCAACCAGAAAAGTTACGTTAGACGACAGAAACTTGACAGTCAGAAAACATGCTGACTGTGCAAGGGGATTGTACTTTGGCACGCTTGGCACATTTGTATCTTTCCTTGCATCTGCGTACTATGTGATTACTAGTCATCTGAAATATGAAAACCGACAAACCACGCTTGTGAAAGCAGATGACGGTGACGTTACTGGACTAAACCGAACCCTGTAAAGCGTGCTAGATTCGATGTTGTCCTCATCTTCCCCGAGCTCATTAAATGTGATCACAACGCAAAAACTGGCATATCACATATCTGATCACTGTATGAACTGGATCACCAGAAAAAGTAGGTTACAAGATGAAATATTTACAATGCCGGTATATTCTTGCAGTGACCATCCTGATGCAACTGAGGGAACTACTGACGTGCATTACGCTGCCAATGATCAAGAGACTCCACTTTGTTATCTAAGAAGTATCTACACTGTATTTTATTATAAAATACGGCGCGAGAAAGAAACGAGAGGGGCCGAAAGAAAGTAGAGGAAAGGAACTGGTTGCCAAAGTTGATCGAATCGACCATGCTTAGTGCTTATCTTCTGACCAGTAGGATTTCTCATACTTACAAGCGGCTTATGAGAGGCTACTAATGCTGATAAAAGGTCGCATGGCTGGAATTCTTTTGAGAGGCAGATCGAACTGGAGTGAAGGAGAAAAAATGTTAACTAGAAAAAGGTAGCACGTCCGGAAATTAATTTCTAATCAGGGAGTGTACGGAATTCTTGAACAGAGCCACACTAGATTTGATAACATATATTGAGAAGTATACATTAAATATTTTTGTAAAAATGCATGTACATTTCTGTTTAAAAGCAAGAAGAAAGCAAAATTACTATATGGAACAAAACATAAACATGATAATGACGACCAGTCCTTTCCGAAGGAGATAGTCAACTGATCGAAGGAAAGATTACAATTGAAGAAGCTATGTGTGAGGTAAAATCGTTACACAATGGTAAATCTCCCGGTCCCGACCCTTTCACATCAGATTTATTCTTTTGGGCAGAACCTGGCGATCCAGTAGTAGGATCGCACTCACGCGTGCGAGACTGAGATTTTCTATTACGCAAAAACAAGGAACTATAACGGTGATTCCAGAGCCTGGCAAACCGAAGGAATGTGTAGATAGCTGACGACCTATTTCTCTCCTGAATACATCGCAAACAATTTTATCCGCTGTAATCGCAAGTCGTATCAGGAAAGTGCTTCAGCCACCCATCTATCCTTGTCAAAAGGGTTTATGAAAGGGCGATTAATGGGAGAGTGTATCCGATCAGTCTAGGGCGTACTATGGGATGCAAAATCATTTCAAAACAACCGACGAGTCCTGATGGTGTTTGCCGGTTATCGCGGGTATTTCATTCAATGAACTTTAAATTTATCAAAAACGTTATTCATCACCTTAATTTGGGTCCAGGCATGCAAAAATGGATATCAATTCGCTTGCAAGACGCATCTCCGTGCATTACACTAAATTGTAGTCTGCTCAACCGTCTTGTTACCAATTAAACGAGGCTGCAAGCAACGGGAAATTAGTCCTCCTTTGTTGTCTATTCTGGTTATTGAAATTATTATGAATTATGGATTGCAACAATATAGAAATTAAGGGATATTTACTGAATGGTAGTGAAAACAAGCTGGAAGAATTCGTTGACTAATGCACATTCAAACTGGACTGCGCTGAGGAAAGTAAACATAAAAACGGGTCAAATATGAGATGCAATTCTACGAACCTACTGATTTGATATGGGCACGACGTATTATTGGGGTAGTGACATGGTTAAAGGTCAGAAATCCTGAAAATAAGAGAAAATCTGCGACGGTTGGCTAATTCTGGTCAGCACGTAACTGTCTCAAATGGACTGGGGTGTACTGTCCGGGACACCTGTCCAGTTTTTGAAATTTTTATGTCCAGTTTGAACAGTTCAGTTCAAACAGGACAAAACGTTTTGTCTAGTCTGAGATTTTTATTTTTTCCTTTCCGTAGACCAGATTTGGTCCAGCTCTCAGCTGTTTGAAGGCCGGGACTGATCCAGCTTGTTCCAGGCTGCTTTGGAACGTTGCCTTTCTGTCGCTACGGGCCCGGTCGTATTACCGAAAACCTACCTCCAGGCATCATTAGTGACCACCTCCTACCACCAAAAAAGGAGAGTACCTTTCTGAGCAACTTTTCACCTCACATACACAGTGATAGACACAGACATATATTTTGGGTGGTCCACAAAGCACTTGTGGCTGTTATAGCCCATCGTCGAGGCGATAAACCGGGCTGTTGGGATACATGGAAGTAAATGAGATCAGCTACGAAAACATACGGCTCCTGGAGACATTCTGTTAGTTCTCCGCATTCGTGTATGTGTGTTTTTGGCTGAAGGTCTCAGATATGGTGGAAGCTTCTGTGAATGATCTCTGCCTCCATCACACACTCACAGAATACGCTCAGAGAACGAGGTGTGCTGATGTTGCTGTGGCGGCTCAGCTAGCACTGTCGAGGTATCTCTGGTACCCTACAGAAGAAGTCACAACAGTGTGCTTACGCTGTGATCAGCTTTCACCAGACGTGAAGGCGGAAGTGGTAAGAAAGATCAGCTTCACGGAACGGCCGACCCGTTTCAAGCTGGAAAAAACAGTCTTCCCAAAGATAACAGCAAATGCTCAACTCAAAGACCTTGTCGGGCCGAAGTCATAACGAGGTCCACGGGGCCGATCTGACATAGCTGCAAGGTGACCCGGGCGAATGGGCCAACGATACTGTATTCCGCGAGTTCGAACATTTTGCCTGAAAACAGAATGTGTCAACGATCCTGTTGAGCGTTCGATAAAGCTTGTTCAGGGTTTCGCAGAGCTAACAGCAGACGAGAAGCAGCTGCAGGCTCTCCTCCAAAGCGTGGAGTACTACAGTAAAATGTTCCCATCCCTCCAGAAGAAAGCATGTTGTAGATTTCTGGACAAAACACGAGATATTTTCAATACCTACAGACTATGTGGTCGCCGCTTGTAATAGATGAACGAGTCATAGCAGCAGGTGGTAAAAGTTGGACCCTTGCCAAGATCCGAACCTATGACTCCAAGTATTTGCCGACGTAAAGTGATTTGGTCTATGGCATTTTCCTTGTAAAATACGTCATGGATGCCAACAACGACCTTTCTCATCGAGAAAGTTGACCTGAGAAAAATTTGATGTTCGCTTTCTATTCAGCTATCTTCAGATAATGGAGACTTTTAAGCCAAAAGGATGCCAGCATGTCCCTGTGCTTATGTCCTGTGCCATATGCCATATGCCAGCATGTCCTGTGATAAACCGCTTGTGCTCTACAAAGCTTTGATTTTTTAGGACCGAATCTTTGACGATAGGTCTTCTAAGACTTCAAATAATGAGAAATCACCTTTGCGCAAAATGTTCGGGAATTTATTTTTTTAGGGGGGGGGGACGGGGTCGGTCTTCTGTGTACACATTACCAAAGGGACTACACATCACTGAGTATCCACTGAATACGGTCCAGTCATAAAGTCGCAAATCGTTGTGTGCCTAATCAACATTCGCGGTGCTGGACCACCCACAAAAATTGCAGACTACACCCATGGCTGTGGTGACGCATGCATCTCACCTCATCTTATCATAATCATATCGTCATCTCATCTAATTCCATTAGCTCGTGGTAAACGGCCTTGCCTGCTGGTAAAAATAGTGCCTTCCTTCGTTTTTAAAGGCTTGCCTGCCCAAAGGCCACCTGCAGGGGTAAGTGGTCGTCACCTCCGATATAAGTCTTAGCTCTGCAGAACTACCTCAGGCGGAGCCGATGTAACTTGGCCGGAGCCGAGGCAACTCGGCCGATTCATCATGGCGGCGCCCATCTGGCTGTTCTGTACGGTTAGGCACACGAGCGAGAGGAGGTCTCCCCTACCCACGGCAAACTGTCATCTGCCGAAACGAAATGAAATTTGTTTTGTTTCTGTATATCTTAAGAGTCGGAAGACGGACTCCCGCTATTCGTAATAAATTATTTTAGCTTATTACCAAACACTTCCAGTACATTCTCGGTCTGACATATGTGCCGACGTATGCCGTGCACTTAAATGCATATGACTGCATGTATATATATATATATATATATATATATATATCGATATCGATGCATATATATTTATTTATATATATATATATATATATATATATATATATGTATGTATGTCGATAAATATCGATACCATGCTTGTTTCCATGTTATGTTACTTTTATTAATCACTGGTTATCCTCGGTTTTCGTCTCTTGAGATAACACTCGCCCATTCGTCGGCGCTGCGATCTGTCCGCGCTCAGGACGGAAAGACAAGCCTGGGTTCGTGTTCAGCGACCGATGCTCAACAGTGGCCCAAATATCTAGCAACATCGCCTTCCCTCTCCCCTTCAGCAGGAAAAAAACTCATGCACTCACAGGCAAATGACACTCGAAATGAAACGTTCAGTACTGGAACATGCGGAGCGTACGCAGCACGGCTGCGGCGTCGTCGGTCTAAGCGATTTTGGGGATATGGGGAATTACAATGCAGTCGTCGTTCCCCTCTTGTCGTCCTGCTCGCCGGCCCGCCGCTGCGTAAGTGGCCGCGCACGTGGAAGCCGCTGCGCGTGCTGTCGCTGTGGTGGCCGGTGTCCGCCGAGAGGCTCGCTTTGGTTGAAATACCCTCCGACCCGCCGACCGCATACGAAACCTATGTACAAATTCCTGATGCGGTCAATTCTGTTCGTCCATATAGGCAGTGAGTGACGCGGGGTGAGGCGGAAAAAGGCGTGAGAAGGAAGGAGGCATTCTGGTGGATGACTTTGTAACGGCGGTATCCGGGGTCTTTTGCTCATCTCCCCCCCCCCCTCTCTTGGCTACCTAGATCGCCTCACTTAGCTCCGAAAGCCATGTTCAGTCGTGAAGAAGACAAGGTGTTTAAGTCATTTTAGTTAAGTTTGGGGCGGCACAGGCTGCGTGCTGGTTTGTTTTAAAAGGACCTAATTTTTAATGCTCCGCAACAAATGCAAAGCGGTGTGGTTCACGTTGGCTTATCCTCCACTGGTCCTTAATTGCCCTTCCCAATTCCACCTGCATGCCCTTCGCTGGAGACGAAATTCACTCACTGCCCTCTCCCCTTTGATCTCTCTCCCGGAGTTCCAGGGGCGTGCCTTGTGAATATCCGTTGCAAACGTCTGCGGCTGAGACTGTTTCGTCCGTAGCCGAAATTTTTCTGCCGTCAAATTTATCTCAGCCCAGCGAGCATTTTCACCTGGCCAAATAATCCAGCATCATGTCAGTGGCTGGCGGGGTCCCCCCGGGCTACCGGGGAGCCCGGCACCCTTACGGCTACTCGCCCGTGATTCCTTTTCTGAGCGGCGGTGGTGTCGGCCAGCTCAGTGCTTATCCCGTGGCGTTTGACTACAGATCACCGCGGCCGGAGCCTTTTTCGACATGCCAACCTACGTCCCGGCTTACAGTCGTCCACGGTTCCTTCGCCCAGGTCTGGACGACGCTGTGGCGCTTCTTGTCATTCGTGATTCAAGTTGTTGTTTCCGACTGCATATGCCGTATGAATTGGCCTTCTGCTCTGAATCGAAAATGGAAATTTCTTTTGTCACTCACCACCGGTTGCTATCGAGCCACTTCGCTTGAGAGCGAGGCAACAAGTCCCAGCTTCATTGCCCGTGAGGTTCGTATATTTTATGGTACCGACATCAGCGTACCCGATGCTGTCAGTACTAGAAATCGGTCGCTGCTCGGCCTGGGCGGCAGCACCCGCTCGGACCCATCCCTGCCGACCGCGACAGGGGCGGCGGCAGGTCGCATCCGCGCGTCAGACGCGCCCCGCGGCTCAGCGTGTGGCGCCCTCCGCCTCCGCGCTTGACAGGCCGCGTTTCGGGCGGCAATGGGGATGTCTGTGTCATCCCCACCCCCTCGGCAGCATCCCGGCCGGCCGACGACAGGCCGGCGGCTGGTGAAATCCAGTGAGACCCTTTGAGACGGGGTCTGGCCTGGTGACTGCGGCCAGAGCTGACGCTACCGGCGGCCGGTCTTATGTCTGGTCGACCACCGACCCGCTGGCCGGGCCCGCTGCGTGTGCACAAAACAGTCACCTTTGCTCCGGCGAACGCCACGTGCTAAGTTCGGGCCTTACGGACCGGGTACAACATTCCGCCACATTGAATCGTGAGGCCGCGTCTGATTACATCTGACAGAAATTCCTGATCGCGAATAACTCTTTAACTTCGTTCGGTGGCATTTTTATGGCGCGCTTACGAGCCGACCGCTCACGAACTGGCTCTACCTTTCCGGCAAAACGGTAACCGATCCCGCAGGGCCCTTTCATCAATACACGCATGCGTCTAAGGGCAACATTATCCGCTGAAAACCTCTAATGCCACACTTTATCGGCCCATCGGTCTGTAGGCAATACGGGCCGGACTGGAGTTTTGCGGACTGTTCCATGTACCGACGCACGCCTGTAGCAGACGAGCGCCAGTACAGAGCGCGCCTAACCGGACACCCACAGGTAAGCCGCGGTAGGATGATTCTGAACCTGAATTTTCCATTCGTGAGATCTTCATCTGGTACAAAGTTGGATCTGCACGCCTCGGACGGTCCACCGGCCTAGGGTGGGTATGACAGGGCGACACATTAACATCAGTTTCCGTCGTTTCGCTCGACCGCTTAGGTCCCCTGAGCAAATGACTTGTCCAAGGAGCGCCTTGTATTTGCCGGTCACTACACACGAGTCACATATCCGCAAATACCTGTACCTTGGCCGCTGGCGGCTACCGTAGCTAAGAAAAAATACTTTACCCCTTCCCCCTTTCCTTAGCCCCAGAGAACGTTACATATCGGTCGAGGGAACGTCCCTCACGCCGGATATGAGAGAGGGACAGGGCCACATCTCCCGCCGAACCACTCACTTTTCCCCCATGTCCGCAGCACTCCTCCCTGTCTGCCGTCGGAGCGTGTCCTAACATCGACCATTGTGGGCACAAGGTTGTTGCGCCGAATCGGCATGAATGAATGCTGCTGTGACTTCTACTTTTGTGAATGGGGTCCTGGCAAAACCGCGACTGATAAGAGGCCAGAGTTCGTAAGGACTCTGTCACGAGCACTCGATCATTACGCCCGCTTCAGGGGCGTCGAACTCCGAAACCCGACAGCGCCACCTATATCGGATTCTATTCGTAACCTCATCGTCCACAGCACTGCGGCGCTGCCTACTCACGGCCACGACTTCCGACGAATGTCGTGGCGGGATAAAGGCAGTGTGATCCCATATCCGATCAAAGTGAATGCAGGATATCGCGAAAAGGCTCAATTCACACGGACCGTGCTCTGGCGCAGTATGAGACAATGAGAGAAGAGACATTGGCGGCAAAAAAACAAACCGTAGTGTGACTGCATCCGTCAGCCCTGAAAATAAGTACTTCTTTCTTTAAACGTCGGACCGAGTATGGCTGCGGACGTGGCTGGCTGCGGCGACGCTCCTAAGTGCCTGTCGGCGCCTACGCTTTTACCGTTGAACCTACCTGTTTTGAGTTCCGTCGTAGCACTTGTTTTAGCACGACGAATACGTCCGCTTGTGGCCTTGACGGACTGAACATCAGGACGTTTAAAATACCTTTTGACTTTATCGGCACGATCCTCCTGGATGTCGTTAATGCCTGTCTCAGTCTCAACGACATTTCACTTGCGTGGAAGCACGCAGTGGTTCACCCCATCTTTAAGTTAAGTAATTCGGACAACCCTACGAACTATCGAACCCCACGAACCCTACGAACAACCCACTTCTGTCTTTCCTGTCATCGTTAAAATCGTGGAGAAGGTTATTCAGCGACAGCTCCACTCCTGTCTGTCCAGGAATTACCTTCTTGTTCCTACCCAACAGGGTTTCAAACCCCGACATTCCACTGAAATCGCTCTCTTAGAAGTATCAACCGGATTCTGGTTGTCATGGGCGAGTAAAAAATGATTTTATCTGATTGACCTCAGTGAATAATTTGACGTCATTGATCACTCAAAGTGCTTAAAAGCTGCAGCTCCACTGCGTCGATACAGTGTGGTTTTAAAACTACCTGTCTGGTCATACTCATAACGTCAGTTTCTCCTCGTCACTTACCAGCCAGATTTCGGCCCCACGTCCCACCAATCAGAAATCTTCCAGGGGTCCTCTTTAGGGTCTTTGCTCTTCATCTTGTTTGTGGTGATCTAAGCCTGCATACCTCCGGCGCCTTTGTCGTAAAATACGCGAAGGCAATCAGGTGCTGGTATCTGGCCCAAAATCTGTTATGCCGCCTTTATCATTGTCAAGATGGAAATGTCTCTAGCTTCAATGGATGCATACTTCCCCTCGTGTAAACTTAAATAAACGGAACTAAATGCGAGCTTCTTACGCCGGGTACACGCCAAAACTGAAGCAGCCTCCCTTCCTTCTTGTTTCTGTGTTTCTTTTCGGTGTTTGTTTCTTCTATCTTCTATCTTCTTCTTTTTCTTTGTTTCTTCGGTGTTTCTTTTATCACACATTTTACCAAAGTAAAAAATATTGGACTAACTTTCGATCAGCTTCTGTCTCGGGACACTCACATAACTAACTATTCTCGGAAGTGCTACGGGTTTCTCACCGACGTCTTTCACCTCGGCTTTTACGTTTCCTATAGCACTCTCCATATCATCGTGTCTGCTTTGGTGTTTCATTTGTCTGATATTGCCTGACCGTTTATGATAACGGTTCTGCCAAAAGTCTGTCTGTTCATCACAAGATTTGGAATTTTACCTCCCAGGCTACCTCTCAAAAGAAACAAATTCCAACGTATATGCACTGGACGTGCGAGAGACTTTGAATTGGCTGGATGCACGGGACATGGTACATTTTCATACACTTGCGCTGCTGCACAAGATCCGTCGCCATTGCGTGCCACAGTCGCCGGCTTCGTATGTTGGCAAAAATAGGGATCATCCTGGCCATCTGAAGAGCACCGGGCGGAATGAAGTGCTAAGCATACGTGACATCTGTGGCTCCGCCTCCGGCAAAAGACAGTTTTTTTATTGTGCAACAATTCGTTATAACTGCCTACCACCAGAGCATCGCGATATGTCCGTCTCCGTCTGAAGTCGCTCTTTAAAAAGATGCCTGGCAGACACCTTCTGAATCTGCGTCATGGCGACGACCAGTGACCTCCCAACGAGTTTTGAAACCATGACTGCTGCTATTCTGACCTCGCGCTTGGGTGAAGTATGTGTTTGTACGCATTGTTTTCAAGCCTTGTTTTTACGCCACAGATATTTGACCCGGGATCAAGAAGGACCCCATTGACTCCGCTCATGACGTGCCGAGAATGCCATGGAATACAGCAAATAAATAAATAAGTGCCAAATCATGGGAAGACATTCACTTAGATTATTGTGAACCAGTGGGCAGATAGATGTTTTTGGTTTTCACTGACAGACGTTCAAGGTAGATCGCTATCTATCCCTCAAAACAATTATCATCTGAGGCGACCATCAAGCCTTTACGCAGGTCGCTTGCTTCATAGGGTCTTCCTGAGGCTATCGTATCGGACAACAACCGGTGCTTTACGTCAGAGGCGTTTAAAGAGTTCTGTAGGTTGAACGCCATTACGCACCCGAAGACACTGACATACTCCCCAAAGTCAAACGGTTAGGCGGAGCGGGCTGCTCAGGGGCTTAAATCGGCTTTCAGAAAACGGAGCACGGGCGGTGTGGCTTGCGACGTGGCGCGGCTCCTGTGTCGTTATCGATCAGCCCCGCAAAGTGGGCACAGGTTGCGCCGGCTGAAATGTTTTTGCGACGCACTAATCGCACTCCGCTGGATTCACTGAAGTCAGACGTGGAAGGAAGAGCGTGGAAGAATCAACTATAGCAGAAAGTTTACTAGAACAGAGACTCCCATAGGCGAAACACTGATATGGGTGATGAGGTGCATATCACCAGTGTCCAGCATCTGTTGAGTAGCAAGGGTGGAAAATGGCTGCCGGATGCGGCCATTTGCAAGCAAAGTCGGTAACGGTCCGTCTGCAGGATGGAACGCAGGCAGCGACACACGAAGATAAAGTTCGCAGGCGTCCTGAGCAGACGGAGGTTGATCTGCCCGTTGACGTGAAGCTCGGCCCAAGGTTGAACGGCCCGTTCCTATGCCACGCTATAACCTGCGTCCGGGAGACGCGACATGAACACCCGGCGGTTTATGGTATGCCACTGCGCGACTGTGTGTTGATTTACTTTAATCGGTCCGTCAGGGTTTTCTGTTGTGCGTTTTAATTTTCAGGTGAAGGTGTGTGACAGATGTGATCTCTGTACGCCACTGCGATGTCCTGAGGCCAAAGTGTCTTGGTTGATGGTGACTAGCGTCACCTTTTTAAGTAGTCAGTCGAAGCCGAGCCGCCATCTGTTGAACAAAACAGTAGCAGCACAGTCCTAGTGAAGCTCCAGTCGGTGTTACCGTTGCCATTCAATAGATGGCAGAGGTTTACACGGTACGTACGCAACCGACATTTGACCCTACATCAGGCCGGACGCGTATTGCGAACGCTGTCCCTGTGCGAAAAGAGAAACGTGACTCGACAGCTGGTGTAAAAAACTGTTGTTCACTGCTCTGCTATTATGGTCCCTTTTTACACCTCCTTGAAGCTTCCCTTGTCCATTAACCTCATTCCTGGGAGGGGGAAGGGAAGCCACCTTCCCTTGAGATTTTGCGTTTGCTGGTGCCGAGCCTCCGGAGCCACAGTTTTCAGACTTGATGACTTTTCCTAACCTTCTTTTTTACACGTGGTACATGGGCATGACAAAAGGGGGAGGGGGTGGAGGGAAATGTTCTCTCCATTGCTGGGAAAACGGACTTTGTCCCCCTAACATTGGTCGGAAAGTGAACTCTTTCCGCAATTTTCCTTTGAAAAATAAGATATTGGGTCGGACTGTCCCCCACATTATGATTTTCCCCCTCCCAATTTTTGGGAGACTACACCCATGGCCTGATATATGCTTTTGACTTTTTCCGTACGATGAGTGTTGGTTCGTGGGAAGATTTTAAGTAGGCTGCCATACATTAAGCGGTTGCCCAGAAAAATGTGGACTACTTGACAAACAGTATACATATATATATATATATATATATATATATATATATATATATATATATATATATATATAACGGAGTTGCCAATGGTAGGCCGGAACAAAAACCACCTGTCTGCGCCTCATGCCATATATCATCGGATAAACATTCTGCCCATTGGTACCCGGACATCATCGACGACGCAAACGCCCGCAAAGGACCACGCTAGAGTCGCTGACCAGTCCCTAATAATGCCCTGAGGGTTGCAGTTAAGTAATGATCACTACGTCAGGTCCGCGATCGGGAGGCTGAACAGCTTTCATAATAGCAGAATAACAGTGTTTCATGTAGCACATAAACAACGGCATACAAGTTGTCCATAAATGTACCTGGGAACAGGCTTTTTCCGCAAATTAACCTGCCATTAACTGGGGAGGGGGGTTTAACGCCTCGGCGAATTTTCTAAGGTGTTTTCCCATAACAGACCAATAAATGCAGCGTCTGGGAATTGTACACCAATTGTGCATATATTGACAAAGTTTGGAAGCGAAGTCATCTTAGGTACAAGTCTTAATGACATCATAAAATCAACCATGTTTCGTGACTCGACATTCAGTTTTGCTTCACCATTTTATTGTCGGTACTTCTACAATGCTTGACTGTGGCTTTGTACATCAACATGACCTAAGAGTCCATTACTGAACATCCCTGACCTGATGCTAGATCATCCCAGGCCACGTATATATTTTTCATTCTTCGGGCCCAGTGAGAAAACATTTAGAAAAGAAACTGGATAAAATGATGTTTGGATGTGGCCAAATAAATCATCGAATTTACTCGGCGACATATGGCACGTAGAACTTACGATACACTATGTTGGAACAAGGCAATATTTTTGCAGTTTGACTTTTGTTTTATGACGGTTTTATGCAGGTTTCTGCTTAGTTTGGCGCTCTGGATGATCGCTGTGGCGATATCAGCCCTTGCAGCGTTGTTCAACATTCCGTGAGAATGTGCATCATGGGCCAAACTGACCTGTAGGATCGTCCAAAGGTGCCGGATGGTCACAAGCGTGCTCGTGATATTCGCAGCTGATTCATGTCAAGATTCGGCTTATCAAAGCTCGCAAAAATTTTCTGTGCAGTGAACTGGCCAGAGGTGACCGTCGTGGTTTCTGGCGGCGACTCAAGCAGTTCTTTCTCACTTGATCTGTCAGTGTTGGTGAGACCTCGATCAGGCTGACACGTTTAGCGAGTACTTCTCGTCTGTTGGCGCCCGAGTGGCAGAGGAACTGCGTGCTGACCTGAACTGTGGCCTTGGCGGTAATCACGTGAAGCCTCGTCCTGTGACCATGTGTATCTCCAGCTGTGAGCTGAGACCAGCCATTTTCCAGAGTTGTCAGGAGGGATTAGGCGCATGAGCAACTCAGGGGAGGTCGGGTTGGACGGAGTGCCGATACATGCCGAGCGATAGTGTTTTCCGGTCATCAGACCCATGCTAGCCTGCGTTTGATCAATGTCTCAGTCGTGTATGCAGTGTTTCCTGCCCAGTGGAAAATAGCTGGCGTAGTCGCAATGCACAAGTCCGGCGACATCAGTGTCGCCAGCAATTTTAGATCAGACTCTCCGCTTTCAGTATTGCCCTAAGTAAGCCAACGTCCTGTTTGTGATGAAATGGCCAAAAGAGCTCAAAACAGCATTTTGAGCTCTTCTCAGCATGCTTGCCGACGCAACCACTCTTCGGAGGACGCCCTGGTCGACGCTGTCGAATGGATCACCTCTAAGATTGGTGCCAGCCCTCTGGTAGCGAGAACGGCACTTGTTTTGAGCAAGGCTTTTGACCGCGTTCACCGTCCTTCTCGACAAAATGGAATGGCATGGCATTTCCGATTATAGATTCGCCAGCTATCGGGATGGCCGGAAGCAGGTTGCTCGCGGCGGTCCGGCGGTCTCTTCGGTGTCAAGCGGTGCCCCTCAGGGTTCCTCAGTGGGTTCAATCCTCTTTTGTTTAACGGTTAACGAAATCCAAAACCTTCTCCCCCACGGAAGTTTCATCTGCCATGCTGATGACATTCAACTGCTTGACTGTAACCATGTCGCTGCTCAAAATTGCCTTCAGTCATCTCTTTCTTCGATACAACTTTGGCTTAAAGTGAATTTGAAGATGAATCCACCAAAAACTGTTTCCGTACTATTTGGTACTAGGCATGCTGTCAAAGAACAGGCCTTTTTTAAATACCCGGCCATGCATTCACGCCATCGCAATCAATAAAAACTCTAGGGCTCAGTATAGACCAACTACTCTCTCGGGAAAACAACGTCGTCATTGGCCGTACGTCGGTGCACCAGTATTCTCGTCTCATTGGACCGTTTTAGACGTCACTTTACATCCAAAGCTCTCGTAACTTTCATTCAGGCTCAGGTCTTTACCAAGATCTTGTACTGCTCACCAGTCTGAGGTGGCGCTGTGGACAGCCAGCTGGCACTCGTTCAAAAATGCATCAACGTTGCAGTTCGTGCGATGTTGGGGACGTGGTCCCGCCGAACGCGTTTCGTCTGTTCTCCGGTCGTTGCGGTGGCCCAGTTACCCAACTTTTTGCAGAACGCTACCTTTTTAAGTTTTACTGAGCGCTGAACGACGTTAATATTCCAGTGGCGGCCCAAACGTTTTTCAACCGGCAACATGATACGGCTCGTCGAGACACTCGGTTAGCCAGGTCAGACCAGCTTGCTCTTCCCGGCCGACAGCCATTCCGCGTGCATACTCGTACAGTGCCGCCTGTGCGTGGAATTGTCCGCCTCCTGCCACCTTTCAATGCTCGTCTTTAGATAGATTCAGGGTTCATCTTAGATGCGAAGGGGTGCTCACAAGTGCCGAGATCGCGGTATGTTATTGTAATGTTTCTATGTGGGTGAATTGTGTGTTTTTTGCCTTATTGTGACATTGTGAACAATTTGTTTGTATGACACAAACTTCCGAAAAACGCGTTTTGCGCAAACAAGGTTTAAAAAAAAACATGACATGGTACAGTCTGAAACTACAAAATGTTGCAATATTGCATGCACACTGGGGCCATTCAAGGCTTTCCTTATACCCAAAGCTCTTTCAATGTGTCTTCTTTAGAATCTCCGTACCACATAGGCCAGGAAACATGCATTGCATGATCAATTATCAAAGACGTAAAATTTGACCCAGCTTGTGACCTTGATGTTTGATGACAATGGGCCAAATGGACTCTCATAACTTGAGACCAAACTCCTAGAGACATATTGTATTGCCATGCAAACTTCAGTTCCGGTCTGTTTTCATTGCAATTCAGTAGCAATGGAGAAAAGGGTCATTTTTGGTGTTTGACGTGACCTGTGACACCATCAGTGACACAAACATAGAAAATGCGTATGTCACAGGACCGTACAACTCGACGCTATCGATTGCCGTTTGAATCAGCCGAATCGAACGATTGGTTCTAGGGATAGACGGGGGGGGGAGCGTTAAACGCAAGCCAGTCAATGGAAGGTGGCGAATTACTCTAGTCATTGCTGTATTAACGTATCGGGATCTCGGCGTGTCACTGCCGTGCAGTTTCGCCACATCTGTTTTGTTCCGGCCGTCCTATTGTTTTGAACTAGTTGTGTCTTCCTCCGCCAGCCACGTTCACGCACCTGGTTTCCTTCTTGAAGCGCTGGTGAGGTGGTCGTTGCAAGCCACGGATATGGTCTTAAACTTGGTGTTCTGAAATGTCCTGCTCCGAAGTAGTTCCGCTAACACCAGTGATCTCTCTCTATTCCTTATCAGTAATACACCAGCAGTGGAAGACAGTGAAGGCAGGCCATGGCTAGACGCTATCCTTCCTGACGAAACTGTCATCCTCACTTAGCATAAACCAATCCCGGTACCCATAATTCTAGGGCGCATTCCCGTATTGGGGAGAGGGCTTATTCAGCACCCCTTAAGATCTCGAGAACTACCCGCTTGATTTCATTGTAACAACCAACAACTGATTTGCCATGACGTTAACTACATTTTATATAAAAAGCTTTCAAAATGCTGAAAGGGATGGATACAGGGGGCAAAAAGTTAAAAAGGGGGATGTATTTGTCCTGTAACATTGCCGCTGTTTGTGAGCCGATTTTGATGCACCTGCTACGAACTTGAAGCAAATAGATGGGACTTTTCCGCTTCGAAATTTCGAAAAAATGCGTGAGCACTCACAGGGCTTGGAAAACTGGTTAAATGTAGTTCGGAAATCCGAATCAATATAAGTGAATTTTGGTTTACCTTCTACTAGTCATGTACCTTATATTCAAAAGGACATATGACAACGTTCAAACTTCTGGAGGAGTTTTACGGCCCATTTTGGCCCAAATTTCTTGTTTGATTTTTCATTGAAAAAAAAAAACAGTCCAATGGAACAAGAATTTTGTCACGGATTCACTTCTGGCATAGAATAGCAAGAACTCAGCTACTTTTTTCATTGTATAAATACTGCATCAAATGATGGAATTCACATATTTCAGGCGATTCTGGTATTGCATCCGACTTGCAAAAAGTAACATGCTCTTTATGGGCCTCACATGGACTGCAAAACCAGTAGAAACCCATGCCTCGATATCTACCCACAGGATCAGCCGTTTCTTTGTTAGTTCATGTGGGTCTCCCAAAACTGTGATACGTTTATTGCAGAGACCCTAATTTTTTTGCAAACTCCAGTCGTTAACTACACAAAGCTACGAATGCATAGCTTACACAGACATTGGTGGTTGCAAGGATGTGACTTTTGCATAGTTCTTATCCATATGCACCATCTTATTGATCTATCACCCAGTACAATCAAAGCTCCATTGGATAGGGTATCTAAGGTGATTGGTTGGTTGAAATTCTATGCCGAGATGGCCATTTGCAGCCGATTTTTTACATGGAACAGTTAGGATATAGGCCACTACGATGTCAAAATGATTTGAGAAACACAAATTTCAACAATATACCCTGAAAGTACAATGAACGGCCAATAAATGACTCATGTTTGAGGACTTCCGGTCTGCTTGTTTAGGTCCTATGGCTACTGACATGTGTAAGACAGGTTTATTTTTACTCCCAAATTGGTGATTATGAGCATTTTTCAGCTTTAAGGCTCAAAATGATATGGTTCATGTAAACGTTACCTATTTCTTAAAGTCGTATACGTTAGCCAATATTATCCGTGACAATTTGACCCCCAGTTGACCCCCAGTTTGCCAAGATTGGCCAAAAATTAACTTGCGCAGATTTTTGTTTATAGAAGTGGCAGACAGACTGATCGAGAAACTAGAACGTTGTCATATAGCATTACATTGTTTGTATAATGTTGGTATAGGCGGCACCAGGGACATGAAAAGGAACTGCCATGATCATATGTTCATCAGCTCATCTTACGAACTTTGACGTAAAATGATCCCAAATGACATCAAAATCAAATGCTGTGGCACTGGCTTCATTTCACAGCGTTCGAAAAAGATTCCAGCCATTTGGATTAACTCCTAGAAATTGAATTTCTAAAAGTCCTCTTTTGGCCACCGTGATATAGGCAAGATGAGCGAACATTCTAATAGCTCCGTGACCCCACCTGATGTAGACCTGCAACTTAAAACACACGTACTTTGCTTTTGTGGATACTTACGTGGATACTTTGCTGAGTCAGCTTTCTTAGGAATCCTGAATTTGAAATATTAGCGTCGAAACTATTCAGAGAAGCCAAAATTTTGAATTTCCACCTTGACCTGACTTTGTACAGTGACTTCAAATCAACAGAAGTATTTTTCATGTTTGCCCAGTTATGTACCTATGCTCTAGTATAAAGTCTGAAGATTTATCTTAAAGCCTCTGTTTCTTTCAGCCATTTTCCCTTTACCTTTAACTCTGCCAGCAGTGGCTTGAGATGCCTACCAAAAAGTGGCCTGGTTCCGTCTGCTGGCTTCGCTTCTGCGCAAAATAAAGTCATGAAATTTGGCATAATACATGGGGATAATACGTAGGAAAATTCATACTGAAAATAAAGTTATGAAAATTTGGCATAACACCTTGGAATAATGGGAAGGAAAAGTCATAAGTTTTTTGTGAAGCTACTTCAGAAAAAGCTGAAGCAGAAAAACTGAAGCTGCGTCAAAAACTATGGAAATTGCGGCCGAAAAGCTGGAGGGAGCCTTCTGAAGCCCCCCCCCCCCCTCCTTAGCCATGGACAAACTGAAGGCTGTCAGACTGTGCCATATCCGAAAGTACCCAAAAAACTCTAAAGTCTGCATCTCGCTCTTCAACATCTTGGTATTGGAACATTTACGCAGTAACCATTTTAAACTGAAACATGTGCAATCTACGATTTTCTCGAAAGTGTAGAAAAAAGCCTAAGGTACTTTTGTAACTTGATTTGCGTTGAAAACTTTCCAGATAATTAAAATTTTCCTATAGATGAATATTTCCCATTCAAATAACATGGCGAACTAAAGCATAGTTCAAACACTAAGCAGGTTTGAAATGTTTTGGTTTGCACCAATATCGTTTACTGAGAAGGAGTAATTAAAGAATTATCTCCAAATGACAATCAACCAATCAAGCAGACAAGCAAGCAACCATTCAGAAATTTTGTTTTGGCTTCGACTGGATGACTGCATTTGTTCATCTCGCCTGCTCACTTCGTCTGAAAAAGAAGACCAGCATCCGTGACCTCTGCGTCTCACCTGGATAGTAAATTCGAAACACTGATTCACTGCGATCCGTGGCCGGCATTTGATATGAACTCAACGGTCAACGTTTGCGTTATAGGAAACAATCCCGGTGCAGATGGAGCTTTCCAACAATGTATAGATGTCGCTGAGTTTTTTCCTGCGGTGTTTTGCCCTAGAAACCGTCCCGGAGGGAAGGATGGCTAAAACTGACCCGTATTATCTCGGAAACTGATCGTTCGATCATAATGATTCGAATGTCTTTCGATCGGACGTTTTTTTTATCATTTTTGTCGGTGGCACTTGAAGCTAAACCCTGTTTTCCTGAGGGATATTTCGTTTAAAATCCACCGGGGGCAGGGATTCGACTACTTCCCGAGATCTGTCAATCTACCGGACCGATTTCGACGATACCAGAAACAAAAAACAAAAAGCAAGGAACAAAAAAACATCAGCGGTGTCCTCCGGAGAACAGAGCGGGGGCCAATGGCCGATGCCGTCATATAACATATGACGCTACAGACATTTACCTGGACTCACATATCCACTTTTTGGCTTTTAGTTTGTCTCAAAGTGTCCTTGGAAGCAATTTTCAACAATGGCTAATTCAGCGCTTCAGGGGTAGGAATGCGGTCAACTTTTAGGCCAACTTTTGAACTCAGCTTTGTCCAGCTGACTGGGGCAATTTATACGCCCATATAAGACGAAGGTGACAATATATAAGAAACATCAATGATGGGTTCAGGAGACCAAAACAGGGAGTTATTATAGGTAAGTTAGCTGAAGACAGTTTCAGGTAAGCTTATCTTCTTGTTTTTTCTTTATTTTTCTTGGATCTGCCCCTGCTAATGCATTTTTAAGTGGTTTCGCGAAGTTGTAATAAATTTCACTACTGGGTTGAAATCAGTGTCTCAAATCATTGATAGGTGTGAATCAAAACCTGAGCCTCCTAATTCCCCGAACTTAGCTCCGCCCTTGATCCTTACTTATGTTCTGCTGCCACTTACACCCCTCGTATTAATGTCACAGCATCTAAAAACGTTCACTTCTTGAGACATACCTTGTTTTTAGTTCGTAGAATCCACTTTCATTTGATACTGCATTACCCGTCCCCTAATATGTTCCCTGCATCTGCCCTTGACATTCACAATATTTTTTAGACTCTGATTATGAATTGTTGTAAATGCCACTCACTGAAATCATACCATTACTAAATACTGGCTTCCGGCATCGATATGTTAACAAGAGATCAAGCTTTTGAAACGACCGCAGAATGGCCTGACATGCCTACCAGTTACGTCCCCTGGAGCCGCTCCAGTTTCACGTAAAACGATTAAATTTTAAGGTCATGTTCAAAAAGGAAGCAAAGGGCAAGTCACCAAGTGCGACAGCTCAACAGTTTGACTTGGGCCCTGGAGGGGAGTGGGGTTGAGTCGGCCTGCGCATGAAAGTTGGTTCATGTCGCCATAGATCAATCACGTGAACAAAAAAATTCGTCCCAAAATTTCTACTTCTTGAGATCTAGGAGGCGCATTCACTTACCGTTTTCAGTATCTGAAACGATGCCAAAGAGTGCAGGAAGAGTATCTAAACACCACCTACGTATATTGTGCCACGCCCATCCGTTGAGAATTACATCTCGCTTTTTAGCTAGATCATTTTAGACATAAGGCATTTTGAAAGTTAGCATCCCTGTTCGTCTAGCCAAGCCTTGCAGCAGTAACAGTTTTGCCATGAAAAACTGTTTCTGGCAAACATTTGACATACATCAGAAACTTGCGACGTAATTAGTTAATTTGGTGTTCAAGTGTCTAGCCGTGGAGATTCAACAGCCCTAAGCGGTCTAACGTCATGACATGAGCACGAGACAGGAAGCAGTGACGTGACCCGACACATTCCTATCATACGAAGCGTCCGCCGAGTCGATCTGTGGTACCCTCGCCGCTCACAACGGGCCGGGGCCTTACCGTGGTGCGGGCATGGAGGGACTGCTCCCGGTGGTGACAGAAGCTGACTCGGCCAGCAAGTGCCACAAGGGCCGAGACACCAGCCCCCCAGCGTCCAGGTCACCTGAAACTGGCATTGCTGAAAAGCATCAGAATGACGTAAGGAGGCTTCACGAGACGTCTCACGAAGGTCGGACCCAGGGCGGTCTGACCGATTTATCCGACCACCATGTCTTCCTATTGGCCCACCGGTCACCTCCACATCCGGCCACTCGCCTGAGTCCCTCCGAACTCGTCTGCGGCAGGCAGCCGAGTGCGTAGCTGCCTGCCGTAACCGGCACAAGTCCGGCGCCCGGGAGGAGGCGGGTGGAGGATCAGAATGCACAGCACCACAAAGAAAACGAGAACGGTACTCTTACAAAACCCTTACAAAACTCCGACCTTTTTAATCTTTTCTGCAAGGCTTTGTTCAAACCGCAAGCAGCGTTTGAACGCAAGCTAAGACAGGTGTTCTATAAAAAGCAGAAATTGGTCCGCTACGTCGAAATTTTCGCCAGCAACGCGCGCCGCCGTCCGCTCGCTACGCAACTGTTTCTATCTTCTTGAGTCCAGTCTCCAGCGACGCGTTCACGCGCTGCTGTTCGTTCGCCTTGAGCGATCGGGAATCCGGGTCCAAAATAATTTATTGGTATTTATCAGTGTATCGTTTTCGCGCGAATGACGGGCCTGGTCGCCGCACCGTAGTGAGGAAGCGTGGAAGCCTGCATGATGCAGTCTCTATGACATTGCATGTATATTGCCTTGAGTATACTGTTGGTTATTTTGGTGCAGGCAGATCATAGTGGTTTTGCTGACTCTAAGTGCGGGACTCTAAGTGGGGGAGATGTTGCGTTATGCTCTGTGAGAGCGTTGTCTGATGGCCGTTGAATCAGCCGGCTGCGGCCGCGACCGTCGTCGTCGTCGACGGGTCAGTTGGCGTGAACCGGCCCGGGCAGGGCTGCCGCAGCTGTCGCCTGACCGTCGCCGTAACGGATTATCAATACAGCCTGTCCGGCTCAAGTCGTGAGGCAGCCTTTCTGCCGCTAAGATGGCGGATCCCGCTTCCTCACCTGTCTCCTGTGTCACGAGAGGACTATGTTCCTTTCCGACGGCGTGCGTACACCACTTTGCTCTGCTTTCGCAGTTTTCCTTTTCACGGCGTGACATACAGGCGTAAGGACACCGTTCAAGCCATGCCACCTCGGAATAGTCTAGTTACGGCACTTCTAGAGTGCCTAAGACAAATCTGCTACATATGAGCGCCAAATCATCAGCTGAGCCCGACGGAAAAGTACGCAAGCTTTCGCTGCATGGCTGTACGTGCGCTGAGTTTGGGAGGAGAGTCAGAGGCGAATGGACAGGGGCTCCGTCATTTTGATTAGGAGTATAGCAAAGGTAGTCCCAGACAGGGACGGATCCAGCGGTCTGCGGGAGCCAGATCGGAATTTGCTGAGTATGGATGGTAGGTCGGCGAGTCAGCGACCGGGGAGGAGGGAGGCGTGGAGGACGCTGGCTGTGGATTCGGAGTGTCCGGCGACTTCAAACTCCTGCTTGTGTCGTAACAGCCATGTGTTTGGGGGGCAACACGGTTATCTGCCACTCTATCGCGTTCGGGAAAGGAGGGGGCGAGGCCGATATGGCCCCGTCTGAATCCGCCAGTTGTCCCAGAAACCAATCTAGCAAACTAGAAAAGTATAGAATTTCGGCCAAAACTCATCGGATTTGTATTTTTACAAGCACAAGTCGTTTTTACAGTACTGCTTAGATAAAATGCACCTATTTACCTTGATAAAGATGCAATGTATCTTCCGTTGTGCTTCAAAGCCATGCAATGCGGGCGAGGGCCGGAACCCAATATGCAGGGGCGCAGCCAGGATTCTCTTAAGCGGGGCCGGAGCGCAGTGTGAACTGAAATCATACGGAAACCGCCTGCCGGGAAGACGATGTGCAATGGTTTTCACAAAAAAATGTTGGCCTAAGAGGTGAAAAGCCCGGGGCCCCCGGACCTCACCCCTTGGCTGCGCCTGTGCTAAATGTACCAAATATGGAGTGTTTTTTGCACCAGGCGCCGAACCAGATGGAACTAGAGGATCATTACCGTGTCGTGCAGCTCTGTGACACGGCCAGCTCGTGCCTGGCTGACCCTTTCGGCCACTGGCTAAATATAGGTGGCTGTTCGTGTCTCGAACCCAGTTCTTTTGTATTTATTTTATTTTAACCCTTATTTTGGCTTTTATTTATTTATTTATTTATTTACTTATTTATTTATTTAATGGGCGACAGGTAGCAACAGATAACGACACCATACGTTTTATCTGGTACATACCGCATTAATAGCCCAAATCAGGTGATGAAAATCATGCATACACACAAAGTAGCAAAGTACCAATAACATTCCACAGTAAATTTTATCAGTCGTTGAACAATACGGCAGGAAACAGTAACTGCTAAACGTTAAAAGCCATCACTGCGCTGCGAACACTGCTGTTGTTGGATCAGTGCTTTGCCCAGTTGTCTCCGTTTGTTTGTAAATGCCTCTTCTGCCCCATTTAATCTAGCTATGTATCTTTCTTGCATGGTTTCACTTCTTAAAAACAGTTTGAATTGTTCCAAATGTGGATTACGCTTCTTAGATCTCGCCGTGTAGATCACCCTTTTTAATAGATACAATAATGAGATTTTCTATAGCTGACAGGTTCGTTTGAAAAAAAACATATCCTTTTCAACAGTGCACAATGTAATTGCTTTTAAAGATAGCAATCTACACACGCCACATACAGAGTTTTTTTTTTGTAATTTGGCGACGACTGAAGAGGTGCAGCAGTGTTTCTTTCCTGTTTTTGCAGAAAGAACAAAGGTCGTTTTCTCTACGGTTGGCGATTGCGAGGACATAATTCGTCGTGGCTATACGACTGACGAGCTTACAGTGGAAAACGCTTAAATATGACTATGTGGTGCACTTGTTCATGTCATAAGGTGTACCTCCCTTGTATGTGCCTACATCTCGCAGCCATATAGTTTCTGTTTTTACAAATAAACGTCTTTTTAGGCCATAAATGTGTTTGACAAATGCTTTGTATGCCGTCTTTCCCAATATTTGAGCGATGTTAACTGTTTTCAGCCTAGCTGGATAGATAGGTGCATTCGTATCTATATCCCACTGCCCTGGAACATTCGCGGCATTTGTTATTCGTCGTAGTAGACTTTGGTAGTTCAAGAAATGCATTCTTATCCCGTAACGATGAAATAATTCGTTTCTCACCCAGAATGTTTTGTGCTAGGGTCAAAGAGATCAGTTATGAACCTAAGTCCTTTATTGTTCCATTCCCTGACAACTGTGTTTGGGTACGGGGTGTAGTCAGAAGACCAAATCTTCTCTGTAAACAAATTCTCCGTACTTTTGTCCCAACACTTATTATATTCAGCCATGAGGAAAGTACGTTGAACCAGAACTTATTTTTCGTATTTCGAATTTAACCTATTTAACTTCAACGTTCCGAGCAAAATAACGTTTTCCGCACTGAGTAAAATGTGACCTCTTATTGATTCTGCCCATGTTGCTTCTGAACGAAGTAGACGTTTAACCATGTCACTCTCTGACTTTCTTCAAAACTGACGACGTCTACCACTCTGAGACCTCCCTTGACAACGTTTTGAATTATCTTTGTCCTTTTAATCTTGTCTCGTTTTCCACTCCATATGAAATCATAGAAAATTTCTTGAATTTGTTTTAATATCGCAGCGGATGGGCTAGGCAGAGCCGTGAACAAATGAACCAATTTGGATACACCAAGACATTTCACTACGGTAATATTATCAAGCAATGAAAGTGGTCGTTTCCTCCAAGTGGCTAGCGCTGCGTTTACGTCATCTGGCCTCTTCGTGGTGTTCAAATCCGCAATTTCCTCCAGGGGTTCTAGGGATTTTTGGTAAAAATTATCCCTAGAACTTTAAGTGCTGGGACCCAGTTCAACTGAGGACTTTGCTTCCTAAGCTTTATTTCGTCGACGTAACCAATAGCCAGAAACTTCGTTTTAAACGGATTGGGGATCAACCCGGACATCTTCGCAAAATCACGTAGTTCTGACAATGCGCCCTGTACGCTTTCTTTCGTTGCTTCCAGAAATAACAGGCATCCGTGCATTGTGAAATGCGCACTTCTTGCCGTGTTCCCATGTTTAATCCGTTAACACGTGTTGAGTGTCGTATCATGTTTGCCAGTACCTCAGCTCCAAGAATGAACAGGTACCCAGAGGCTGGATCTCCCTGCCTCACACCGTTGCGTAATATAACTGAAGGCCTAAAAATCTGTTGTACATTTTTTGAGCAAAGTCTTTCGAGTTCATATATAGCAGGCTGCATGGCTTTCTAAATTTCCCACCAAAGCTGTTAGTGACTAGAACTTGACGTAAGAACGACCAAGGCATGGATTCAAAGGCAGACTCGAAGTCCATTGCCATCATTATACCCATTTTCTTGTTTCGCCAATAATGTTCAGTGTCAAAAGTTAGTCATGAATTTTCGCCGATGAAGCGCCCTTTCACGTATGCAGTTTGGTCGCCACTAACCAGCTCCTGTATCACTCTCTTCAATCTCGCTGCTACAACAGCTGAAAATGTTTTGTAATCTATGTTGAGCAGCGATACAACTCTCCATCCCTTGATGTTGTGTGCTCGGCCTTTATCTTACGGTATCAGTGTGATGATCCCTTCTCCTTGTGTGATCGATAATCGATGATGCTCTATTGCACATAGGATGGGATGATGTACAAAATGCCTAAGCTTTTCCCGAAAAAATAAAGAACTCAATTGTAAAACCGTTCGAGTTCGGTCAATTTCCAGATTTCATACGGTGCATAACTGCTGTCATTTCGTCTATCGTTATTTCTTCGTCGAGCATTACTTTCTCAGTCTCCGATAATATTTTGAAGCAACATCGCACCAAACACTGCGGATCAGTGGTACGCTGTGGCTCTTCCTTGTATCTGTTAGATAGTTGGTTTATGAATCCCTTTATTATCTGTTGTGTTCCTCGTATTACGCGACCGTCATGCTCTAACCAACTAATGGTCTTCTTCGTGCTGTGGTACTTTTCCAGGGACAAAAAAGGTTTTGATGGTTTTCCACCTCTGCGTGCCATTTCGCCCTAGAACGGATCATCAGTCCTGTTTTGAGCTTTCTTAGTGATTCTAGCTTGTCATGCAGCACTGCTAAATTCTGAACTTCCTCCGGGGCTCGAGATTGTTGGACATTTATATCCGCGTCTTCGATCTATTGTAGCAGTTCTTTTTTCCCTCGGTCTGCGCTCCATAGCTCTCTTTTTGCATACATCACAATTACTCCTCTCAATTTCATCAGTAACGTGTCAAAGAACAGTGAATCATCAGTCAGCTAAACTAATTTTCCTACGTCTTGTGTTGTGAGAAACTTAGCATCATGAACCCCTGCAGCGTCTTCTCTAGTGACGTTTGAGATGCTAACACTGATCCGGCTAACATAGTCGTCTTCATATAGCAGTGCAACGTTCACTTTCCACAACCCTGGTTCACGTTTTTTTCCTCCGAGGCAAACCTCCAATATTATTCCGTTGTGATCCGTTCGTTGTCCCGTTTTGATAACGCAGAACTTCACAAAGGTGTTAAGTATTTATCAATAAAGAACATGTCCAGCCTTGACTGAATGAAGTGTGCTTTGTCCGCGTGTAGCCCTGCTCCCACGGTGCATTAATCGTCACACATCTGTCAAAGCTTTTCTCGAGATTAAGTATTTAAGAGAAGGTCTCGCGCTTGTGCTGTGTTCTGTTGTGTAATTCTTCGGGTCCAGTGTCTGGTCCATAACTAGGTTAAAATATCCGCCTAAAATAAGAAAATCGCCGTTAACCTGGCCTAAGAATGCATCAAAACATTCGTAGAATTCAGGAGAGTCAGTGTTTGGGCCATAGACTATTGCCAAGAGTTTCTGTCGCGTGTCTGCTTGAACAATTAATAGGCTTCCTTCTGTGTCGTGATGGACATGTACGGATTCAATGAACAAATCGTTCTTGAACGAAATGCAAACACCTCTGTGGTCGTTGCTGTACGATGAAAAAGGGCTTTGTCTCTCCATAGGGTCTCAAAGACAATGTGTTAAACCTCTACAGTTCAAGAAGGTGACTTATAAAACTAGAACTCATTTAGCTTATAGGTACCACGACATGTTTAGCAAGGCCAATATAGCAGATACTAGCAGAGTTGAAATTCCTCCTGTTGTCCAAAATGACGCAACACGACTACCAACACGTCTGCCACGCAGCTTGATATTCAGCGTTGCATGCACATTTGTGGTGAATTCTTTCATCACCCCATGCGCATGTACAGCATACGATGGTCGCTCACTCGGATTTTTACAATGGGAAAAACCAGCATGGACCGCGAGAAGTGACGGAGCGATCAGTTCCGTACGAAAGCCTCGTCAAGATCTGTATCCCACACAGAGCGATGAAAGGGGTACGCGAACAAAACAAACCGCCAAAGGTCACCGATCTCTACCTGAGTACACCTACCCTTGTCCGGATGAGGCCGGCCATGAGGATGAGGAGTACCGCGTTACGCCCGCAAGAGAAGCGAAGGGACCGCATAACTATTCTTTTCTTTTCCAGTCTCTGAGCAAAATAGAACAACCACGACATAAGATGCAAGCACCACAACGCACACAACATTTTAGACAGGGCTAACACTCCGGATGGGTCCGTGCGGCGCGAGTATGCACACTGTTTACCAGTCCGACTGTCTCGAACGCGTTATAATGTGCAATTCCTGAAGATTGTCAGCCAGTATTTCTTGGCGCTGTTCGGTTTCTTTGACGTAAAGATTCCCGTATCCCGTGTAAATGGGTTTCTTTTTCTTCAGCTCCAGTAGCGCACGGAACCATTCCTGACGCCGCTTAGACAAGGACTCATTGACGAAAAGCGCCTCGTGCTTGACCTTACCTCGGAGACGTAACTTGCCTTCCGTGGTGAGCGGTTGGCTTTCTGAGGTCATATTCCCCACTTGTGGGTCTCTAGACCGTCTGTTGCCCGCGTCACCATGCGACGCTAGTGACTGGTCATTCAGCGTCGCACAACCGGTGACTAAATCATGCACCCTGATCACGTTAGGCGCATGGTGGCAGATCTGCACCAGGGTGGCGGCGCGCCCGCGTGACCTCACTCCGCCCCTGGCGGAGTGAGGTCACCCCACCCTTGCGGGGAGCCCCCGAAAACACGCCGGGCTGGGGTCACCGCTCGGACAGCACTGTCTCGAACTCAGTTCTTGCCACGCACCGGATCTGTTGTCCGGCTCCTGATCCATCAGGCTATCGCGGCGCTTGACCCAACGCTACAAGATATATTTGGATTCGGAGGTTATTCCGACACGTTATGCCCTCCTCTATCCAATTTCGGAAATTACGGATTAAACGCGTTTGCTAATGTCATGCACGTATTCGTCCTGTAGCATCTGTGCAACGGAAACAATAGGGCATCGCACAATTCCATCTCATCACAAAATGCCAAAAACTGTGCCCAGATCTCGGACATCCGCTCCAAACTGCCGACACTTTCCACCAGTGTCCCAACGAGGTATCAGTCAAATCTGCCGTAGTCGGAGTCTGGGGTGATGAAAAGCAGCTTATTATTCACTACGCAGTGTCACACAGGGTAAAAAGATGTTAAAAGACAGGATCACCGAAGCCAGTTTTGTACGAGTTGGCTTCATCTCACAAAAGGAAAACGCCACCTGACTGTGGCCCTACCAACGACAGTTGAGAAAGTCATCGCTGGCCAACCAGATTACGTACAATGTCTGTTAGCAGCCTTTAAATACATATCTGAACTTAGTGATACCTTACCTAACCAACCTAACCTGTCCTACACCTACTGCTACACTTACTTCTGTTCCGACGCTTAAGTTTTCCGACAGCTAAGCTTTCGTTTTGGAAAATGAAGAAGGTTTGACCGCCAAGACGAGTTTATTGTAGTTCTGTTCAAGATTGGTTGCGCCGTCGCTACTTGTGGTGCCACTGTCACTTGGCAATGATCTTGAATGGCGCCAATTCGTAGATTTTCCCGAAACCTGCCCCTTGGCTCCGTCAGTGCCTTCCTGTTCCATCATTGGCCAAAGATATAAAAATACGAACACGAGTTTCCGTATTTTGCAGCATTTTAATTTATAAGTATCGGATAACACACAAAATAAGAATACTTTCTTGTTGAAGACATCTCTTCTATCCCATATGACCCTGCAGCCGTCGCACAAGCGCTAGTATGCATGTCCCCATGCTTAGTCCTGCCTTGTATTGCATCATTTTTGGATATCAGTGTAGTTGCCGTTTACTGCCAGATTCAACAGCACAAAGGAAAAACGCCAAAAAAGGCATGTGTTTTTCTCGCAATGTCCAGCAAATGCAGCATGGGCTTTTCGAGTATAAATATTGGAGCCTACCTTCGGCAGTTATTGGGGGCATAACCACCCAGTCAGATGGTTGGAGGGACGCGCCCCCGCACTCCCCCCCCCCCTCTGGCGGAGTCCATGCGAATGGGGTTTAGGTGTCAGTGTTGTTGAAGTTTGTCTGTGCTGCAATGGAACCGGCGGAGGACGTCGTGAGGCTGAAGATGAAAGAAATGGAACATGCGGAGGGAGCGATGGTGGGAGGAAGGACAAGATTCTGTCGGCCACGTTTCAACATCGGTGATGATCTGTCGCCAGACAAAGCTAGGTGCGCATGCTACGTTACTGACGCAGCCCCAAAATGGGGCCCTGATAATGATAAATCTCTGACAAAAGGATATCTGTGCAGTGGATGGGCGGGTAGCTCGCACATAGCCTAGTTCAGGGGGCCCAAAATCCTAAAAGGATGCATAATATACAGAACTCTTTTGGGAGGCAGAGCCTTGTTTTTTTCGCAGTGTCACAGTTTTACAAGGTCCTTCTGCTATTTAGTGCCTCATTTCCCGTGACGCACAGAAAATTTCATATTCTTAGTTGGAGATGTCCCAAAGTTTTGCAAAACCTAAATCGGGCTTGCAATGTTGTTCTGCTAAATTTGTAAGTTGAAAGAATGACAAAAAATATTATCCCATAATTGCCAGGGAAGCCTTGGATTTTTCCTTACATAAGAGTAGCCAACTGATCCTGCTTTTAATCCATTATATTTGTTTCCCATGAAACTGCATGCCATAATCCAAAGCACGGAACCACATTTCCAACCCTGTCAGCTCGCCATGCTGTTCTGAAAAATGAGTGAGACATAAGCCCCGGTAATGTCTACTGTTTTCAGGGACGGATCCTGGATTCCAGAAGAGGGGATGTGGTTGAAAAGACGGTGACGACAAATCTGCGCAGTGAAATTGGCAACATAAGCCTTCTCAAAAAATGCTATTGTCTCGAGCGTGGGCCACATTCTAGTATCTCGGACAAATCTGCTCTTATTGAAAACTGGTAAATTTCACACAAAAATCTGTGTTCCGAATGAAGAAATGGGAGTGTGCACCTCTTTGCACGTCGCAACCTCTTCGCAAATTGTCATGTGAGTCTTCTCTTTAGTGTGTAGGGGGAATAGGGAAAGGGAATATTCAGTGCCGAACCGAGGAACTGCTACTGCATCCAGCACTGTTCTGGAGATAGTATGTTTGTACCTGGCTTGTTTCTCCTAATGTCCGTCAGCAAAACATATTTATTGGCGACCTCTGCAGTTAGCATCACAATTAACCTTGCTCTGGCAGTATATCTGCTTTCTATTCAAACCTGTCGTCAGGAGTTCGGATTATGTGCACGCGTTTCCAGAATTTGATGGGAATAGGACTCAGTTCTCATGATCGGATACCAACCATTCGGCACTGTCATAAAGTGTGCTTCATCCTGCATAACGTGCCAAGGAGGGTGGGAGACGAAGGGGACCGGCTGGAGTTGGAAGATGCGGTCTCGTTGCCAGACTCCAGGCGCGAGCTGCGCGAAGTCGACGGTCCCGCCGCCCGAGAGACGACGGCAGCGGTGGGGCGACTCGCGTTCGCCCACGCGCTCAAAGGGCGCGACTCTCCCAAAAGTGGGGCGGCCGCTGACCCCAGTGTTAGTTCTGCCCGTGCGCCTCGCCGGCCGTGTGGGCTGCGATTGTGCTCTGCTGTGGTCGTGGCTCCGGCGTCAGACGGCCACGCCACGGTTCTCCCGCCGCGTCGAGTGTATGTGTCACGTGTTGTCGCGGCTTCGGACCGTTTAGAATAAGTTGTTTTAGGTTAAGCTCTTCAGTGCGTGTCAAGATATGCTCCTGACACTCGGCGGTGTACTGGATATTGAGTATGAACCAAGCGTATGTGTTAAGGAATGTCATTTGCGCTGTTTTACTTTTTTCCAACCGTATGTCCCGCGCTACGTCCGCCTCGCCGCGGCCCGAAGCCGCTGACTTTTGGCCTCCGGCACGACGTGGCTCCGCGCTGGCTGAGTGTTTTGTTTTATCGATTGAATCGCGAATGCCTCGCCGTGTCGTCTCTTCCTGGCAACGTGCCTCGCTATACGTGACGTTGTGTTACGAGTGAAGGCGCCAGAGGTGCACCGTCAGGCGGCCAGTGTCGGGCACATAAACCGAGGTTCTGCCATATAAGCTTGTTTGGTCCTTGTGTATGAACCGAGATAAAGACTGCGTCTAATTTTCGCCGACTCCGCTAGCCAGAAGCTTTCAAGGCCGCGGGTAACACCCAGCTGCAGGGTCCTTGTTCCGCGCCGGCTACAGCCGTGCTCTGCCCTGGCTGCGGTTGCGGCTCTCGTTAGCGGTCGTCAAAATACATGAAATAAAGAGAAGAAAGCCTTCTTTCCTGTCCTTTGCACATGCGCGGGTTTTCGTCATGTACGTCGGAAGCGCAGTGGCATTTGAACAAACACATGGTAGCAGGTAACTCTGGACCAGAATCTTTTTTGACGACTGGGCAAGCGCCCAACAGCCCTCGACTATATCATAGTATCTATACGAGCCGAACCTACCTACACAACCAACAGCGCAGTAACAACAACACCAATGATAATAATAACAATAAAAACGACGGATTGCTTAACACCGTGCGAGGTGTTTAGTACAGGCTTATACGCCAATAGTCGCGAAGAAAAAGTTGTTGCCACTATGGCGCGATGGAGACAAATACATAACAGAAGTACTGCTTGTCAACAGCTGTCGCTGTTGGTGTCAGAGCTAACAATCAATTTTACGCGTCCGCTGAAGAAAATAGCATCACATGGCGGTAGTCTGTAAATGCTCGAGATCAAGGCAAATGGGTCGAGCTATAAAAATTTTTTGCTTATTTCAGGCCTTTGACTTGTCTAGGGTATTCATAACCATTAAGTTATAAACCGTGGACGATAACCTTCGCGTTGGTCTACTTTGCTTATTTGGCGCATCTACGACAGTCATGAAATCTAACGCCGTCCGTGCCTTAACTTGGCTGGGATATTTACACCTGTGGTTGTGGGGTAAGTACGTTAGTAGGCCCTGAACGCATGCTGATAGGATATTGGCACATCAGGACGTGATCGGCAATCACACAATTTACGATTTGCACAGAGTACTCATCTGCGTCTCAGAGTGTAAACCACGACTGCTCATTCGCAAACTGCGCCATTCATACGGCGTCAGAGGACAGGCTCTGAAATGGTGTACAGCCTTTCTCTTGGATCGTAAACGACGGTTTGTGGCAAACTGCAAGCGCTCCCCTTGGTAGGGCATTTTGTCAGGCACTTCGTAGGGAAGTCTCTGCTCTCATTATTTGTTCTTTTCGTTAACGACTTACCGACGAAGATAAAGATGTATTGTCTCATGTTTGCAGACATCAGACTGCATACGAAGGTTTCAAAAGTTCAGAATACTGCTTCTCTCCAAAACAGTCTAAATACCTTTAAAAATGGTCTAAAATTTGGAAACTTCAGCTTAACCCTGGGAAGTGCTAGTCGTTCACCAGGACCCAGAAACGCACGCTTGTCTATGTCAAGTATAACGTTGGAGGCACTTGCCTAGCAAGAGTAGAGAACATTAGAGACTTAGGTGTTGTTTTAGATAAGAGACTGACATTTCGCAGCGATGTTGACACCATGATATCAGACGCCAACATATCGATGTGCATTTTACTACACTCAATGCATACTGTCTGAAAGAAAAGGGAGTTTAAATTGGGGCCAGTTTTAAATGCGTACCATACCAATATTCGCTCCATTTTAGAATATTACTGTGTGATATGAGGAGGTGCAGAAAGGAGCCGCTTGGACAGAGTGGAGAGAGTTCAGAATCGGTTTCTTGCATGACCGGCACATCACACGCACTCCATTACATTCCACTCTTTAGCTTACGCTTTAGCTCACTCTGTCTTACTTCATGCTTTTCATGTTACAAGCTTGAGAAGTCGACGGCACCAATGAGACATTATTTTTGCACACAAGGTATACACAAGTTTGACAGACTCACCCGTGCTTCCGAAATGGTTCCCGCTGTACGTTCCAGCCAGGGCAACCAGGCATACTCAAAGAGCTCGATGTGTGATGACAGTATCTTTCGTTAGGATAGAAACCGGCAAGAGAGGCTTGTTTGTAACGATTACAAAATATGTTAATGAGCTTACATTCAAAGGTCGAAACGCAGATGTCTTTCATAACTCTGTCAGTGAATTTCGCGGAAAAATTGTGACTTACATAAAACAGTTGCGGCATTTGCGCTGTACGGATGGCTCTTAGTGTTAAGCTGTTACTCTTTCATACTGTTGTACTCAACGACTAGTCAGATTTACCGAGGAACGCTAATGCTACTTGGTATGCATTTATGTATGCATGCTTTTTTATCACGCGACGTCGGCTGTTGATGGGATACGTGCCTGTTGTCCATTAAATGAAATGCATAAATAAGTAAAGAAATATGTGGCATCACGTAATTTATCACTAAACAACAAATATTGGACAATGATCAGTAAAACCACTCCGTTGTTTGTTGAAAAGTCAGACTACCCACGATATAAGCAATCCAAGTTAATTTTAGAATTCTGCCCGAACCATGAGTTATTTTGTACCGAGTTGGTCAGAAAACAAATGCGCACTGAAGTACATTGATGACAAATGGAAAGCAAACCATTGCATTGGCTCAGATATGAATGGCAACGTATATGATGGCCGCACGTGCCGCTTGAGCTTTGGCCGCAAAATAATGAATTAGATCAACTGACGTGCGTTGATATTTCCACTCCACTGAGAATGTCTGAGGAAGACTCCGCAGACCGCAGAAAGGGCCCATTGGATTCCGCTAGAGCATCTCCACTTTATCTGGAGGTCTATCAGAGCATGCTGTGGGGCCCTCAAGTTTCTGAGGGGGGCCCTGACTATTTTTAGAGAGCCCTCAGACTTACCGGAGATGATTTTCTCAACCGGACACGTTGAATACAGTGCAACGCAATTCAATGCTACTTGAAGTTGTTTACTGACTAGTAGCGCCATTCCAAAAGGTTCGAAATTCTTCATCAGACCAGGGAGAGATCCAGGATTTTACCAAGGGGGTAGGAAATCAGGAAATGGTCGGCGTGGGCCCCCTCTCATACCCCCTTTTTTTCTTTTCCAGATGCGAAAAAACGCGGATCCGTGCGGCTCCACGGAGAAAGATTTGTGATTATTTTGATTTTTTGCTATAAAAAGTAATGAAAAACGACACCTTATTGGACCAAATTTTGCGTTTTGTTGCCATGCAAAGTGGCCGAAATATCACAAAAAAGAGATTTTAGGCGGCTGCGTCCCTCCCTCTATTTGACATCCCATGTCAGACTCTGACAATTTCTAAATACTTGGTCAATGACGATCCAGGAGCCCCTCTGCTCCCTTGTAGTTTCAGGAAGTTTTTTTGCCAGCCTAGGTAAGCTTACGTCAAGTTTCTTCTAAGACTTACAGAGGAACTTTTGGTGGTCTCGGGCCGTTTGCCATGTCAGGGCCCTCTAGTGGTCTTGGGTTCCTGTTACAGTTTCACTTGTCCCTCGGGACGTCTCAGGCTCTCTTTTGGCGGTTTCAGGGGCACCTCGGACAGTTTCAGGGGCACATCTGGCGGTTTCAGGAACGCTTTGGCAATCTCGGGCCCCTCCCGTCGTCCCTGAAACATTTTTGTCATCTAAAGAACCACTCAGACAGTTACAAGAGCTCTCGTAAGTATCTCTGTCGTGACAGAGGCGCCTCTTGCAATCCTCTGGGTCCTTTGGCTTTTTCAGTGTCTGTCTGGACGTTTAAGGGTTTAGTAGTTCCAGGGGCCTTTCTGGCCGTCTGAGAGGCACTTGTTGCTAGAGACTGGTAGTCAGAAACCTCAAATGCTTCTCTCCAGCAGTCTGAGTGGACCCCTGTCAGTCTTAGGTGCCCCCTTGTCGTTTAGGGGGAACATTTTTGCCGTCTCAGGGACCCTCTGGCAGTTACGAAATGCCTTTTAGTGATCTCAGGGCCCTTGTGCAGTGCCATGGGCCCTCTGAGCGTCTCCGGTAGTCTGATAATATCTGATAATATCTGATAATATCCTAATCTGATAGTCTTAGGACCCCTCTAGCCGTATCAGGGGCCTTTGCTGGCGCTTCGGGGGCCTCACTGGCAGTCCCAGGGGGACCTTTTGCGTGCCAGGAGCCCGCCTGACACACTGGGGGGCCCTCTAGTCGTCCAGGGTCCTCATGCCGTTTTAGAGGCCCTCTTATCGTCTTTGCCCTCGCAGGGGGCCCTCTCACCCTTTTGGCAGCCTCAGGGGCCCTGCCCTCCTCCGTGTAAGGGCCCACCTAGCCGTCTCAAGACCCACCTGATCTTGCCGGGGCCCCCTGACTGCATCAAGAATTCCTTAGCTTTTCAGAAAGACCATTGTAACCCATCTGGACCCCTCTTGAGGTTGAGACAGTCACCGATAAATCCCCGTTCAGGGGCCCCATCTGGTTGGCCAGAGGCTCCTTGTGCCGTCCTAAAAACACCTTTAATGTCGCGCCATTTCAAAGGCCCCTCTGACACTTTAAGCAGTCTCATGGACCCTTTGCCGTGTTGAGGCCCCTTTTTGCGATCTCAGGGGCCTATGAAGAGTCTCAGGGGCTCTTCCATCCACCTTAGGGGCTATTTTGCCCCCTCAAGGTCGCATTACTCTCCCGGAGGCCCTCTGGCTGCATCAGGAACTCGGGCTTTTCACACATGCCCGCGAAGCCCATTTAGGGCCCCTAGGACATTCCAGGAGTCACTATTCGGTCCTAGGGACTCAGCCATCATCTTTGCTGTCTCAGGGTCCCTATGACTCTTCGGGTAGTCTTAGGGGCACTCTGCCGTGTTGGGGCCCTGCCGCAGTTTCAGAGCCTCTTTAGGAGTTTTAGAGAATATTCTGTCTGTCTCAGAGGCCATCTAACCCTCCTGGAGGCTTCCTAACTGCATCAAAAACCATAGGATTTTCACAGAGACCACGTAAATCCTGCACGGAACCCTTTTTGATTCTGAGTGGGGCCACTCTCAGGCTTCAGGGGTCGTGGGATCTCCGACATTCCCCGCCCCTTGGGTCCGCCCCTGGATCAGACTGAAATGTAGTTTCAGCAATGGGCCCCAGCATAGCATCGTGGACCCCACTTTAAAATTGAGGGGCTCAAATCGGAATCGGGGAGGGGGCTGACATCAACATTTAGGGAGCACTTGCCCTCAAAAGAATACAAAATGACGCCCCTGTTCAAGGGGTCATTTTATAGTCTGACAAATGAGGTACAACGTTTTCTTTTACACCAAATGTCTAAAGCTAGCATCTTCCCCAGTCCACTTGTCATCCAAGCCACTGAAGAAGCCATTATGGTACCTAAATGATCTCAGTTAGATCTGGTGAAAATGCATATTTTTGGCCTCGCTTGTCCTTTGAAGACCTCAGATGGCCTAAGGACATCATCTGAATGACGAATTTATGAAGGTATCGTGCCTACTAACAGCCCACCAGATTGCATTGCGACCCATTTTGACAAAATGCAGTATTTCAAACATTCACCTATGCTGACCTCGACTGACCCAACGTAGATTACTTTCGCCTATTTGTATGTAACTTCGTCATACGGACTAACGTTTGACAGAATTTATTTGCGGTCGGCTCAGCAGATCCGGAGAAAGAAAAAGGGGTGCGTCTTGTTCGACGTTTGATCTCGTCTTAACTGAACAACCTTATCTAGATAATTCATTGTCCGAGGATGGTTCGATCACTACGCAGAATTTCTCCCGTCAACCCCTTCCCCATAAAAAATGCTTGAAATAGGTCTAATACATCCGGAGATAAAGGGCAAAACAGTCCTCCCCAAACGATACTTGTAATTTTCAGAGAGTCACCGGCAGCAGTGCTAATTTAACGCAGCCTAAATGAGCCTAAAGTAGTCTAAACTAAACTGACCTAACTTAACCTAACTTCGCTTAACTTAACCTAAACTACCCTAACTTAACCTAGCTTAATCCCTTAACCTAACGTAGCCTCACCTAACCTAAACCAACCCAACCTAACCTAACAGTGCCAGAGAAAACATGAATGTTCTCTGCATAACAAAAGGAAGGTATGCCCGAAGAAAACTTCCCCTTTGTAAGAATTAGGCTGTATTTCTGCGTTACGGCATCATTTCTGTTGATGGGGTGTAGCATCATATCCGCTTGGCCACATTGACGAATCATGGTTTCATCGCCGACAGATAGAGGAGATGGTGAGAAAAAGGGGTTACACCCGGCAAGATTTCATTGCAAACAGCTGTGAATTCTGTTGCTATGATCTACTGGAAAACGGAATCGTTTCCGACCGCGACGGGCCTGTTCCGGCGTGCGGCTCTGCCTGGGCGGCGGCCAGCTGCTGGCCCTCTGTCGGCCGCCTCCGCAGCCATGACGGCGCCGGCCCGGCCCGACTGACGGCTGATTGGTCGCCGTGCTCTTGAGCAGACCGCCAGGGCCGAGTTGGGTCGGCCACTGGCCGCCGGATTGCTGATCATTTCATTACGGCCGGCCTTAGAAACTTTCTCGGCTTATGGCCTCCGGCCGGCCGCGGTCCTTTGCAAATGGCGGTCGTAAAATTGACGAACATCTTGTCATAGTGCCGGGCCGGCGGATCACTCAGCGGGAAAGTTGGCGGCGCCGAGCCGGCCAGGGGGCCGGCGCCCCCGCCCCGTGTGGGACTGGGGAGGAGGGCGGGGGTTCGCTGGAGCGTGGGCCGCCGCCGCCACCGGATGGGACGGTGACACACTGCGGGCGGCGTGCTCGGCCCATCCAGGCACGGGTCCCAACTTGGCTCGTCAACGGCCGACGCGAACTTGCCAACAATGGCCATTAAATCCGCCCGCCGTTCATATTTTTACCTGGGACGCGACGTCTGGTCGCTTTATGATCTAGCGCTTCTGTAGAAGAACCGAGGTGAATTGGAAATGCTGCGCGCCTCCCGCTGGAAATGTCTCCCCGTCGATCGATGGGCCAGCCGGAGCGCAGTCGTTTTTATTTGCTGAGCCATCGTGGAAGAAGGGGATTGCCGTGGTAATCGATTACAAAGTTTTGCTTTTATCTTATTGAGGGTCACTTAATGCTCCACTTTTGTTGGAAAGTTTTCCACTGGGGCGGAGAATATTTTTGTGCAGTCTGTCCCTCTCGTTTTATATTCGACGGAGCCTTTGAACTGATGAATTGTGTGAAGTGAGATGTGGGGGCCCTTGAACGCGCTAAAATACGGCTGAACTGATACTGTTACGAAAGCTGGGGTGACGAGGCCATCAAATGTTCACATTTCACCACTAGGGATAAAATGAAATGAGGATGCATCGTAATACTGACGAAAAAACTGAGATCCCAGAAATTAAACAAACGAAATAGTATCCAAGAGTATCTGCAGTGTAAAACACCATCAGATGTGGTAAATGTTTCAGGAACATTTGCAGCCTTTTCCATGATTGAGGAAGTGAAAGATCTTTTACATAGTTGTCGTTACCTGTGCAAGGAGAGGTAATGCTACAAATCATCTTAAGTTTATTTGTGATCAGATTATGGGGACGTCGTGGCCAGCTGTATTCTGTAAATTCAATGGGGCATGACATGAAATGAAAAATTGTCTTAAGGGTCTCGGGCCTTAGGCATGATTATGGGAATGAACGACCTTTGTTCGAGAACGTTTCATTCGAGACAAATTTAACGAGCATTTGGGCCCATGCGTCTATAGGAAAGCATATGATCCCAAAAAACTTCAACGACAAAAAACGACACCAGCACGAACTTCACGATCGAAATTCTAGCCACCGCGAGGGACAACGTGGGCCTCAAGGTCTTTGAGTCCCTACTCATTCGGAAACTTCATCCATCTCTAATTACACTAACTACGCCTTGGCAAATCGTTTGAGTTCATCGGGAAGGGGAGGGACGTTTTACTGGCATGATTTTTGCTCCCTTTTAATTCCCGCCTATGTTCAATGACTAAACTTGGTTGTGGAGACCCAAAATACACAAGAGGCCCTAGCTTGTGTAGAAGCGCACTTTGATAAATCTTTGGAGTTTTTTTTTTCTTTGTTCAGAAAGGGTTTGCACAGAAACGAAAGACATCCCTTCCTACCGAACAGTTTGGGTCAGTTACAGCACTCCAAAGCTTGATTACTAAGTCTTGATTACGGGAAAAAAGCCTATATGTCGGCAGAAGCTTGGGCTTACACAAAAAAGTATGCATATTAGCATCAGACTGGAGGTTTCAACCATAGGCCGTCCCTGGAAATGATAAAACATAAAGTCAGAAAATTAAAAACGCTTAAGCACCCATCAGCCAAAAACCAGCCTCAGAGCCACATACACCAAGAAAATACATAACAACAATTGCACCAATACATAAACAATCTGGAGTGTTTCATTCATTTTGAGATTCCATGATTAAGCGGGCACTATAAACCTGTATACGAAACGTACGACACTAACACGAATGCTGTGGGCGGTGAGCTTGGTCCAAGAAAAAGTCTTGTATTATCCCGCCGCAGTCTACTACGGTTCCTGCGTTCAAGACGCCTTCGACTGCATGGTTC
Source organism: Capitulum mitella (assembly GCA_030062745.1). Classification (NCBI taxonomy): domain Eukaryota; kingdom Metazoa; phylum Arthropoda; class Thecostraca; order Pollicipedomorpha; family Pollicipedidae; genus Capitulum; species Capitulum mitella. The sequence continues at coordinate 713,050 of CP099842.1, forward strand.
ACCGTGGCTCAAAGACCACCATGACTGCTAGCACAAAAGAAGAAAAGACTGACTGACGCGGAAGCTGTTGCTTTCATCGCACATCTTTTGGCCAATTGACCTATAAATCCCTAATATATCTCGATTCCTGAAGGTTCGGTTGTGGTTATTGTGTTACTTAACGACGCTCTCGACTGCCAGGGTCATTTCACGTCGCAGCTTCTCATGCCCGTTATTGTGAGGGACGGCGAATCCCGAAGGTTTCGTAGATGGATGTTACCTATAACGTTTTCAGATTTCTGCATGCATTTTAGCCGAAGCGATGCTTTCAGGCCATTATTCTATTCAACCCCGTGCTATTTTACATACTACTCGGTGCTTTCAGCTTAAACGCCACGGAGGTGGCAGATCAGCGCACTAATCCCATGCATATTTCAGGGGCCTTCTGTTCATTAGCGTTTTATAACCTATCCGGCAGCACGATGGGATGGGAGTCGTTGTTGCCGGCGTCAGGGCTGCTCCGGTAGAGGCACTCGGGTGCGATGGTGATCGGGTGAGGGCTGGTCAGGAGACCGCTCTTGAGAGGGCCTTCAGCTGCTCGAGAGGCCGGAGCCAGCCGCCGCCGGACGCGTGACGACACAGTGACGCGCCCGCTCTGCCGCCGCTGATTGGTCGGTCGGCCGGGCGGCGTAAGATTGACGCCCGTGGTCGACCATCTTTTATTCAGGCAAACTTGTTGATGGTGTTCTGATCTGCTATCACAGATACGCTTAACTATTTATTGCGTTTGGGTGTCTGTTCTGATTGGCTTCTAAACTATTGACGGCTCCATCACTCATTGAGGTCGACGTTAATAAACGACGAAGTTGGTAATTGGCCGAGTGCGCCGTCAGCCCGGCGGTGCCGGGATTGGCCGGAGAGCCGAGTCGAAGACATGATGAGCATGCTGTCCGATGTCCTGTCATGCGGGTTTTTATATCATGCAGATGGAAACTGAGCGAAAGGAGGGACACAGGCCAGGATGACACTGCGCTGAGCTGACGCCGGCCTCCGGGACCGAAGCGCACTGGCCGCGGCGTGCAGCCGGGCGCGGGATCAATTCCAATTGGCGCCGACCGTTTAGCGGAAGCGTCGGGCGGCCGCGGCTGCGTGCAGGCCGGCCATCAAAGACCGCCGGCGGTGAACGCTGCGGTCCGTCAATCACATTCGGCCGGCCAAAATCGCCTCGCTCGCCGACTGCCTTCAATCGCGTGGTCGGCCGTTGAAGGTGGCAGCTCGACAAACCAGACTCCGCCGGTGTATCGGTGTCTGTCGAAACCTGTCGACGTTAGCTGTGCAGACTGGACGGACCAGGCTATTGGCTCTTTTTCGTCTGCTGAGACTTGCCATTTTCTTCAACTTCAGACAACCAACGAAAACTATGCAGAACTTATCCTTCCACTTCCTCGATAAATTGGTTTGTGGGTGGGTTTTCCACCGTAAACCGTGAAATGATGTCAGGGGTGCGTCGAATACTTTTCCGATGGCGGGGGGACATGGAAGCAAAAAATGCATGAACTTATTGCATGTCGGCTTCTTCTGCCATTCCTTCTCCCTTTTACACAATCAGACAGTGTGGAACGGCGTCTACCATTACTACGTCCGTGGACGGTTCCTTTTAGATGAGCCTTTGATAATACCATAAACCTTCGCCAGTATTCGTTGTTTGGCCGCTTTGGACAGTACGGGGGGGGGTGGGGGTACGACCCCAAGCCAAGTCCAAGCCTGACGTGATAGAGCAACGAAACAAAAAAGGAGCGTATAGCTTGGTCTTTAAGCTACAAGATGACACCACGTCCGACTCACTCTTTTAGGGCAAACGGTGACCATGCAGGCGGCCATACAGGCGGTAATCATACAGAACATCATGTCGGCGGGCTTTGATTTTCATTGGTTCCTGTGAGACATAACATACAGAACACGTTTAAGGAGCCACAACGATTCTGGACAGTAATCAAGGTCTTAAATTGCTGCTGGTCAGCAAAATAACGTTTCTGGCCACATCATGACTTCTCCCAGACCGACCAAAGGTTAAAAACGTAACTGGCTTCCATTCATGATATGGACATAAGATGACCTTGACCCAACTCAGGACTACAGTACAGAGATCACTGACACCATGGGTGACAGTTTAAGACTGGGTAAAATTTATTATCTAAAATAGCTCAAAACGTGTATTATCCGATAAGGACTGCCGGCGTACCAATATTTATTTGTGGTATGCCTTCGACAATGCGTTCGCAGGTCAATGACCTTTCAGGGTACTGACTTCAAATTTTTAGAGAATAAGGAAAATTGTGCAAACTCAGCTACTGAAAGTTTCAGAGCGATCGAAGCAGTCACTCTGAGGCCACTGCCAAAAAATATGAAGGGGCTGCGCCATCCTCCACTGTACCGGTGGAGGTTAATTCGTGAGAACTCGCCGGACGTAAGAATATTCGCCTACGCCCCGACAAAAGGATTGTCACACCTTGCCCATTCTGCTCCTAGTAAAGGTAAGCCACGCAACAAAGACGAATGTGTAACTAGTCTCTTTCTGATTCTAACGATATATAATTTGACCCATCGTAGAAGTTTTATAGTTAAAGGGACTGCAAGCCACGCTTTTGAATTGAAATTGATCGAACCTTCTATTCAGTGATGGCTTTTGTATCTGCGGGTCAAAGTCGGACCAGCGACAGCTCAGATGTAATTACCATCTTTTAAGACGCGGCTAGTGTAAAAAGAGACTATGCTTTGCTACCACAGAATAGTGTTCTGATCATTGAATGGAACCATTACATTTGCCGGTACTGAAATGAGCGCCAAAATTGCCCTAGGATCGGTGCAAATGTGTTTTGGGATCAAATAAGGTCAGTGACCTCACTTGACCTTGGAAAGGTTACTGTACCTTCAAATCTCGATGTGTCGCCAATCGCACGCTGAAACAGCTATGGATGCAAAAATTGACCCATATCTTCTGAAACTCAGGAGGAAGAACTCCAAACCTAAGTCAGATCCAAAAAAATCGACTTGCAACGTCTCGAGAAACGGACCATGTCCAGAAACTTGCTATAGCTGACTTTCATCCTTTCCGCATTTCCTCCAAAAACATTACTTCTGGGTCACGTCAGGCCACTTATCCGCTGATAATTGATAAAATGGCATCGCACACAGCCATTGGTTGGTCAGCCAGCCAGCCACTAATCAGCATTCTTGTGCTTGGGAAAGCATCAAATATGATCATTAAACACATAAACAAATCTCGGGAGTTCTGATATCAGAAATGCAAAGAGAACAGCCCAGATGGTTCAGCGGGACCGGACCGGCGAGCGACAACGGAACGGGCGGGTTGATTTATGGTATGTCACCATAAACCAACTCGGCATTATACTGATAGCCTTTTGTTAAATGCCTCTTATTTATTGAGAGCCTTTTGTTAACACTGCGAGAATGTTTGCTACCTATACCAGGGCCTAGTTTCATAAAGCCAATGTGCGAACCTACGAACCTGCGAAAACGCGCCGCGTAAAAGTACGAAGCATAAACAAGTCAGTTTCACCAAAAGGCGTAGGTTCGCAGTTTACGCCGGCGCATTTTTGACGACTGGCGCATGTTTTAAAATTCGTCGCCATGGAAACCGTGGGGCACATCATCCTCCAGTGCATGGATAGATTCCTTCATGGCGGATTATTCATTCATGTAGGTATTAAACTACTGGACACATCTCTGCACGTTCCTTTATTCATTCATTCGTTTGTTCCGTTCTTTCGTTCATTCGTTCGTTCATTCGTTCATTTGCCAGACTCAGTGCCATTGTTCCCACACATTAAATTCTGCCGCCCTGACGAGTGTCCCTCGCACCTGACGTTTTTCGTCATCAACGCCCTTTTACGCCATGATATGACTGCTACGCTATGATACACTATGAGACACCACATGGGCCTCCACTGGTTACGAGGGCCCCCACTGGTTACAGGGGTTCCCTAATCCGATTTGGCGCTCTCCTGGTAAAAATCCTGGTTACGCCCTTGCGTGCAGTGCATTGTGAAGCTCTGCCTCACCTTGGTGCCAGTGGTGTGGTTCGGCATGGCTGTGTTTGGAATCGGTCCGCTGACTCGTCGTTACCATGACGGCATTAGTGCACCCGTTCCGCCAGAGAAAGATAGTGCCGAGCAAAGGCATGTCGATCAGGCAGCTGATCAGGATCATATCATTGCCGACTATTTGAGCGTAGTAGACATCATTAGCATCTGCCAAATTATGGGACGCCTGGTATGTCCAGGAGTCGATCTCCGCCAAGTCTAAGGGACGGTAAACTTGCTGAGGATCGAGCAGGACCCGGTGCAGACTGCTCCGCGAATCTCAGTTCGCGGCTGCGCTAAATGAAAGGCTACGATGTCCGGGACTATGTGGCCTGTGACCCAGAGAATGCAATGAACCTGTCGAATTGTCATCATGCTTGTTTTTTGTCTAAAAAATTAGCTTTCTTTACTTTTAAACAAACTGTTTCTCTTCTTATAAGAAATGAGTAGTTATTTGGACGTAGGTCATGTTAAAGGAATAGAAACGAACATAAAAAAGCCAAACGTATTGTTTTTTTTGTAAGCTTGATTTGTATCGGTAAAGATGAATGTTTATGCCCATTATCAAAGCAATGGGTTAAAATGTCCCTTGTGTCACCATCATGATCATCATTACACATAGGCTTCGGTTCTCTCGTAGTCTTTAATGTGGGAGTTATTGTGGTCCAGGGTGCTGACGTCTGTGGCTTTCGGTGGCGTCCACCCGAACCCCGGATAAGGGTTTGGCGCTCTTGCTCTCTTGCTCTCTCTTCTTGCTCTCTCTTGCTCCACAACTTCCACATCACCGAACCCAAAAAGATCATTCATCCTGCATTTATACCTCTCCTATGTACTTTGCACCTCAGAATCAATGCCTGTGTGCTCAGCATAGATACTTTTGGAGTTAAAGAAGCGTTTCGTCAATACGTGTTGTGATTTCTGTTTTTTTGTGAAACTGGCTCTTCATATTTTCACTGAAAATGCCAGGAATTTCGCTGGAAATTTTTCGTACATTTTACTCCGCTATTTCGTAGTTTTGAAGTTTTATGAAACTGAATTTTCAAAACCACGCCAAATTTCTTCGCTTTTTCGCATGTTCGCTTTTAACGAAGCTTTATGAAACTAGGCCCTGGTCGTAATAATCAAGCCACATACGTACTGAGGAAACCACTGACCCCCCACACCGTTAACGATGGTCTCGATGTCGGTGTCGGGATGCACCTGCGGACCGTGTGTTAAGCAACCGAGGTCAGGTCATCATTAAGAAGGGTCCAGAGGGTCGACTTGTGCTGAATGCCTGTGGCAACGAGGGTGCTGATTCCGGTCTGCAGTTACTATTGAGCGTATTACTTGAACTGTGTCCACCGAGCCACAAATGCCCGAAGACTGACATAAGCGCGGACCATCTGACGAGTAGCTGACCTGCGGGGACCTGCGGCCAGACGGGGGCTCGCTCGCCGGAGAGTGTTGGTGCCTTGCCAGTGGACCTGGCAGGCGTTGACAGTGGCAGCGCTTCCATGGCGGAGCTATGGATTTATAGCATGTTTTACGCGTTGATTGCCTCGACTCGTAGTGTAATCGACGCCTACACTGCGGGAATTCTATGCCGATTCATAAAATACAGTACACTACAATGTCCTCTTCCATTTCATCCGATTCAATTCGATCCAATCCAAATCCGATTTTCATCCATACGATGCAATAAACCACTGCAGTGCCACTGCGTTTGCGCTGTATTATGTCTGCGCAATGGATAGACGAATGGCAGATATCTTGTGCTATTGCTGCATTGCCACTGTACAGTAACTGTGCCGTGGCGGTATATGCTGTCGCTGCGCCGTTGCTGTGTGCACCGTCGCTGTATCGTGGCTTTGTCGCAGCTGTACTGTATCTGTATGCGCTGTCCTGTAAAGCAGCTGTGTGTGTCGTGGCTGTGCCGTGGCCGTACCGTGACTGTACCGCGGCTGTCTGTTGCGGCTGTATGTGCTGCGGTTGTACCATGGCCGTATGTGCTGTGGCTGTACCGCGGCCGCATGTGCTGCGCCTGTACCGCGGCTGTGTGCTGTGGCTGTACCATGGCCGCATGTGTTGTGGCTGTACCGCGGCTGCATGTGCTGTGGCTGTGCCGCGGCTGTACATGTGCTGTCGCTGTTCCGCGGCTGGTGTGCTGTGACTCTGCCGCAGCTGTGTATGCGCTGTCGCTGTTCCGTGTCTGCTCGACGGACGTGGCGGCGGCTCGCGCCGGAGTGGGGTCCGGCCGGCCGCTCCAATAATGCCCCCCAGGGGAACGTCGGCCCCAGTCCCCGGCCGGCCCGGCCCGACGCTACTTAACTCCTGATTACCGGGCGGCCGGCGCCGCCGCGCCGAGCGCATTACGCCGCCAGAGTGACGCCCGCGACAGCACATGATGCGTGAAGCCGCCGGCGCCGGCGGAGCGAGCCGACGACCGGCGCCGGGACCGGAGGAGCACCAGGCCCCTGACTGCGGTCCCCAGGCCTCGGCCGGCCTTTGACTGCGGTCTCCAGGCCTCGGCCGGCCTTTGACTGCGGTCTCCAGGCCTCGGCCGGCCTTTGACTGCGGCCTCCACGCCTTGACTGGCCTTTGGCTTGAGTCTCCGGTACTGCTGGGAGAAGATGAGCGTATCTGGCTACGGCCGATTTATCTGAGAGGCCATTTACAAGAAATAAGAAATTCCAGGGTAAACGTGATATGTTTGCCGGTCACAGGTTTGTCGAAATGCTATTTGCGTACTGCCCTGGCATTTCCACCAAGGTTTCCTCACCATAACGCATTTGTGACGAAAAGACCGGTCCTGGGCGCCGAATGACCCTGCAGTCGGTGCGCCCCTAAGCCCCAATAACCAACCGAAAAGACCGGTCACACAAACAGTCCAAACCCTTGGACGAGACACCCGAGGTTACATCATCAAGGGTGCCAACGGAAGATACGGGTGACAGTTGCGGCCAGTGTCCAGCCATGAGGGTCCAAGGGCGATGTAGTCACGTGTGCTTCACTGTCCGTGCCTTTTTGACGTCATCCTCATATACCTGATTGCACGAGGATCAGTGATGGAAGGCTGTGGAATTGAAAGCGATGTAATGAGTAGAGCCTCCCCTCTCCCACTCCGTGACCGCCGGAAGAAGTAAACCAGCTGTCGTCTTGAGGGAATATGCCGACTGTTGAAGCCTGTACCACTGCGTTTCGTTAAAGTAACGTTCTAGAAAGGACTTTGTCCCTAATATAACGACCAGACAACAGTGTAATTATAGAGCACGCAATATTTTAAGGAGCTAGAGAGTCTTTTTGGTCTTGCCAGCTTGGAAGGTAAACCATTGCTCTCTCTTGTTTTTGCTTTGTATTGGTGATCTTGAAATCATAGATGATAAATAAAATGACAAAAACTAACACATCATGCCAGGTTGCATTATTCCCTTTCGGTCTGAAACAAAAATCGAACGGAAACTACTCGGTAACATTTCACAGATTATGTTGGCTCTGACTGCACCGTGTGCCGCTGTTCCGTGGCCCGCGTCAGGTCGGGTGGCAGGTGACCTGTTGTGGTCCGCCCAGTGGACGCTGCTCGGCACGCTCCCAGTGCCGCGCCGCCGCCGTTGGCACGGTCGACCGGTCGGCTCAGTCGGTCGGTCGGTCGGCGCGACAGAGGCAATCGCCGCTGACAACGGCCGGCCCGCTGACGTATGGCCTGGCCGACGGCACGTGAGAGCCGGCGCACGTGTGAAAAATTCATGGCCGCGTAAAATTAGACGGCGGAGCGCGGCCGCCGGCGCGCCGAGCGTGCAGCATGGGCTCCCCGACCGGCAGGACGTGGCACCCCTGACCGAACACCGCGCCCGCTGTTCAGGTCACAGAAAATACGGTTCTTATCAGATCGACCTGACCTGGATGGTCCTAGTCCATCGTCTCCTGGATTAACTTGTAAACGTAAATGGTTTGACCCAAAAATGCGGCCCTGTGTACCTGAAGCTTCTGATGTTGCCGGCCACGCCCTTCTGGTTTGGTATTGACACAGTGACCTTTTGCTGTCAGCGTGCTACTCTGGCGCTTCGAAGGTTACACGGTCCACAATTTTTGCTAGGGCAGCGCTGGAAGGAGGTTACCATGACGCTCTGGCTTCATGAGGTCTTTCCTCAGCTTCTACATGGACACCTTTTCCTTATTTAATATATTTAATGCACTTTAATGCTTCCATGGGCTCTTATAGTACGTCTAATGCCAGCTTTTTGGTTCTGACATGGCCGTTCTTTGGCGCCCAGGTCCTGCAGACTATCGATATTAAGCAGGTGTTCTTGCACTCCGGGAGTTTGTTTTGTTTCTGATGCTGCCATGACGCCCACTGATGCTTACAGGACACTCCTTTTGCGTTAACACGACGTTCCTTCCTGATGGGAGGCCTCTCAACTCCCACAGCGAAACCCATCCCCTGTTATCAGGGTGCTCTTTCCGTTTCATCGCGCCCTTTAATTGTTAACCAGATTCATGATTTTTAGTTGCTTCCTGAGTTCTGATTCTCCGTTAGCGCCAGTTTGCCACCGACATTGCACGCGCCCTTCCCCTTCATGGCGTTCCTCTGACATCACCCCTTGAGTATGAGGGTATCTCTCATCGGCTGCCAGTGCACTGTCCGGCAGCTGCTCTGGCACTTTCAGGGAATGTAGGACGTTTTTTTTTTGTGCAGGGCATGTTGTGCTGCTACCACGGCGACCATGATATTACACATCACATTCCCTCTGTGCTTGAGGTTTAGGGAATAGTTGTTTTGTGGACATTTTCCTCTTAGGCAGTAGAAACACAACTTCTCAAATAAACGCAACCTTGGTCGTGATTCATTTGGTGTCCAAAACAACCTTTCTACCCCGGCTTTTTCCTTTTGCATTGTTTTCCCTGTAAAACTTAAAGCGTACGCTACAGTACGTTTTGAACAGTGTTGCACGCACACAACACCATCATTGAAAACCCCGTATTCAGCAAGCACGGCTGTACCTGACAGCACACCCAAGAGCGCGGACACGGTCCACTGGTCTGCACCGCTGTCGGTGGCGGTGGACCGGCACTTCCGGCACCATCACGGCGCAGCCGGCCGCCACGTGTCTGCTGACGCGCGTTACGCCGCGGCGGCCGCGCGCTCTCGACTCCTGACTCCGGATTACGGCGCCCGACACGCGCCCGCCCCGCGGACACGTGTCCGGAGAGCGGACACGTGTCCGACTCTCGGCCGGGACACGCGGCGCCGCCGGCTGGTGGGCCGCCGAGCCAGCAGCTGATCGCTGACCGGTCGACAGCGCAGAGGACCGCAGCGACAGTCCTGCTGTCCGGCGGCGGTCCCGCTGTCCGGCGGCAGTCCTGTTGTCCGGCGGCGGTCCTGCTGTCCGGCGGCAGTCCTGCTGCGGGCTGGCGGGACTCGGCAGAGGCTCCGAGATCGGGCTACTGCTGAAGTTTCTTGAAAAGTGTCTTAAGTACTTAAAGTGTGTGTTAAGTACCTCGCAATTTCAAGGCCCTCCCCCAAACGTAACTGTGACAGCAAAGAAATATATTCAATAAAATGAACTAAATTGCTGAACATGCCTGGCGCCATTTTAGATCCAGCTGAGTTAGGTTTTTTACAGTGCTGAATCCTGGAATTATGCTTAACGGAGCACCGACTGCAACGTGCCTCGTACTGTAAGCTATGGAACAGCCAAAGTTTTCCCTTCTCCATCCGGGGCAGCCATTAGTGTGAGATCCATGTTTTCAGTATGTTGCGAGAAGTGTTTTGTCAATCTGGTAACTTCTGTGACCCATTGCATGACAATGTTCTCTTCTCTAGTGGTGGGTAGAAACTTTTCCGTAATCAAAAGCCAAATGCCGCTGTAAAATGACTTTATTGTCCTTTGGGATTTGTTGGAATAGCAAATCTGTGAAAATGAGGTCACATAAAACATTGCTAATACGTAAGCTACTGCATGGTTTATGATATGATTTTCTGCCGGCCGAAAAGAGACACTGTTTTTCGCTGCCTTATGGATATGTTTTTGGTTGACAGATTGATAAAGTATGCTCTTGTGAAGTTAACAGCGTCGCTACAGCTTATTTTTGTCTCATATTGATAGCCATAACATTTTTTCTGAGTGCCATTGCAGAGATGTCCAACGTGACTGTACATGACGGTTGAAAAATTAGATTTGATATTTGAATATCCAGATACATTAGATTAGACACACTGGCATTTCTCCATTTTGGGCCTCCAAAAGGTGGCTTACACCGGGCGGCTGGCAGAGCACGGCAAGCTGAAGGAGAGCCACCACGTGCCACCGGCGACCCGCCTGACCCCGCCGTCGGCAGAGGCACAAAGGATAGCGGCGCGATTCCGACTGCACCGCCGGCCCGTCACTCCGCATTAGGAACGAGGAGCCTCACGCCGGCCGGCCGGCCGGACGTGGCCGCCGGCGGCCGGTCAGCCGGTCACCGGTCACCGGTCACCGGTCACCGGCTGCCGGCGGCGGCGGCCGGATTTTAATGGCCGCAGCGCGCGATCATTATCAGCCGGCGCGGCCGCAGTACGTGCCGGCTCTATTGCCGTAATTGGCGGAGGGCCGCGCCCGGCGAGGGGGCCGCCGAAGGGGTGCTGGATGTGACCTCGCGTCAGCAGGTGCGCGCCCCCTCTCCGGCGGCGGTCGATACGGCGCCGCTGCCGCACGCTCTCCCCCGCAGCCATTCACACCCAGCTCGGACGGCCATAATGAATATTTCTATTCGCCCAGGCCGTCCGGTGCCGGTGAGAGCGGTGGTGGCCGCCCGGTTCTGGCGATGACTGAAAGCCTGGCAGGTCCCTCCCTGTGGAGCCGGCGGCGCACCTGTCCCCCCTCCCCCCACCCCGGCCGGGCCTTTTTGTAGGGACCACTAATCGCGGTGTGGAACCGCCCACCACCTGTGCTGCTGACTGATGGCTCTGTGGGACGGCAGGCTAACGTCCGTTCCAGCTGCTCTGTCGGAGGAAGGAGCTGTGTGACGACGTTGTTAATATTTCCAGCAGGTGTGTTGAATAGCTGCACTGTGATGGCTGATTTAAAGTCAATGGTCAACGGCCTAGGTAAAGTCGTCTGGTATCGAGTTACCGAGGAGCTCGGCCGAACCGTGCGCAAAGGAACGTCACTCTTACCACGCTGGATGAGTGACGCACTCGAGAGGTGCTTTTTGGCATGCGGCGCGCACCGAAAACAGACCCTCCGCACCTGCGTCGGGGATCCTTTGTGCAGCAAAATGGACTCTCTTGGGAGGTGCTTCTGAGAGAAATCCTGGCCACGGATAACCCTGGAGAACAGTGAAAACAGTACTCCGCAGCCCGGACCGCACTCTGAAACCAAGAGACCAACATAGCGGGAGGCCAGCCTAGCGGGAAAGGCCAGTAAGAGCAGTGCTGTCGACACGATCACACCGGACCAACACGGATGGGCGCCGCGGTCAGCCAACACACATACTTTACGGTTGCATGGCAGTTTGCCCAATCCAAACCTCCTGGTCTGGCATTTTCACGAGGAACCAATGAATTCTTTATTCTCGCCCTCCATGGAGCAGCATGAAAATCATCGAAGCCTCTTCGTTCTACCCACCCCCGATGCATCTTTAATCCGGGGAGCGATGAATTTTTGAGCAGGCGCTGCATATTTCATTCGCGGGAATAGTTAAGGCGGCGGTGAATTATTCATTCCGAGACGATCCGAATAAGAATTCGGATATGACGGAGCACCGGCGACTATTATATATCGGCCGTGCGATGATAAAGGGCCCGGTTTGCGGTGCGGCTGCCTGGGAGGCGGCAGCTGCCGCCTCAGAGGCCGCGCCGTCCCGCTTTCCCAGCTGCGGGCCCGGCGGACCGGCGCCGCGCGAAGCTTTGTCCCGCCGCTGAATGACCGCGCCGCCTCGCGGTGAAGCGACGACAAACGGAGGGGCGGCGGACATCCGGCGCTGGGGCGCCTTCGTGGGTCCCGTGGCGAGCCGGCTCCCGCGCCGCCAGCTCGGGGCGGGCACGGCCGCGTCCGGCGAGAGCGGGCAGTGTCCGGAGAGACACGAACGAACGTCGCACGATGCCCCGCAACATTCCGGGCCAACAACTGCCGCAGCCGACCGGCGGCACCAGAGGCGACCTAGTTCAAGCCTCTGATGGCGGTCCGCGCAGCAGCTGACCTCAGGTCAAGTCACTGTCCGGTCTGTACAGCGGCCGACCTCAGGTCAAGTTGCTGTCTGCGTTTTGTACAGTAACTGACGGCAGTTCAGGCTGCTGTCTGTGGTCTGCGCGGGAGCTGTCCTCAGGTCAGGTCACTGTGTGCGCGGGAGCTGCCCTCAGGTCAGGTCGCTGACGGCGGCGGTCTGAGCCGCAGCCGGGCGTGGGAGCGCCAGCGAGGCAGCCGGCTGCCGGGGAGCCAGGCCGGCGGCGCGGTCAGGTGGGGCGGGGCGGGGCGGCCCAGGTGGCCATTAGCGAGGCCGGAGCGTCCGGCCGGCTCTCATCCGTCAGATTCACCGCCGGAATGTATGATAAGCGTGTGTCTGGCAGCAGGTGCAGACCCTAATCACACGTGGTAATTTGGCCGCGGGGCTGATGGCGCGCGGCGAGGGGACAGGCGCCTGGCCGCCGGTCACGAACGCTGAAAAATACACGGCACCGCGCGCGAACGGGCGCACACAGCCACTAACCACCCGGCCGAGGCCGCTGGGCCCGGTAACGATCAGTATGATTTGTTTGCTATTGGAGTTCGATATCTAATGGGGAGCTGTGCGGCTCCGGTGGACGGACCGCGCCCGGCCGCGGACGCGTCCCGGCCGGTGACAAATTGTGGACCGGGAGCGGCGAGGACGGACTCAGACGGACCGACGCGCCGGCCGTGTCCGCCGCGCCGCTCACGTCCGCGTGAAAGAAGCGCAGTTCGTCTTCGGGACGGCATCCTGTTACGCGACTTGAAGCAGCAACACAGGTTTCTTTACACAAAAGCAGCCGACGCAAGCTCTCGGTCCTTTCTGGACGCGTTGCTGCAAAATCTGTCAGCCCTGTTGTGCTTCCATTGGCGTTTTCTGACTTAATGGTAATCACTGAGGCTTTTCCTGATTTGAATGGTTTTGAAACGATAACAACACTGTTTCAGAGACGCTGAATATAGTACAGGGACGCATTTACCCAAAACAATTAGTGCGTTTCTTTCATAACGACGTACAGCTTACGACAGTCACGTGAAGGCAAGCCAAGTTCTTGCTTTTAATGTCCATTATCAAAATAAGGTGGAGGTGAAGCAGTTTTCTGCTTGACGTGATAGTTTGACTATTGGCGACCTCGTTTGTGTCAACATCTCTCTTTGTTCGGTACTTTTCTTTTCGTAAGTTCGTCTTGCCAATGAATCTTCGTTCATTCGTCAAACACACAGAGCTTCCACTTTCATCACCCATCTTGTCGTTAAACACTAATTACTCACAGCGCTAGCACTTCTCTACGTCACGAGAGTCACGAGGTCCACCACATGTTGAGCCGACAGATAGATGCTGAGCGAAAAACGGCCCTTCTTATATACTACCTACGCGCGGAAACGATGAAAGGGATGGTGCAGTTATATACATAGCATGGTATATACAACTAATTGGGAGGCGTTTTGCGATCCGAATATTCTGGAAAGACTAGGCTTTAACCAATGAACGGACGTGAGGACGCACGGAATTCAGAGAAATGCCTGATGTAATGCGGATGCAAAAGCTCAGAAGTTTCCGCGGGTGTAAGCTATTTTAAGATTAGACGAAGGAAGTACTGTTTAACGTTATGGATATTATTCACCCAGCGGCACTGCGGCACTATTGATGTATCTGAGACGATAATGGGCTAGCAGACGTCTTTGACTCTCTTCGGTGCCGACTCTGGGAACTATAGCTTAAGGTATCTGATATCCTTAGAAAGTCTTCAAAAGCCAAAAACTTTTGCGGGAAAGTACTCCAAGATTCAGAGAAATTAAAAAACATTGAAATTCGAGGAACAATTTGAAGACTTTTGGATACGGGAATTCTAAAGCAACGGTATGAACTTTGTTACAGAAGGGACGTTTCGCCGCCATCGTTGGGGATAATCCAGGCAAATGGACCATGAGTGCGAAGTAACTCCTAAACACGTCGGCTTAAATCTGTGCTATTTAGGTGGGTGGGAAAATATGGGATAAGATGGGAAAATGGGAAAAGATGATCTATTGCTAATGACCAGTTTTAAAACATCGCGGCAGCGTCTCTCCCACGTACAAACTTAATCAGCCGGTCTAAAACCAGACAAAACAAAAACAAAACAAGTAATGTGTAATTTATTCTTGAATGCCTAGTTTTCAGCTGTAGTCTAAGCATTCTGTATTAGGCCTGTTGCTTTTCATTCCCGCATTCATACCCTCTCGCTCGGTGCAGCATGACGCCTGCTTCAATCCTTCGTCGGTGGACTGCTATCCCCCCCCCCAGCCACGCGCCACGGGCGCCAAGTCCTTAGGGTGCCGGCCACCTGCTGCTCTAGTCATTAGTCTCCTCACCATAAACGACCACTGGGTTAACGTACAAAAGCTCAATGGTGTTCCGTAACACTCCTCGAGGCAGCTCCATTCATGCATTCCCGTCAAGTTTGCTGAGAATCATTCTTTCATAAATGGCCGTTTGTGCTGGGCAGGTGCCGTCAATCAGGCATTATGAATTGATTCGGAGGTGCTAATCCACTCACTGATTCATTCGCCGTTTCATATTTCAGTTCACCATTCATATTACACAGCTATCACCTGTAGCGATGAATCTGGAAAGCCTGGCATCGGCGTGGCGCTGCGCGGGCGCGGTGTGGGCCACCCCTGGGAGGATGCTGCACCGCAGAGTGGCCGCGCTCTGCGGCACAGGGCAGCACCGCAGGCGGTGCTGGCAAACACGGAATGCGAAGCACCTTATGGCTTATTCAGAGCCTTTGGACAGCGAACTGTGCACGAAAACTCTGGCTGCCAGTTAAAATGACGGCGAACGTCCACGTCATGCGCAAGATATGCATTCGCCGCAAATGACGTCCGAAACGTCGCGAGCCAACATTTACATTCAGAGAGCGCCGGATTCTTTGTCTTGACGAACGCGGTCCGTCGGCGCCGAGGGGCGGCGTGCGCTGTTTCCTCGTGCCGGCCGCCGGCTGTCGAGGTCTGTTCCGCGGCCCAGCGTTCGTGCCCTGCCGCTCGTCCCGATTGATCAATGTCTCTCGGCCGGCGCGCTTCTGCAAAAACGAGAATAACGACAAACGCAAATAAGGTATGTGTAGGAGTAAAAAATCGTTCATCAGCCTTACAAAGGCAAGTCGCACTGCCTGAGCAAAAGAAGGTAACTTAAAACCACAACGATAATTCTTTATTTGCTTCCTGGATTTGCTCAAGTATGGAGTCGATTATCGTAATGAGAAACGTTCTGCCACAAGAAAGAGGCGATTCAAAGTGTGTAAAGCAGAACCATCACTGCAGGCACCGACACAACAAAGTAATTATCGAAAGGAAAATAATAGTTTTATAGCATGCGGAAACCAATGTTTTGCGTACGTAATGCGGGGCACTAATTTGTCAAGACCAGGGAGCTATCCAGACGCGACATCTCGAAAGGAGACTGCCCGGGGACTACCTGGCAAAGCCGTGCCTGTACGCCTCAGGTATGCACAAACGCGATCACAAGGGGCATCGACACTGAAAAATGCGGCAATGAAGGCGTTCGACATTTCGAGATGGAACTGGGGGAGGAGGAGGGGCAGTGTGCACGATCTCGGTGTCCTGTAATTTTGCTATGAGGTCCACGCAGGGGACGGAAATGATTGGCACAATATTTGTAATGGCTCTCTCCCGTTTTTCCTGAGCTCCTGTGTCCTCGGAAGTCGACACTGCACTGGCGATTAATTGGTGGAGACAAATGGAGCCACAGCGCCTCTCGGTCGGCGGACAGTGGTGGCCAGGAGGGATCAGCAGGCGGCGACAGGGAGACCTCTGAGCCGGCGGCGGCGGCGACTAGGAAGCATCAGTTAAGAAACGACAGAGAGACGTCTCTGCCGACGGCCGTCGGCGGCCAGGATGCTCTGCACATCGCCATCCCACTCAGCCCCCCAGGCCGTCGCCGATTGGCCTGCTCTCGACCAATAAGCGGCATAAATATTTCATCGCGTCATAGCGGAGTCTGTTGTGTCAAATGGGACCGGCGGCGGCACATGTGAGGACATTCGGCCGGCGTGGCCCGCTGAATAATTGAGCCGGCGAGCAGAAGGGCGCGTCCGCCCGTCGCCTCGGCGCCCCTGGGCTGATAAAATTCTCATTCCGCGCGGTGGCCACGTGTGAAGGGCGCCTGCCGGCCGCGCGGCCGTCACTGGCGGCCTGTCCGGCGCCGGGACAGCCCGAGCCGTGACGGCTTTGTCAGCTGGCCGCCGCGTGACGGCCGGGGAATGGACAGCAGGGCAGCGGGACGCCGACGCGCCGAGCAGGCTTTCCTGTACTGGCGTGGCCCGGGACCGGCACCCGGATTCGGCCGCGGTAACTCCGCCCACACGGATACTGCCCGCTGCGTCTCCGTACTCGTTGGGACAGGCAGTGAGATGGCGACTGTATATGCGTATTTGAGGAGGTCAAACATAACTCAATGGCTCCCTTGCATTGTTAAATTGCACGTATTGATTGAAAATGTTTCATCAGTTCAATCAGTTACTCTCATGTGCATGAAACCTGGACCCAATGTGGAAACTGAACCCAATGCTGATGAGCTGTTTCGGTCTGTACTAAGTTTTTTATCGCAGAGGAATGCAGTAGTTCCCTTGAAAATGGCTCTGCCATGGATTCTGTCCGCCTTTTAGATGATTCGCTCTCAAACGCTATTATCATGTGCACGTAGTCGGCATGGAGAACTAGTAAATATCATTGCATAATCCATGTTCACCTAGGTACTATGTCGCAGTTCGCTGTTAGTGCCGGTCGGCATAAACAGAGGAATAACAGCGATCGAGGCTTTTCAGAAAGAAGTGTATGAAAATCCACCAGGCATTCATCAGTTTGCGCGGTGTGTCATTTGCGGGACTGGCGTCGCCGGCCGCGGTCGTCTTACGCAAGCTCGGCCTTAGGTTTAGTCCCGTTCCCATTTGGTCCATGGTACCGTTCTCTGCTTTGCACAAAACGAAGGGCCAAAATGCGGGCCCATAATGAAGGGCAGATAGCAAATACCTACTTTCACTACAGGATGGCTTAAAAATTGTCTGTACGTTGGCTCCAAAACACATCCTGCTGAGTGAAAATCTCGACCCGCCATGTCAACAGAACAAGAACGTTCACGACCTGAAATACACTGAACGGAGCCACTTTTTGGCGACCTGCTATGCCCCTCTCCTCTTTTCTTACAAATGTTTGGAAGATGGTTGAAGACATCAAAACTCTAGCTGCAATGAATATTTAGGCATCAGACTGGCTTTATCCCAGCAAACTTACCATGATACTCTTTAAATTTGGCCCGCCATTTGCAATGAAACATGTATTACATTAGTCAGCTTCCGATTTGTCTGCTGTAAATTGAATTTGGTAGAAATTCCAATGAATTACATTCAAAGGCATCTTCGGCCGGGACTGTCATGATGACAGTTGATTAAAACAACTGAAAACGAATTCATGACAGCTTTTACAAAAGAAATAGAAAGATTTCATGTTCGCGATGTGATATTTTAATCAGCTTTGTACAATCGTCCAAAAAAGTAAATGCAATCACAGATCAGTAAAATGTCCCAGATTCATAAACTGCTTAGTTTTCGTCTGAATGCCATGAACAACCACAGGCAAAAAGCCTTGTAGCCAAGGTTTGAAAATCCTGCGGGATGGAAACGTTTAGATCCCAGATATTATCAGTCATATCTGACCTCGCTTGACGTTGAATGTCACAATCTTGAACGTGAAACTTCTAGACGTCAGAGTTTATTTAGGGTTGCATCCTCCCTGTACAATGTACAGCTGGCCCCTTTAGCTTAGGAGATCTCGGGTGAGGGAGCAAATTGACCCTACCCCTTCCGAACACGACCACCTGTGCGCGTATTAAAGCAAACACACACACACACACACACACACACACATATATATATATATATTATATATATATATATATATACTTAAGTTCTTCATTTTTTGCATAATCTTTCTATCATTTCGCCCGAGCGAAAAGTGGCGTTAAATATCACGCAACGCGACCTCCATTTCTACCGAACATCGCTGGATTAAACCAAACACAACTTGAACGCATATGGTGTATTGGGCCCACAATGCCACTGAAAATATGTTTCATACAAGAAAATAAAGAACTACAGACTAGTTTTCATCTTGCGATCATTGCCTTGACATGAAATGATCCTCAGTTACTTGAGCAAATTCGGGAAAATGTGAATACCAATGTTTTTTTTTAAGATTTCATACGCCTCCGACCTGCTGCAGAGTAAAAACAACTTTGGGAATCCGATCATCTTTGAGAGAGAGAGAGAGAGAGAGAGAGAGAGAGAGAGAGAGAGAGAGAGAGAAAGTATGTGTGTAGATGTGTGTAGGTGTGTGTGTGTAGATGTGTGTGTAGATGTGTGTACGTGCCCCGGGACGTTAACCGGTCTGTTAAAAAGATCCAGTCTCCGACGTATTTGTTCCTGGCATTTTGTATTCGCGTTTGTCAGAGCAGAAAACCAATATAGATGTTTTGGCGTAAATATTTGTTTTTAGTGGCGATGGCACGGTCAACGTCAATAGGATGTTCCTTGGGTCTTCCGTCATGCAAGCGCATTGCCATTCTCGTCTCCAGGGTGATCGTAGTATGACCAATATAAAGATCCATGCAGGTACTGATATGGTTACCACACTGTGACTTTCCATTTAAATTGGTACACTATGCTGATCTCTTTCACCAGAGACAGATCCCTGGAAAGATTGTTCTACATCACGAAGGCAAACACCCTGATGCCCTTGTGGAAGATCATTAGTTGGATTTTGTCAGCTGGGAGGACTGCCCCGTACATGTTGGAGACGCTGATATGAATGGCCTCAACCTCAACATAATTTTTATACAATGTTGACATTTGGTTTTCATAGTAAATACGGAGCTCTTGCATGTTCCACTGGATGTTTTTAGAGATCAGTGACTGTGAGGACGTAGTCCTTGTTTACCAGAATTTTCTGCACTCTTTGCATTTCTCGATGGATTCACTGCCAAGAACAGCAATGCCTGAGGATACGATGAACAGCTAATGACGCTTCTTGGTATAGCGGCTCCGAAAATTTCGTATCGATCTAAAATCTTAACCCTATTCCGTGCTGGGGGAGTGGAAAGATTCTGCCCCCTCCGGTTTTTGCTCGTCGTTCCCAGGCTTCTGAGAGCTGCCTGGCGAAACTTGGTGACTTCTTAAGTATGTTTTTTTCACATGTTTTTCGTTTTTTGTTCGTTAAAAAAACCATGTTTTCACATGTTTCTTTTACATGTGACAAAAAGTTAAAAATAAATCTCCCCCGAGGCTAATTCTCATGTTTTGAGAAGTGTGTTTGAGGAGTATCGCGCTTGTTGGAGATCGCGCACTTCGACGTGGTCGTCTACTTTTTTGGTGTTCTTTATAACGTCACGGGCAGTGCAAATGATTGAAGCATTTGTACTCTGCACACTTTCAAGCGTTTTTAAGAAAAATGCTGGTCAATGGTGAAGCCAAGGGCTTGTAAAAGGAGTGTTCACATTTTCTTATTCCTATGAAATTATGGCTCATCTCATGAATAAGACAAAGCTATCGTGTGTTATAGATGTCTCCACTCGAATTCAGTCAATAATTAACCTATACTACAACGAGGGGCGTCTCCAGGCATCGATTTTTTCGCCATGTAGAAGGTTATCCAACTTTTTCTAGTAACTGGATCTGCCTATGGCCATTTGTCATACGTATGTAATTTGGCATGTGACACATACGAAAATGTTTTCCGAACACAAATAAGATCGCCAGACTCAAGATACGCCGCAGAATGAATCAGCATTTCCAAAAAACGTGGACCCATTTTTATGTGCCCTGGATAGGCGTATGAATTTAGGAAATCAACCTCGTCTTAACATGTGTGGTATACCTGTTAATTTTCGGCGGGATGGCATGCAGTAAAACAGAAACGCTGATAAAAATATATTCTGCTCGTATGAAAGTTCGTATGAGTAAAACCCAATTTAAACTTTCATTTTGAATCCCTTACCCCTATTTTCTAAATTTTTACTATTCCTTTTCTAGAAATATACCTCGCTAATGGCCACCGAACGCCGTTTTCTGCTAGGAAATCGGATCTATAGTTTGCGAAATCGCAAGGGAAAGTAGAATCCTCCCCTTACGGAGTCGTACATAGCGGGTAGGAGCACGAAAAAGGGTTAAACATAGACAACAATTGAAAGCTGTAACGTTATCGTTACCAAAGTTACGTGGGGAAAAAAACATGCGAAATGAGCAATTTTTGCCCCACACCCCACCTCTCCCAAAAGTGCGCATGTTAATGATTCAGAACACATGGAAGTAGCTATCGCATAAAAGTTCATGGAATTACAAAAGTGTTATCGTTTCCCACATCCTGCCATTAATCATATAATCATGAGTCCTTCTTCCCATAAAATGTTTCCCGCTTATCATCTTGCATGTTATACAACCTTCTGCAAATGTCCAGAAGCGTTCAACTTGGAATGTTTTTAATTGGCACGAGTTCTGTGTGGCTCACTGAATGTTTAATGTCCATACAGCGCTGGGGCTCTCTTTGATACAGAGACAACTCCAGCTGTACTAGCCCCAGAACGTATGGCTTATTCATCCACATCATGCTGGCATTCATGCCATGCCATGCTTTCATAACGGGACATCCAGGGAAAAGTGCTGTTGCGCACTCAAATGCGTCTATGACAGGCAGCGTTTAGTTGAATAACTTTGCTAATGATGTGCTTATTCCAAAATGCAGGTATGGTAAATTGGATGTAACTTCACCGAATGCTTGCAAAAACGCTCTTGAGCATTGGCGCAGAGATGCAAAAAGTTCCTGATTTGCCACAGGGCCAAAGTTGTGATGCTATGATCGCAACTACACATGTAATCGCTTTCTGACAGCTGCTGGAAACTACATGCTATATTTTAAAAATTTTGAACACTCGCACGGATGGCTGATCAAACATAACGCGCTACAGCGCAGGTCAATTTGGCCACCATAAGATTTCAACAACTAACAGGGCTAGAGCAACCAAATTTACAGGGCACATGTAGCCATAGGTACGTGAAAAGAAACCTCTTGAGCAAAAGTTTGATGCTTCTGGAGTGTGACCTTCAAGGTCAAATGAGGTCAAAGAGGGTAATGTTCATACCTAGGTAATTTTGGGCGCTGAACTCGAAATCAGCATAAAAACATAATAGGAACGAGTTTTTATGGAAAAAGGTGTATCTGGACCAATAAAGCTCATCTTAGGTCAGTGACATCAGATGACCTAGAAGATACCGAACCCACGGAAACCTGCGTTCAGCCGTAGCCTGGCATTGTTTTGCACCATTTTTACCTCGAATTGGGCACTGAACAAGACATTGGCAGCGTTCTTCGCTTCACCTCTGCAGTTTCAAAGCCTATCTTCTGAGCTCTATTAATAGCAGCAATTTAAAGTTTACCCTAAGAATGTCCATTTCTGAAAACCATGAACTGACTTTGATCCGCCCTAGCTCGGTGACCTTGAAAGGCCTTGGCATTTTCTTACACCAAACAATCTCCTATTCAGTTTATTATACGTGTGATAAATTTCGTGCGGCTGCTTTGCACTGCTCGGGACCTATTCCGGAGCCATCCCAGGGTGGTTAAATGGACCTCCAGCAGAGAGCATGTCAAGAAACTCCATTCTTGTCTACTTATAGTCCGCTGTTGTGGATCATGACGTTTTAGGCGTACATTGCCCAAATCTCAGAAACTCGATATGCATTTGTACTCAGCCGGCAGCGGGATCCAGAGCTTTACTGGACACTGCTGGGTTTTCTGGCCACAAAGAAGCCCTACGGACAGGTGTATAAAGCATTGGTCACCTTGTCCTTTACCACAAATTAATCTCATTACAAAAATATCGATGCATATTAAGCACTCATCTACTATATGCCTATTGGGCGATGTTAACTCAGTCAAAATTCCAAGGAGGCTAAAGCTTTTGTTCATTACGAGTTCTACTTGTCGGACAAAAATAATGTACGTTTTGTTCTGGGTTCCGTTCGAAAAATATGTCTCCAGATCGCACTGACTCAACAATCAGTCATGGATTTCGCCGATAACGCAAGCAAGATGATGTATTTTGCGGTCGCAGCTCAGACGAGAGCATTTAGGGACCAGTCACCACAAGTTGTGATGTGTTTCTGCATACATATACATTTATATATATATTATATATGATATATATGTATATATATATATATATATATGTACGTATTTATGTATGTAGGCATCTGCGTTTGTTTTTTCCAATCAGTTCTGCATTTGATGTGCTGTGCCACGATTCCGCGAAATGATGTACCATAGCGTTATTTTGAATGACACCCCAATGTCCCTAATAATGGTAAGGAGCCACCCTCTTGTTGAAATGCAAATAACGTCTTAATTATTCCTGCGGTTTATGTCGTCGTATGGCGTGTGTGTTTTGCTTGGAATTTATGCAATGTTAAAATTCGGAATGTAACATCACACCCATATCAATGCAACGAAACATCAAAAGAAATATGAAGGCATGTTTACGATAAATGAAGTGTTAATACGGCACACATATCTAATTGATAGGTTTGACGTGCCGCTCGTCATCGTGGATATCTGTCTTCCAAGCAATGCCGCCTCATGCTATATTTTGTGAGCAAGATGAGAACTGTGCCGGAGAGCTGTTGGCGCGCCCACAAACTTCAACAGGGACCCTTAATTGCCAGTCCGCTCCAGGGACACGTGAAGCTTGCTTGCGTGCGAGCCGAGACAGTGACGTTACGTCACACTTGAGGTCCTGACAGAAGGTGGAAGCTGGAATTCCAGCACAATGCGTGAGAGCTGAGGTTCTAGCAATGAGCCACAGCTGCGATGCGCGGGGCACGTGACAGCTGAGGTAGTTGCATACTTGAAAGTCGACGCACTGGTGGCAGGTGCTATTTGAGGCACTGCTGGTGACACGTGGGAACTGAGGTACAGGTGGCACGTAGGAGATGAAGCACAGGGATGGCTGATGACTGAAGTTGTGTGGATAGGTGCCCGGAGTGTCAGTTTTCCGGGCCAAAGGTTACCAGCCGCAACTGCCCGGCCGTCGCTCGCCCAGCCCGGAGCCGATGGCTGGCGGACGAACGGCCGGAACCGGCGGCCAATCCGGACGAGCTCGCAAAGGCCGGCACATGCACCCGGCGGTCTCATTTTCGGCCATCGGCTTCAATTGCGTTCGGTCGTACATCTTGAATGGAACAATAGGCTGCGGATCTCCCAGAGGGGACGTAAATGCCACCAGAAACCATAAGTCTTGTTCTTAGCCGAGAACGTGAGATTCAGACCTAATTTTATTACCCTCCAGCACCTTTATGGGTTCGTCTTAGGGTCTGACGAAAATGCCGCTCGGCTGGTTGTTTCCAGCACCGGCGGAGGTCCATTTGTGACATTAAGATTTGGGTCTGGGAGAGAAGATGGCTAGTTCCAGCGGAAACATGCTCCATTTGTGACATTACGATTTGGCTGTGGGTGAGGACGAGTCTGCTTCCATTAGAGATGAGGCTCTATTTTTGACGCCACGATTTAACTGTTTTTTTCAGAGAAGTCGGATTTCATTCTGGATATGACAATAATGTTCGTGAAAAAATCCTTTGTGAACGCAGTCACGTCCTAAAGTCATAACTATTGACTATCAAGTGCGACATAATCTCTTCGGTCCCCCTGTGACTTTACTCGCTGCTGGGCCGGGGTTCATGAGAACTTCCCGCAAGACCTCAGAAATTATGAGTCCACCGAAAAGTAAAAACACCGCTGGAAAGCCATTGCGGAAACCATGAGAAAACACTTAGATTTCCACTAGCACTCAATATTTCCATAAAATGAATATTAAGGTCACCAGAAGTTGTCTTTGGCCAAATACTCTGTCGACATTTTTGGAAGAAATATCCTATAGTTAAGGTCTGTACGTGACTCCAAAGGAGCTAGCAATGAAATGAATGCCTAATTTATCTGTTGTGGGCAGACGAAAAGCACATGATGTCAGATTTAATCATTTCAAGCAAAGCTAAAAGGGAAATAAAAATGACATTTTTTGTAAGAGCTGGAGTCGATTTTTTTCTGAAAGTATAAGAGTGTACTTCAGCTGGAATATGCCACAAATGTGCATGACGCTCATTCAGCCTTTAACCCTATTCCCGGAGGGCTAGACGGTATGGCCGATTCCCGGCAGGGGGGGCGGATTCGGCCCCCCCCCCGAGATCTCGAGAACTACTTATCCGATGTCATCGCAACAAACGGCAATCGATTTGCCGTGACGTGAACTACATTTTGATAAAAAGAAATTTTCAAAATTTTGAAATTTGTGGATACAGGGGGGCAAAAATGTCAAAATGGGGGGTACTTTTTGACTTCTTATACCTCCGTTGTTTATGGACCGATTTCGATGAAACTGGCATCAATCGAGAGATTATGGATAGGGCTCTTACCATGGGTATGCCAATTTGAAATTTTGAGAAAATTCATGGGCGTTCACAGGGTTTCAAAAATAGGGGGATTAGTTTTCCAATAACGGAATGAACAAAAGAGGCCAAAACACTTTTGTAGCTTCTGCTAGTCATGTTATGGTAAAGAAGTACAAATCGCATTACAATGTTTGTATAATGTTAGCATAGGCGGTGCCAGGGACATGAAAAAGGGGGAAATGTCATGGTCACACGTTTCTCAGATCAACTTGTGACCATTGACCTTAAATGACCTCCAGTGACCTTGGGGTCACCTGGAATGATGTCGTGTGCATTCAATATTATCTGTAAACGTTTTTAATCGATTAAATTCACTCTATTCCAAAAAATTCATTTTTTGGCTTTTGCGATATAGGGTACGTGCACTGACATTTTAGATCATAGCTCCGTGACCTGACCTGATATCAAGCTGAAACTTGGTGCACAAGTAGAGGGCATCTTTCTACGTCATATATATTCCAGGTTTGGCATTTGAAAAAACGGCGCCGAAATTATTGCAAAAAAACAAATTTTGACTTTTGACCTTGACCTGACCTTGTAAGGTGATCTCAGATCAACAAAATTACATATGCACATTGCCCAACTATTTAGCTATATATTCATATAAAGTTTTAAGTTTTATCTTAAAAACTCTGTTTTTGGCAGACATTTTCCTTTTACCCTCAACATGGCCAAAAATGACCTGAGGTGCCTTCCAAAAACGTTGCCTGGCTCCGCCCCTGAGCAAAATAGAATTTCGAAATTTTGTCACGGCGCGTAGAATGAATAGCTAGGAAAAGTCACCAAGTTTCGTGAAGCTACGTCAAAAAGCCTGGAATTGGCAAGCAAAAAACCCGAGGGGGGCGGATTCCGCCCCCCTGCCGGGAATAGGGTTAACTACCGTATTAGGGTCAAACTAAGTCAACCTAGGTCAAGGTATTGACTCTTTTGAGCAGGGCATTTCAGGCGTCTGTTGCATCATCCGCCATATTTCCGTTGCTCCGATACGATACAGCGTTATCCAACTTTGGGTTTATGTGACACCCCTTCTACATCATGAAACTCGCACCCAACGCGTTTTTCACGTAAGTCACACAGGTGGGCGGTTGGCACGACCGCATGCAAAAACATAATACTTAGTGATAAGTTATTTTCGCGATTTCAAGGGTTTTTATTATGGCGACCAAAAATCAGAAAGCTGGAGAAGTTCAAGTTGTATAGAAAGAAGGCATGGATGCATGTCTTACACTTGCGGCCATACAGTGTGTACACATTGAAAACCAACATAATATTTTAAAAGATCACACCAGTTCAGCCTACTTCAAATGGGGTTAGGTCACCAGTGGCAAGTAAGCTATCACCGTGAAACAATGCTTCCGAAGCCCATATGACTACCGACGAACATACCAGGGCTGTAAACCAATTCCTTTTGTTCGATGACGGGCCAGACAAACCGGTACAAAACGTGGCGTGACCCCAGGTCATGGGTCATGGGGTACAGTAACCTATTCGAAGGACGTGAGAAGCATCAGGCCGTATATTTAAGCTTTAAAACCACCGAACCAGACCCTCAATCCCAGTCGTAAACGTAAAAAAGGGCGTCCATTTTAGCATAGTCCTCTTGACTTTGCTAAACAAATAAAATCCACGTGCTTTATCGATGACTCAGGGCGACCCTGTGTTCAGACTGCCAGAATGCGTAAAAATTATATACGCAAAGAAACGTCCAGGTTTCGTATATCTGCGCCTTTACTTTATTCCCGGCCTGGTGAAAGTAAGTTAATAGGTCCAGTTTATGAGAAATAACCTAACATTCAAACTCGGTACAATTCTTTTGTAAACTCGGGTGTGTAAACTCCCCCTGTCACGTTGACGGCAAATGTTCCTACCATAGATGACGAAACAGTCCTAGCGAGATCTATGGGTCCTAAAATTGAGGTGACCGAAAATTCTTAAAATGATACCTACAACCTGCAGTTTGTGTTGCACTGTGGGGCCCAGTAAAAGTGGGTGGCTGTGGTTGGTTTTTGATTGTGATTTGCATAGAAATGATTTGAAAATATAGCACATGAACCAAGAGCGTAGCAGAATCACGAGATCGATAATCGTTCTCGCGTCCCACCAGAGTCGCTTTGTTCTGCAATGTAGATGGATAAGGAGAACGCTGAGGAAATCCCAGACAGAATCTCAACGGATCTGCTCTACGTTAGCCCTCTGGTAGTTTATTCATGTCCTGGTGGGGTAACTCAATTAGCAGACCTTTATGATGCTGTTTTGACCTCGATTACCTCATGTAATTGGCTTATCCAAGATTTATCCATCTTGCCAAGGAAAACTCTCCCAAGCATGAACAATTCACTGATGATGTAACGGCGCAGGCTCACATAATCTTTTGCCTGTTATCCATTCCTAAGATTCTGCACATTAATCGACACAGGCAATGTGTACATCAGCGACGGAAAGCTAACGAGACCACCCACACAAGACGAACTGCGAACGAACTTACTGCACTCCTGAAACAAAATGGCAGCTAAATGATCAAGTGTTAAAATGCTCTCTCCAAAGCATTTCTAGCTTCACAAACTTGAATGCAGGCAGCTTCAGATAACAACTCACCAGCTGAAAAAAAAAAAACATCGAGGTTGCTGTTGTTGATTAACTAAAGAGGTTTTCATTACGTCTTGTTATTATACTCTATTGTGCTGTTATAACTATATTATTGAAAGTAAGCCATGAGACAGAGTGCAAAGTACCTTTAAAACCATCGACAGTAGAAGAAGATTGGTCCCGCCCCAAAATGAGTTCTGTACTCTTTTACGTACTTACTGAAATTCTCACGTCCACGGGTCACTGGTCTTTGACCTCACTCTCGAGGGCACGTCGTGGAGAGTCATGACACGGCGACGGTCGTCGGCGCATGGCAAGAGCGCAGTGTTTTACGGTGCCTCGGTCTTGCTCCGTCTATTGCGCGACCTTATGTCACCCGTGATGTCAATAACCTTCACACCTGTGTTCTTACTTGGGTCAAGATCATTTCAGGTCAAAACCATAGATAAAGATCAATGACATTTTCATCTTTTATTCACCTTGGGGAGGAAAAGGGGGATGTAAGACAATCGTAAATGCTGGTCTGTCTGGTAATTATACCTATTTATTATATTTTTCTGTATTATAAACATAACTGTAATTATTTGCAATTAATGTCTACCGCCATACCGCCTATAAGAGCATTATATGGGCTTCTCAAAAGCCACCTATGGATCCAATGACAACTATCATTCACTAATGTGAGCTCTTCTGAGGCCGCCTACAAGGTCGCGGTGCCATTTAAAAGGGTCGGACTGGGTATTATCTTGGAGTCAAAACACCAAGCAAGATGCTCGTGGTTGTTCCGTCGTTCTATCATGCCAGGTTTAGAAATGGCTTGGGATTGTCAAAAATGGAAACATGTCGAATTGTGCCATGACACTAATTCCTTCGTAATGCTAAAGCAAGGACGGCTACGTGATGTTCTGTGACCACTGCGTGTAGCACACGTCTCTGTATGTTATTATAGACGAAAAGGCGCCCGGCCAAGGGTGAATCCAAATGTACTATAGTTTTCGTACCATAAACGATACACGGCGTTCAGCTCCCAGGTGTCGTTTCTGCCACAAAGCATACATACAGTGTGTGTGCAAAAATTCCTCCCTCTCATTGACTCATTTAATATGCATCACTACAGGCGGACGGCTAAAAACAATACAATACCGCATCCCTCTTCTGTTATATTTCTGTTACCACGCCTATCGAAACAGAGCCTTATCAGGCTGAAGCATACGGACAGGAAGAGAACAAACAACGTCCTGCCTTTATGTGGAGCTACGCCATTCCATACGTTTATGTCAACGTACCGCCATGTCAACATCGCAACTTAATCCCAGGACTTGGGCTTATAGGCCGCAACACAAGAATCAAGTTACCAACGTCGAGGCCCTGGTTTCCTCATAAGCACGCCATGAACACGGAGACCCGGCTTCCTCAAGGTCCCGTCGACCTGGACGCGGTCCCGGCCTCCCGGAAACACTTCCTGGTTCATCCTGCCTTGGAATCCGTAGATCACGCAAGGTCCAAGCTCATCCGATTTCCGGTCCACATTCGTTGTTTCTGCCGTGGTCAAATTAGGAAAACGTTTAGATTGAGGTTAGTTCTGCTACTGCTACCACTACCAGTTGAGCAGCGCCCTTCTGTCCCTGACCCGGCGCGGCCTGCCTCCCGGGCACTCGCCAGAAACCGCGCAACTGTCCGTCGCCGACCGCGTCCTGGGCGCTTCATACCGGGGCGGCATGTCTCTTCTTCGCCGGGTCGATCTTAGACGTTTCGACGTCGTCGATCACGGTCTGCTGCTTCAACAACCCTTGGTTCGGCATTCTCCTGGTTCAGCTCTTAGGGGCCTGGTCATACCCAAAGCGTTTGTGTTTCCGATACTCCTGGTTTAAAACTTGTCTTAACGTTCCAGCCTCACAGTATGGACGTTTTCAAGGTTTCTTGCCGGACTCCCTGCCGTTCGCTGTGTTTTCAAACGACCTCGTTCTGTATGCCCGAGAGGCAGAGGTCTTCGGTACACGGACGGCACGTGTGCGCTGGTGAAAAGTCCCAGAACGGCGCTTCCAAACACGGTCGCTAGTCAATAGGCATCTCTTGCTTCACTGGGGCAGTAGTTTCGTGTCTGTGCCCTCAAAGTTAAAACGGACGAGGCCACTTGGTCGTGACTGGGAGCCGACAAAACCTTTCGAAACCAGAAAATATCTGCGGAATTTGGCGTCACGCACCTTGTGCCGTGTACAGCCTCCAGAAATCCTGGAATAATCTATGATTGATGCCTGTCTCTGGGCTCGAGCAGATATTTGACCTCTGACCCCAGTGCTTCGCCATTTTGTCCGACCTCTCCCGTATACGGCAACATGTCACAGAAAACGCCTTAATTCCGCCAGTGAGAGGTTTGTTTCTCTCTGCTCTGTTGCTGCTATTCGGTATGCAGCAGCGACACCAAGAAATACCTGTCTCGAAATCCGGAAAATCATTACCTTGGCTGCAAGATGATTTTTTGAACGCTAAAACTCTGAGCATGTGACGGAACTCAGCGGTGAATCCAACATTTTTTTTTAAGGGGAAGGGCTAAGCCTTCGGCTGGGGGACACCCAACTTGTTGGAAGCGTCCTCATTGGACAGCACGCATTACGTTTGCTTCGCAACCAGCGGCGAACCCGTTATATTCCAAAGTGGTTAGGGAGGGTGCTAGGTTTTCGGCGGAAGAGGAAGGGGTTACGGTTCCTGTGGGACACCTCGGGCCTCCTTAGCAGTCTGCACTGCCTTTGTTTCGCAATCGCGAGCTACGAAGTGAGGTTCGAAGAAGTGAGATTCGGAGCTGCAAGGGCTTCTATGCAGACGTGCTGGGGCCCGTTAGGGGTCAGCTTAAGGATGATCGTTTACATGACCTCCTCTTCAGGCCCACTGATGCTCCTCCACAGGCCGTCAGGGGTCGCTTTATAGGTCAACAGCCGTCCTTTTACAACAACCTTTTTTAAAACTCCTTTTAAACAACCTTTTACGAGCCGTCCGCAGGGGGCTCTTTTAGACGTCGCCAGCAGGGGGCCATCTAGAAGCCTTTGGGCGGGCGTTTTGCAGGTGAGCACGGACCACTTTATGGGCCAAAATGCAGTCCTTTAAAGACCTTCAGGGCTCTTTGCAAGCTGTCAGGGGCCCATGTACAGGCCTGTAGACGGGTTCTTTACATGCCAGCATGTAAAGAACCCGCCAGTCTATGTGCCAGCAGGTAGCCACTGACAAACTGGCATGACCTCTTTATAGGGACCCTCTGCAGTTCTGTAGGGGGCCATCTGGAGGGCGACACAGAACCCCTTACATACTGGCAGAGGCCCCTTAACCAGTGCACTGGCTGAAGGTATTTCGCCGCCTTCCATTGGCTATTGTTATCACTGGGAAACGCGTGTTCATAGTAATATGATGCGTGGTTGGATGTACATCTAAGCTTTTGCAGGTTTTCCGTGGACATTTTCCATCGAAGAGAGGCAGGCTGTCAAATGAAAGAAACAGGATAACTTTCCCCGAGAGACGCGTTTGAGCACTGCATAGCGTCGATTATCGAGCAAATCGTATGCCGCCGCCCGCCGCTGAAATGCACATTCTCTGTCGTCCTCGGTCGGACCAGTCAGCACCTGCTTACATTTGGAATTAATTGAATAGGCGGCGGCGGCCGGCTATTACCGGTGATTGGCAATAAATCGGGGCAGTGGGGCGGCGCGGCGGAGCGGGCGCCCGCTAACCGGGCAGCCCCGCCCGACCGTGTCCGCCGGCGGAGCGCCGACAGGGCGGCCGCGCTGCGTTCGTCCTGAATGATTAACGACGCTGATGATAGCCGGCCGCCGGGCTGAATACCGCTGTTTGAACACACGGCGGCCACTCGGAGTTAATGACGGGCGGCCTTTATCTGGCTGGAGGGGCAAACAGCGGGCCGGGCCGCCGGCGGCCGCCGTCTCCGACGGGCAGGCGGCCCGCGGCCGCGTCTGTTCGGTACTCACTGGGCTCTGCGTTCAGCGGACGGGCTGGAGTCCGAGGAGCGTCCAAACGTCGGCCTGAGGAGGCCCCACAACCGCGGTTAGTGGTAGGCGCTTAGACTGCAATATCCGTGATATTCAAATTTCGAGCCGTAGGATTCAGATGCAGAGTCGGCATATTCATGTACCAGTCCCTGCATCCCAAATCCAGAAAATTCATAGAGGGCGTGCAGATCAGGGTCAATGATATTCAGATCGTAGACTGTGATTATGCAGTTCTTGTGACGCAGCGATTCAGAGTCGAAATGAGGAACATTTAGATCCAAGTTCACGGATATTCGGGTTCTCCGCCAGATCATGCTAAGGGAATATCTTCCTTCGGAATAATGAGAAGTCAAAGCATACCAAGGCGTCAATTTCTGGAAAATGCCCAGCAAAAACTGCACCAAAATGGAAGCATTTCCCACGAATACTCAGTCACAAATAATTTCTGCCCGCTAAGCACCTTGGATGTAGACTGCAGAGGCTGACGTCACTTAATAACACAGCAAGGCCTCTCTATTCGCGGGGACTATTTATCAACCCTCTTCCGTTTGTCTGCTTGTTTCGTCGTCTATAAGGGTTTAGGGGAACACCGACTCTATGGTCATATGGTGCCCACCGACCCCCTCCGCGAATAAGGCGAATCTGCGAACAGACCGAACCCCAACCAATGTTTTTACAGTCTAAGTTATTAACATTGCCTGCAGACAATTATGAGGCTAGTAAATGCATTTCAGGCACAGTCATGGTGTAATACATCCTGAAAATTGCGCAGATACATAAACACAGTATTACACGAGTATTACTGGGTACAGTGCACAGTAATCACTGCACGACACATTCCTTTGGTAACTACACGGCATAATCATTTTGAACAGCATTTTTCGCCGGAAACATGCAATAAAAACCCTATGATACACTAGGAACAGTTTCCGCTGCGCAGAACGCAGGCTATATCCTGTTATTTTTTAATTGATTTCTCCAAAAAACTGCGAATACGCAAACCCGCGAATGGCGAAGCCGCGAATAGTGGGTCAACTCAAGACTCCAGTCACTGCTCGAGGTGGTCTGACCGTCATTGCGGTCATTCCTGTCAGCGCCGATGGACAATATTGTTGATTAAATCTAGCTAACTGTATGGATTTCGTTCAAAAAGATATAACAAAGCTGATCCCTGTTTCTCAGTTGTTGGTCTGAACCGAGCAAACATGAAGATTTCAAAGCCAAGAGATGACATGTTGGTTATACAACTTGAATAAGCACCTCTCGCGGACAACCTATCCTAGTTTGGCACCACTCTGGACGGAGGTGACCAGGAGGCTCTTTAGCAGCCGACCCCATGCTGCCCGCTGAACGCTCCTTGCGATCTCAGCCAACCTCCCCTCCTCTTTCTTCAACATATTCTGCCCAAGCCAGCGCTCAGACACCTCCCCAAGTCCTCGATCTGAGCGCACAGTGTCGTTGACTCCACCAAGCCGGGGTTCACTGTCTGACGCCATTAGCCGCCATCTGTCGGGTCCAATGTCTGACGCTGTCAGCCGCCGTCTGTCGGGGTCCACTGTCTGAAGCTGTCAGCCGCCGTCCGTCGACTTCCCCTTTCTGACGCCGTCAGCTGCCGTCTGTCGGGGTCCACTGTCTGCCGCCGTCAGCTGCCGTCTGTCGGGGTCCATTGTCTGACGCCGTCAGCTGCCGTCTGTCGGGGTTCACTGTCTGACGCTGTCAGCCGCCGTCTGCCGGGGTCCACTGTCTGCCGCCGTTAGCTGCCGTCTGTCGGGGTCCAATGTCTGCCGCTGTCAGCCGCCGCCTGCGGACCCGCCGCGATCAGAATATTTCAGGCCCCCAGAGCCACGTCTCGCCGACCCCAGGGCCGCAGCCGGCGTGTGAATCGCCGGCCCCGCACCGCTCGGGCGCTCAGCAGCGCCGGAAAAGCCGGCCGCCGTCGTCCGGCGCCGGTGTCCTGGGGGCAATCGGTGCCGCCGGCGGCGCGACTCGACGGCCCGGCAGCGACAACAATGCACCGGGCGGCCTCCGAACAAACAGCCGGCGGCTATTTACCGGTGAAATCGATAGCCGGCTGACTGGCCGGGCCGCGGCCGGCGCAGCTGCACGCCTCCTGCGGCAGAGGTGGCCGCGCGCGAGCGCCAGCACGTGGCCGGATATGCCTGCCGGACGTGGACGTTCAGCTTAATGCTCGACAATGGGCCGATCGGGAGGTAATGTGACGGGCCAGATTTCACGTTGACCAGTCATGAGAGGGGCGGGCGTAGCCGCGGCCGTTCGCTGTTCCGCCGGCGCGTGCTGAGTCAGCGCGACCGCAGCTGTGCCGCCCGCTGATTTGATGAATGTCGGCGACTCGATTGGCGTGATTATCCCATTGTGCGGTCATTTCCATCGGCTTAATCGAGAAAAGTTCGGGAACTTTTGGTTGAAAGTCACAGAGTGCCGTCCTGTCCAACGTATAAATGGTGGAGGCGAGTGAGTTAATGACTTGTTTTATGCTTGCGATGCTTTGAAGATCCCATACACCCCCATCTAACCTTGGTCGTTAGGCGTAACAGTTGTAAAACCATAAACTGTATAAAATAGTGTTTCGCATGAAAACATTTTTGCAATATAACGACCTCACTTCAACAGAACTCACGACTCTTATTGACCGGAAGCAGCCTGTTAACCTGTCACCAGTTCGGCCCTGCCGACATTTCCTTTCCAGGAAACAACTTTGATGAATGACTTGACTGAACGACAGAGCGCTACACGGCCAAAAATTCTGACGTCGGGTCAGTACCACTTAACGCAGCGCCGATTCCGCGCACTCAGACGGCCGGCCAAAGATGGCGGCGGCGGGAACGGGCTCGGGCAGCACGTGACCGCCGCCATCGGGACGGTCTCCGGCGGACGCTGCGGCCGTCTGGGGCGCGCTCAGCCGGCCGGGTCGGACGCGGCGTGCCGCCGCCGGCCGCGGCCTGCATACATTGACGAGTGGGCCGGCCGGCGGCGGACGGCGCCCGAGGGAATAGCCGCCGTCCGGGCCGCGACCGAGCCGTCCGTCTGACCGCCCGGCCGACACGGGGGCCACCGGGCACCCGTTAGCCGGTCACCGGCGGTCAGCAGGCACCTGACCGCCGGCCACCGGCGGTCAACGGGCACCCGTCAGCCGTCTGCCGGCGGTCACCGGGCACCCGTTAGCCGGTCACCGGCGGTCAGCAGGCACCTGACCGCCGGCCACCGGCGGTCAACGGGCACCCGTCAGCCGTCTGCCGGCGGTCACCGGGCACCCGTTAGCCAGCGAGCGGCGGCCACCAGGCATTGTCGCCCGGCGAGCAGAGGGAGGTAACCGGCGACTAGGGGTCAGCCGGACTCAGAGGGAGGTAACCGGCGACTAGGGGTCAGCCGGACTCAGAGGGAGGTAACCGGCGACTAGGGGTCAGCCGGACTCAGAGGGAGGTAACCGGCGACTAGGGGTCAGCCGGACTCAGAGGGAGGTAACCGGCGACTAGGGGTCAGCCGGACTCAGAGGGAGGTAACCGGCGACTAGGGGTCAGCCGGACTCAGAGGGAGGTAACCGGCGACTAGGGGTCAGCCGGACTCTTGCCCGGCGAACAGAGGGAGGTAACCGGCGACTAGGGGTCAGCCGGACTCAGAGGGAGGTAACCGGCGACTAGGGGTCAGCCGGACTCAGAGGGAGGTAACCGGCGACTAGGGGTCAGCCGGACTCTTGCCCGGCGAACAGAGGGAGGTAACCGGCGACTAGGGGTCAGCCGGACTCAGAGGGAGGTAACCGGCGACTAGGGGTCAGCCGGACTCAGAGGGGAAGGCGACAGGGGTAACCGGCGACTAGGGGTCAGCCGGACTCAGAGGGAGGTAACCGGCGACTAGGGGTCAGCCGGACTCAGAGGGAGGTAACCGGCGACTAGGGGTCAGCCGGACTCAGAGGGAGGTAACCGGCGACTAGGGGTCAGCCGGACTCAGAGGGAGGAACCGGCGACAAGGGGTCAGCCGGACTCTTGCCCAGTGAACAGAAAGCGGTAACCAGTGACAAAGCGGACCAGAGGCAAATCCAGTAAAACCTCCTCCCTAGCTCTTCGCTTTGGCATGCAGCACAATGCAAATGGAGTCGTGATTTCACAGGCAAAATGGTTGATCCAAACCATTTCACTGTCGCTACGTAGGGATTGGTAATCAAATCATGACATGCGTATTCTGTACATTTGGACGGCTATGATCAGGTAATCATAGAAAACTGTGAAAACGGACAGTCAACGACTCAGCTTACTTATTGTAATCTGCAGATAAATTGTAATTTATCCCAAAAAATCGCAAATAAGCATTGAATACATGTCCATGGAGGAATCTGCCCTATTTGTGTCGTGCTTTACCGGGGAAAAGTTAGCAGTGTTTTTGAAGATGTTATTTGCCAGGACGTACTTGCCTGGAAGCATTTCTTCGCAGGATGACGTTGCTGTCGCGTTGCCCATCAGACTCTCACCGGGAGCAGGTTCCCGCCGGCCAGCGGGCTCTCACCGGGAGCAGGTTCCCGCCGGCCAGGGGGCTCTCACAGGGAGCAGATCCCCGCCGAGCGACAGGCTCTCACAGGAGGCAAACCCCTGCCTGACGACAGGCTCTCACAGGGAGCAGATCCTCGCCGTCCAGCGGGCCCTCACAGGGAGGTGATCCCCGGCGGGCGACAAAGTGTCACGCGGGACGGCCGCCTCACACGCCGGCCGCCCGGCCGGCTGCCAGCTGGCGGCGCTGTTCATTTTTCGCCGATTACGGCGCCGTTGTGCACCGTCGCTCTCCGGCGCCGGCCTCATTGTGCCGGCGGCCGCGCGCGAGTCGGTCGGCTTTATCCTCGACTACACGGAGCGGCCATTAGCGGGCCCCCGCCGGCCGCCGCCCGATACGCCGATACACTTTGTAATCACGTATAATTGAATGTTTGCTTTTCATAGGATCTATAGGCGGGGAGGGCGGACGGCACGGTTTTTGCTCGTCCCGCGGGAGCGGCCAAATGGGAAATTCAGTAACAGTGCGTGCGAGACGGCGGGCTGGGACGGCGCTACCTGGGGCTCTGTCCGGGGCCGAGCTCTGTTGGTGCTGGAGCGCACGCGGCTGCTGCCTGCCGCCTCAGTTGCTGACCGGTGCTGGCTGCTACCCGCCGCGTCAGACACTGAGCTGAACAAGCTGTAGTTGAAGGTCACGTCGTGGTCGCGGTTGGACGGTGGGTTGTGTTTCGTCTGGTCACGTGCTTCCATCTTAAAATTGCAGTTGACTCAGAAATGGCATAATGACATCGTAAAGATGAGAACCTGGGGCGTGATTTTAATGGAACATCCGAAACTTACTGCCCATGGAAGGAAGCATGATCATGCATGTCAGAGCAGTTGGCATTACATGGAAAATACCAAGGCATTTAACACCCACTATCCCTCATATACCGTGCACTAAACCTCACAAACCACATCCCCAGGTAGCCATAATTTCCGTGAGAGCCGTTTCAAGCCAAAGGTGGCCTACTACTCTAGACCTATTCTAGCGCAGATTCCGTAACTCATCGTCGACACAGTTCCTTTGTGCAAAGAACGAACTGGAGTTGCTCTTATAATTCGTTTGTGAACAATCGCCGTTAAATTTGTGTGGCGAATCGAACCCGTCATTCAGTGTTCGTTACTCCTGGCAAAGTGAGCAGAAGTCGTGGCCCTGTATCTATGCCCACCCCAGAAGCCATACCCTGATCACCATCACTTGTCATACAAGCGGGGTGAATTACCGAAATAATCGCATTTATCAACGGAGACCGAGAGCCATGGGACCGGTGCAAATCCCCGGCGTGGGGCGCATCAAAGCCAAGCCAACTACACAAATTACACACTGAACTAATGGAGATTTATGTCAGTACAATATCATCTGCGAAACGCGATTATCCGGCGAGTCAATACGAGCCCCATCTCCGACAAGAGGCGGGCACAAAGAGGGGACTAAAACGCGGCAGTGATTCATCGCCGCGCCGGGCCGCCGCCCGCCGACCCGTCAACGTTCTCGGCCATTTCGCCGACCGCCACCGCAGCATAAAATAATTAGTCCTCTCCTGGTGCGGCCCATCTGATACCGCCAATCGCCCCTGCAATCTGCCCGGCTTCCGCCCCGGCGTCGCCATGGATCGTCGGCGGCACGCGCATGCGCAGAGGCGGCCGTCGGCGGCCGGCCAGGTGGCCCGGCGGCGGCGGCCGGCCGCCGACCATAAACAGAGACAGACTCCCGGCGGCGGCACCCACCTGCCGCCCAATCAGAGCCGAACAGGTGCCGTGTGCAGCACGAGCCGCCCGAGCGCCGCCGGCCCAGCCGCAGTCCGCCGCCGGCGCCGCAGCCGCGCCTCGCCCCGCCCGATGGCCGCGGCAGTGCATTGTTAATGACAGGGCCGGCTCGGGAGCCGGGCCGCGCGTAGCCGCGCTGCGAGGGACGCTGCAGGCCGTCCGGCCGCCCCCAGTGGTGCCGCCGCCGCCGGCAGACGGCGACGGACCGTGGTGCAGCGGCTTCAGTGGTGCGACCGCGGCGTGCGCGGCCGTGGCGCAGGGGCCGAGTCTGGCCGGCGCCGGGCCGCCGCCGGACATGTACAGTCCCAGCGACAAGATGATGAACATGAAGCCGCTGCCGCAGGGGCCCTGCTTTCCGGGCCGATACTCGCCGCCCGCCACGTACCGGCCCGTCGACCCCATGCGGAGATGCGTCAACTCCACGGTGAGCGGCCGGGACGAACGGCACCCCTTCTCCACCCCCCCCCCGGCACCGTCCTGGCCCCACGGCTCGCCGCCGAGACGTGGCCGATTCAGTCGGATCTGCGACCGACTCATTCACTGGGCTTGTTGAACACGTGGATTCAGTTCAGTCAACCTTTGAGTAAGAATGGTATGTGCATGTTTTTTAATCGTGCCGATGAACGCAACCACGGAATATGAGCATTATCCAAACACATTTCTTCCCTTTCTAGTCCATATGATATGAACGGTTTTCACCCGTGCCAATAAATCATCGGGCATTTGCTTTGAAGCCGTAATGGCACCACTGACACGGGAATAAAAGCTGTGTAAAGCAGGCGGGCTGTATAGCGGGAATGGCGTGACATGGGCCAACAAACGCTACCTGATGACACATGTGTTGTGTGCAGTTGATGGAAAGGGATGTCCTTCGAGACATTGCTGCAATAATAGGATGGAACAACAGGAAGAAATGACTTGGGTGCTGCATGGCCTTCCACCTAATCCATTCCGGCATTCTGACACTTATGCTGCCGTGCATTTGTAATGCACAATAAGTATTAAAATTAAAGTCCTTGCCGAAACCATGAACAAGGTCATATCTAGAGTAAGCATTAAGTTGTTTGAAAGAACAAAATTTTGCATGTTCAGAGTGGCGTGTAAATTAAAAGACCTCATGCCGTCAAATGCCGTCCCAGTTCGTAATCGGGTTCTAAGCTTTGTACACCTTCACAGAACCGAAATGTTTTTTTTTTTGCTTGTGTCATGTGTGAAAAGCACTTTAAGGCTACAAAAATTAAAATAGACTTACATTATATTTTACATGCATGAGCACATTGCGATTACTCAGTAAAGGTAACCAAATTTTGTTTGGGTTGAAATTCTGCAGTCGTGTACAGTAGCAGCAAACAGTGCTAAGATTTTAGGGGACGCTGTTACCAAAATATGACAAAAGTGTGTTTAGAAGCCATGCTGGCTGCATTTGACGCGCTTTGTGATGTCTCTTTTAAGTGCCGTACAAAGGTCACTTAATAAACTGATAAGTTTTGCATCCTTTTAAGTTAAGAAAACAGCATGTGCTGATATTATAGCAAAATATGTGCAACGAGTTAGTAGCGTTAGTAAAAGCTGTGACACGGGCTGATTTGTTTCGTTTGACCACCAGGGTCATTTATTTGAAATTATTTGAGATTATAGCCTGACTACAAATTGCACTTAGCGCTTGAAAACATCCTCATATAGTTCAAACCAAACAAGGGCTGTATTTTAGTCATTCATCTGCTCTCAGCTTACGGGCGGATGTTTTCTGGAACGGATTGTGCTGGCTAGAAAAATAGTAGACTCGTAGGTAGAATTCTACCGAAAATGAACAAACCGAGCCGGCAAATGTGAGACAGGAACGATGTTAGACATTTCGCTATATTTTTGTGTATGTTAATGACTGATATTTATAATATATAAATCCTGGATATCTATGATCATTTTTTCTATTCCTTCGGTATACATATTCGTTAATGATATTCCCCACACATAACATGTTGTCCTTATATTTGGACTGGAGATGGCTGAGAAACGGTGAACAGATCTGGTGTGTGCAGATTCAGTCCTCGCCGGGCGAGGGGACGGGTCATGAGAACCCCCTTCCAGTTTTTCGAGGATGGCCGGAAAACGAAAAGACTCACAGACATGAAACTTGGGAGTAACCTTTTTCTGCATTCTTTGTGCACATTTGTCAGTTTTTTTAGCCTAAGGCTACCTCAAGTCGCTGATCCAAGACAGATGATATAAGAGCATATTCGAAAAAATAAAGTGTAACAGCTTTTTTGAAATGCTTTGATTGGTTTACAACGTCCTACATTCACAGAGGACGACATGTGCAACAATTCCGATATTTTAAATTTTGTGGAAATGTCAAGGTTAGTGACCTTAGGCCAGCTAAACTCTCAGCCTTTTTACGTCATCAGCTGAGGATGTGAGTTTAGTTTGGTAACTTGTTTTGAACTTTTCGTATTATCATTGATGCTGCTGACATACTTTGTACATGTAAATGTACGCTTTGACCTGTAGCCTGAAGTCAGGTCACGTTTTATACGAAAATTTCGGCCTCTCGGCTGAACATAATTATTTGATTTACCGTTCTTGACTGTTTGCGAGCAGACATATGTGCTTTAGCATTACAGATATACGGTAAGAACCTTTTCAAAATTAGCCTAGTCCCATTTGGCCCAGGCTGGTCTGATTTGACATTTTGAAAAATGCTGCTTGCTGTCCAAACGAGCTCATTTTGTATGACTTCCGATGAGAAGAGTCACACCCATGGTTACTTTATAGTCATTTTTGCTATCCCAGTCTTCTTGTTTTAGGTCGCCAGAATGGTATCACTAAAATGCCTTTCCGTCAAGTGCTGAGCTTTAACCTTGCAGCGGCGTCTCTCGCCCGTTGTCTGTGTAACTAACGCGACGAAAATGATTTGAAGCATGGTTTCACGATGTAGAACTGATGTTGCATAAACCGATGTAGGATTTTACCCTGAGTCGTGTTTGACGAATGCCAATGCAACAGACGATACGACAAATATTAGAAACTTCTGACTTTGTGCGTCAAAAGTTTGGCCTAGGTTCGCCTTGTTTGACCTCAGTATGATGTTTTCAGACTTGTGTGCATTCTTAACGCGTTAGCAGCATGATGTAGTCCAAACACAGTCTACTGCGAAGAGAAAAGGCGTGACTCCTGCCCTTACAAAAAGACGAAATTTTTTCTTCACTTCTATTTTCCCGTGAAATGGCCAAATATGACCTCCGGTGCTCTTTTGCGGCACCATCTAGGTATATCAGACATTCTTTAGACCTGACAGGACGAAATTTGAATGCTTTCGTCTAGTTTCGCGGAGGCCTTTCTACAGGTCTTTCACGCTTTCTGTGCGGCTTATAATTCTCGATGTCTGGGGGGTTCTCGTGAAACCCGACCCGGCGAAGGTTAAGGTGTAAGTGTCGGTGGTGATCGATGGCTTTTACGACATTCAATATGATCATTCTTGCACAATTTATGACCCTGTTCGCACTGCATAAAAAATATTGGTATGTGAACTATCGTGATTTGTTACAGATGCGGAGGTCAGACGTAAAAAGGCTTATAGTCACCTAATATTTTGGCAATGAACCAAACGTGATGTGATAGCAAACGGAGAGGAGAGGGGACATTATCCACGTTTCATTTTTCTTGTACATACCTCTAGCCTAAGGAACGCTGGAGCTCTGACATTTTGTCTGTCTTTTTCGCTCCTTCCGGCGATTTTTTATTTTGCCGCTTAAACTTTGGAGATTGGTCGGTAGCTTTTTCCCCTAGGGCCCGGCAAAGTCGGGAGGCCGGTGGCGCGACCCATCCGCCGTCTGCGACGGACGGCCGCGCATCTGTCCGGCGGTAGGATGGACATTCTGTCGCGTGTGGAGCAGTTGCTGTCATGCAGCCAGCTAAAAACATGATGGGGAGGTGGCCCGTATGATAGACGTGCAAGCCAAAGATACAGGTAGCCTTGTTTAGGCTTGTCAGCGTCAACCGATACCACACGGTAAACGCAAAGTTTTCCTGTCGTTTTCTCTCAGACCGGTTATCTCAGCATGAATGAAACTTTCGGGGAGTTAATTTACAGAATGACGAGGGACCTTGGTCTGGTCAACTAAGGTCAGCTGTAGTCAGATATTGGAAATACAACATTTTGCAATTGGCGGCTGAAGATTTAATGGGAACTTTTCTGCATCATGTCTGCAAATTCCAGACAAAGAAACAAGCTGAGTCAGTTCAACTGAGATCATCCGATGCCGGTTTACGTCATACGGTACGGTACACAGTCGTCAAATCTTCTTATCCATATCGTATCCACCGAAATCGTCCTGACTAGATTTCGCGTGGATGTATTTTGTAGAACTTGGTTTTGGAATTCGATACGACTTCAGATGACTTAAGCAGCTCACTTTCTTTACGGATATATAAGTGATATACATACTGATAACCAATCAGGTCTTAGTCCCAGACGCCAGACGTTGGAACACAACACTGGTTTTCTTTGTCTTCCATGTAACTCAACACTAAACTCATCCTAGAGAGAGTCACATGTAATCAGTAAGTTAATGATATCGTGCAGACAGTGGCAGGACAACATTAAATGTATCAGAGATTTCGAAAGGCTTAAAAATACAAAGGGGTGTCATGCAAATCTCACTGGTGCAAAGCAGTCTTTGCACTGGGTAGGGTTTCTAAAAAAAACCCGGAGTGCTATGTCTAATCAGAATCCAAATCTGCGACTATCCAGGACAACGGGCCAATGCCAGCAAAAAAAAACCTGCATATCCTGTTTTCAGAGATGCTGCTCTAGAGCGGCGGCCCAAAACTCGTACTTGGCAGTATCTGTGTCTCTTTTTCTTCTTTTTCGTAAATTTGATCCGAGTGGTTGTTGGGGTGACGTGTGAAATTCGAGCCCATGCTAAGCATAGCTTGTTGCACCGACTCTGAACCCTGCACCCGATCGAGCAATTTCAGGTGACGGCCGATTTTGTGGCGAAAGTTTAAGGTGCCGCCAAGGGTGCGACACGGCACTTTGGCGGTCATCTTGACCCTGTTTCGGCCAGCTGTCAATTGGCACGCGGGCCACATATCGAGCGCCGGAGTGATTCGAACCCGTCCTGCGAGAACGGGAGACCAGCGCTCTTAAGCGACTGAGCTTTGTCTTCTGGCTTACTTCTGTTTTGGTTTCCAGCGAATTCCATATTTCATCGATCAATGCAGCTGTCAGGCAGTACTGATCAACGATTGGGTGCTTGGAGATAATGCAGTGGGATGCACCATTCCGCTGGTAACTTCAAAGTGCGTACATATTTAGTCCTTCCGCTTCCACTAAACCCTCTTCTGACGAAAAATATGAAATGGAGCGGAGCTGTATTTCCCGTGAAACGTCCAGGACAGAGGTCTAATCGTGTTAACAGAAGCGTTAGGAGCAGTTCGGACCTATCCAGCCCCGATCGTGTGCGTGTCGCCCCCAATTACCTTGTCTCAGTCAATCACACTAATGTAACGATCACAGCTCATGCATTATTCCCAGCCATTCGAAGCGACACCCGATGGTTAAACAGGTTCTGAGTATCTATTATCCAGGAAGTTTGAATAATCTTTGCCTGTAAATCACTCCATCAGTCAACACTTGCCACGATACTGACTTGTGAGTTTCAGTTCCCTCACATCATAAAGCACTCCGTAATTTGGGTGACTTTTCATTTCCACTTAATCCTGACTCAATTTTAGCAGGCGGCTTTGAAGGCAAGAACGGGGTGAACTGATCCTCAGAAGAACAATGGCGGGTCGCGGCACGTCACGTGCATGCTTGGGCTTTATGTCACGACGGTGAGAAGGGTCCTTCTGCGCCCAAGGAGGCAAGAAATATGATACTAGAACGACAAAAAGGCTTGAAAGGGCAAACTGTAGGCCTGCATTTGGCCCAGTAAAGTCAGAATCGGCTCGTGAATCGAATGTTTTGCGATAATTCTGTCATCAAATCGCAAATTCCGTTAAGTTCACCAATTACGTCACCACTGATTCTTGCGACATAGCAATGATAGAGGTACACATATTTTGGTAATATAGTGCCTGAATGAAATGAAGTTTGGGCACCACCAGATTCAAGAGTCGTTAGTTTTTAGACGAAAACAAATGGACAACAGAAGAAACACATCTATCAGTCGTGATAACACTAAATGCATGGAAAACTGGAAAGACCTGAAGCTGTGTGTCCCAGCCCAATCCTGCCACAGATACGGCCCGCCATACGGTTACAGAGATGCGCTCTGTTTCGAATAAAATTGTCATTATTGTATTATGCGATTTCTTTATCCTTGGAAATGACGGTTACTCAACAGAATATGTTGTAAAAAATGCAGTGTGAAAAAAGTGTGAGTTCCGGTTTCCTTGCAGACCTGACTTTCTGGACATGACGCAAAGCCAACTGGAAAGACAGCCAGACTTAATCAGATCGCAGTGCATTAACTTCCGCGACACTGCACTGCAGTGCACTGCCCTTTCCTCTTCATTCGACTGTAATGATGACAGTGGCTTCTGCTTTCATATGTTTAAATGAATACGGTCCCTCCGAAAGACAACAAAGCAAAAGAGGCATGAATACAGATACAAAAGCTTTGAAGTCATGTTACAATTGTTAAAACTATATATATATATATATATATATATATATATATATATATATATATAATACATGCATATGAAGCGGCTGGGCCGAAGCGTTCGAAGAGAGACGCGTTCTCTTACGTGGTACGAGACGCCAGTTCATTATTATTCTTTGCGTCAGTGAGCCAGCAAGCAAAACGTTGTCAGTTGGCGTGGCTTGGTATTGGCTGCTGCTTTTGCGTACTTCCCGTTGACTAGGCCGTCAAAATGGACATGCCTCTGTGCACGTTGCAGGTGTTTTGACAACGATTTCGATTGTTTCTTTCCAGTCAACACCCATATGCACCTTGTTAAATGTCCCTCCAGCGTTGGACTCCCAAACGTCGGGTTCATGTGACAGTGTAACGCCCGTCGGCTCTCCAGCCATGGTTGTCAGCCTGCAACAGACACCGATCGGCCCGACATGCTGCGTCCACCCGACAAATTCATCGACACCCCCCAGGCCTGCTTTGGTGATATGACTTTT
The DNA here is from genome assembly GCA_030062745.1 of Capitulum mitella. Taxonomy (NCBI): domain Eukaryota; kingdom Metazoa; phylum Arthropoda; class Thecostraca; order Pollicipedomorpha; family Pollicipedidae; genus Capitulum; species Capitulum mitella. The sequence continues at coordinate 757,872 of CP099842.1, forward strand.
GCGTCGGCTCGCATATTTGCTGGCCTTGTGTACGAACTAAAGCGGCTGAGTTCTGTTTGCCGTAGCGTCCGTTTTCTGCAGGGTTCTGTGTTCTGTTCCGGGCACCAGCCTTCGTCAAATTACCTGGTATTCATTGCATGCAAGTATGCTGCTCACCATAACCATGGTATCTAACACAGACTTAATCCATAAATGATCTTCGCGGCGTTAAATAAAATAATGTCTCTGAAAACGGGCATTGGCTTGAAATATCGACGTTTAGGTCGAATGTAACGGTACGAATCTTTCAGGATCTTTTATAAATTCTCGCGAGCGAAGTTAAAGTCGGGGCGTTGAGATCCGCGAATGGCGCTGGACCGTGACGTGAAACTCCATGACACGGTCGCCCCGTGACCGGGTAAACAGCACCATCTGGGGACAAATCTGGGCACCTGTTCCAGGACTGGTACCTAGTGCCTGCCACACATCGCACTCTGCCGTTCGGGTCCTGTTCTGTTCTGCTCCGGCGGCTTTTCAATGCTGTACTTCTTAATGGTCAGCCAGGTGGCTATTCATGACCGAGGAAATGAAGAAAAGATCTGAGTTGCGTATATTTGCTTTGGAATAAGTTCAAGTTAAAAACCTCTTTGTTTAAGTCTGCTCTCACTTGTCCTGAAAGCAGCAAATACAACGACAATGGCACTGCAAACGCGGCTCCAAAGCCAGCGTGGACGTCACGGTGTGTTCCAGGTCCGCCACTCTGGCACTTACCACGCAAAGGGCGGCAGTACCCCACCAGCCCTCGCAAGCGTATGCCCAAGGCGTAATGAGGCACTGCCTGGACCTGCGCTCAAATCATCTCAGACCAGTGTGGAACAACGGAGGCGTTTTAGCATTGCTTGGAGGTGCTGAAGTGCGAAGCAGCGTTGGCCGCTTCAAAATGAACGTCATTTCAAGTCTTGAGTGTTGCGTCATGTGGACGTACATGCATATTGTTGTGAGGGGCACAGCCTACCCGCCGACCGGTGACCAGCTGCCGCGCCGCCCGCTGCCGCAGGCACTGACCACTGCCCGGTGACCAGCCCGACCCTGCCACGTGACTGGCTGTCACCGGGCGGGTACGAGGGCCGCAGCGAATTCCCCATTGGCCGCTACTGTCCCGTATGATGCGGCCTTGTATGTTCGACCCGGAGAGGGCATCAGTGTGCCTAGAGTCCCCTGGCGATACATTGCTGCACGAGACGTCTGCCTCTGGTGACCAGATGGACGAGGACACAACACATATGCGCCCTGCAGCTGCGCCACGGTCACACAGTGAAGTGCGTTAAGGTCTCAAAAACCGCTGCTTTGCTGTCCTCAGCAAGCATTATGGGTAAACACGAGGTACTGTTCAACTTTCGCCAGTGGTGCGATTGCACAATTTCCGATGATATCACGCCTAGTGAGTGGTACAGTGGTACATGCGATACAGGAATTTCCCTAAATTTGCTCACAACGATTGGATTCGGACGTTACGTTTATTGTTCATTTTTTATTTCAATTATTTCTTTTATTTATACATGTTTTTTCTGTATATAATGTCTAAATAATATTTAAAAAGGTATGAACTTCATACCGTCTTCCTTTTTTTGTTTACGTATTCAAAGAATGACTGGATATGCACAGGGTCTCCCTCTAAACAGCATTGCGGTATTTCTGGAAAATGCGGTGTAACATTTTTGAAATTCACGACAACAGGCAGGGACTGGCAATGATGAATGTAGCGTTTCGAAAGAAGGTTCTGTGGTATGTGAACGCCGCAAAGTATCCGGTGACTAGTGTGGAAGGATTCGTTCGGGGTTTTGTTGTTGTTATGCAGGGAAAGCTTTTTGTACACTCTCAGTTCGCTTTTAATTTGGACAAGATCACGTTCGACGTTGTCAAACTCATTTTGGCAGTTTGGTAGCACGCAGGAATTAGTTGTGTTCAAGTTTTGGCAAGTTTACGTATCTCGCATGAAATAACAAAGGTGTAACGTTTTCCAGTGCAATGCCACAACGGTCAAAGCACTAAAAAATCCGCCTTAATGTTGTGTTTAGTGTTCTGAGGAACACTGCCAGGAGCCGGGACATGTAACCCATGTGGTGCGACCCAATGGACCACCTGTGCCACAGCTTCAGGGACAACCCGCTGTACCACATCCGATCATTAAAAACAGCCCGCTGTACCGTGGCTGATCGCCAGAAACAGCCCGCTGTACCACAGCTGACCGTCAGAAATAGTCCGCTGTACCGCAGCTGATCGTCAGAAACAGCCCGCTGTACCGCGGCTGATCGTCAGAAACAACCCACCGTACCACGACTGACCGTTAGAAACAGCCCGCTTTACCGCGGCTGATCGTCGGAAACAGCCCCCTGTACCACGACTGACCGTCAGAAATAGTCCGCTGTACCACGGCTGACCGTCAGAAACAGCCCACCGTACCACGACTGACCGTCAGAAACAGCCCGCTTTACCGCGGCTGATCGTCGGAAACAGCCCCCTGTACCACGACTGACCGTCAGAAATAGTCCGCTGTACCGCAGCTGATCGTCAGAAACAGCCCGCTGTACCGCGGCTGACCGTCAGAAACAGCCCGCTGTACCGCGGCTGACCGTCAGAAACAACCCGCTATACCACGGCTGATCATCAGAAACATCCCGCTGTACCGCGGCTGACCGTCAGAAACAGCCCGCTGTACCGCGGCTGACCGTCAGAAACAACCCGCTGTATCACGACTGATCGTCAGAAACATCCCGCTGCATCATGGCTGATCGTCAGAAATATCCCGCGGCATCACGGCTGACCATCAGAAACAGCCCGCTGTATCACGGCTGACCGTCAGAAACAGCCCGCTATACCACGGCCCATCCGTCAGCATGAGCCGCAGACCCGCATCTCACCACCACTCTCAATGGCAGACGTTCACCAAACACCAGACGTTCGCCGGCCCTCACCTCCTCCGTCCATCTCTGCGCGGCCAGTCAGCTCCCTCCAGCGATGACCGTCCCGCCGAGCCGTGGCCGGCGGGTCGCCGGCGAGGGTCGACATTTTCCGGCCGGCCGGCGCCCGGTTTAATTAAGTGGCTCCGGCAATAATGGCCTTATGAAAACGTTTATGGTGCCGTCCGCGACCGCAGAATGCAAGCCTCATTTTGTGCGGCGGCCCGTTAAGGCTGACGGGCGGTTATCGAGGCTCGCCAGCGGCCTCCGCTGTAATGAAAGCCGGAAAACCTCCGGGGCCCTCCGGCCGTGAGGGGTATAAATGACGGACGGCTCCTTATCTTGCTGCGGACGTTAAATTGATTGGATTAAAAGTGGCATTCCGGTATGTCGCACATGGCGATTCGACAAGGAATGTCTCGTTTTACGTTTTTCGCCAAATGGCAAGATTTGTTGCATGTCCGTGCTGGATTCTGCAAAAGAATGGCTCGTGTTTCACCTGAACGTATCATCCGTGAAATATGCAGTATGACGCCGATGAGCGCATTCCAAATAGAATAAAAAAGAACTAGAACTACAGCCATTTTTTTAGCGATGTCTGAGTCGGAATATGCCAGCCAAGGTCACTCCAAGGTCGTGTTATATTTTACCAGTGCCTTAACAAAGGTGACATTTTTCGAGGTCACGACGTACGCCTCATTGCCAGTGTTAGTGATAACAACTTTGTGAAGTCCAGAACTCCGTGCACTTGTATTGCGCTGTATTTTTAGCATCCAATCACAAAGAGGCGTTTTCAGGTTAATTTGTCAGTTTTGCAAGTTGGTTTCAATACAATTCACAATAGGGCAAAACAGTCATAGAAACTGAGGCGGAAAAAATGCCCACGGCTCAAACGACCAAACCAGCCGGTACATACAAACGATTAAATGCAACTGGACGTGACCACAGGGCGTGGGCGCACATAGCAGTCAAAGCCGCAGTGGAGAAGTTGGCATTGGCTTGGTAACGGCGCCCGCCGGACGACGGCCACCTCACGCCGCCGTCGCCTGCCACAAGGAGGCCCGCTGTCACGCCACCACCGCGGCACGAAGAGGCCCCTACCACAGCGCCACTGCCCGGCACGAGGAGGCCCTCTGTCACACCGCCAGTCTACACCTTGGTAGACGGAGATCGGCGGTGAAGGAAGAGCACGTCTCCGACGCCGAGTCCGTGGGCCGCCGCTCGAGCCGCGGGCAGAGAGACGCGGACACTCCGTCCCGTGGAAATCGCTCTGTCGGCGTTTAATGCTTCCAGCAAAGTTAAGAACATTTTGGATGCAATGCGGCTGGCGTCCGGCCGCACTGTCACACAATGGCAATACCTGATGTAACGATGTGCATGTGAAGAAGACGTACGAGGATTCCCTTGTTCAAATAATATAAATCTTAGTACAGTCAACAACGTATCCATCACAGTTTTGACACTTTTCGAAACATGCGCGTTCCGCGAAGGATTTCGCTCGGGAAAATCCTCTAGAATTATGAAGCTCATGAAGGTAGAAACATGTACTTCGCTTCTCATAAACAACTATGTTTAGGGCTTTGGGTTGTTATGCATTTTTTAGGGATTTTGTATATCATTTTGAGATAAAAAACGACTTCAAAAATTCTAGTCAGTTTCGTCGTTTGGTTGTCTTGGTTTAGTCACAGTCGTTCATTTGGAGCGCGTTCACTTGAGAGTGGGACTTCATAGTGATATAATATGGGATGTAATGAATAATAGTACGGCGGACGGATACCGCGAGTCATCCTGAGAAGCACCGCACCGCCTGTCTCTGACGTGCAGGATAACTCGGGAACCACCCGTGTTCGATCTCATACCTCTGAAGTTTTGTTTTGAGGGCGTCATGGTCGGTGATTTCGAACAGTAAGTCGGTAAATGCACGTGAGTTACTGACGCATCCCGTCCTGGCGGATCCAGTTTAGTTGGATCGTGTCCTCGCGTAGTAGTCTTTTGCCCTACAACCGAAGGATCATGAAACCTGAGTCTTTTCGTTTCTGACCTATCCCATTATGGCGAATCCAGTTCTGTAAAATGAAGCCCGTCCGTTTCAATGCGTAGTAGTCTTTTGCAAACAGGAACACCAGCTTAGTCAAGTCTATTGTAGTTCTTTTGGAACAGAAAATGCACGATAATGGTTAAGAGCCGAAGTTGGCAGAGCTGAAGCAAACGGTCGCAGTCCTCAATTAAATGTTAGTGATGGTTGAGTACTAGTAAGTCGTATGCTCTTGGTCTTATATTTGACAGTTATTTTCTCTACAGCAGGCTTAAATGGAGCTATCCAGAGGTCCCATCCTTATCCAGGAGGTAGTTACAAAGAGACGTTTCAGATGCAACCGATGCCTTGAGACCTTCAAATAAAGATGCAGTACTATCATATTCGGTCCAGTATTTGAAAATCTCATCTGCCTTCCAAAACTTCTGCAGTTCTATTAGTGTGCTCGCACAAGACATCATTTTGACACTTTCAGTCTCTGTCTCGGGAGCGTACTATGCGTTGTTCGCACCGCCAAGTGGCCTCTGTTGTCGCTGTGGCCGTGAAAGTGTGGCCAGCCGGCTGCCCTGTGGGCATCGCTGGCATTCTGCCGAGCTGCAGCGCTGCCGACCATTGCTGGGTCCCGCAGAGGTCCGCGGTCGCCGCTAATGCATGCACTCTCGGCATGATTGGCTGTGCATGCGCCTGTTAGCCGCTGACGAGCGAGGGTGTCGACGGCGTTTACAGCCCACACACCGCAACAAGGCTCGTCGACGGCCGTCATTGTATGCAAACGGCACGCGCCGCTGCGACCGTGTCGGGGCGCGCACGCGCTCAACAAAGACGCCGGCGGTGTGTCAATGCCCCGGGGCGAGACCGGCCGGCGGCGGCGGCGGCGGCGGCGGCGGCGGCGGCGTCGGCGGGCGATAACGGCTGCGGCCGGGGTCGTGATAGCCGGCGGCGGCCGTCGGCCGGCGCTGCTCATTGTCGGCTACTTAAGCGACACCGCGCCGAGCCGATCAATGCGTCATGTGCCGCGGCCGCGGCCGCCGCCGCCGCGCCGCTGCTGTGATTGGCCGAGGTCGATGGGGGCGGGGCCAGCACGAGCCGCCAAGAATGGCTGGGACCGTCAAGTGACGCCGCGTGACGTCACGCGCCGACGCGGCCGGCGCCGCCGAGGACGATGGAGGTGCGGGACGCGGCCACTAAATCCGCGGCGCCCGGGCGGTCGGCCGACTTTTCACCCGTCCACTCCCCGGCCAGCCTCCCCTCCTCCCGGCCGCCTCTGCTGAATAGTTAATGACCAGTCGCCGGAGCAAGTTGGCGTTTGCATTGACCCTGCTGCTCAATGGATAGCACCTGCGCTATTTCAGCGCCGGTGAATGTCACGCGTAGACGCAATGTTGTCGTTGTAAATGTTGTGGCCCTTTCAGTTACTCAGTTACGCTGGAAGACGCAAGACGTTGAACCGAAGCAAGGCAGCCAGCTTAACAGGTTTGCGACGAGACATGATAGGGTACGATGCCGAAATATTGACCTTTTGTCGTCACCTTAGTTTTAACGGGCATCGATTAACACCCTAATTCCTGGACAATGATCCATCGTCTTTTTCACGACCGCAAATAACAGCGCAGCGATATTTTCGTCTCAGAGGAACAAAAGGCGACGTTTGGACGTACGCGTGCTACAAAGTGACTTAATGAACAAGCAGTATTCCGGTCAGGCCACTTGTAGTTAGATTTATCCAGTCGTCGACCCATCAAACCCTTTATTTACGATTTTGCCATCTGTTGAAAACATGATGCAAAGGGCTTTTCAACTCGAATTTTAGCATTTTTTGTTTTCAATGAAAAACAAAACCAAAGCAAAGGGTAAACAAAAAACCTTACTTGAAACAAAATTAGGGTCCCGTGAGGAGACGTGAGACACGGGTGGAAAGAGAAGAGGACAGATTTCTTAGGCGGCTTAGGGATATATTCTTTTTCATTGTGTTCTCTTCATTTTCGCTTCCATTTTTGCGTATATCCCAGTTTTAGTATTCAACACAAGTATCTTACTCATTGAAACGCATGGAAAACGCCTTGTCATGAATAAAACTATTCAAAGCTGTATAACTGATGCCTCGCAAGGAATATAACGTTCATGGTGGCCGGCTTTTTTGTTATGACGGGCGCAGTAGATGAACGACGAGAATCACACGCAGTGGAGCAACCGAAATCCCCTCCCCCCGAAAAGAAACAATTCAGTTACCGGCCACAGACACCAAATTTTTGCGGTAGGTGAGGGTAACGGGGAACTCGAAACTTTGTGTTGTATAAATTTTAGGGCTCGTTGTGTCTCTTGGATTATCTAAGGTTTAAAGAGTTCATCAGGCTCGACAGCCTTGGACCTCCTCACGGTCTTTCAGGGGCCTACAAAACACCCAACACCATGCTAATGTTGCGCGACTGCCGATGGGAATACCATCCACGAATGACAAAATAATAGGTAACATGAAGGAAACTTCCCTCAGTTTTTTTTTTATTAATACGCTTTCCATTCATATCAGTCCAGTGGTTCGTGTATAACTCGCTGGCAAAGCCTAAACTTTCCCTAACTTTGTAGAAATCATCATTGGAAGAAAGAATGTTGGCAACCTTTTTGTGTGGCGGGCCGCTAAGTTTTTATTCTTACTTAGATGTACCTAATTTCAATATTCAACTGTCTTGCGCCCACGTCATCGTTGTTTTGTGAATACGGAGGGATTCGTCGTCACGTGTGTGACTGTCGACATATGCCTGGGATTACCCTATGGATTCAAAGTTAAAAAGCAATGTATCATTTTATCGGTATCTGTGCTCGGTAGTTCCCTTACCCATCACCATTTGCATCCCGCGCAGGGAGAGGGGGGCCTGTTTGGCCAAACAGTGATGTATGTTGACAAGGGTTGGCCATGTACTGTCAGGGATATCTTGAGACGAGAAGATAAAACAGGAAATCGGAGCACTGAGTCAAATATGCCTCATTTGGCTCATCAACACCCAGTCGAAAAACAGCTGGATCATGATCCTTCAACAGGTCTTAGGTCAAGCTTTGAACATGGGTGCTTGGTAGTATTTCATGCTTCGTGTTTACAGAAATGCTTTTCATCGGGTGCTATTCCACTGACAAGCGTTTACGCTTCGTAGCCAGGCATGTTTCGGCATACCATTCCATTCACTCCATACCATTCCATTCCATTCCATGAAATTTTTTGTTGATTGAGGTTTATCATGGAATGTTATCCACCATATTAGGCATACTTAAGAATAACACGTAACTTACCCCTTAGTGCTGATTGACTCAGGTTGGCCTGTTTTGTCGTTTCTTCAGGTCTGCATGTATCGACGTGCTATGCATATCTTTTCACGTATGTCGGCCTTATGGTGTCAATGAGTTCTGCTATGTGCACAAAAAGGCATTGCCCAAATATGCTAAATATTCCATTAGTACGCATTTACTGAAGAAAGGACACTAGAGACCAGCTGTCATTTTGCATTATTGTCAAGGAATGAGGACGCAGTAAACGCAAGCATGCCAGCACAAACGAAATTTATGCGCCGAGAGTGAGGATGACCCTCGCAGCCGGCGGATGGCTAGCCAACTACACAGCCACGGTAGGGCTGTGGTAGCCACCACCACCCATCCTGCAGAAATGACAGGAACAGTATGAGAGGACAAATAAGCGAAATAATCAAACTAAGAAACAACGATCGCATAACAAATAACGAAGTGGCAGATACCAGATCCGGCACACGACACCTGCATATGGACCTTTAGCGTGATCATTGTTATCAGATCTAATTTTGAGGCCTAAAAAAGATGTTCGGAAAACGTTCAAAGATCGGGCTCGCGAAAATACGTTGTGGCAGAGCATGATAAAGTGTATCGTCTGCGGTACCAAGGGTCACATCAACAGGGCAATGAACTGCCGTTTATCAGCCAAAGCGGTTCAACGGTTGCGGATTTATTTCGTGGGAGGGTCTGACGCTCCAGCCCGGCAAGTACAAGGTGGCTAAGTAACTCAGTAACTGCCAGGCTAATGGGCAATATTTTCTTGTCCTGTTCTACTTATTTTGGAAGTATGTTAGGTGCCTAAAAGCTATTCGGAGTTCCTAAGGTCACGTGTCATTCTAGATGTTATGACTTTCTTTGGTTGAAGTGTTATTTAGCGGTAAGTAGTTTTCCGACTAAAATTTGTCCACGCCTGATCAGCGTGTCCTAAAAACGCGGCCACCATTTGGCTTCACGGCGAATTTGACACCATTTCAATCCGTTACATACCAAGGTACCCATATGTTGTAATGTAAACAACGCGCACGATCAACGGAAGATGAAACGCTTCATCGTCTTCTGCCACAACGGATTTTTAGAGGACCGATTTTTGGACGTTTTCTGAGCATCTTGCCGTACCCGAACCCGTCTCCACTGAACTGTGGCCGCACACCCACCCTCGCTCAAGAGCAGTACAGCCAGCCGGCAGTACGTTGTAAAACGAGAAGTCTTCTGGCGTCTGAACAGAAGCTAAGGGACGTTGGTCTTCGCTGAACCTGTGTACAGTTTGTAGAGAAAATGCGTCAAATATTTGCGCTTATTTTCTGTTAACTTATTTGATTTCGGTTAGCAGCCTGGGGTCAAACGGCGAATGCCATTGCCGAGGCAGAACTCTTCGAACTGTTTTGACAAAAGTCTGTGCTTTGTTGGTGACAACGACGTCATGTTACATGCCAAGCATTATTTACCGGATCATCTTCAGAATCTTCTCATTCCAACGATGTTTCATGTTAGTTGTCCCATTTTTGTCCGTGTGGCATATGTACGAAACGTCGGCGCTACCGCGGAGCCACCGGAGTGACTACCGCCAGCTTGTTTCTCAGCCATGTGTACTATACTCGATATCTACAGTTCCACTTTTGTGCTGATCATTCCATGACAGAGATATCACCAATGGCGTAAGCCGAGCCCGCTGCGACAACAGGCGTTGGCCCAATGATATCCTGTGGCCACTGCATTTTCATTGTTCATTTGAGCGTCCCATGATGACCTCTGCATGTTTAGGCAGGGGAACCTGCTCCTTTTACGGGGCACGATAACCTGTGACCGTTGCAGTTCACTGTCGAGTTGTGCGCTCCAAGGAATCACCTGTCTCTGCACCAGCAGGATGCCCTGTGACCATTGTGTGTGCTCGGTCATGGCCATGACCTGTGAGGGTACCCAGTGGCCGACACACGTTTGATCGTGGCCCCAGAGTGCCCTGTTTGGGCAGACCGCCCCGTGGCCGTTGTACGTGTTCGTCCGTGGCCCCTGAGTGACCCGTCTCCGCACCGGCAGGGTAACCTGTTCGGCGGACTGGACGACAACCTGCTGAGTCGAGCCGAGGCGCTGGCCGACATGGGCCGCCACGGGCCGCCGCCGCCGCCGGCCAGCCTGCCGCAGCTGCGGCCCGACATGATGTACGGCCACCCGCACCCGGCGATGACGTCGCCGCACACGCCGCCCACCTCGCGGCCGCATCAGATGTGGGACATGATGTACATGGGCGCGCCGCGCAGCACGCCCGTGGCGCCGGCCAAGCCGCAGCAGGTGAGCGGCGCGGTCGCGGCGGCGGGCCGCCGGGGTCTCCTCTGCTGGCGCTCTTTATTGGCGATTCCTCCCGTACTGTGACGACCGCCCCCTCCGTGCTGCTGTCCCCCTCCCTTCTGTACTCCCGCCCCCGCTGTCCCCGTGTACCGGTGTCCCCAATCCCTACTGTACTGCTTTCCCTCCTCCCTACTGTACACCCGCCCCGCTGGCCCCGTGTACCGGTGTCCCCAATCCCTACTGTACTGCTTTCCCTCCTCCCTACTGTACACCCGCCCCGCTGGCCCTTTGCACCGGTACCCCCGGTCCCCACTGAGACCCTTCCAATCGGACCATTTCAGACAGTCGGACTCATCGCGTAAAGACAGCTTGGGTGTGTTAGCTGCCGTATGTGGTCCGGTGCACAATGACTAGTACCCCGCCATGGCAGCAACCAATCAGATACTTACTAACAAAGTTCGCGACATATGTTGATGGCAATTGACACTACGGCCAGGAGTTTACTTCCTGCTTTAAATATTCAGTAACATTGGCTCTGCTACACCGAACACACAGGTGGTTCAACGTCTGCAGGTGTTTCAAGATAACTAAGGTGGCATGTAGCATTACACCAGTATTAGAAGACAAATCCGTGTCTAAGGCAACCCATAGTTTTACATTATTCGCCATTTTTAACCTTCATTCATCCGAGGGGGAGGTTCTTCAGACCCCTTCAGGTGTTCTAAGCCTAGCGCAAACACGAAAAGAGCCAAAAACGTGAATTTTTTTTAGTAGCCGTTAGTACATCATTTTTACATCTTGCGACAACATTTCATAATCAGATTATGTCAGGTCATTGGCCTATTTGAACTTTAAGCAGGGCATGTCAAGAAAGCTTAGGAGTTTGCCAGTAATTGTCAAAAAGGGGTACTGGCAAACGTAAAACGCTGTTCTTATCCCCAATTCATTCTCCAAGAAATCTATATCCAGATTTTTAGGAAATTGTTTTACCTGACCTCAGGCCAACCGTACTGAGTTGTTGCATTTTGGTCTTTCTGTCAGAAATTACCTCGTACAATGGACTTTCTTAGATAGCAAAAGGCATACGAATCGTCTGGTACGCTTTTTGAATGATGTGACATGGTGTTTGTGTGCGACCAGTGGCCTGAAGTCAGGTCAGTTGGGTGCAAAATGCAATGTACGCCAAAATGGACGTGAAATGCGTTTGCCATTCACTTCTGGGGCGGCGTGACAGGTATGCATTTCAGCTTATTGTCGTAAAGACTTCGAAATGCTGTGATCTTATGGGGCCTCACATGACATGATACCATTGCAAAGCTCACTTGTCAATTTGGGCGCAGTAGAATTTCAAGAAATATTTTAAGATATCGTATGGAGTTGGTTTCACATGCTCACTTCTATTTTTCCTGAGATACAAACCTTTATTCATTTGACCCAAGCTAACCTTGTGTGACTGTATTGACCGTAAGAGCTCTTGTTCTAGTGACTTCAGGCTGTTTTTATGATCTGAGAAGTGATTCATTATTTCGTTTTGTTTTATGGAACTGTTGTTTTTTGAACAAAACGCACACAATATGCTTGCTATCGTCTTTGACCTGATCTAACCTGACCTGTCTTTGACTTCCATCTTATTCAAGAACACATGAGCATGATTATAGCTATCAAATAGCTATTGTGTGGCATTCGTACCTATATCCAAATCACGAGATATGAATGTGTAAGATCTGATCTTAGTTGGCCTGATATGGCATTAATGACCTCTATTAATCTTTTTCTGATAAAATATTTTATATCTAATTACACATTTGCTGTGGTGATTCCAAAACACATTCTCGAAGTAACATTAGGAGAGTGCCAGTTTCGACATAAATCAGTGTTGTATCCCAATCGTTGTTGACCTGACTTGACATGATTTGAAGAGAAGTGAACCACGTTTTGGCCATAAAGTAAAAACGTTCTAATGAAATGAAAAAAATAACGTTCTAATGAAGAAAGCGGTCCTGCCCTTTTTGGAGTATTTAGTACACAAGTTCAGTTAAGGGAATCGTCATGTTTGCTTTCATTACCCGCAGATTTTGGACGTCATGAAATGACCTTGTTTGACCTCTTTGCCCTAAAATACTTGCTCAGACACACGTTCATTCTTCACAAAACTTGACGAGTTTTCGATTGGTGTCACTCTTATCTCCATAGCTCTCTTATTTCTCGAGATCTTAGGGGGTTCTAGAGAACTCCCACACGGATAAGTGAAGGACAATTCGTACACCCAGGAGTGCGCGGATTAAAAGAAACAAAGCCATGAATCCATGTTTTTGTATGAAATTATTACTGAGGCTCAAGAGAAACATTTAGGGTTACTAAGACGCACCAAACATGGACCAAACGGCAGAATGTTCGGTTTTACTACATGCACTTGATCTTCCAAGGGCAATGCTTTCTGCATAACAACTGAGTTATCCCGTCTAAATCGTTTAGAGATCGGTTACTAAATGTATGTGTCCAGTTTGTCGTCATGATCGACGAGAGGTTATCGAGTATTTTTGACGCGCCAAATTCATCCGTATTTTATTGCAGCTGGAAGCCCCATGTGCACTGCAAGGAGTCTTACTGCAGTTTCAATATGCCAGCAAGGCGCCTTGGTGGGTGCATGACGAGCAAAGCCCATTTCGTTTGTAGTGTACAGCCAACCCCACTGTTAGCTCTTTACTTTGAGGTCCCTTGTGATATCCCTAATATTTCCATTAGCTGGCTTCAAGGTCACTTATGACGTCACAGGCAGGTTAGTCACATGCCGATCGTTTCAGAGCTGAATGAGCGGGAGAGTACTTGCCGGAAATGGCTGCAGGTTATACTAAGTGATCATATTTCGCAAAACGAACAGTTTTATCTAGCAAAAAATGATCCAAAGCAAACCTTGGTCACGAGTTTAAATTAAATCATAACTTGGCCTTTTACCTTTTAGCCCATCATTTATATAGAATTTCACAAGCCCAAAACTGTTTTCTTTCCTGTATCTGCAATGCAATGGTCGCCACCTCTATGCTTGTCCCGGAAAAAAGGTTAAGTCGACCATATGCAAAGCTAACCACTGATCTAACTTGAGGTCAGTGACTAACTTATGACTTGCGTGAGCTGATTTGTAGTTCTCTGTCATCCCTGATGAGCTCCTTTCAAGCAATGTCCAAAGGGAACGAGAAACCCCCAAGTTTTAACAGTACCTGAAACCCGCGTTTATGGTTCAGCTTATGACGTGATATCACTTGACCTATAGTGACATCGTCGGCTGTTTTTTTTTGGTTACAAGGTAACTTTGTTATTCATATAGGAGTACTGAGAATGTCGGGCCGCTGGCAGTTGTAATTCAGAAATTATAAAAAAAAACACAAAAGAGACCAAAATGTGCCAGTAACTCGTGAATTTCTATTTCCTGCCGCCAAATAACGCTTTTGTGAACAAGTTTATTATAAACTGGGCCATATTAATGTTTCCTTTTGCTGTTTTGATATACAAACAGTAAGAAATATCCGGCAAAACCAGACTGGCAAATGGGACTGCTACTTTAATTGTGTCTGTACTTTATATACCATATGTAATACTGTATCTTTAATGTGTCCGCGCACACGTGCGAGGTCAAGCATCACGTATGGTTTTAGACACGTGAGAATCCTTGCTGAGAGAGCGGTCAATGGGAATGGGGACACCTTATTAACAAACCAGGTACATTACAGAACTTTTGGCGAACTTGAACGTGCCCACATAGTTTATCTCGGTAGGTAGAACGTTTGCGAACATAAACGTGCCCATATGGTTTATTTTGATAGGTGGAACTTTTGCGAACTCAAATGTACCCACATAGTTTGTCGTGATAATCACCAAAAAACATGTGGGAAAATCCTCCGTAGTTTTTGAGAACCTGGAAGCTATGAATTAATTCGAGAGAAGCTTGACAAAGGATGAGCACGAGTAATGTGCGGTCTTCAATACCACGGACACTCAACAACCGTGCCGATTATTCAGCGTGGATCGGAGTTAAATAATGCACATTACATACTGGTACATTATTTTATTACACTACAGGCACGAGTTTATAAAGTGCCCGTAGTGAGTGAAGTGCACAACTAAGGTTCCTGGCTTTCTCCTTGAATATCACGAGCTGCACTAAATCTAAACCGAAAAAGACACCAAAAGGTATGTTTGCGAAAACAAAGACTGTTGCTTGGGCTTTAAGATCAGGTTCTCACAAAACATGATGCTCTGATGTCCCAAAATGGCTGCAAACATGGCGAGGTCTTTACAGCTATGGCGACATTACCATATGTCGCCCATATGTACATTTTGTACTCCGTTATCTGGCATTATAATTTTACTCCTATGGCGTGTAAAAACTAGATTTATTTCGAGGCCCAGTGGGTTTAGGTAATGCATTCATGAGTTTCATTCGCTAACTGAATATCGATCAGACAAGAAAGATGCTTCATCTAAGACCGCGCTAAAAAAGAACTTCTAGAATGTTTCACAAATCAGCGCAGTTTCGCTTTCATTATCTACACGTAAGAGGAGACGCAGCAGCATGGCGGCTGCTCCGGCCATCCATGGCTTCACGTCATCTTGGTAACCGGCCGTACAATCTAAAGGATGCTCTTCTATATTCTGCCACAACTCCCGTAAACGACACTAGGGAACGCCAGCAGCGTATCATATGCGGCAGACGTGGCGCACCATCATATGCGGCAGACGTGACGCACCATGACCGCCATAAGTACGCTTCACACCTGCTTCTCGGCAACACTGCAGCCTGCCCTCCAGCCGCCCGAGGGCGCCGCGCCACGGCTCCTCGGAGGGGCGCAGTGCGGCCCGGCCGGCCCGCCGAGCGGCCGGCGACCGTCGGTCACGTGAATGGGTCGGCGCCGGCGCCGTTTCATCGCTGTCCGCCGCCGTTAGCGGCGGCGCCGGGGCCGCCGGCACCCGCCAGGGTGCCGGGACCGACATCGCCGCTCGGCGGCGCGGACCGGCCCTGCCAGAATTAATACCCGGTAACGACGCCCGAGCGAATGTCATCCGGCAAAATGACGGAGTCGTTCCGCTGCCGAGTACGGCGTGAAATGGTCCGAGGCAGGGGCGCGCGCAGGCACGGCTCGAGGGGGAGGCGTGCTGTCGGGTCGTGCCATGAAGACCGCGTAAAAGAATCGCGGCAGGAACGGGTGTTTCGCAAGTATCGACAGCGAAGACACCACCGCAGGTCTCGAGTGGTTTCGCTGATCACTGTAGCGCGGAAGGCAGATGACCAAGCCCCCCTGGGCGACCCTGTTAGCAATCTGCCAGATGTTATCACATGGCAAGCCATGCTGCGCACTATTTTTCGTGGACAAGCATGGCGGTGTTGGAAGGAATGGCATAGCGTTACCGGCACGAAACATTACCTAATTGTCTAGGAGAGTGATCGAATGGCAAAAGTGCAGTAGCCGTCGTCACCTTGAAAAGAAGAGTTTGAAGCAAAATTGATACCACTAGGTCTCACCGCTTATTTCGTTAACTGAGGATTCCGAGACTTCTGCGCCCCCTTATTTGAAACGGTATCGACTTCACAAATTATTGTACAGGAAAACAACGTCTTTTCCTTTTTACGTGTCTGCGTAAGGTTGAATTTGCGTGAGGTGCACAACATATGCCCCAAACGAATGCCTTTTCAATGTCCTTCTTCATGACAGCTAATCGGTCTCCAGGTCTGGCGCTTTAGTAATAGAAGTTACAGATATTCATTTTGTTGCTTTGCCTACTGAACGTGGCACCTGCGATACATTGTTGCACATGCATGACCATGCATGGTGGTATGCAATGTGCGGTTCAATTGCCTTCGCGACGATACTCATTTTGAGACTTTCTTCTTTTTTTCTTTTTTTTCTGAGTCACGGGTCGTCGGCAAAAGCTGTAAACGAGACCACTTTAAAAAAGAGCCTGTCGATCTTTACGCAGTCAAATCTCATATTGTGACCCATGCGTCCGCACAAAGTAGCTCTTAAATCTGTGAACTTATCTGGGGCTGAATCCGACAAAGCATCCCTTTTTTCTTACAAAAAACCTGGGTAATGACACGGAAGACCTTTCTTAAAAGATAGATCATGACCACATCACAGCAAAATATAACAATTTTTGGGAGGGTATTGGTCACAAATGAACGGTCCGCACGATGACGAAATTTTCAAGACAAAAGGTTCACTGTGACAGTATGACGTAGTGAAAGTGGTGAGGAGTTCAAGAATGAGACCAACGTTCTAGATTCTAGAGATTCTAGAAAACCTTCCAGACTCTAGAGGAAATGTAGTTTGACCGAAGCGTAGGATCTACTTTGGCCATGGTTTTTCGCTATGTTTGATGAACCTAAGAATATGTATAATTTAGTTCTAGTTATTTCCAAACATCATGGCTCCGATTTTTCTGATATTTCTCGAGATTATTGTTGCAAAAACCTGTACATAGAGTTGGTCGATTTAGATGTTCAGTGAACTCAAGAGATGTAGATATACATATATATATATATATATATATATATGCATATATATATATAATGTAGTTCTAGTTATCTCAAAACTTCCTGGTTCCGATTTTCCGGATATTTCTCGAGATTATTATTGCAAAGTCCGTACGTAGAATTGGTCGATCACGACCATGAAACCATACTTCATCTAGAAAATAACCGATTTTGACAATGACCCACATCAAAATTCCAAACAAATTCCACATATTTTGCAGGTTTTGTGTCTCTAGACGACGGTGGTTTTTACACGTTAGTGGCTCGGTCTTTGTCTACCCCTTTTGCATTCAATGCTGAAAGGTCCATCGCCACGAACGTCATTCCACGCCCTCCTTCGTTGTCTGTTTTTTTTTCCTTTTACGCCCGTTGTGCCCCACACTGTACTGGAAACTGACTAATCGACAGTTTCGATTACGTGATTCCTCAGTTTATTTTCAGGCGCGTATATACGCCTGGAATGAAAATGAAACTGGAAGGCTTCAGGAGACCGGAGACTGTTCACCTGTCCGTCACTGGTTTGTTTTGTCTCTCTTGTGCTCGGCTCCCTCCGGACGTGTCGTTCTTTCCGGCTGCCGTGTGAGCGACGCCGCGGAGGTCGGTCGTCCCCGGCCGTGTGGCGTTCCCCGATGTCTCAGAGGCGCCGCGCTCTTCCGCAGATGTGCCCGCCCTACTCGGAGGGCCTGGAGATGATGGACCACCTGAGCGGCGCCACGGCCACGTCGATGCCCGGCCTGGGCGGCATGGCGGACAGCTCCCACCACCCGGCGCAGCTGCACCCGCCCGTCTACACGCACCCCATCAACACGATGATGACGCACCACCAGGTGGGCCTGCACGACGCCGACACGGACCCGCGCGAGCTGGAGGCCTTCTCCGAGCGGTTCAAGCAGCGGCGCATCAAGCTGGGCGTGACGCAGGCAGACGTCGGCCGCGCGCTGGCCAACCTCAAGCTGCCCGGCGTCGGCGCGCTCTCGCAGTCGACCATCTGCCGGTTCGAGTCGCTGACGCTCAGCCACAACAACATGATCGCGCTGAAGCCGGTGCTGCAGGCCTGGCTGGAGGAGGCCGAGGCGCAGGCGCGCGACAAGCGACGCGACCCCGAGGCGCCGTCCGTGCTGCCCAGCGCCGAGAAGAAGCGGAAGAGGACGTCGATTGCGGCGCCCGAGAAGCGCTCGCTGGAGGCGTACTTCAGCGTGCAGCCGCGCCCCTCCGGCGAGAAGATCGCCGCCATCGCCGAGAAGCTCGACCTCAAGAAGAACGTGGTGCGCGTCTGGTTCTGCAACCAGCGCCAGAAGCAGAAGCGCATGAAGTTCGCCGCCCAGCACCACTGACAGACAATGAAGGCCGAGCCGGAGCCGCTCGGCTACCAGGGGTACGGGTGAGGGCTTCGCAGGGACGGCCGAGGGCTCCTGAGCGGCGGCCGAAGGGACTCGGGCGGACCGCTCGCCCGGCGCCGCCCACGGCCGGGCCGCACGCAATCTGCGGCCGGCCGCCGTAACGACGTCTTTTATATAAGTGAACCGTGCAATACTCTCACCCGCCGGCGCCGGCCCGGCGTGGCGATCTGGTTGGCATGCGGAGCGTCTGCGGCTCGCGCGGGCGCACCGCCGGCCGGCCTCGAGCACTCGGCTCGAGCGAGGAGGCCGGGGCAGGAGGGCGAACGTCGTGCGATTCCGAGCTCGCGGATGTTGATCTCAGAACTGGTGCGGCTCAAAGTACAGGCGAATCAAATGTACTGCTAGTCCGACCAAGCTTTCCCAGTTAGTTGTAAGAGATAGGGAGGTTCAGTTTTCACTCATGGAAAACATATCATGAAATTTTCACTGATAATCATAGTAAAGTTTTGCTTATGGCGACTACACTTAAAACATTACTTAAATTACTGGTTGGAAACTCCTTTGAAGTATTTTTGTCACAGAAGAAACAAGGAAATGAGGACACGAAATTTTAGGAACTTTGTAAAATGTCAAATCTGGGAGAATTTGACAGGTTTTGAATAGGCCTTCTTACAAATTGGTTCCCCTGTCTCAACCGTTCAATTACGTGTGCCTTTCGTTCAAGGAACGCTCTTTTTCAACGCTGTTGAAATTGCTGCATAACGCTTCATTACTTTTGCTCCCAGCTAATTTCTACGTTGGACGCACCCGAGCTTTATGGTTCGTCGACCGACCGTAGTTTTTACCATCAGTTCAATGGGTGAATATTTTTGCCGTACCTGAATTTGATCTAGTCGTGTCGGTGTGATATTACCAGTGACATATCATTTAGATTATAATTTTACGCGACCTGGTTCATGATGTCACACGAGAATCTAGCAGCTGTGACGCAAAATCATTGTTCATTTTATGGAAGATGCCTGTGTTCTCATGACCATGTTTTTTATGTAACAGGCAAGGATATTTAAACGACAAAAATTCATGGTTTTTATCCAATGTACCTCTTCTATGGCTGGCAGGATCTCTACAGGCAGCTTTTTGCCTTTCAACGAGGAAAGTGATCACGATAGATTCGTGAGCGGCTTTAGTAGCATTTGACGTTAATCAACATGGTTGCTTATGATTTCAAAATGACAATAGCGCTCTATCTTCTTTACAGAGCCACGTTAGCCAGACATTTACTGAAGAAAATGGCGACCCTTGGCCTTTTAATGTTGTTTTGTCTTGAAATAATTTGAAGGATAATGAAATCAGGAAAGTGAACTAATCATTGTCATTCGCAGGAAATTCCGAAACCATCGTCTCAGAATTCTGAGAAGTCATTTTAAAATGACATACGCTTTGCGTGGTCTGCATCACTGTTAAGTAATTGGCAGGTTGGTCTGTTACATACAGACCCTTGTCGCCATCAGACAGTTAGTGCAGCGAACAGGTGTCTAAATATCGGGAGTTCATTCATTTTGACGATAGGACTTTGCTTTGCGAAGCCGGAACGTTCGATGGTAACGTTATCTCGTTTAGTCAGTTGTTGATAATACTGGATCAAGGGCATACCCTCTCCCTACGACATCGATGCCTCTAAACAAGAATTCCCATTAGTTCGTGAAAGTCTCTGGCGGCATCGTCATGTTTGTTCTCTAGTTAATTACTGTGTACCTTTCATGGACGAGTAACTGCCACAAATGGCAGATTGCCTTTGCAATACATATGGTCACTGAGCTGGCAGTCTCACGTGGAAAATGATGTTAGTGTAGGCATTAGTGAAGGGGCATTCTTGGAAAGGTCTCTTGCTTCGGTTACAATTTCGCTTGTTACGTGTATGCATACTGCAAATGTGATTGCTCCAAGATGCGAATAATCGACACCACACGTTATCTGAAAACTGAATCATCCTTCACTTGGCATAGACAACTGTTGAATGAAGTGATGTGAGCATTCTTATTCTAGCGTCTTGTGATATGCACTCATCTGCGCGTTGACAAATGTGAACCGTTGCTGCTGTTTCGATTGCTGCTACCAGTGACA
Source organism: Capitulum mitella (assembly GCA_030062745.1). NCBI lineage: Eukaryota > Metazoa > Arthropoda > Thecostraca > Pollicipedomorpha > Pollicipedidae > Capitulum > Capitulum mitella. The sequence continues at coordinate 778,416 of CP099842.1, forward strand.
TGTGCGTACAGGTGAATGAGGTTAGACTGCTTAGGCGTCGCAAACTCACACGCACATTCGCACACATAAACACACACTGCAATTTCCGACACCCGAAACACACGTGCGACCGTATGTGTTTATGTGTGCGACTGTGGTTGTGACGGATGAGTCGAGCATGGGCTACAAACGCCTGCACCGATATTTTTACAGCGGCATGCTTTGAGGGACGGGCAGTGCCGGCTTTACCGTGTTACGCATCATATCAAAACCCGCATATCAAACGGCCCCGCCTGGCGAGGGACGCGCTCTCGCCAGCGCCGGCCAGAGCAGCAGTCCTCTCGCGCCGCTTCTGAGCACGCCGTCCCCGAGGACCGCGGCCTGCTTTTCGCCCCGTGCCCGCAGGCCGGCACGCCGCGCCGCCGTCTCAGCCCAGTTCGATAGTTTGTGCTTCAACTACCTCAAGCGGGCCCTGCTCGGTCCGACTGGCAGCGGTCGTCCGCGGCCGCACGGACGCGCCCGGCGCGTCCCCGATCCCACCCGCGCCCCCGCCGTCCCCGGCCCGTGTCCGGCCGAGACCGCGTCCGACGCACATACCCCCGGGCAGTGTCCACGCGGCAGGCCGCGCTCGAGTCACGCTTCGCCGGCCGCGCGTCGCCACCGCGCGCCGTACCGTACGCGGCGCAGCTGCAGCCGACGGCCCTGGCGCGGTGACCGCTCTTGTATGCAGTCGTGTGGCGAATAAAGCATTCCTGAAAATAAACGCGTACAGGTGTCGCTCGTTTGTCGCCCGAGCCGAAGCCGGAGCCAAAGGTCTGCAGGACGAGAGACGCTGTCCGCGGCGGTTGGACTGCGTTGGCCGCTCTGGCTAATCGCAGCCGAGTGGTAACGGGTGAGTCGCACCAAACGAACGCGGTCGAGCGAGCTGACGTCAGGGGACGAGCTGACGTCAGAAGACAAGACCGAGTGGGTCTGGATCTCCGCGTGATGTCCGAGAAACAACGACAATATCGGCCGCTGTTACATCGCTGGGGCCCGGCCAGGTTGCGACGCCCAGTGTAGAGGCCCACCCGGGCGGCGGCCGGGCCCGCTGGCCATCAGGCCGAGTGAGCCGGCGCCGGCCGCCGGCACTTGATCGGGGAGGGGACCACTGTCAGCACACAAACATGCCATTCTTGCAGGTGAATCACCGGTAATTGATCCGGCCTGGAAACAACAGAGCCGTTTGGGGCGATCGCGCCGCGCCGCTCGGCGGGGCGGCGGCACGCCGAGGCGCGCCTCCCGCCGCGGCCGCGCGCCTCGCCGCCGCTCCGCGCGGCGCGCCAACAAAACAGCCGGCCAACCGGGCGTCGCGTGCGTCGGAGTCGACAGAGGCGGGACCAGGCGGGGCGCGGCGGCGATGGAGGAGGGGAGACGCCGTCGGCCGCCGGCCGCCTCATTGATTTATCCGGGAGACTCCGAGTCGTCCGCCTGTCTCAATTACGGGCCAGTCCCGGCTCGGGCCGGCGTCAGCACCGCCGCCAGTCGACACACCCTCCTGCACCGGAACCAGGCGGGCCGCGTGCTGATGACGTCAGCGGCCAAATACGCCCAACTGCGCGGTGCCCGAGGATCTCCAAACGCCGCAACGGACCCCGGCCGCTGTGGGAAATCGGCGCTGAAACTTTTCCAATTTAGCATCAGAGTTGACGGATATGTTTACTTTTATTGTGATCGATTCCAATTTTACGGTAAAACGCGTTCGGCTTCCTCACTGTATGTGGAGAGCTCCCGACATTTAGCACTTTTTCTTTTTTTGTGGAAATTTATCCCCACCAGGTTTGCTTAAAAAAAAAAAAACGGGATGTTCAATTGTCTCTGAAAGCATCAGTCAGAACTTAATGGCTTATTTTTCGAAACTGAAGTTTTTAAAGGAATGCTTAAAAACGGAGTGAAATGGCGCATCGGTTTAAAATGAAGCCCTTGTAAATGGCATTACGCAAGTGTGGAGCAAAAGTGATCAAAAAGAAACAATATGTTGCTCTGTTTTAATCTTAATTTGGATCGAGAGGACGATTCGGTCCCTCACCCTGTTTTTTTTCCGCAGGAAAACTAGATCACAGGCGCTCTTGCGCTAACATTTGCAAAATTTTGCCACAAACTCACTTCACACGTTGCAACACAATTTCAATACGAGCGACGCTAAGGGACGTTTCTGGACACATGTGCAGCCATTTTGCGGTCGTTTCAGACTAATGCTCACTCATTTAGCATTGACGCTGTAAGCCAATGTTTAGAAATAAATGAAGTCAATGTCATGATGTCAGTGTCCAACCATTTACGATAACTGAGCATCCACATCTGTCAAATGTCCGGAGACTGTCAAGGGCGGATGCAGAAAATATATTCGGAGGTAATGTGGCGTCCCGTGTAAATGTTTTCCTGATCAGTAAAAGCTTTTGTATGCCCTAACATCGATACGAGAGACACACACTGTGAAGGGAGGACGGATCCAGATAGAGAAACGCCGGGGGCTTGGATTTCGATTCACATGTATGGACGGTTTATACCACAAATTTCAACCTGGTTATGATATTTATGGAAAATTTATACACACAATATATATGCAACAACCGGAGCAGATCCAGTGAAATTAAAAGGCAGAAAGAAGAAAATGAGAGCCATGGCTTGGTTTCATCAACACAAAATTATTTCTTCCAGTTAACTTAAGCCATCTCTGTCTCGTTTGCATCGTTTTCCTGGGGACCCACCACTGATGCTTGCAATGGATTACAACCATTGTCTTTGATGAGAGCATTGAAACTTGACTAACCAGTGAGGCCAAAGAAAAGGAAAAATCGCGCACAGATTTGTAGACCCTTTTCCCCCCCCCCACCGTGTACCGGACCCTGCATCTACCACTGTTCCAATTATGCTTCTAAATATGTTTTGAGACTATAGAGAAGGTGAAACGTTAACATCATTGTGTAAATAGGCACTTGGGGCATCATATGCCAGATGACAAAACTCGGCCGTTGGTTCCTTTTTTGTTGTGGTGAGGGCGCAACTGATGTTGCCTACCTTTTTTTGCACCAGACCGCGAGCTTTTGTTTAAGCCCAGGTTCGTCCCGATCGGAGGAGCACATTGGCAAATATCAGGGGAGGGGTAAAACTGGTCCCCTGCATAGATTGCAATCGAAATTCATTGCATGTAAATAGGCCTGAACATTGCGCTATAATTAACTCAGGCCGTCAATAAAGGAGCTTCGCTGTCTTTAGAAAAAAAACAAAGGCGGTACGGTCAAATCCGTTTTCAGGCAATTACCTCTCATGTAAAAAGCGATATGGCTTAGTGCTGAAATCCGGGTTGGTAGGGCTACACCAAGTTCGTGGTGTGTTATGTTCCATAAGGCAGATAGCACAGTTTGTTATTTTTAAATTATCCACGTCGGTTTGGATAGTTTTACAGCTAGCCCTACTGGCCCTATATGGAGTTTGCAGGAACAAAAACTGTGTAGTAAGGGAAGCCGGCCTAACAACTTTGAAAACGGTACTGTACTGGTGCACACAACCCATTATCGCTGCTCGTGGTATCACTTTGTTTGAACGTGACACAAAGACCATAACATAACAACAAAACAAAAGACTATAACAAAAGAAGCCCATAAGAGGTGTGTTTATTCTCAGTTTAATGGCATCATTGTGTGCACCATCCCAGAACGTCATGCTGGTAATATTGCATCACGTAGTTCTTTCATGCCTTCGTCTACCAATACCGTGAGCGTCGTCTTCGAAAAGTGGTTTGCGTCTCACAGTGTTGTTATTTTACCTCGCTATCTTTAACACCTATTTTAAAAGAAATTATAATCCGCGTTCTTGTGCGGCTTGCGGTGCCTTCAATGCTGATAATGCTGCGCTGCTGAGCTATCCGTTAACTTCAGTCGGAACTACACTCCTTAAATGCAAGATATGTTCCCGGTTCCGGTGCGACGACGCATACTTACGCAGGTATGTTTCTAAGTAGGAAATATTGTGGCGGACACAGATCAGACACAAGAAATGTTAATGTCAACAGCATTAACAGCTAATAGCCACCAGCGCAATCCGTTTGTAATGAAAAGCCTTGGAAATGTATTTTTCATGGTCAAAGCACAAACATAGTTGCCCTATTCAAAAGGAAAAAATAATAAAAGACGAGAATCACTCCCTCTGCTACTCGCCAATGCTACCAACGAACGCTGGGCCTATGACCTCACGATCCCGATATCATTTTTACGACAAACAGAACTAATATTAAATGGAGTAGAATCAGAAATTAACTCAAATTTCTTGGCGGGAGCGTAACACTTCTGACCTGGAGCAAATGACTATTTGTTTTTCAGGGATCAGAAACGAAAAGTCAGAATTTGCATCAGAAGTGTATAATAAAATGTATCAAATATGGTACTGAAGCAATGTATGCTTAAATCACAGGTAACGGAAAATGTTTTGTGATACAGTGGATCGTTATAAGCTTGATACATATGACGAGCTAATCAATATCATGTCGAACTTACAGCTCTCATCATCATACATACATACTTACATACATACAGCATACATACATACATACATACATCATACATACAACCCGTAAGGCAAGTTGGCCGATGTCTCACCAACGCAAAAGTTGTTATGGCAAGGGTTTTTCGTTTGCTGCAACCCGCTCAGGGTTTACATGTGAGATATTCCTCACATCTAATGGCGATTCTACATTTATAGTGCCTACCAGCTCACTGAACATCACCTTTTAATCTTCGTCCGGCGGGAGGTATTCTCGACGTTAGCCGGACGAGGAGATCTGGAAAGCCCCCTGCCGTCTCGAACACCATTTCCATGTAGTGAAAAATGTAATTAAAATGTGATGCATGCAGCTTATCCATGGAATGTAGCGTTTTCAGGATACAAATCGGTCTGCAACGTCTGCAACATGTAAAATAACTGCTACGTCCATGAAACTGTTTGCATACACAGCTTTTTAACTAGTGAATGCGATCCTGGTTTCGGTCTGCTGCAATGGTTGAACTGTTTGGTGTTATCCCCGCTTGTTTTATCCCCGGCACGAGGCACCCTTTACTACCTGATCCGATGTTGCACAATATTTCGCAATATTGCTTTGTTGCACAATAAATAATGGACATTGCTATACGGTTCACATGTACAGGCATCGAAAATCCTACCTTTGTGTCTCAGGACACCTTGTTTTATTATTCTGGCACCGTAGATAGGTTTATATTTTAAATGTATTTGCCCACTAGTCTTTTGCATCAGTCCATTTGCAGGCTTTGCGGAACTCGAGATAACGTGACCTTGACCACCAGGCCAACACAGCTAGTCGGAAAATGTCTAAACTCTTATTAACAATGTAAAATCTCATTCACATTCCAGCGCACGTCGAACAGAACAAAAGTTACCGACGAAAAACCCCATGGGGTTCTCTGGGGCACTCCCCCCCCTCAGGCGAAGGCTGATTTCATTGGCCGAGGCGTCCTTGGAGCATCTCGTTGTTTGCATTCACGTCTTTCATCAGCAGTTATCTTTCAGTCTATGTGCAGGACCTCAGTTTCTCAATAAAGCGTCATTCTTTTCGTTCCCATCCTCCGATGACATTCCTGTTCACCATTTGTGATAATGCTCCATGATTCTGATACCGGCAGGCACGGTACCATAAGCTTTTAACACAAGAAACGTTCATGCCCGGAACGCACGTCGTCAGAAGCGAAAGGCGCTCACACTGAAACCCTTGGAAGAACATGACGCCATTACTTTTTACGAGCTTCAACGGAAAGGAATTATTAAGGAAATTCACTGCATGTGTCGTCACTGAAAATTCTCTGCATCAAACCGGATGCGCCTGTTGCAAAAGAAAACAGACGTAAGCTATCTCGTCAGTCTTGCGAATCAATTAATCATATCAATACAATTAAGATAAGTTGTAGCCTGTTATCGTAATTGTATATGTTTTGTTCGTCGGTTCGTGCGAACACAAAACAAGAGCAAAGGCCGGATCTCAGGTGGCGAGGACGACCGGCAACTGTCGGCTGGCGTTCTATGGAGGGAGCCGGCCCCAGCCCGACAGTGAAGCCGGCACGAGACGCGGCGCCAAAAATATGGCCGGCACGCGCCGGACGGACGTCCAGTGCCAATTAGCCGGCGCGTCATGCCTCTAGTTTTGACGGGCGCCGCCGGTCAGCCGCTGTCCGGCGGCGCCGCTCTAATTTACAAATGGGGATCACGGGCGGTCGAGTGGAGCGAGCCAAGCCACCGACTGCCAAGAGCCTACAGAGGGCGGTGAACTGCTGAGTCTCTGTGGTCTACAGAGGGAGCAGAATTGCTGAGTCTCAGTGGTCTACAGAGGGCGGTGAACTGCTGAGTCTCAGTGGTCTACAGAGGGAGCGGAACTGCTGAGTCTCAGCACTTTACAGAGGGCGGTGAACTGCTGAGTCTCAGTGGTCTACAGAGGGCGGTGAATTGCTGGGTCTCTGTGGTCTACAGAGGGCGGTGAACTGCTGAGGCTCTGTGGTCTACAGAGGACGGTGAACTGCTGAGTCTCTGTGGTCTACATAGCGAGCGGGACTGCTGAGTCTCAGTGGTCTACATAGCGAGCGGGACTGCTGAGTCTCAGTGGTCTACATAGCGAGCGGGACTGCTGAGTCTCTGTGGTCTACAGAGGGCGGTGAACTGCTGAGGCTCTGTGGTCTACAGAGGGCGGTGAACTGCTGAGGCTCTGTGGTCTACAGAGGGCGGTGAACTGCTGAGGCTCTGTGGTCTACAGAGGGCGGTGAGAGTCTCAGTGGTCTACAAAGGGAGCGGAATTGCTGAGTTTCAGGAACCTATAAAGGAACTGAGATGCCAGGCCTCAGGGGCTTACAATGCAAGCTGAACTGCTGGGTCTCAGGGAATTAAAGATGAAATGAATTTTTGGTATCAGGCACCTACAGAGGCACTGAGCTGCTGAGTTTCAGGAGTCTACAGAGGGAGCTGAGCTTCTGCGTCTCGGGAGGATTTCATCGACGTAAGCCGGGCGCCAGAAAATAGATCACCGCAGAAACAGGTCTTAAGACACCATCCGTGACCACTGGAGCCGTAGAAAGCATTTGTCGCGCACAGTAGAAGCCAGCAAGCCATCAAGAGTGTGGATGAGTAAAAAGTCTTTTTGTTTTGCCTTTTTTTAGAGAGGATGGAAGGGATGAGATGAGATGAGATGGAGGAAATGAGAAAGGGACCAAGCTAACATCTTAATGCAAAACATGGCCAATGAACTATTAAAATCGCATTATTTGTCCAGACAAAATATACCCGAAAACATGAGAACAAGCTTTCGGCTTGCGCAGTCTTCATTAAATTAAGTGAAATAATGAAATCAAATGAAAACATTTTACTAACATTAAAAAATTAAGTCCGATATACCACACAAACACCGTACAAAATATACCATGCTCCTCGGTTGCGAAGAAACCTCCTTGCCACAGAATCATGCTAAATTAACCAATGAATGAACTGGACGATCCCCTTGCCGGGGAGATACATATCGATACGTACCACACTTGCAGCAACCTAGCGACGCACATAGAACAAACGTGTCATATAGGTCGAATGGCAATTATCCTGCTGACAGAATCTGCTACCAGGAACTAGATATGGTCTTCATGGTAGGTTTTAAATTTCTTATTGGGACAGACTCACTGATTTTCACCTCTGTGGCATCTCTGCCCGTGCTTAGAAGTTCGTTCAGGAAGCTGGTATTTAATTTGATTCTGAAGCATCGGAATGGAATTTGGCAAAGTGCTCACCCAGAGGCGTGTCTAGTTTGCGTAGGCGGACGCTCTCAACGTGTTCATTAATGCGATGCCGGATAGGCAACTTGCTCTCGCCGACGTAGAACAGTTAGGCCCCTGCACTAAGCGCAATTTGCAAGCCATTTTGTAATGATATCCGATCATGGAATTGCAGTGAAGTGATCCGATCAAGTGACTGCAAGTGATCGCATCCGCAACATGCATTTGCCACGCAGGCCGCAAGAAGAAGTGTGGCACCGCTGCCTCCCAGATGGGCTGTGTTGCGGTTTTAACGCTGATCTAGCTTGTTTGTCCTTTGATGTGGGTCCACCAGTCCACGCCAGTTCAAAAGTGTTCTTCGAACGCTGAATAATCCCGCCGGTCCGTCTTGAAACCGTTTCATCACTACACGGTAGGCGCGTGTAGATGGGGGCTTTAGTTGGAGCCAGGGAGGGCTCTCTCGCCTTGAGTCTGCGGACGTGCACCACCGCAAAGATTTCCGCATGGTTCACACGATGATGCGGGTAGTCACTGACAAGGAACAGTACTCTCATCAGGCTAAACACACTGCGATCCAGAGCGGGTCTATCTGACGGTACTCTAACAGCCTGTTCCATCTGCGCGTTCAACAAAACATTTTGGGTGCTGATGGGGTGTGCCGAATTAATGTTTAAGATAATGGAAGCTACCATCGGTTTAATGAAAAATTCTGTTGTATACTGGCCAGAGGTTTAACTGTAGGCATTGTGTCAAGGAGGGGGATAGTTTACCTCTTGTGCATGCATGCTTTATGGTAAAACTGGTGGACGAGTGGTAAGAATTAATTGCGTCGAAGAACTGCTTGTAGTCAGCTTATCGATGTCAAGCATTCACATCCCGAAAATGTCGTCAGTGTAACGTACAATCGTACTTCTGGAAGATCTGGAAACGTTTCAGATTTAGACATAATACCGGTCTCCAGAACACGCAAACATCTTACTATTACAGAAGGCGCAACACTGTTATCAGATAAAAACTTGTCAGTTCTAAGAAACATCTCAATGGCGCTCGTTTGCGCAAACCGGATGGTCACGTTCTCGAGATATATTTTGATACTTCAAACTTAGAATTAAGTGCCAGCTTCCTGACTGAGCTCCATAGCACGGAAATAGATGTCGCAGAGGTCAAGATCGATGAGTCTGTCCAAATAATTAACTTAAAGATTACGATGAACACCATGGCATGTTCCTGGCCCGTCATTTGTCAGCAGAACAACGGTCATTCGCCTTTTATGACGTGTTTGGCCATCATGCAGCGAGTGGTTGTTACAATTGCGATACGTACTATATGTATCTCTCCGCCAGGGGGTTCGTGTAGTTCATTCATTGTGTGGCATAGAATGAATATGTGGAAAGGCAATTTCACCGCCATCGAAGATCATGATGTATAGTGCTCAGTGTTCATGTGCTATAACGATTTTTTTTATGTTAGAACCTGAAGATTGCGTAAGCCGAAAGCTTGTTCTCTTGCTCTGACCTATATTTGTCGCAAGATAATGCATTTTGGGCAGTTTCATAGTCATATCTTGTATTAAAGTAATAACCATGCTGCCAGCCATTGTCCAAGTCTCCAGTGAATCACCTAGCGGTGAACTAAGCTAACCTTCTTCAACACAAGGAAATCACGGTGCATCCCAGTAGTTTTTTTCCCCACGTTTTCCTCTTTTGAAGCTCTGACAACCTGCGTCGCAGAGCCTGGGGCCTTTCAAATTGCTCTCTGGAAACCTGAAATTAGTACTGCGGCGTGAAAGGAGACGATTTACGACAATCCGGACAGGGAGCACCCAGCCTGATCCCTGTAGCGAAGCAGTGGCCCTCCCGCCTGACCACTGGGCTTAACAAGAACTGCTCTCTGCCGGGGCTCAACGGTGATCGTCCCGCCCGATCCCTGGGGAGCAGCAGTGACGTCTCGGTTGATCCCTGCAGTAATGACCGTCCCGTGTGATCCCTGGGGAGCGGCAGTGACGTCCCGTTTGATCCCTGCAGTAATGATCGTCCCGTATGGCCCCTGGGGAGCGGCAGTGACGGTCCCGATTAATTCCTGGGGAGCAACAGTGACCGTCCTGTGTAATCCCTGGAGGGCAGCAGTGACCATCCCGTGCGATCCCTGGGTCACAGCCCAGCAGTGGCCGTCCCCTCTTATCCTCGGGGTGTGACAGCGACTGTGCAGCGTGATCCCCGGGGCGGAGCGCGCGGGCGCGGGGCTGCCGATTTAGTGGCGGCCCGGCGGCCGGCAGCCACACCCGCCTCCATGTCAATTGACCGTCACGAGGCCCCGGGGCACCCTGGCCGGCCGGACGGACGGACGGCGGCGGCGCCGCCGTCACGGCCAGCGCTGTTTAAGAGCCAACGCCTCCGGCGCCGGACGAGGCGCGGCGAGCCACGGCCGACCATCAACTTCACGCGACCGCCGGCCGCTTCAGATGGCGACTTCGAGCCACGGAGCCTCCGCGCGGCCTCGGCCGCACGCTCGGCTGGAACTGTAGAGCTGTCGTTTTTCGGTTAGAGGTTCAGCTCGGCCTGGACCTGTTACGGCGGGAGGATCGTCGACAGCTGTGGGGCTTGAAAGCAGGCCAAACACAGATTTACGATAGCTCCTGATGCCAGGTCACTACACCCGGCCCCAGGCCCATGGCTCAACTGCCAGTTTAATTGCTATGGAAGTTCGTACCAGGTTTACGTCAGGTGCGTGTTGACGCAGTTTCGCTGTCTGGCCGTCTCATTTGTATAGTTTACAATGTCGGCAGAAGGTGCAAACTCATCATCCCGAATCACGGTTAATTAACTGTTGTTTATGCACAATACTGTTACAAGGCCTAATTAGACTACAAACCAGATAAGGTCATCTTGTTACCGAGCCCTATCATTCCGGCCCGAAATCGAAGGCCTAGATCAAGACCAGCACAGGAGCTGTCGAAACAAACACCGGTTTATGTCTTCCGGACCGGTTTTTGCTGAAGCTTCTTTTCCATGTCGTTCTCAGGTTTCGGACACCCCGTCATCGCTGGGCCAATCCAAACTTATCATGGGTCTGACATTTTCCTAATAAATTTAGTCCGAGCGGTTTGATGGGGTCGTGTTAGGGATCGGAGCCCGTGCTAAGCAAAGCTTGTTGCACAGACTGCGACCCCTACGCCCGATCGCGGAATTCAAGCCAACGACTGGTTTCGGGATGAAAGTTTAGCGTCCTACCAAAGGTGTAAGGTGTAAGGTGTAAAGGTGTAAAGGTGTAAAGTTTAAAGGTGCGACACGTCCCCGTGGTAGTCAGCTTGATCAGCCGTGTAACTACGTACATATACATATATGTATACATACGTATATATATGTATGTATATACATGTATAAAAGGGACGCACGTGCATCCCCGACTTTAAACTGTGCATCTCCAACCCACCGCTGTGCATTCTCAGTTTGTTTTGACATCACCATGGTCAAACCAATGCTTATTTCCACAACACGTGCAATCCTGTCCCTACAGTTCTTAACCCTATTCCCGGCAGGGGGGCTAAATCCGCCCCCTCGGGTTTTTTGCGTGCCAATTCCAGGTTTTTTAACGCAGCTTTACGACATTTGGTGAATTTTCCTAGTTATTATTTCTACGCGCTGTGACAAAATTTCACAATTCTACTTTGCTCAGGAGCGGAGCCAGGTAACGTCTTTTGGGAGGCACCTCAGGTCATTTTTGGCCATGTTGAGGGCAAAAGGAAAATGTCTGCCAAAAACAGAGTTTTTGGGATAGAACTTAAAATTTTACATGGATGTATAGCTAAATAGTTGGGAAATGTGCACACAAACTTTTGTTTATCTGAGGTCACTTTGCAAGGCTAAGTCAAGGTCAAAATTCAAAATTTATTTTTTTGCAATAATTTTGACACCGTTTTTTTAAATGCCAAACCCGGAATATATATGACGTAGATGGGTGCCCTCTACTTGTGTATCAAGTTTCAGCCTGATATCAGGTCAGGTCACGGAGCTATGACCTAAAATGTCAGTGGACGTACCCTATATCGCAATAGCCATAAAATGAAATTTTTGGAATAGAGTGAATTCAAATGATTGAAAACGTTTACAGGTAATATCGAATGCACACGAGATCATTCCAAGTGACCCCAAGGTCACTGGAGGTCATCTAAGGTCAAAGGTCACAAGTTGATCTTAAGAACGTGTGACCATGACAGTTCCCCTTTTTCATATCCCTGGCACCGCCTATGCTGACATTATACAAACATTATAATGCAATTTATACTTCTTTAGCATAGCATGACTAGCAGAAGCCCAAAACGTGTTTTTACCTTTTTTGTTCATTCGGTTGTTAGAAAACTAATCCTCGTATTTTTGAAAACCTGTGAACGCCCATGAATTTTCTCAAAATATCAGATTTGCGGACCCATGGTAAAAGCCCTATCCATAATCTCTCGATTCATGCCAGTTTCATTGAAATCGGTCCATAAACAACGGAGTTATAAGAAATCCAAAAGTACCCCCCATTCTGATATTTTTGCCCCCCTGTACGCGCACATTTCCAAAGTTTGAAAATGTCTTTTTATGAAAGTGTAGTTTACGTCACGGCGAATCGATTGCCGTTTGTTGCGATGAAATCGGACAAGTAGTTCTTGAGATCTCAGGGGGGGTCGAATTCCCCCTGCCGGGAATCGACCATACCGTCTAGCCCTCCGGGAATAGGGTTAAGAGGGTAAGTGATTCTGTACAATATTTTGGGTTATTTAATTTCAGTACTGAAATGAACTGTTTTTACAAACCATCTTAACATATTCAAAAGCAGTATCCATCCTGTTTGGGATTTACACAAGACATTGCTGGCTTCACTGTCATGTCACCTATGGCATTCCATGAGCACTTGCCCTCCATCCATCCCCATACCTATGGCTATGGTGACCCGATACATCAAGGTGGTGAAACGATTGTTGGATCTCACGAAACATGATATATCATTTAAACGATCTGAAAATTAATAAATGTAAATGCTTCGGTAAAGGACACTATCATGTTCCTGCATGCTAGGATAAGTTTTGTTGCAAGTAGTCTGTAGCAATGACAGCAATGGGACAATTTATATGTAGTATTTCATACATGAAAGGTACTCCGTAGCAGCACAAGTTTTGATCACACAGTCAGATTTTGTTTTCATGCCTTGTGTATGATTAATGTTACTAGAGCAAATCACCTTGCTGCTACTAGTTCTGTCGAGTATTAGGACAGGGAAACTTGACAACATTGCAAAGAAAACTACTAAAGCTGAATTGAAAACTTGCAATTACAGGGGTTTTCACAAGGCGAAAAATGGGGCGAAGCAATGCCTGAGATTCACTTGAATTATTGGGACCTCTCCTGGTTTGGGTCTGACCTAGCTAAAAAAACCCAGGCTTGCTTCAGTATCATCAGGTGAGATGCAGTAACTGGATGCTAAAGGAGTCATCCACGTCGCCACGCGTTGCCCTCCACGCTTACAACGCTATCGGATGTCATTTGCGTAACCGGAATTCATCTCGCCTGATGTGCGACGCAGACAATTTAGTCACGAAAGCAGGTAAATTACAGATCACATTTGCCCTCACCCGTCACACAAGACTGTCTGACGCCGGACGAGACACAAGACTTGACTCAGGACACGGACGCTTCATCCCAGGAGGCTGTGCGTTCTAACCCACAACAAACAAACTCACCTGTCGCCCAGTGGTAAAGCGTCGGCCACGAAATCGAAAGGTTCTGCGAGCTCTGCGGAAACTTGAGCGAAGAAGGTGGTGTGTCCTCATGTTTATCTTCCTCTTCAGCTAAATAAACGGTGAATTTACTCCTCAACAACTGACAGAAACGTAACATATCACCAAAAATACAAAACGATAAGGTGATATTACGAAAAAAGAGGAAAAAGTACGAAACCCAGCATTTGAGCAACATGACATGAACATTCTATAAAATGACGGAACATTTATGAGTGGAAGTAATCGCAACAAGAGACTCTTAATGAAATGCAGTGCTGCTTAGGCAAGGGTAGATCATATCACTGTTTCAGACCTCACAGTGCTGCTTGCATGCACACTCATGTAGAGAAAGAATATATACATGTATATTTGTGTATATATATGCATATACATATAACAAACCAAGTCACGATAAAACTAAAATAAATGAGTTTCAAAATAAAGTGGCCCAAATCCAACGAGAAAACCCTATCTGGGGGAAGGTTGGATTACTTCTGTTTGTGTGCGCATCCCCAGTCACAAATACCAGGTTTCGCCTCTGAGCGTAATCCTGTGTTGGCCGGATGCCAGCTTACCCGCGGACCAAATGTCGAAAGCCGGGGCAACTCGAACCCGTCTTGCCAAGATGGGGGACCAGTCGCTCTATCAAGTGAGCTGCCGATCATGGTACTGTGATATATGATATTGCTTGTCACAAGCCTCCCAAGGGTGTGCTTATTTTTGCCGTGCGACCAACCGTTCGCTATTTGGTGGGTAAGGTCGACAACTCCCCAGTCCCAGTTGGGCGCTATATATATATATATATATATATATATATATATGTGTGTGTGTGTGTGTGTGTGTGTATATATATAGTAGAATAGATAAATAATGATATGCTATATACAATGGACTATGATCATGATAGAATATGCCACATTTTTGGCGTTAAATGGCGCATGTGTTTCGCGGTGCTCCGTCAGCAACTGTGCATCTCCTTCCGATGGAGTAGGCTGTTCATTATTACGCCAGAATGTCATATTCCCCTTCCCCGTCTTGAAATAATGGTGGGCCAGGGAGACGGATAGGTGTCCGACCATCATCGCAGTCCATCACTGCCCAGGCAGCAAGCAATCATCAGCGCAGTCCGCCACTGTCCAGAAGGCAATCATCAGCGCAGTTCGTCACTGCCCAGACAGCAGCCACCAGTGCAGTTCGTCACTGCCCAGGCCGCTATCACTAGCGCAGTTCGCCACTGTCCAGACCGCAATCACCAGCGCAGTTCATTTCTGTCCAGATTGCAATCACCAGCTCAGTTCGCCACTGCCCAGACAATAGACTGGCGGACATTTTGGCGTTATAGACACATAAGCGTCCTAGACCCACCAGTATGGCGGACAAATCCGTTTGGTGGACTCACCCGGGAGGCGAACATATCTGTGCAACGAACATATCCACACAGATGTGTTAGAGACATCCGTGTGGAATGTATTCGTGTCTCCTACATGCCGGATAATAAACATATTGTTAAGCTCAGAGACGGAATTTATTTATTCCATTTGGAGTATATGTTGCCTGACAAAGGTATAATGCGTTCATCATATCAATGTGGGCTGTACACAAATGAAGACGCTTTACCAGCGTGTCCTCTTCACTGTTGTTTTCTTTGTTTCCTTTTCTACCTGCCACCTAAAATTAGGTGACCAGGAGTACTCCCATCGAAATCCATCTCGACGCAAAGAACCCCACATCAACTCTCAAAGGAAAACACCCTAACCCAGAGAAATATCACAGATAAAAGAGAAATCTTTCACCGACAGTTGGCTGTCGAAGTGTGTCTTTGACACGGTGTGTACCCACCCAAGTATCTTAAAAAAATGTTTACTAGACACAACGGCCAGGCCTTTCCTGCTTCTGCGATGTTAAGACGACTGGCTCCGCACAACTTCGGCCCCAGTATTTGAAAGTCGTGTTCCATCTCTCTGCCTTGGTTTTCTACGAAAACCGCTGACGTCCAGCATCCAAGCAAACATCTATGCCGTGGCAACAGGACCACTCTGTGGTGGGACAGAGCGAGTCTGTGTGGGGACACAGCCAGCGGCTGGTAGGACGGAGTGTGTCTGTGTGGAGACGGAGTCAGCGGGTGGTGGGTCTGTGTGGGGACGGAGTCAGCGGGTGGTGGGTCTGTGTGGGGACGGAGTCAGCGGGTGGTGGGTCTGTGTGGGGACAGAGTCAGCGGGTGGTGGGTCTGTGTGGGGACGGAGTCAGCGGGTGGTGGGTCTGTGTGGGGACAGAGTCAGCGGGTGGTGGGTCTGTGTGGGGCAGAGTCAGCGGGTGGTGGGTCTGTGTGGGGACAGAGTCAGCGGGTGGGTGTGGGGACAGAGTCAGCGGGTGGTGGCTCTGTGTGGGGACGGAGTCAGCGGGTGGTGGGTCTGTGTGGGGACAGAGTCAGCGGGTGGTGGCTCTGTGTGGGGACAGAGTCAGCGGGTGGTGGGTCTGTGTGGGGACAGAGTCAGCGGGTGGTGGGTCTGTGTGGGGACAGAGTCAGCGGGTGGTGGGTCTGTGTGGGGACGGAGTCAGCGGGTGGTGGCTCTGTGTGGGGACGGAGTCAGCGGGTGGTGGCTCTGTGTGGGGACGGAGTCAGCGGGTGGTGGCTCTGTGTGAGGACAGAGTCAGCGGGTGGTGGGTCTGTGTGGGGACAGAGTCAGCGGGTGGTGGCTCTGTGTGAGGGACAGAGTCAGCGGGTGGTGGGTCTGTGTGGGGACAGAGTCAGCGGGTGGTGGCTCTGTGTGGGGACAGAGTCAGCGGGTGGTGGGTCTGTGTGGGGACAGAGTCAGCGGGTGGTGGGTCTGTGTGGGGACAGAGTCAGCGGGTGGTGGGTCTGTGTGGGGACAGAGTCAGCGGGTGGTGGGTCTGTGTGGGGACAGAGTCAGCGGGTGGTGGCTCTGTGTGGGGACAGAGTCAGCGGGTGGTGGCTCTGTGTGGGGAACAGCGGGTGTGGGTCTGTGTGGGGACAGAGTCAGCGGGTGGTGGTCTGTGTGGGACAGAGGGTCAGCGGGTGGTGGGTCTGTGTAGGGACGGAGGTCAGCGGTGGTGGGTCTGTGTAGGGACGGAGTCAGCGGGTGGTGGGTCTGTGTGGGGACAGAGTCAGCGGGTGGTGGGTCTGTGTGGGGACAGAGTCAGCGGGTGGTGGCTCTGTGTGGGGACAGAGTCAGCGGGTGGTGGCTCTGTGTGGGGACAGAGTCAGCGGGTGGTGGGTCTGTGTAGGGACGGAGTCAGCGGGTGGTGGGTCTGTGTAGGGACGGAGTCAGCGGGTGGTGGGTCTGTGGGGAAAGTCAGCGGGTGGTGGGTCTGTGTGGGGACGAGGTCAGCGGGTGGTGGTCTGTGTGGGGACAGTCAGCGGGTGGTGGCTCTGTGTGGGGACAGTCAGCGGGTGGTGGGTCTGTGTGGGGACAGGTCAGCGGGTGGTGGGTCTGTGTGGGGACAGTCAGCGGGTGTTTGGGGAGTCAGCGGGTGGTGGCTCTGTGTGGGGACAGGTCAGCGGGTGGTGGCTCTGTGTGGGGACAGAGTCAGCGGGTGGTGGGTCTGTGTGGGGGTGGTCTGGTGGGGACAGTCAGCGGGTGGTGGTCTGTGTGGGGACAGAGTCAGGTGGCGGGTGGTGGTCTGTGTGGGGACAGTCAGCGGGTGGTGGCTCTGTGTGGGGACAGAGTCAGCGGGTGGTGGCTCTGTGTGGGGACAGTCAGCGGGTGGTGGGTCTGTGTAGGGACAGTCAGCGGGTGGTGGGTCTGTGTGGGGACAGAGTCAGCGGGTGGTGGCTCTGTGTGGGGACAGAGTCAGCGGGTGGTGGCTCTGTGTGGGGACAGAGTCAGCGGGTGGTGGGTCTGTGTAGGGACAGTCAGGGGTGGTGGGTCTGTGTGGGGACAGGGTGGTGGGTCTGTGTGGGAAGGAGTCAGCGGGTGGTGGCTCTGTGTGGGGAGAGTCAGCGGGTGGTGGGTCTGTGTGGGGACAGTCAGCGGGTGGTGGGTCTGTGTGGGGACAGAGTCAGCGGGTGTGGGTCTGTGGGGGAGAGTAGCGGGTGGTGGGTCTGTGTGGGGACAGAGTCAGCGGGTGGTGGGTCTGTGGGGAAAGTAAGCGGGTGGTGGGTCGTGAGGGAGTCAGCGGGTGGTGGGTCTGTGTGGGGACAGTCAGCGGGTGGTGGGTCTGTGT
This sequence comes from Capitulum mitella, assembly GCA_030062745.1. Classification (NCBI taxonomy): domain Eukaryota; kingdom Metazoa; phylum Arthropoda; class Thecostraca; order Pollicipedomorpha; family Pollicipedidae; genus Capitulum; species Capitulum mitella. Next base: position 796,137 of record CP099842.1, read on the forward strand.
AGGGACGGAGTCAGCGGGTGGTGGGTCTGTGTGGGGACAGAGTCAGCGGGTGGTGGGTCTGTGTGGGGACGGAGTCAGCGGGTGGTGGGTCTGTGTAGGGACAGAGTCAGCGGGTGGTGGCTCTGTGTGAGGACAGAGTCAGCGGGTGGTGGGTCTGTGTAGGGACGGAGTCAGCGGGTGGTGGGTCTGTGTGGGGACAGAGTCAGCGGGTGGTGGGTCTGTGTGGGGAGAGAGTCAGCGGGTGGTGGGTCTGTGTGAGGACAGTCAGCGGGTGGTGGGTCTGTGTGGGGACGGAGTCAGCGGGTGGTGGGTCTGTGTGGGAACAGTCAGCGGGTGGTGGGTCTGTGTGGGGACAGTCAGCGGGTGGTGGGTCTGTGTAGGGACAGTCAGCGGGTGGTGGGTCTGTGTGAGGACAGGGCCCGCCGGCGGCGACAAGTTGTCGAAATCGGACACGCCTGGCCACGCCTAATGAGCCGACATTGCCCGCCGTTGAATTCGGGACGAGCCGGGCGGTTAATAAATGAGCGCCCTGTCACCCCATCGCTCGGCCCGGCACCGCCGGCAACGGCCGGGCGTTGCTTCAATCGGATCAATTATACATGGCCGCGAGATTCATGGCTTGCCAATTGACTTGGCGCCGCCGGCAATTCACCGGCCGTCAAAGTTTTACGCCCCGGGACTCCCGGAAGCAGAGGTGCTGAAACATTTACGAAGCGTGGTTCCCTGCACTCTCATCTCAACACCACCGCCTGGAAAAGGTTAGAGATCTGCCGCCGGAATTTCGGTCAGAAGCCACCACCGACATGATGAAATGCGGAACTCTGAGGGGCGTCAGGGATAGTTGATATGTCCTCTGGTAGACCTCGTTAAACGAGACTTTGATTTCAAAAGCTTGAAAAGGCGACCTCTCCGAACCACATTTTACATGGTACGTCTCCTCATAAAACTGAGAAGGTACAGGCTAATACTGAACTGGTGATCAGTAATCAGTGAAATCATTGTTTTAATTTAGTTTTCGTAAATAGTTCGGCTCATGCTGAAACGAAGAAATAAAGAAACTTATTGTTGAGTGGAAACTCAGATAATATCAACGTGCAGCTCACCTTTGGCTTAGTCGAACAAAACGGAAAACGCCTTTTAATTACAAGGGAAGAAAGCGTAACTGACGTTGCAGAATATCCGGCCGACGGCTGGGCTCGGCCTCGTCGTGCCCTGGAGCCGGAAGAGCGACGATCTTCGCGCCCTGACCAAGAGGGCTTGAGTCGCCTCTGCGCCCGATGCCCGGCGAGCGGGGCTGAAAAGAGGACGGCCGTGCCGGCAGCCACACGGGCGCGTCTCTGATGTCGGCACTCGGAGTTCCGCCACTTAGTCATGTCGGTCAGCCTAGATGAGGACGATCGGGTGTACTGTAAAAAAAAAAATATTTGCCGGGCACCAGCGTGATAACGAAGAGGTGCTTTACCGGCAAAAGTCAACCCAAAGGCTCGCTCTGAACGTTTCAATTTGAGTGATAACGAGGGGCCGTCCCCTTATCAGCCGAGATGGTGGTAGGCTGTTTCATTGCCATGGAATCTAGGGGCATAAGAGGTCACTATTAGTTCGGAACCAGTGGAGCTGAAGGTTCATGAGACAACTGCTAGTCGAGAGCTATTCGAATGGTAGGCTCACAAACCAAATGCTGGCTTAAGATATCTCAAGAGTAGGTTAACAAGGCATATCCTAGTTCAGAAGCAGCACAAATGTAATTTAGTGGGAACATTGCTAGTTTGCGACCAGTCGAACCGCAAGTTAACGAGACAGCTATCAGTCTGGAACTGCTGCCAATCCTAGGTTTTCTCCTTACTGGTAGCCTTATTCCATCCTCGTCATCGTTTTGCTCGCCAAATTGTACTAAAATGATTATAAATCGTCGGATGAGAAGTCTTAAGAATTTTCACGACGAATACCCTCGCATGACACTTCATAGCTCGCTACGTCCTGATGCACTTTATCCGCATACAGAATGCGTTTTGAGTTCTAAACCGAGAATGCCGCGATACTTTTCTACGGTTAAGTCCAATGGAAACTTTTCCGAATTACGCATACAGCTGACAGCAGACAAAAGGTAAGTGCTAACAACATGGAAATGGGAACCACATATAGGTTTTGTACGCGACTGTTGTCACGGCCGTGAAACAACATGCACTGCGCTGTCGCCACATGTTGTGCTGTAGTGACCGGACTGTGGTGACACGAAGCCGCAGTGCGTGCAGATTGCAGCTCTGCACCCCGGTCTGGGTTCCCGCGGCCGCGGCCGGGGCGTCTCACCACACCTGTCGGCCCGCCCACGTGTCGGTGTTGGGTCGGCTGTTCAGACGCGCCCCCGTCCACGATTTATCCCGCCAGTGACTGAATGGAGGGGGAGCTTTTTGTCCCCCTGTGGTTTTTCCGCAATAAGAGCCGAACCATTGCGGACAGCTTTCACTGCCTTTCAATGCTCTCACTGCCTGAAACTTTCAATGTCTCCGGATGGATACCTTAGGTAGCCTTTGTGAAAAACTGATGCCTGGGCCGTCATAGATCATGCCGTAATGCTGTCTCAAAATCGACGAGGGGTTTCGTTCTTTGCTGTGAAAAATGTTTTGCTGCCTTTGTGCGACACAAACGATTTCAGGCGTACTGAACTGAAAATGAAAATGAAAATGAAAAAAAGGGCCAGTCGAAACGACATTAGGGACAAGAAGTCAGTTTTCACCATGCGGCCTCAACAAGATAAGCTTGGATCATATTCATAATCCGTTTTTTTCCTTAGTTTTATTGATCGTTTGCGACTGAAACTGATGCAAGCGATCAGTTACCAAAACATGCATGTCTAGAAAAATTCTGTCATGGTCATCCTACGTCAGGTCATGACCTCATAACTGCTACCGCAGGTGCCATTACTGTCATCCGAAACGACGTTTTTGCGATGCAGTCGGGTCCAGACGTGCTGACAGGCGAGTAAATTTAACTAGGGTCTAGGAGTAGGTTTTCACCTTGTGCCCCTGGCGAGGATATCCTGGGTCATATACAGAAGTGAATAGGTATATATGTATATATATATATATATATATATATATAGTGCGTGTGTGTGTGTGTGTGTGTGTGTGTGTGTGTGTAACTTCCATTCAAATTTATTGAGCGTTTGCAACCGAAAAGCCACTGGATGTATAGAAGTGCTCATAAATTGAGGAAATATGCGAGACACTGAGACTTCCTTGTCTTGCTCTGAACAAAAAAATATGGTAAGGTAATACCTAGGCCACTTCGGAAAAGACATCGTACCTTTTTCAAGACGTGACCTACGCGTGGATGCGCCCGAATTCAGGTTACGTCATCAGACACTGTACAGCAGAGATCTTGGGCACCTCCCAAGCGAGACTGCGTCCAGAAGTCGTTGCAGCTCAGTAGATACTCCACCTGTCAGGAGGTGTCCGCTTGCATGGCCCCACATTGTGCAGAGGTGAGAGACGATCTGGGGTACCTACTGTCCCAAGCGAGGGTGTGTTGGTAAATCATAACAAGGCAGAAGGCACTACCCCCCTGAGAAAGCTTCATTCAGCGGAGACGTCCGTTTGCTATGACAGCAGCTCAGGTAGCCGAATTGAAAGCTGACCAGACCTCGTCATCTCACTCTGACCCAGAGCTGGATGCCGATGAAAAACCAGCCCTCAGCGACGAGGACGAAGACATGCTTCATCGGTATGTTGACGGTGTTTCACAGAGGGAGATGTCCAGGAGTAGCTTGCGCATGTTGGAAGGCGAGAACTGACACTTTACAAAAAAAGCTCGACGAAGCGGACCTACGGCTGCAACAAGCTGCATCATCATTGGCATTCCAGGTCCGCGGCCCTCGCCAGGCCGTCATTGCTGAGTGGTCAGCAGATCATCAGCCAATGAACCGCCGTCGAGACCTCAATAGCATCGTTACAGAGCTAGCCGGCGTACGTGGCGACGCCCGACACGTCGCCACAGAAGTCGCAGCGTTCAAACTGCTCCTGACAGACCAGACGACCACTGGCATCGCGAACATGACGAACAAAGAAACTGGAACTTCAGAGACAGAAAATCCAGTCCACGTGCAGTAGTAGTACCCAAGTGAAGATCAGCCATCCGTACCAGTCCATCGTACCTAATGAGATGTCAGTATTCATTAGCCTCAACATGCTCCGCAGCTTTTACTGTTGGCTAAATTTACCGCAGCTGTTCGATCCAGCGACGGCACTGCCATTCTTCACGGCGACCATGGGGGGACAGCGGCTTTCCATTTTCCTGAAAACTCCACTTTTGACGGCCGTGACTACCGGGATGTCCGACGGAAGCGTGATGAATTTGGCCACACGCGGACACTCTTCAGCGTTCTGGACGAAAACCTGCATCGCCGCTCCAGCCCGTCAGAATGTGTGACGGAGGATGAGAGCCTCCTGCGCTTTAAAGGACGGTGTCCTTCCATCATGTAACTGTCTAGTAAATCAGGAAAACACACTGTCGTCTGACTTCGTGTGCCGTCGAAGACGCGTCGTATAGGTACATGTGGAAAATGTGGCCGTACGCTGGTCGGCCCGAGGAACCCGAGCTGTCTCCACAAAATGTACGGCTCCAGACCGTACCAGAGATGGTAATATTCCGGATGCAGGAAGTGGGCGTGTAACGGAAGGAACGTAACTACAGACCGGTACTTTACATCGGTCCCACTGACAGAAGATCCGGCCGCCGACAGGCTCGTTATGGTGGGAACCATCAATCGAAACAGGACACTGCTTCTGAAGAAGATGACCAAGACCAAAGATCGTCCGTCGAACACCACACTCTTCGGCTTCCGCAACTGAATAACCCTCACATCACTTGATACGAGATATTATCTAGTATCTAGTGAAGACCATACTATCCGATTCATCCAAGTTCACCAAGATCATCAGAGAGCACACAAAAGGAAACACCATAAAAGTGAACAAATTCATGGACGCCGCTAATGCTGCCATCGAAGATATACACTTCCAGAAGATCGCCGGCGAATACAACCCCTACTATGCATGCGGTAACGTCAAAACTCACAAAGCAGAACATTCTGTGGGACCGCCCATATCTCACACACCTACGCCGACTTACCAACAGGCCAAGATACTAAGCAGCCTGATGGCGCCCTACATGGCCTCTCGATAAGTTCCTACTCGTCATAAGAAGCCACGAGCTTTCTGGACTCCTGGCGTCTCTGGATATGGAGAATTTCGCCACAAACGTGTCTGTGCAAGAGACCATCAAGCTCATCGTCTCCTCGGTGTATGGCCACTCTACCATGCCTCCGCTCGTGGCTCCCAAAAGCATACTGGGAAATCTTTTCCAGACCCGTAGGACCGAAGCACCCTTCTGCGGGCCCAACGGCAAATTGTACCGGCAAGTCAATGGCACAGCCATGGGGTCACCGCCGGGATGCCTGTTTGCTAACATGCACATGTGCCTCCTGGAGAGCCGCGTGCTACTCGACGACGGCATCAGACCGATCATCCATTGCCACTACGTGTTCGGCATCTTTGCCAACGTTCGTGATGAAGAACACCTGCAAGCCCTTCAAGCAGTCATGAAACAGTCATGCCTGCTCTTCGCCACCGTGCTCGGCATCGAAATCGCATCCCCTTCCTGGACTTTGACATCTCACAAGGAAAAGGAGCACTGAAAACCAAGGCGCACCGCAAGCCCACATGTCCTGGGGATGCATGAATAGACTAAGTGAGTGTCCTAAATGATACAGGACCAGTGCCATCCGTACGTCCATCGGTAATGCATTCAAGCACTGCTCCGACTGGGCCTCCGCACACCAGTTACTGCAACGCTGCAATCGGATTCTCTTCAACAACGGCTACACCAGCTCCGTTGTAGACTTCAAGGTCCAAAACCAGATCTGTCAACGTCATCACCTCCACCGAAGACAAGAGCAAAGCCAGAGCGTATCTCTCTGGTACGTCATCAAATGCCACCATTTCACCGACGAGACGGGAGAGTACTGAGCCAGATCACCACTGCCAATGTCGACAGAATGGAGTCCACCGCCAAGCTCAACATGACCAACTATTACCAAAATGCTTAGGTGGGCAGTCTCATCTTGAAAAATAACGTCTCTCCAGACTCGAGCCCTTTGAAGAGCACCGATGTAGCCTATCAGTTCTTATGCCCAATACGAAGATTGCCAGCTTCGTCATACTGAAAATTACATTGTTATGATAACCACGACCCTGTCACGTCGCCTCACGATGAATCTGCACGAGTGAGCACCCAGCCAACACATGTTCCGGGTACACCACCGAAAACTGACGCGCAAGGAGCTGGCGGAAAACACCAAGATACTCAAACGAGTCAATGACAAAAGACGAATTACGATCATCTGTAACAATGTTCACTTGGTGGCTATAGAATTCCCTTATCCGAAAACCTTCAGATTTCAATGTTTTCCAATTTTTTTCTAAATGTTGGAGATTTTCCTTCAGAAGCCCTTGGCTTTTGAAGACTTTTTATGGCTACCACACGCTTTCAGATTTAGTTTCCAGAGTCGGCACCAAAGGGAATCAGACAAAGGTCTGAGAGCCCATTGACGCATCGTGTGTCAATAGTGCCTCAGTGCCGCTAGGTGAATCATATCCGGGATGTTAAAGGATGCTTCCTTTTCTTTACACCCGCGTTAACATCTGAGCTCTTGCATCCACGTTAGATCAGCCAGTCCTTTGAATTCCGTGCGTTCTCACGCCCGTTCATTGGATAAAGGTGAGTCATCACAGCATATTCACATTACAAAACGCCTCCTAATTGGTTGCATGATGTCATACCTGCACCATCTCATATCATATTTTCTGTTCGCGGGTAGTACATAAGCAGGGCCGGTTTTCGTTCAGTATATATCGATCGACCTGTTACTCTACAGACTGTGCTCTCGATTCGGCTCAACATGTAGTGGACCCTGTGACGCTCGTGACGTAGTGAAGTGCTAGTGCCGTGAGTGGTCAATGTTTGACGTCAAGAACATAGGTGATGAAAGTGAAAACTCGATATGTCTGACGAATGAACGAAGAACTCATCGGTAACGAGAATTTGTAAAAAGAAAAGTATCGAAGAAGATACATTTTGGCACAAACGAGGTCGCCAATAGTCAGACTATCCCGCCAAGCAAAAAACTCTGTTACATCATCGAAGCCCTCTTCATTAGCGAGAAGTAGCCTGCTCCAAACAATTACCTTCGTTCGTGCATTACTCTGCAACTATTCCAGGTGACGGTGACATGAAGAACATGAAGAGAAGCAACTGTGACATGAGCAGAATGTGAACGGATAGATCAACTGCGCGATCGGAGGAATGTGTCCGGTGGTGAGAAATGCGTAACTGTTCAGATATCTTCTGGATGATGGTGTTTTGGTTGTAACTGCATGTGATACTTTCGTATTTGTATTTTAACCGAGACAGAGATACGGATTAGGTAGATCCGAAACGTTAAACAAGTAAAAGTGGACTGCTATGAATATCGGAGAATCAGTATGAACTGTACAAGGGCAGAAAGAAACGCAATTCGAAACATGGAACATGCAATAAAGATGCTCATAAAAGTACCGTTACGCACTTGAATTCCATCAGGCTTGTATCATAAATGAAAAACTTCTGCCAATATATTCATACATACATTGGAAACAAATTCACTCGGTGTCGTACTGACTATTGAAAAGAACCACACTTTGGAATCGCGAATTATGTATAAAAAACTAACTGTTTCGAGCCATCTCGGTTCCTTATCAGAGTTTTACAAATAGTATCAAAGTATTTGTAAAACTTTGATAAAGAGCCGAGATGGCTCGAGACAGTTTATTTTTAATACATCATTGCGATTTTTATTAATAATAATATATATATTTTTATATATATTATATATTTTTATAAATATTCAATATAAAAAAACGTTTCTTTTCTGTCGTCCTGTTATGGAAGTCCAGGGACCCATCAAAACCATTCGTACTGCATTAGGCAAAAGTAAAACTTGACGGAGCTTTGAGACCCACCTGAAACACAGTGGGCGTTATTTTTCACAACGTATCTCAGCGACTAGAGTGTTGCCAAAGGATGCGACAAATCTCGCCGCCATTTTTACTGATATTGATACTGGTATCGCCGTGTTGACGCCATCATTCGAGGGCCCCATTTCTCTCGCCCACAGTCATTTCGCCTCAGCAGCTGCCGCCTCACTCTGCGGGATGAAGACAGACATAAAAATTCAGCGAACGCAGTCCATTAAACGGCAGAGCGAAGAAATGATCGAGTTTGGTATAGATTTGCGCGCGAGAGGGCTCTTCAAACGCCGAGTGCTGAGAGCGCGCAGCTACACTTCCCCAGCGGCCCTCGGCGGCCGCCGCTGTGACGGATAGCGTCACGGATTGACGGAAAACGACTGGATGGGGAGCTGCGACTGCAGGTCACTGGACTGTCACGGCATGCGTCATTGAACTGCCTGTGAAAAAGTGTCTGAGCCAGACACGGAGTTTTAGGGCTAGGCAAGAAAAGCAGCATCACACCAGGCACGGGTAAACCAACCAAACCAGGCGGACAGAGTCACAGCGGCGGATTAGTTGAAAAGTGAGATGTAAAATAACTGGTGAAGACTAACTAGCAATCTCTAAAAGCAAATGAGTACACCGTTGCGTTAAGCGCCTGTTATTCTGCAAACGCGATTTACTTTTCGTTATTCATCTTCCGGACCCGTCGCATCGCACTGTTTCAAACAGTCCGACTCACCGAGTTGAACAATGCATGCACTGACGTCGGCGCCAAACTTTAAATGACACAATTATTCTCGCTGATTTCAACAATTATGACTCCATGAACTTGAAGCTTTGTGTCTAATCATTTCTGCTTAGGCGCCGACCTCTGGAAAAGGTTCTGTCAAAACTGGACGACAGCTAGAGGTCATAGGAGCCAATGCTTCAAAAATTCACGTGACGTGGGATATCTGGTATAGGATCTGAGGGCTCCAAAATTATCATTACACAAGCGGTCGTGCTGACCAGAGGCAACCGACCTGACTGATTGTCGACGGCATAGGCGCAGCCAAAAGGGAGACAACGTCATACTCGAGCCCTTCCCTTGAGCAGACATGCATAATTTTGGAAGCACATGCTTGATCGTAAATTATGTTGTAAATTGTAAATGTCCGTGTTCTTTTCATTAACCGCCTTTTTAACGTCTAACTTTGTACACAGGGATGCTTCTCTAATCTGACGTAAAACGGGTCAGGTGACGTACTCGCGTGTATCTGAGTGCGCTGGTTGCGAATACCCTCGGGTTACAGTTATGCCGTCATGTTTGAGTAAAACAAAAATAAAACAAACATTGTTTCGGGAGAATTCGGCAGAATTACATTGTATTGAATGATGCTGGTAATCTATGCGTTCGGAGGTGCTGATCCGGGCAGAGCTCAACAGAGCAGGTTCCTTCCATTGTTTTATTCGCTTTTTTTTTTGCTTTTGTGGAAAACTCTGGGTTCTGCTTTTTACATTACGCTTTTCACAACTGCGCCTCTGTTTCTGAGTATTCAGAATCCGCGCCTGTGCGGGGTCTGAATCTTGCATAACTCGCCCGAAGCTAGACGTGGGGAATTATTGGGACTAATTTTGCAGCGTTACCACTCCTGACCATGCATTCAACGAAGCCTGCATTTGCTAAAATACATTTTTGGGATCACAAACATTGTTGTCTCTAAACGGCCTTTCACGACCTCCCGTTCCGTTCGTCAGCATCGGTTGGAATAATCTGAAACTGGGTCAGTCTATCTGCGGTAGAGGATGGAGCCTAGTGCTAAATGCATGACGTCATGCCTTCGTAGCCTCCGTCTGGAGCGATGAGGCAACAATTTTGTGTTATAGCGTTCAGCGGCTATGGAAAGCACCCATATATGTTGTCCTTTTTTGACCGCATCCTTTCCAGAGATTGCAGCTTAACCTGAAATGACGATGCTCAAAGTGTCATGAACTTGAAGCCATAATTGCTTGAATATTCCTGCAAAATAAGAACACTCAAGTTTTGACATCGACAGTAGTTGGCCAACGTTGTGCATTACATATAACATGTCGCAGTAACATGCAATATGCGGCATGCTATGTAATGGCATGTCGCAACGACCAATCAGATTTTCGCTAAGAAAATTCGCGACGTCTATGAATAGCGATTGACACTACAAGCTAACGTCCTCTTGCCGTTTGTCCTCGTCCGGAGGTATTTTCACCAACGCGCAGAACGAGGCATGGTCGTTGCCATCCCTTCCCCATGTTGTTCCTAACTGAGACAAAGGACGAAACAAAACGGGCGTGAAGCACGTTTCCCTCTACACCGAACGATACCTACTTTGATCCCCTCAGTTCAGTCGTGGATCTCTCAGCTCGCATTGTACTGCTAGAAAATGACCAAGGTAGGGTAAAACTTGTCTAAATTACTACTCGAAAGAATCAGTTAATACTTCAGTGAAACTAACTGAGGGTTTCCTTTTTCTGAACCGATACAAGACCATCCCACAACTAGGTTAACAAACGACGAAAAACTAAGTCGATGCCACGGCCCATTAAGATATAACGGTTTTCCGCTGGTTCTGATTTGGTTTCGGGAGAGTAACCAGGTGTTTCCGTTCGGGTGACCGTCAGTGCTCGGCGCATCGCGTTGCCATGGTGTTCAGTGTATTGGCGCATGTCACGACCTGTGCTGTGAAGGGTAACAGAGGTAACAGCATACCACTGCTGCCATGATGTGAGGTGACGTCGGGCGTAATTCAAAGACGCGGAACGCGGATTCTGGAAGCGTCCGCGTTCACTGCCATACTGCACAGCTGGCTTATGCCAAGCGAGAAGTAAACGTCAAGACCAAATGAAATGTTCTGATGCGCCACCGGTGGTCGTGCTGTTTTTGGCGGCTTAGCCCGGACAGTAGTTGACAGACACCTGCAACCAGCCCGAGGTGAGCATATAACGTTTTTCCTTTTTCTTTTGTTTTGCTCAGAGATGATGAGTAGCTTGTGACCTTGTGTGAATTATCTGGACGCCACTGCTCGTTGACACTGGACGCCACGCAGCGACCGTCGGTGGCCAAGGTCGTATGACACGGCGGCGGTGGCGGGGACACTGGACGGTGGTTGAACTGCGTGCGGAATCGGAAAACCCCGGCTTCTGGAGGACCCTATTGAGCTGCATAGTCGGACAAGCCATTGAGGGTCAAAACACATTTACTTCCCGAACATCGTTTGTGGCAGACCGATGTTGAAATTTAGAAAACAATAAATTTTAGGCAGCTTTTATTCCAGTTTTGCTTAATCCGCCCCGGTGTTTGAGTTATCTTATACCTCACTCAGGTTATTCCGCCTTAGTGGTAAAGAGAAAAAACAGAGCTGCCAGGTTTAAAGTACCCCTTCTATCATTTACTGTACATATCCTGCCCAAAATCCAGCCCGGATCGGGCCAGATCACTGACATAGGTCAGGTCCAAGAGGTCAACCTCCAAAAAGCTTTGACCCTATATTTTTAGGATTGGACCGAGTTCACTAAAACTTATATGAGCTTATAGCATATGAAAGCAGGTACAATTTGAATGTTCCAGATTTTTCGGAAAATTCCAGGTCAATGACCTGGTTTCAGGTCAATTTTAGCCCTTTTGTCCAAATCTGAACAATTTTGGCGGGGTTACGATGCTCAGACATTATCAGCAACATGACCCATCACATGTGCTACCATCACGCCACCAGAGCGCCCGTGACCTTGGCTCAGGTCATGACTCACTAATACTGGACATTACACAAATCCAAACTTTTTGCCAGAGTTAGTAATTTACAATTCATTGGGATTAAGACAGTTGCTGAATTCGAATACGTGGCCCAAAATAATCTTATTTCTCACTGAAGGGCAAGACAGGTCATTGGTTGTCATTCGAGGTCAGCGACCTTTCTTGACCTGAGCGATACACTGAAGAGTTTGTTGTGGCCTTGAATTGATCACTGCAATGCGTAAAAACAGTGCTAGAGAGTGCTAGAGAGAGACTGTGCTAGAGAGAAACTGCGAGAATAAGATTCCAGTAAAAGAAAATTTCTACGTAGCCATGTGTACCTTACGCATTCCAACCCACAGAAGGCACATCAAATGGCGTCGGAGACCGTCGGCTGGTGACCTCATATGACCTCTCTACTAACCTCTTCTGACCCTTCCTGAACTCTGAAAAGTATTCCACTTGCCACGTAGACCCCGCTAAAACTTTCAATTTTTGGACTCCTATCATTTGAAATATTTCACCTTAATTGGCGTCAGCTGATCTTTGGTTCAACCTGAAATCGTGCTTGGGTATCTAAAATGTGCTTGAGTATCTTACCAGCACCCTTTTACATGCAAGTAAGCCGTAAAAACGTGTTCATCAGCAAGAAGAGAAAGAGGACGTACGTTTTGCAAATGTACCTTTTTGGAACGATGACGTGACCTGACCTGACTTGCGCTGAGAGTCAAACGAGGAAACTTTACTTGAAAAGGTTGTTTGGCGTGCTATTAGCTATTGTGCGACGCATAATCTGGCCCAAAAGGCCGAAACAGTCCTGTATCAAAAAGTGGCCCCCGCACCGCCGAACTGCGAAGAAAGAAGCCGGCGCGTAGCTCAGACCCAGAAAAGCTGCTCGCAATCTCTTGAGAATCATGTCATAACTTGGTAACCTCTGAGGACCTGGAAATGCATCTCTTGGAAAATATGTCGAAACGATGAAAGGTCAGCCAATGGCAATTTTCAGCTCTTGACACGAGCCGTTCGCCGACAGTCTGAGAAAGACCTCATGGGGTGGCAACCAAGTCCCTTCGTGTCCGGCGAGGGACTTTGTTGGTCCCTGGTCCCTCTGTGTACTCATGTTCGATGTACCGATCACACAAGAGGTTTGCCATTTGCGTGTGTTTGCGGGCTATTCAACTGAATCCTAAGCCATTCATCAAATAACGAAAAACTTAGAATATTCCATCGGTTTAAAGGAAAACCTCAAGCAGAATTTTTTACTGTGAACTGCTACCTTTTTTTGCGAACACAAACGCAGTCACCAAAAGGTGTGCGAACATGGACCAGTCAGCCCATTGGGCCTGTAAGTCTTTCTGATGTGCTGTTGTGAGAACCTCCATTATTGCACCGTCTTGGCGTGGCGACGAAAGAAACGAACACTTTCACACCATTAAGTGAAAATGGCAAAGGTGGAAATAAAGTGGTCACATACAAGGGTATGCAAATTTAATATAAATGAGGTCGCAGAATCGGTGTAACACATGATGGAGAACCATACGTATAGCGTTTTCTTCTGTCTGTTGCTGTATTAAGTAAACTATGCCATTTTCCATCCTCATACACCCGTTCTTACATTATTGTAGTGGTGGCGCTAAATGACAGGTTTGCTGGCGATGCACTACACAGAAAAAGCATGAATGCATTACCACAAAAAGGCAAGCAACGCAGCTCCTGCATAGCTGTGCTACGCTCGGGCAGCTCCAGCAAAGGCCATCACGCGGATTTCTGCGGCAGATCGGATGGCAGTTTCTGGTGCTGCCATCTAGCGTACGTGCACGAAGTACTAGTCGAGAATCTTACCTGTTCATGAAAAAGCCCGGTACATGTTGAACAGAAATTAAAATCACTTCTCATAGTAGCCAATGTTCCAAAAACTCATGCAGCCGGGGATGCCTGGCTATCCCCAGTTGAGGCTCCGATGGCGGCCGGGCGGACACGAGGTGGCCGGCCTGATTGCTTGCTGGAAGTATGGCCGCACCCAAGGAGAGGACACCATGTCCCGAGCCCCCTCATTTGGGGCAGAGGCGGATTACAGAGAGAGAGAAACACATATTCCGCGGTAGATTGCGAATCGCTCTTCGCACTGAAACAATTACAAAATATAAACATGATACACCTCGGTGCGCACCAAATCGCAGAAGCGCGGCAAGAGGGTCAACAGGTCAACGGGTGAGCGTGAGACCGCATGCGCTAGTTGTGAACACGTTCTACACTTATGTGGTAGTGTGCCAATAGCAACATGGTTTCTATGAAAATTCAGGTCAAGTACATCATACTGGATGACGCTGGGAATCTGCATGACAGCGGACGTGAATGCAGGCGACAGCTCAGAAGTGCATGTCTCTGTCGTGAATTTTTATTTTCATAGACGTCATACCGGTTTCCGGGCGATATGTCGACTTATTCCATGACTGTCACTGGATGTCGCTGCCGCGAGGTGGCCTGGAATATAACCATCGTATGCAGACGTGTCTATTTCGGGCCTGCCACCACACGTGGCGGGCCTGAAGCCTGACAGCGTCCATGACAGTATTGGGAATGCCAGAGGTATATAAAACGCGTATAGCATTGGCCCTGACTCCGCCCGGTGAGTTTAATTTCGCGAGCGATCTAGCTTTATCACCAAGCTGTTTAACCCTGCACTGACGGGGCTCTGCGCCACCTTAGAACCGACGGGGGGTAAGTACTTTAACCCCCTGCTATCTTCTGATCGAAACGGACTAGAGAGACGAGCAAAGCGGCATTCGATAACCCTAAACCTTCTTAACAAGATTTGCCAAGATCAGTTTTATGTGTGAGGTCAAGGTCAATTTCATTAGGTCATCCCACTTTTTCCCCTGCTATGCATCTAGCAGGTCTGCAAAACGCTTCTATTGCTGTAAATTCGGAGCATTTGTATTATCCATGCACGTAAGACGATGCAATCAACCAATATATAACAATATATGGTGTCTGGTTCAGGTCAACTAAGGTCACTAGACTAGTTTTCCTTTCGCGTAGAGGGCTTCGTAGTTTCTATGTTCTGTCTTGATCATTTTGAGGTTTATCTCACATGTGTTGTTATCGGCTAGTTTGATTGGCCTGAACTAAAATCTGCCGTAGTCAGCCTAGGGCACCGACCTAGGTGGCCTTTACGTTCAAAATTTCATTTGCAGATGAAAGATCTGAGAAGATGACAAAAGATAATCCAAATCGGAAAATTATCACTAAAACGCTTATTACCGAAGATCTCAGCTAAAGGTCAACTTAGGCCAATAATCTACGGTGACCCCAGGGCTGAAAAACGCAATTTGTAGGAAGGACAGCTGGAATGACATAGCTGGTTGACAAAGCCGAAAGAAATGATACTAGAACGCAATTTATCAAAACTCCAGAGCTAGATGTCAAATTGGGTCAGTAATCCTACTGTGACCTCCGGACTCACGATGTCATTTACAGGTGAGGCAGCTGGTCAGATGTGAAAAACTGATGAAGAGAGAGAGACAACTACTACTACAGCCAAGAACGGCAGCTACGATTCGCGTCTGCGTAGTCGTCCAGTCAACACAGTGCGATAGATTTCAGCGGGCATGGATGACCTTTGTGCGTAACTACAGTTCATAACTTCAACCTAACGTCTCCACATGATGACGCTGGTCGGTGATTTCCGGCTTGTCTGCTTAACCCTATTCCCGGCAGGGGGGGCGGAATCCGCCCCCCCTCTGGGTTTTTTGCTTGCCAATTCCAGGTTTTTTAACGCAACTTTACGAAACTTGGTGACTTTTCCTAGCTATTCTTTCTACGTGCTGTGACAAAATTTCACAATTCTGTTTTGCTCAGGGGCGGAGCCAGGCAACGTTTTTGGGAGGCACCTCATGCCATTTTTGGCCATGTTGAGGGTAAAAGAAAAATGTTTGCCAAAAACAGAGTTTTTAAGATAAAACTTAAAACTTTATATGGATGTATAGCTTAATAGTTGGGCAATGTGCAGATGGAACTTTGTTTATCTAAGGTCATTTTACAAGGTCCGGTCAAGGTCAAAAGTCAAAATTTGTTTTTTTCGATATAATTTCGTTGCCGTTTTTTTTTAAATGCCAAACCCGGAATATATCTGACATAGAAGGGTGCCTTCTACTTGTGTACCAAGTTTCAGCTTGATATCAGGTCGGGTCACGGAGCTATGATCTAAAATGTCAATGCGCGTACCCTATATCGCAATAGCCGTAAAATGAAATTTTTGAAATAGAGTGAATTCAAATGATTGAAAACGTTTACAGATAATATTAAATGCACACGAGATCATTCCAAGTGACCCTAAGGTCACTGGAGGTCATTTAAGGTCAAAGGTCACAAGTTAATCTGAGAAACTTGTGACCATGACAGTTCCCCCTTTTTCATGTCCCTGGCACCGCCTATGCTAACATTATACAAACATTGTAATGCGATTTGTACTTATTTAGTATAACATGACTATCAGAAGCCAAAATAGGGTGTTTGCCTCTTTTGTTCATTCAGTTGTTAGAAAACTAATTCTCCTATTTTTGAAACCCTGTGAACGTCCATGAATTTTCTCAAAATTTCAGATTTGCGGACCCATGGTAAAAGCCCTATTCATATTCTATCGATTCATGCCAGTTTCATCAAAATCGGTACATAAACAAGGGAGTTATAAGAAGTCCAAAAGTATCCCCCATTTTGACATTTTTGCCCCCCTGTATCCACAAATTTTAAAATTTTGGAAATTTCTTTTTATAGAAATGTAGTTCACGTGACGGCAAATCGATTGCCGTTTGTTGCGATGAAATCGGACAAGTAGTTCTCGAGATCTCAGGGGGGGCCGAATCCGCCCCCCTGCCGGGAATCGGCCATACCGTCTAGCCCTCCGGGAATAGGGTTAAAAGCGGCCTAGGAACCCCAGCGGCTTGTTTACGAAATGTTCTAGCTGTCAGCAGACTCGGCCCAGCTAACGTAGTAGTTCCGACATACCGACCAGCAGGCTCCTGCTTGACATGGTTGCAGCGAGTCAACCAGATCACGTGATTCATACTGGTGTTATGTGATGCCACTGTGATGGGTCACATGATTTCACCCCACTGCTGAAACGTCAGAGTCGTAACAGACACGGCGGTACATGCAGTGACGCCCAGCAGACGTCTAGATCACATCGGCAGTGGTGGTTTCAGTGCAATGCTGTTAAATCGCACCAAGTCCACCACTGTCGAGTTTTGTAAGAAAACGTCATACTTAATGTCTTTTTGAGCAGTCCTTTCTTGATATACGTTTGTTTTTCTGAACTATTTATGACATATGCAGTTATCGTGCATCAGAAAAAATGTAATTCGTCACATGTCTTATAACTTTGGATGCCCACACCTTATGTCTTACCCTGCACCTAAAATTTCAGATTTTCCGTTTATTTCCTTTCTTCTTTCTCGATTATCAACTCGTAGTTGTCATTTGTTCTGCGTAATAAGTGCGGTGTGTGGTCCGACCTAAAAGTTACTAAGTGAGCGTTCTGCAATAATGAACGGTAGAATATTTCGCTCTGCCTCCGTGAGCAGTCAGCTTGAATGTATGCAATGGAAGTGAAGACGTACGCATGGCATCCTTTTGAAAAGATCTGTGTACGTGTCGCAAACCCCTTCACTGGGATAAAATGATTAATACAGAGTATAGGCATGTATATATACATTGGTATAAAACAGATATGATTGAGAACCAAAAAGTGGTGCGGACATTAAGTCCTCGTTAAATGAGGAAAATATTACAAAAAATATGTGGAGATATTTCTTAAAGTATGATGCATTTTAAAGGAAACCAAAATTCATGATGATTTTAGCGCAACGGCAAGTTGTTGAGGGAATAATCCATCATAGCTGATGGTTGAAGACGTGCACATAGGCGTCGTTTCATCAGAACTGTCAATGAGGCCAAAATACGATTTTTGGCGCCTTCTTTCCAAAATCGCCCACACGCCTCATGTTACAATGTCAGAATCATGGAGAGGTCTAGGTTACACCAAAAGTGCACCAAATGACGCCTACACGGCCATTAGCCCCGTGACGGAGCCCGTCATTTGTCCGCTCCGCTGCCAAGGCTCGTCACTCATAATGACGTCAGAGACCGGTTGTTTGACCTATGACTCATGTCTGATTGTGATGCAGGTGACTGGAGACTCGAGGCGACCCGGACCTATCGCTAGATGGCGCCACCTGACACCGCAACTGGCCGTCCCAGCGCCACCAGGACGAGCAGTCCGCGGGCTGTTTGGTGCTCCTCGTTAACTTAAATCCTGGCTTCGGGGGGAGAAAATTATCGTAAAATGAATGATATAGATGTTCCGCGTAAGATATTAATCCTGATCTAATCCGACGTTTGAAGGACAGGGGTCAACGCGGGAGCGGGCGGGCGAAAGGTATCTTTAACACCGCGTCAAAGTACCAAAGTCCAAGTCGTGCATGTCTATTATATGCGTTTACGTATACTCATGGTTTTTGCCATTTGGATGTTCTGTCTAAGAAAGCGAGGGGAAAATGCGAAAAATGTTCCAGTAATTCGCGGGATGTTTTCTCGAACATACTTTCCCAGTTCAAAGCTTTGCAAGACTGTTGACTTGTGCCAGTGGTTGGCGTTTTGGTGTAATGAACACGGCTATCAGAGCTGATGAGTCGCAAAGACGCATCGTGTGTTTATACTTCTTTACACAAAAATAAGTAATAATAATCTTCACAGTGGTCATGTTTCCAGTGAAAAAAAATGCTGGAAATGATTCTCATATAGCATATTTATTATAGCAAAGTAGTTTCGACAGACTAGTCCTTAGCCGTCATATCCAATGCACTTCACTTGGTGTTTTCTAAAAAAAAGACTGGATTGCAGCCAAGTAATTTGTTTTCTTATCGCTTCACTTATACCAGAGCACGCAAGACAGTTTTGAAATACAGCTAACATTTTTTTCAACGATATTAATCAGCACACCTCCGTGCATGGGGCGAGCATCATCACCGCAACCCGGACACAAAGAAGACTTACCCTCACCGGGCCGGCCTCCGGATCCACCTTCGCCGGACCGGCAGGGGAGGGGGGTCAAGAGACCCCCAGAATCATATTTTGTTCTTATTTGGAAAAACTGTATTTTTACAAGATCACGACTTAAATATGTTCACAATGCACATCAAGTATGCAGCTATCATATAACGGCCGAACAAGGTCAACGCAAGTCAAACCTTTTACGCATGTGAACCAGGAGTTTCTGGGATCTGTCGTATCATTTGCGGCATTTCTATTAGTGGGACACGACATAGCATAAGATGCTACAACACCGGGCGTGCAATATTTGTTCTACATCTTAAAATACATGCTCCAAAGTATTTCTTCACGCAAGTCACACAAACATCGGACGGCGGGCGCGGCCGCAGTTGATAAATCTAATGTTTGTCAGGAAGCTACTCGTATTTTAGTGGTGATCAGGGTTTTTATTTCGGCAGTCAAAAACAACACGACTAGGACAGAAAAAAATGAACAGAAAGAAATCATAGATACCCTTTTGATCATTTGTAGCCATACAAAGTGTATATGCATTGAAAACAAGAAACATGTTTCGAAATGTCAAATCAGGTAGCCTGAGGAAACGGGAATAGATCCATCTTAGAAAATAAGTTCTCACCGTTTGTCAGTGCTGCTAAGGTACATATGGCGACTGAGAAACATTCAGAGACGTATTACACCACACAAGCATACACATGTATCGTGCCATAATGTGCAATTCGTTTTAGTTAACTCTCCAGATTCCATAGTACATGAGCTATATTGGGCGATACAACGTAACCGAAACTGCATGTCACGACTTTCACTGATTTTCACTTCAGACCTACAAATTCACCGTACCGGAACATATGCGTTTAGAAAAGGACGCATTCGGAAAAATCAAACTGCAGGACACGACAACAAGCTGCAAATGGCATGGTGAACCCACCCATCACAACGCACTGGAAGTTCACAGTAATGCTTAGCCAGCTGGTTTGCCTTGCTTGGCAGTCTTAATGCCACACGTAGCCTTAGAGAGAAGACTCTGACGCAAGCCATCGATCCAGAGCATGGCAATCCAGCGGGGAAATGAGAACGTCGGGTGGCGCCACACTTCTATGGCAGAGTGGATTTTCACGCGCATCTGGAAGTTGGGCAGTGTCTCCTTCACGTTCTTGACGCCGCCGACGAAGTTGACGTAGCTGTTCCAGGCGGGCACCAGCTGGGCGGCGGTGACGCTGTAGCAGGCCGGCGTGTTCCGCGTGATCGTACCGGCGATCTCGGCCAGAGCCTTCAGCGGCGCCGCCAGCGGCAGCGGCTTCAGCATGTTTGAGACGTCGCCGTCGACGAGGGCGACCAGCTCGTCTGCCGACGAGAGCGTCTTGTCGGGGTGGTGCCTCAGCAGCGCCAGCACCGTCAGCCGAAACACATCACTCTCGGTCAGCGCCTTCAGCACCGCGTGGCGCGACAGCCGGCGCAGCAGCAGCGGCATCACCTGCTCCATCAGGTGGCAGTTGGCCGGGTGTTTCTTGCAGAAGCGGCCCGTGCGCCAGTCGCGCTGCGGAACATCACGCCCGAAGGCGGTCAGCAGCGCGCACGCCGCGACGCACAGCCAGAGCGCCGCGCGCAGTCCGGCCATGTCTGGCTCGGCTCCGGAACGGACGGGCGTCAAGCTCGGGACCCGGACAGACGAATGGGCAGAGGCGGGCGCCACCCTCTTTATGGTCGACAGCGGCCGATGCCGGCTGTCGGTCGACAGCTCCGGTCAGAGCGTGACATTTGTCACCTGCCACAGGTCGGAGGCCATGGCTGCCACCGCCAGGCGGACAGCTAACGAACACAGAGGCGCCATGGACGGCTACTGGCTTAAAGCAAGAAAGCCCAAGTTTTGGCGGCCAGTTAAACGATCTGGCTTAGATCCAGGACGCCATACGAAACCGTTATGTCTGCGACGGGAAAAGGTCGTGCAAGGTGTTCCAAGTTGCTAGCAAGGGTAAGACATATAACACTTCTTTCTTTCACGAGATCCTCGTATCTGACGATGGTGCCGCACGGGAATCGTCGCTGGCGCCAGCGATGTGACTATGGCAAACCTCACACGCGATGGACGTGGAAAAACATAAAACTAAACACAGCATACCCAGAAGAGGTGGCCGCGCTGTATGCACAGGAGGGAAACTGGCTCTACGATGCGGTGAACCCGGACTGCTGAGCGAGAATTACACAGGCGGAGACTAACCGCGATCTCTTAAAACAGCACTGTAGGGGGAGGGTGAGAGAAATGTAGGGAACGTCAGCTGTGATATGGGAGGCTTCCTTTCTTGCAAAACTGCGCATAATCATTTCAGGACTGTGAGCAGCTAGCTGAAATGCTCTAGCATCCACATGCTTCAGGCTGACCATCCCATCCTCCTCCTTGAACATTTTCAGGCAAAAGCCGATGCTTCAAAGCCTCTGGCTGCTTGTTAGGCAGAACCGAGTAAACTGACGCCACATCTACCGTCAGGGTTCCTCAAACAATGCGAGACGAGCTGTGCCGTAAGCTTGTACACTTTCCTTGGACGTACAGTAGAGCTTAGAACGCGGTCCAATATCCTGGTCGAGCTGCACGTCTCCGACGCCAGCACACCTGATCATTCGCTGCGGTCCGCGTGACGACTGCTGATTTCTTCCGGTCGGCGAACACACACGGTCTGCCATCAGCACGGCCGGCGAACACACACGGTTTACCATCAGCACGGCCGGCGAACACACGCAGTCTGCCATCAGCACGGCCGGCGAACACACAGTCTGCCATCAGCACGGCTGGCGAACACACACGGTCTGTCATCAGCACGGCCGGCGAACACACGCAGTCTGCCATCAGCACGGCCGGCGAACACACACGGTCTGCCATCAGCACGGCCGGCGAACACACACGGTTTACCATCAGCACGGCCAGCGAACACACGCAGTCTGCCATCAGCACGGCTGACGAACACACACGGTTTGCCATCAGCACGGCTGGCGAACACACACGGTCTGCCATCAGCACGGCCGGCGAACACACAGTCGGCGAACACACACGGTCTGCCATCAGCACGGCTGGCGAACACACACGGTCTGCCATCAGCACGGCTGGCGAACACACACGGTCTGCCATCAGCACGGCTGGCGAACACACGGTTTGCCATCAGCACGGCTGGCGAACACACACGTTTGCCATCAGCACGGCCGGCGAACACACACGGTCTGCCATCAGCACGGCTGGCGAACACACGGTTTGCCATCAGCACGGCTGGCGAACACACACGTTTGCCATCAGCACGGCTGGCGAACACACGGTCTGCCACCAGCACGGCTGGCGAACACACACGGTCTGCCACCAGCACGGCTGGCGAACACACACGGTCTGCCATCAGCACGGCTGGCGAACACACACGGTCTGCCATCAGCACGGCTGGCGAACACACACGGTCTGCCATCAGCACGGCTGGCGAACACACACGGTCTGCCATCAGCACGGCCGGCGAACACACACAGTCTGCCATCAGCACGGCTGGCGAACACACACAGTCTGCCATCAGCACGGCTGGCGAACACACGCGGTCTGCCATCAGCACGCCCGGCGAACACACAGTCTGCCATCAGCACGGCCGGCGAACACACACGGTCTGCCACCAGCACGGCCGGCGAACACCTCGCTACCGAGAGCCCCGCCGGGTGGTCGGACACCGGGATAGGTCCATGGGACGAGGAGATTCAGGTGCCACCTTTGTGCAACCCTATGTATTCTGTGTATCCTATCTATCCTACACTATGTATCAGCTCTGTCAACTTTTTGGTTTCCAGTGGGGTCGCCCTTATCACATCTCTTGGTAACCTAGCTGACCCCTATTTTTTCTCCTCGGATTATGCCGCCTGATTTGGCATCCCAGCAAAAACCTTAGCCTTCAGCCTCCATGTATTGACAGCAGGCGTGGATCAAGTGAGCGATGGGGGATGATCACACCCCTCCCCCTTGAGGCCTAACAGGGGCATCGAAAGGGCCCCGTATGAGCTTCACGGGGTCTCTGTGAAAACCTGACAAGTTCTTGATGCAGTCAGGGGGAGGCTCTGGGAGGGTTAGATGACCTCTGATACGAATGGTCCCTGAAGCTCCCAAACGGCCCCTGAGACCACAGCAAGGCCTCAACACGGCAGAGTGCCCCTGAGACCGCCAGAAGGGCCATGGGCCCCTGAGACGGCTAAGATGAGGACTAAGTCCGTAGGATGGCATATGGGTCCCTGGAATGTCATAGGGGCTCCCGAGATTTGAGGGCCTGTGTGAGAAGCTGAAGGTCCCGTGCAGTCAAAGGGCCTCCGGGAGGGATAATGGGACCCTGAGACGACAAGACGACCCCTAAGATAGGCAGAAGGGGCCTCGAAATTCCCAAGGGCTCCTCGGACCGCAAAAGGGGCCCCAACGCAGCGAAGGGTCCGTGAGACCGCTAAAAGTACGAAAGGGGCCCCTGAGGCTGCGAGAACTTCAGAGGATGCCTGGCGCAGCATAATGAGCCCTTGGTCAGCCAGCCAGAGGGTCCCCCTGAACGAAGATTCCTCGATAGCCCTCTCACCCTCAAGAGGAGCCCTAAATGGGCTGCATTAGTCTTTTTTGGAAACCTGAGGGATTCTTGATGCAGTAAGGGGTCTGGCAATATCAGGTGGGTCTTGAGACGGCAAGATGGCCCCTACACGGCAGAGGGCCCCCGAGACCGCCAAAAAGGTCAAAGGGGCCCCTTCGAGGGCATAGACGATAAGAGGGCATTAAGACGGCATAGGGGTCTTGGATGACCAGACAACCTCCGAATGTGTTAAGCGGGCCCCTGGCACGGAAAAGGTCCCCCTGAGACTGCCAGTGAGGCGCCTGAAATGCCAACAAAGGCCCGTGATACGGCTAGAGGCCCTAAGACCGCCAGGTATACCCGCATATAACAGAGGAAGACCCTGATACGGCCGGAGGCCACCGGAGATGTTCAGTGCTCATGGCACAGCACAGGGGCCCTGAAATCGCTAAAAGGTCTTTTGTAATTGCCAGAGGGCCTCTGAGACGGTAATAATGGTCCCTAGAGACGACAAGAGGAGTACTTGGGACAACAGGTGGTCCACTGAGACTCCTAGAGTCTCAGAGGCCTTTGAGACTTTAACTAGCAGCCTCTAGCAACAGGGGCCCTGAGCCGACTAGAGGGGCCCCTGACACTTCTAAACCTTGGGACGTCCAGACACTTTCTAGAACGACCAAAGGACCTAGAGGATTGCCGAAGGCGCCTCTGTCACCGCAGAGAGAGACTTACAGAGGGCCCTTGTTACTGCCTGAGGAGCTTCTTAGACGGCAAAAATGTTTTAGGGGCGACAGGAGGGACCTTCAGATGGCCAAGGCGTCCCCGAAACTGCCAGATGGGTTCCTGAAACTGTCCGAGATGCCCCTGAAATCGCTAAGGAAACGCCTAATACATCCCGAGGGATACACGAAAAGGAACTTGAGACCGCTAGAGGACCCTGACACGGCAGACGGTCAAAACACCAAAAGTGCCCCTTTAACTACTAGAGGGAACCTAACCTAAGCGTACCTAAGCTGGGAAAAAGTTCCAGAAACTACAAGAGGCCAGGGGGTTCTGGGTCGTTCCTGACCAAAGATCTAAAACTCTCAGAAACGGTCACGGGATTTCAAGTAGAAGAAGGGACGCAGCTGCCTAAAATCCAGAGGTTTCGTCATTTTTCGGCTACTTTGTACGGCAACAAAATGCAATTTTTTTTATAAGGTGACGGGCTGGACTTCTTTCCGTTTACTTTATATGGTACAAAACGTAAAATTACATCGAATACTTGCCCCGAGGGTCTGATGGATCCAAGTTCTTTTCCTTATCTGAAGAGTAAAATATGGGAGGGATGGAAGGGACCACGGGCGCACGCGCTGACCATTCGCCCCTTCCCTTGACGAAATCCTGAATCCGCCCCTGATTAACAGGCTGTGCAGCGGCGGGAGAATCTGGAATCATGCTCAACGCCTTCGCGCTCCAAGCTGACATTTCGCACGTACATGAATGAACGGAATTATAAATACGGACCATAATGACTGAGGTCATGATGAACCTACGCATGAACACTGAAAAAGCTGAATCAACGAGCCAATAAGTCGCGCTATGGACAGTCACAAACACAGAATGTGTTGCTGGTAACGTCCTCAACACTTATTTTCAGATGAAAAGGCAAAAGCACATAAAACTACAAATCACGAAAAGCTGCTTTCTGAAATGATTCACTGCTGGAGTAAAATACAGATCTCCCACTAATGTTCATTGGCCTGAGCCTGTTCGAACATTCACAATTAACATAACATAACGGCTGACAACGCACACTTTGATAGGACAACGGGAAAATCGTCGGAAATCACTTTGAAACTCCGTGGGTTTAGAGTTTTTGGGACATGATGCCTATACAATGTTCAACGCCGAAGACTGCAGTCTAAACTTGGTCAGTTCAACTCGCAACATGTGCTCATTGTGAAACATTTCCTTAACACACGATTTTTTTCGTCGACCAAAAAGAATCGTCTTGGTGCACATTCTTCTGATTTTAGTAAATGAGAAAACGCTTTAAGAGTACGAAGAAAAAATAGCTACTTGAAGCGTCCATAAACGCTGAACACGGTTGCTGAAACTCGAGCTTTCAACAGATCCTGTACATACAAATCCCACTACTAGTCATATCTAGACGCAGTGCGTTAGGTGCAGGTCCAGACACAAATGCGGTATTTTCTTTGATAGGATTGCACTTGGACGCAATGGGGCTGCACTTTGGAACCTTGGGGTTGCACCTACAACCCCCTTCGTATATAAGGTTACACCACTGACATCCCTACCCTGTGTATATCCAAAGTTGCGCCACTGATGCATCCTACCCTATGTATAGCCAGTTACACCGCTGATGTATCCTACCGTATGTGTACCCAGCTACATTTCTGATATATCCTTCCCTAAGTATATCCCGAAATACCATTTTCTCGTAGGATTCCCATTCATGTGAAGGGAACAAAATAGTGCCCGAATGATCCGACAAGTATGATGGGCAAAATTTCTACTAAAGTTTGTGCCACTACACCCTGTTCACGGAATCCTGATGATGTGCGACCCTCGTCCCTTCTCGTGAGCGAACCGGCGCGTACCTGGCACAATGATGACTGCTACTTTGTGAGCAGATGGCAGTGAGTGTGCAGCGTCCCAAAATTCATTTTTGCTTTGATGTATGGTGCATAACAGGATTCTACACGAAGAGAACGGAGGCGCTTACCGACTGCTCTCACGTTCTGCGAGGTGAAGCAAAATACACATTTTCGTCCTTTCCGTGGATCAGGAAAGCGTTATAGCGACAAGGGACTTCTGACGTCCACATCAGTCGAAATTTCGAGTTTTACCCGACGCGTCAGATATTGAAAAGCCACACACGCACACAATGTTCACCCGCATCAAACCCACCAGCCCGATCCACCAGTGAACCGACCAGTGAAAACAGCTGATCGTGCGAAAAGTACAGCGGTGTTTACGAGACAGACATACAATGCAGAATACCAAAGGTGTTAAATAATCGCATGGCTTTTTCCTTCCCACGTTACGTTTTTTTCGAATGTTCCACCAGCCCAGCAACGAATCTTACTTCACACGTTTCACCTCTGCTCTCTGGGTGCCGCTGGACTCACTGTCAGCCCTTGCGCTGCTGACGCCTTAGACGAGGACAAGCGTCCCGCAAGAATCAGAACTTACAGCCGACATCATCACTACACATCTATTGTCTATCGTCGGGAAACACAGTACGACACACTACCTTTCCCTTCTGACCGCCAAACACCGTTTTATCGTCACAATGTACATGTGCCCATCATAGCTGATGACACGTCTTCACAACAAACGCCTCATAACAAAGACTACTATTGCCGCTGCTCTGGCCCATGCAGCTCTTGCTGACAACAGTACTTCCCCGTTCATAAGAGCAGGAGGTTCACAGAGATTAGTGGCCAGCACCTCACGATTGCATCTAGACGGACAGGGACTGGGCAGAGCAGAACACCGACCTCGGCCACGTTTCGAGTCTCACTCGTACCTACGGACACGGACAATAATATACCCAAGTTGAACGGGTCTGTGTTCCAGATCTTCAGGCTAGCGCTAGTCCGTTCCACGAGCGAGCAGGCACGGTCCGTCCACAGGTCCCTGAGCCCCCGTTCAGCCGGCCGGTCCGGCCGCAGCTGCCACCGCCGCGAGCCCGTCTCCAGCAGAGGACGCGGTCCGGCCGGCCGGTCAGTCCAGCAGCTGCTGACGCCGCGACTCGGCCTGCAACAGGTCGGGCGCCGACAGCAGCGTGGCCAGCGTCTCCATGAAGGCGGCCGCGTCCTGTTCCGACACCGCCCGGGCGTCGTACGACAGCGTGCAGGTCATCCAGGTCTGGGCGTCGCCGTCCGGACCTGCGGGACACACGCGCCGCCGCCCGGTCACACGCGGCGCCGACAGCCTGGCACTGACTGGCGACCAGCGGCGCCGCCTCCCAGCGCAGCCAGCCCACCACTGGGCAACGCCGGGCGGTCAATCCACGGCGTACAGCTCCTGCCACTAGCCTGTACAAAGTAGAAAACCGACCCAATTACAGGGTTCCGCCTTTAACACGTGTTTTTAATTGAGACAGCCAAGCTTCAAATTGCAGTCTTAGAAATGCGTTTCAGATAAACGTCATATCTCACACGCCTCCAGGTTTATGGACCTTAAAAACGAATTCCCATGAAAGCCCAGAGTCCCATTATCTACCAACGCGTGACGTCACGAGCTAGCGCATAGCATGTGTGGATGATGTCAGCGGGGGACGGCGAAATATTCGTTGACCTGCGTTTTTGGTGCTTGAAAAACGAAACATTTTGCACAAACCCGAATGAAAAACGTGACCACCGACATTTTTTTCGGACCGACAAACGTGACAAGACGATCAAACACCGACAAGACGAAGCATTCCCTTTCTCCCTCGCCAGCACGGGGGTGGACTGGCACAACACCCCATGGCGATTTTCGCACGTTGACCTTCCACGAATGCTATGATCGCTCCGAAATGTTGCATAGGAGTATCTTTTCGCACTTCCTGAAAATCTGAAGTTAACAGTTTCAAAAGTCACTGACATACGGCTTCTTTCTCGAGGGTGTGTCAATGACAAATGATCATACAACGACGGTCATCATTCGACCGCAAATATTTTTAAAATGCTTTACGGTGCTCAGTCCCTCTCAGTTTTACGCATAGGTGTCAACATGGTGTCCGTGACGTATGCACTTTAAGTCTTATTTGGGGCAAGGTTCTTAGGTCAAAATCATGAATCGATGCCAGAGACCTATTTCGACTTCTGATTAGCCTTGGAGGGGTCACGAAATAATCAAAAGCGATGATTTGCATAGTAACAGTAGTTTAGGTCCTAGCTCATGGTCAAAAGTCATTTCAAGGCCCGTCAAAGCACGTTATAAGTTACGTCCAATAGGGTCCAACAGAAGCAAGAATGCAGTGGCTCAGCCTCCTTTGAGGTCGCCTGTAAAGTTGCTGTGTGACTTGAACGGGTCAAATTGGGTATCATCGGGTAGCCAAATGACCAAGACACAATCTCCTTTCATTTGGTTGTTCTATCACGTCACATGTGTAAATGGCTTGGGGGTGGTTCCCCGCCCTGCACTGTCGACGCTGGCCAAATGGCGAGTACTGCAGAGGGGGTTAAATGCCAACGTGTTTTGCAAAGCAAATCGCAACTTAGTAGTTATTTCAGAATCATGCTACACGACCAGGAAACGGAAAACCACATTTCAGCAACGTATCCTATTGTATGAGTCAGGAACGTCCTTGAAGTAATGTTTCAGGCGTTTTCTGGTGAAGCTCTAATCCTTTTAAATGTCTTGCTTCTATCCACAATTACTTCCGGAGTACATTAAACCCTAGCAAACGACTCCTATCTCTTGTACAGAGTGCCAGATCGCTTCTCCTTCACAATCTAGATGGTCATCAGTGAACAATAAGATGGTGGAAAGTTTACCCAGTAGGTGTTTTCTTTGCGCAGGAGACTGAATTGCGCTGCAGAATTACACATACTTAAACAAACAAGTGTAGGGTTCTGGACATTTAATAAAGCCGAAACACGTTGCAATTAACCTTTCAAATACCCTAAAAGCGCCAAAATAACAAATGTAGGGACAAAGCCGAACACCAATGAGCAAATTTGGCACTGGCCCGCTGAACGTGTAAGTTGCCCCGTAATGACCATCACTCACCGATCTCCTTGCGTCCGCCGCCGACGGCCAGAATGCCACACTGCGGCGGGTTGATGATGGCGCTGAACTCATCCACTCCGAACATGCCCAGGTTTGATATCCTGCAACACAGGAGGCCAGCAGGCGTTAGAACTTGGCACCGGCAACAGACCCCAAAAAAATCCATCCCCTGCAACCATGGGGCAGCCGTATGATGAACGAAAACGGTACTTCGGCACCCTTTTGATCAGTATTTGGGAACGAAATTACTCCCAATTTCACCCAAGTTAAGCGGCAGCAGGTCGGGTTGCATTCAAGCTCCTGATGTCCACTTCAAAATGTTCGGGTCAAACAAGACACTACAGTACGGAGTGGTGACGGACTTCCGGTCGGCGGTTATGACAGTCACAAACTCTGGATGAAAATCCAGATAAGCCGTCCCGAACTCGATGAGAAATCCAACGCACCCAACGGCACGAGGACCCCAGAGCTCCGTCCAGCTCGCCCCTGAACGGAGCACCGTACCGAACACGACCCCGGAATGTCAGAACGGCGGCCGCCGCTGGGCGCAGGACGACCAGCCGCAGGCCACAGCCGCGGCCGAGGACCTCCCACTCACGTGAACGTGCCGCCCTGGAACTCGTTGGGCCGCAGTTTGCCGTCGCGCGCGCGTGCCGCCAGGTCCTGGACGGCGCGACTGATGGCCGCCACCGAGCTGTCGGCGGCGCCGCGCACGATCGGCGTGATCAGGCCGGCGTCGGTGGCCACCGCGATCGAGACGTCCACGTCGGCGGCCCGCTCCGCCTGCCGGGCCGCACGGCTGACGTCACAGGGGGAAGGGGAGAGGAGGCACCTGCGGCGCACCAACGCTCACCAGGCGCCGACGCCGACGGCTCTCCGAGCAGGCGCCTAACTGGGCTCGGCTAGAGGCACCCGCGGCACGGACCCAGTGCTGTCTCCGGCGCTGCGGCAGCGGCACGGCGGAATCACGCCACGGTCGAGTGGCACGAGAAGACTGTTTGTTTTCCTAAAAAAAGGGAAGCACAAAAACGCATCCACCACCGGTCGCGGACATCCGTCCTACCAGTCTTGTCTAGGTATTGCCGAATACCTCCCGGGAGACGGTGGACCATCAGGCCGATACACTCCTTAGCCCGGACTGGTGGTCTGGGCAGTGCAGCGACGACCGTGACCCCGGCCACCGAAAACCGACGCGGTCATCGGATTGGTGACCTGAGCGGTGCAGTGACGCAGTGACCCCAGCTGCCGGCCACTGACCCGGTCACCAGACTGGTGACCTGAGCAACGCAGTGATCCCGGCTGCCGGCCACTGACCCGGTCGCCGGTCCACACGCAGTTCATCTCCGGGTGAAGCCGCAGGCACAGCCCCACAATCTTGATGATGTAGTCGTTGAGCGAGGCCTGCACGCCCTCCGCCTTCAGCTGTTTGCGGAGACTGAGGAGGCGGTCAATTCGCGCCTCCGACTGCGAGTAGGCGTGCGGGATTTCCGTCTGTAAACGGCACGTTTCCCGACGTATAAGACGGCTACCGTATATGGCAATGGAGGGTCAAACATCCCGCCAAACAGAACGTCCCAAACACAACTTACAGAACTGCATCACTGGTGTGCGTCTGCGGATTTTTTCTTACGTGCACGCAACAACATAGTCTTTGAACGCGCGCAAATATGCAGAACATTCGCCTAAAGGTCGCGTTTTCTTCCACACACGTAACAGTTATCACAACTAGCTTGGTTTCAGCTGGCTTGTGTAAAAAAACACTACATGCACACGCAGAGTTGCATTCCCCTTGACTCCGGCAATGTACAATTTAGGAAAACGCAAACGCGATGGTAGTGCCACGGCAATAAATCGCAAGTGACGAGCCCAACTACACAACCAGGTTCAGGTCTAGCCATATCGCTTTCACCCAGCCGCTCATTTTACATGGGGGGGGGAATTTTCTTTACCCATAGCTCCATTTATCGTCGCATGGCTCTCGTGCCTCGCTATATCCAGCCCACCAAATCTACCCCAACGTACCTATCAGGAACTGTAATCCCACACGCGATGCAATCACCAGCGAGAGCCCAATCTTTGGCATATGCGTGTAGCTTCGTTGCAGCCACGCTTCCTCGGCAAGATACACATATGCTTTAATTCGTGTTGAACCTAATCTTTTTCTCTTCTTTCATATGGTCCAGCCTGTGTAATGATACCTACAGCTAAAAAGAAAACCACATCCACGTGAAACCTCAGTTCTCGCTCGGAAAATGCCACCAATGTAACGATGAAAGTGAGTGTGTGGGGGGGGGGGATACCTTTGACTGCGTCAGACGTTTGGCGATGGTCTTCCGCATGCTGGAGAGCGGCAGATCGACGTAGTCGCCCGCCGGCGCCGCCCGACGCTGCTGAGGCTGCTGCTGAGGCTGCAGCGGCTGCGGCCGGGGCGCCGTGGACGACACGGGCGCCGTCGACGGCGGCTGGGCGGCGTTGGCTGGCGCCGGCACTGTCAGACAGAGGGAAGCCAGGCGTCTCACGGCGCGGCGAGACCAGGGCGACCGGCAAGCACCGCATTGGCCTGACCAAACCCTCGAAACTCTGCCAGAGATTAAACAATACCAATACACACTTATGGTTGGCAAAACATGCGTATTTATGTAACTTGTACGAAATAGAATGCAAGATACCACGTACCATCATATAAGTACGCCCAAATGCTTACCCTTTTTTCATGCGTGTAAATATGCTTTCGTCCTACTTTAAAACAACAATTTCAAGCTCACTACTCTGGATGTATCGATTAACCACTAAGACCTTATGACGCAGATCGAACCACTGCAGGAAACGCAGATTGGTAAAGAGACTACCGACACTCATCTTGGTCCCTCAAAACGACCATACGCCGTACTCAGCATGTTTTCATCGCTCGCACGCTACGGGTATCGCCCATATCGGCACGTGTTTAACGCCAGACGACACTGCGATGATGTGCGTTTTAGGTCCGACTCGTGGTTGCCAAAACAAAGACCCCGGAACCGACAAGGGCTACTGCGCCGTGGACAAAGCTATTCCTGAGGGTGAGGATTTGACCTTTCAGCCTGCACCAGGCACAGACCGCAAACCACAGCACGACAAAACCGGCCCTGCTTGGTATGGAGGCAACATAAACCTTTCATGGTCTAGGTCCGTCAGAACGGCTTTATTTCGCTGAGGTCTTCGTGACAGACCAGTACAAATAACAATCTAAGCTAAAAGGCAAAAAAGGAAATAAATCGTTCAAGTAAATTTCACCTCGTTTACTCTCTCTGACATTCACACAACCACTTCAATCAGCTGGTGCTCAAACATCTAACGCGACCAAAACTGTCTGCCTTAACCTAAGACCCGCCTGCTGTCACGCCTATATCATTACCTGACTAATTCTAAATACCCTTACTCCATACAGCCGCATCCTGTATGACTAATTCTTAATAATCCCACTCCATACCGCCGCATCCTGTATGTCCGTCACGCGCATATCGGAGAACCCGCACACGTCACGTGCGCGGCGTGCGTGACGCCCGCGCGCGTCCCGTGACTAATCGTTACCGGGCGCCGGCGGCTGCGGCGTCAGTCGGTGTTCCGTGACGTAGGCGAGCACGTCACCCTTCACCAGGTTGCCGTGAGGTCCGGTGGCCGGCACTCGGGCGGCATCCACACCGTACAGCTCCAGCAGGGTCCGAACAGCCGGGCCGACCGTTCTGAGCCCAGCGGGGGGGGGGGGGGTCAGCGCACACGGCTCAAAGGGACGGTCAGAACACACCGTCCTGAGTAACGGAGGGAGGGTCAGAACACACGGCGACCACCGTCCTGAGTAATGGAGGGAAGGTCAGAACAGTGTTGGACACTTGGTTTTTGTCTTTGGTGTCGGGAGAACAATTTTTGTTTTGGAGTACAAAGTTCGCTAACAGTAATATCAGTAGTTGGCATTCTTGGTTTAAGTCAGTTATTACATCAGACTATTTCTTACTGAATGGGAGGCACAGTCATTTGCTTGCAGAGTTGGGATTTTGTCAGCATGGTTATAATGTAGTTTTTTGGTACAGGCACAAGATCAAACTTTCAGGGTATAAAATGTTCTGGAATGCATATTTTTTGGTGTTCAATGACAAAATAAAGGCGTTTACCAACCCCTCTGCAGAGTTGGAAATCTACCAACATGGCTATAATGTTGCTTTTTGATGGATGTGCTGACTAAGCTTAAGCAGAATGAAATGCTTTTAGAGCATATCTTCTGATGCTGTTTCAACACCAAAAAACAACACCCTTGGCAACCTTGGGTCAGAACACAAGGAGACAGACGCCCTGATCACCACCCGTGGGCCGCCGGGCTCACCGTTCTAAATCACACAAGGTGGGGAGGAGGTACTATCTGCTGGCTGCTCAGAGAGTAGCACTCACGAAAAAAATGCAGCCCAGCTACAACATGCAACAGTAGTCTTGATGCGACAACTGCCGGGATATTACGGATAACGGTTCTTGTTACACAAATGGTCCTTATGACACGACGGTAGTCGGCACATTATACGACCATATCCCTTGCAGCACGATTTCAGTCCCGAAATCGCGGCAAACGTCAGTCGCGGGATAAACGCGGCCGGGCACTTCGCGTCCGGCGGATCTCCACGCAGGTCTACCAGTCGTCACGTACGTCGGAGCTGCAACGGTGTGTCGCATTCCGGAGTACTCGGCAGTGGCCTCGGCGCTGGACTGTTCCGGGGCTGTGTCGGACGAGGTCGAGGCACCGGCCGCTGCGGATAAAGCATGGAGAGTGTCATGCCGAGGCCACGAGCTGTGGCAGAAAATCACACGACCGACGCTCGGACAAAATAACACGAGCTGATTAATCACATGAACTTTCGAGCAATCCCCTTACTCTTCTGGACACCACATTTCACCAAACATGCAATTTGCCTGATGTAACTGCAATGTAACTGGCTATTGTTCCACAGGTCTGGGGTTGTGTCCCACTCTTGCAAAATATGTACCAACCCTCCCGAACTAGGAAATGTGGTGCTCCAGACAGACCTTGGAGCTGCCAGTTACATCGAGAATCTCATACCAGGCACATTTCTCCTGAAAGTTTTGTATGCAGACATTTGAACAATGTTTTGATAATACAATGGAAGGTTAAATATTCGGCAATATCCGGGCGGATCACAGAAACATCCTGCCTGATACCGGATACTGGATGATTTCTAATATCCGAACGGATATCCGGCCGGACCGGACATCCGGTGCCTCCCTACCTGTTTGTGACTATTGTGATAAAGGGCATGCGAGCACATATTTTAGATCATAGCTCCTTGACTCTAGCTGGCAGTGACCTGAAACTTAAATGTCCACAGAAGACACTGTTTTAATCTAGAAGTATTCTGGATTTTTGTTTTAAAAAACAAGCATCTGAAATATTTACATAAAACCAAATTTCTACTTTTGACCTTGACCTGGCCTTGTAAGGTGATCTCCAGTCAACAAAAATGTCTGACCTACCAAGTTATTTTTCAGTACACCCATTTACAGCAAACAGTTTTCTCTTAGAAACTATTTTTGGTAGCCATTTTTCTATTACCTTTAACAATGCCAAAAATGGCATGAGGTGTCTCCCAAAACATAGCCTGGTCCTGCCCATGGGCAAGAATCAAATCATGACAGTTGTCACAATCTGTAGGGAGAATGGATTGCAAAAGCTAACACATTCTGTGAAGTTAACTAAAAAAAAACTCTGGAAATGGTAAGCAAAAACCAGAGGGAGCTTCTCAAACTCTCCCTCCATGTGGGAACAGCATTAGGCTGAAAAGCACTTTTCAGGAAGAAAAACAATATTTCATCATGCTTGCCTTGTTGCTCAATGCCTTATTTTCATGAAAAGATGTCAACAAACCTGGTGCATCTGGTGGGATCTCCACTGTCTTCCAATCCTCTCCTGGCTCAACCATCAACCCAATCAACTGCCCTACTGCAATATCCTTGCTGTCCTCTCCCATCTGAAATGAAAGACATCTTTAATCACAGGGAGAAGACTATGTAAAATGTGCATGCTACTTTTCTCCTAGTCACATATAACCAAAGATAGCAAAAAAGGGGTCTGGTAAAATTTCACACCATGTGCACACATATGCATACATGGACATTGCACTCCAGTGGGATCTTAATGCCTTTAAAGGTTCAAAATTGTCAATGGTGCTATCTTTCACTGTCAGCATATTACTCTATGAGCTATCAACTTGCTGCCAGCAGTTGTGGCAACATAACTCCCCGCTGTATGCTAATCACAGAAAGCCTATTGGGTCATGAATGTTGTCCCAAATGCCAGCTCTAAATGTAAAACATTACCGCACTGGCAAGGGGTCTCTCATGGGAAGCAAGAGTGCTGGCCTGAGGGATTTATCAAACAGTGACAACTAACATGTCATGTTCCAAATCATGTCTGTGTTATGCAGTTCTATATGTAATGATTCCAACATAATAAGCTGCTGATGCAAAAGTATGTTAAAATAGCAAAATGTAATCTGATATCTTAATGCACCATAGCTGGAATAATAGTTTGACAAGGTTGTTCTGATATGTTAATGTGATCATAGCAATAAGGTGGCATTAAATAAATCCCCTAAGTACCTGAAATGTTCATTCTTTAAAATGTGGAATTAACACTCACAATGATCTTTGCCAGAATGCCTTCCTCTTCTACTTCAAATGAGACAACTGCTTTGTCTGTCTGGATGTCACAGATGATGTCACCTGGCTGGACAGAATCTCCTTCTTGCTTCAACCATTTCACAATAGTACCTTCTGACATGGTTGGAGACAAGGAAGGCATCTTGATGGGAATGCCAGCCACTGGTGAAAACAATCATGAGTTAGATGACAACTTTTATATCATGCATAAACTGTGGAAAAAACATGATATTACCAATGTATGCTCCCATATTGTGCCCCACAAAACATCCATGTATCCAAAAATGATGCACTAGATCAAAGAAAAGTGCTGAACTAGTAAGCACAAGGGCCAATGAAATCCAGAGCAGGCATGTCAAAATTTCAATATGAGGAAGTTGTAAGGGGGCAACTACATTGGTCCTGCATAAAATAATAACTAGACATGGTTATTCTAACAAAGGCCATTTTCATGTAACCTGATCAGCTCTGAAACCCAGGTGGCTGAGCACTCATTACATGGAGGGCTTCTGCATTTTTTGCAAGACATTGTGGACTTGTAATATTATCTATGCATGGGTAAATTACCACAGGCAAAGGAATGAGGCATGACTGAAGGTCATGGAAATTCTCTTTTGGGGGAATTTAGCAGTCCTATGGGACAAAAACATTTTTGCCCTCCCACACCTTTTCTGGGTGCTCCTATGCCCTTGCAAATTACAAAGCAACAACCAATCACATGTCATGCAGAACTATGCAGGCACACCAAAATATTTGTAAACAAAAAGTCACTCACCATTTTGAATAAATGAGACATGAAAAAGCCGCTTTCCAACGGTACGAAAAGTGCCATGGGTAATTCTTTCGTTGATGAAGTTTCTGAAAATTCCCTGAGACTTAGGCTTCACCGCTCGGGCCAAACACGCAGCCATCCTATTTCACAGCAACACGATGTCCAATATACAGTGAATCAATGGCCTAAGACATATAAAGACGCGCCGGGCCAGACCACACGCATACGGTGCGTTCTATTGTGCGATACAGTGTTCAAGCTATGCCTTAGGTGTTGCACACTTCGACCGTAAGAAATTCATTTCGTCACTGTAGCGTCATAAACGCGTACAGCATATCAATGATATATGCACAGTACCAAGCTACATTTTCTGTAATAACTTCAGTCTACGAAACAAACTCACAAGTTTTCACAAATCTTCACCAGCCGATCTGTGAAGCACATAATATTCGGTCACTCCTATCTCCTGAACTCATCAACCATCTCAATAACTTGATCTTGGATTTGACAGCTCTAGAACTCTAGCTACCGTTTTTTTTGGGGGGGAGGGGGCATTGCAAAAGCGTCGATCTTGGCAGTGGCTTGACCGATTTGCGGATAAATGCATTGGAGTTACACACCATGGGTGTGGTTTTCGGAAAATGACTGTGGATGTCCAAAACGCATATGGGGACATCCAGACATTGGGTATAGGAGGGAGAGGGGGTTGTGACAGGCGTTTATGCCTAAAGTTCAGAGAAATGGGTTTAACCCTATTCCCGGTAGGGGGAGGGGGCTGAATCCGCCCCCCTCGGGTTTTTTGCTTGTCAATTTCAGACTTTTTAACGCAGCTTCACGAAACTTGGTGACTTTTTCTGACTATTCTTTCTACGTGCCGTGACAAAATTTCAAAATCTATTGTGCTCAGGGGCGGAGCCAGGCAACGTTTTTGGGAGGCACCTCAGGCCATTTTTTGCCAGGTTTAGGGTAAAAGGAAAATGTCTGCCAAAAACAGCGTTTTTAAGATGGAACTTAAAACTTTATATGGATGTATAGCTAAATAGTTGGGCAATTTTCAGATATGATTTTGATCATCTGAGGTCTTTTTACAAGGTCAGGTCAACGTCAAAAGTCAAAATTTTGTTCCATTGCAATAATTTCGGCGCTGTTTTTCCAATGCCAAACCCGGAATAAATATGACATAGAAAGGTGTTCTCTCCTTGTGTATCAAGTTTCAACTTGATATCAGGTCGGGTCACGGAGCTATGACCTAAAACGTCAGTGCGTGTACCCTATATCAAAATAGCCATACAATGAAATTTTTGAAATAGAGTGAATTCAAATCATTGAAAACGTTCACAGATAATATTAAATGCACACGAGATCATTCCAAGTGACTCCAAGGTCACTGGAGGTCATTTAAGGTCAAAGGTCACAAGTTGATCTGAAGAACGTGTGACCATGACAGTTCCCCTTTTTCATGTCCCTGGCACCGCCTATGCTAACATTATACAAACATAGTAATGTGATCTGTACTTCTTTAGCATAACATGACTAGCAGAAGTGTTATGCTAAAGTGTTTTTGCCAAACAAGTGTTTTTGCCTTTTTTGTGCATTCAGTTGTTTGAAAACTAATCCTACGATTTTTGAAACCCTGTGAACGCCCATGAATTTTCTCAAAATTTCAGATGTGTGTACTAATGGTAAAAGTCCTATTCATAATCTCTCGATTCATACCTGTTTCATCGAAATCGGTCCATAAACAACGGAGTTGTAAGAAGTCCAAAAATTCCCCTGATTTTGACATTTTTGCCCTCCTGTATCCACACCTTTCAAAATTTTGAAAATCTCGCTTTATAAAAATGTAGTTCAAGTCATGACAAATCGATTGCCGTTTGTTGCAATGAAATCGGATGTGTAGTTCTCGAGATCTCACGGGGGGCCGAATCCGCTCCCCCCTGCCGAAAATCGACCATACCGTGTAGCCCTCCGGGAACAGGGTTAAAAAGGCATTACGGGAGGCAAATTATGGAAGAATAACTTCCTTAAATCATAGACATCCTTCAAGGGAATATATCTGGTTTCACCGGTGTCCCAAAAATGCACTCCGGGGAATATGTGAGATTGATTATGGATTATTATGGAAATGAAAAGTGCATTTTGGTTATCTTGGATCAATATTTCATGCATTTTAGTTGTTGTATTTATCAAAAGTGATATCGGTAGGGAAATACAATGCACAATACTAGAGAAAGAAGCCAATCGAAGAGCAGAAAATACCTAGGTAAACCTTGGACGTACCCGATGCTTAGCCAACACTCCGCCTTGTTGTACCAGATGCAGTTACAAACGGCAGCGACGATTGTTTTGACAACACTAACGTATTTCGACCTATTCACGTGATACGTATTTGCGAGGGAGATTCGAGGAATAGCAGCGGTACTTGCCTGATTCCATGATGGCCGCCTTCATAATTTTGGCGTTCTTCAACTTCTGTAAGCTTCGACATCGTTGAGGCTAACGATACACTAACCCAATTCATCGGCGATTTTAATGTTGAAAAGAAAATGGGGTAAATAGACTAAACTTGGGCTGGCAGCCAGCGTACTCACCTTCCCCGGTAAAGTATGAGCAAACGAGAGCGATTTGGCAAGAATGAATGGCACCTAAGCTTTGATTCATAAAAATGTCCTCTTCAGTCGTACGTGCACAGTTGAACAATCACGATTTGAGTAGATACACTCCCTTTAATAGAGGACCTAATACATTCCCTTTAATAGAGGACCTTTCTCCAGGACCCGGTTTGACACAATGTGACTTCGGGGCTAGTGGGGAAAAGCAAATGGTGGGTGACAATGGAGTAAATGAGTTCCGATTATGGTTTACAAAGCTGGTTCTAGGTAGTTAACGTCATGGGACTGAGAATATAACATATTTCAACATTTAAACATAATTTAAGTTGTGGGTGCCCAAATCGTATTCTGGGAGCTCATTTCCATTTTGCGGGTGTCGGGATGCCCACAAAGAGATAGGAAACCACACCCCTGTTACACACTCTTCAGAACCCTGGCTGGAGATCTTCGAAAATTGCTGGGGTGGGGCGGTTCTGTATAGTATTGAGGACCATTTCTTTCTCCAGTAATTGTTATAAGCCTAATGACAAAATACACAGGCGCTGGAGCGGAGGGGGGAGTCCGTAGGTGACATGGCACTCCCACTTTCCGAGAATGTTGAACAGTAACCCTATGACGACGCATGGAAAGAATCGACTTCAAAGCTGGCTTTGGCACCCCCCACTTCCTCAGTCGTTCCTACACATATGATAAAATATCTCAACATTGTGGGTCGAGTCCTTCCTATTCCGCCTTCCCGAGGACCTAGCATGCTCAAAACAGTCGAATCATCTAACTTCTTGACAATCCCAGTGATTTGCCAAAATCGGCGTGAATCGCATTTGATTCGGATCAAATAAAAAAGTGGCTGGGTTCAAATGCCGATCTGGATCAAGTCATCGTGATTCGAATCCCGATCC
Organism: Capitulum mitella; assembly: GCA_030062745.1. Taxonomy (NCBI): domain Eukaryota; kingdom Metazoa; phylum Arthropoda; class Thecostraca; order Pollicipedomorpha; family Pollicipedidae; genus Capitulum; species Capitulum mitella. The sequence goes on from CP099842.1 coordinate 836,263, forward strand.
GGATCGCTCAAAAGGTGTCGAGCACAAGTCTGATCGCAGGAGACCAGCTCCTAGTTGCCTGGATTCCCGTCCCGGCTGCGCGGCCAGCTGGCGGCGACTCGTGCCGCTGGCGGTCAGGTTGCGTCGCAGCCGACGGCAGGGTTCTCGGAGGACCTGCCTCGGCGGGGGGAGGGAGTGCGGCCCTTTCCCGTTCATTTCCGAATATGATAGAGTAGAGCAACAAAAAAAAAACGGGCTTTGTAACTTGGTCTTTTGCCTACACGATTAAATCCAGTTTGATCTTTTTAGAGCAAACGATGACCTTACAGGCGACCTCAAAGGAGGTCATGTCGTTGGATTCGGGTTGTTCTTGTATCTTATGAAGCATAGCCTATAAAGAGCTTTTGAGTGGTCCAAAGCAATTTTGAACAATGAGTAACGTCGCAAACTACTATCTAAATAAAAACTATCCAAATAAACATTGTCGATATATGGCCCCTCCAAAGTCGATAAAAGGTCAAAAAAGTCAGTGAGCACATATGTTTTTGACCTAGGTTGACCTTGGCTCATGTGAGAATTGCAGTGGAAATGGACACTGACACCATGAGTGATGCCGACGTTTAAGAATGAGTAAGACTGTTCAAAACTTTTTTAGCCGATGACGACCACCGACGTAACGTTATTTTTAACGTTATTTATTACATACCCTTATGAAATCGGTCATATATCCGTGCTATATAAGCATATCAAATTCAAATTTTTACAAAGTACGTATAAAGGCTTCAACCTTAGCCATGCAAAATTTCATAGTGATCAGAATACTTGCTCGGGTGCTTTCGCACTTTTCACTTTTGCACTTTTTGAAAAACCTCAGGGCTGGGTTGCACCAAGACTTCCGTGCTGGCGAGGGTTAAGATAAAGCTTAAAACTTTATCTGAGTGCATAGGTAAATAACTGGACAAGCACAGAAAAATAGTTTGTTGACCTGAGGTTATTCACAGGGCTAGGTCAAGATCAAAAGCCCAAGTTTGCTTTTCTGCATTGTGTTTTGGCTCCTAGTTTCAAAAACAGAAACCAGGAGATATAGGTATGACTTACGAATTTTTAGAAGCTAAAATTTCCCCCTGTGACTGTTTTGCCTCCTGTATCTGACCCTTACATGTTTTGAAAATCTTCTTTGAAGAAAAAAATGCGGTGTGCTTCATGGCAAATCAAATGTTTTTTTTTGCGATCAAATCGGACAGGTAGTTTTCGAGATCAGGTAGATCAAGACGGGGACAAATACCCTGCCCCCTCTCCCCTCATACGGGAATGCATCCTTGCGTTTACGAGAAGTTTTGTTTTGGCAAGTTACAGAAACGTGTCTGTTTCTGCTGTCATCGGCATATGACAGTCCAGCAACGCTTGTTACTCGTTTTATTCGGAAAACCTGGACTTTCTTATTATTTTCTTATTATTTTTGGCATTGTTTTCTTGTCATGAGATAAGAAAATACATGTGCACGTTCCACTTATTTGTTCCATTGCTCAGGCACCCGAGCGTTGATTTTCAAAAAAAAAATGTTTGGATTTGCATTCAAACGTCTCAGACGTCAAATTGTTCACCTCCCACCAACATCAAGTTCTAAACGTGCCCCAAAGATGCCTTACACGTATTTGGCACTGTGAATCACATCTGCGAGATTATTACAGTCCTAACAGAAGTACGACTGATCACAACTAATAGACCACCAACCAACCAAGAAGTTTTTTTCAAGATCTGAAGCGGTTGAAGACACAGACGCAGGCAAGGGGGAGGCCGGGGGGAGCTGGGCTGCCTCCTTAGGCCGGCATTGTTTGTGAAAACCATTGCACATCGTCTTCCCGGCAGGCAGTTTTCGCATGACTTCAGTTCACAATGAGCTCCGCCCCTCCCCCCCCCCGTTAAGAAATTTGTGACTGCGACACTGGTTTAAGAAACCAAATGCGACGTCAATCCCTGATCAATGGCTTTAACAGTTACGATAACTTTGAACTTCCTTCACCTTCAACCCTTCTTCTAAGACGAATAGGACAGTGGTGTCAGCGCCCGCTGCAACTAGCAGTAAAATGCGCCTCCACCGGCCCATTTAGGAGCACACCTCGGTCCCTTGAACGTGGCAGAGTTTCACAAACTGACATGAAGTGGCTAAATCTTTAGGTGTAGGTGTACATTAAACGATCCATTGAGACAGGAAAATGAGTCGTTTTACAGTCGTACCGCGCATCAGTGTAGATACCAGAAAGTCAAAGTATTTAAATGCGCTCCCAAGGGCGCATTTATTACCACACCTCGGTCAACTGGGCTATTCGTAAGATCTTACAAAATGACATGAAGTGGCCAAATCTTTGTTGCAATCATTCAGTGAGCAATCAATATAGGAGCATGGTCTGTTTTACCGTAGTATCGTACACTGGTGGAGACGCGGAAAGGTTGTGCCACAGAATACCGCTTCCGTTATGGGGCCGCAAGACACACCGCACTTCCCATATATCTTACTGCAAGTATGATACAAAAAGAAGTCATCTGATAGGTAAATTTAGCTTATTCTTCATTTCCTCTAAGGTGTAGCATTTGACGCGTTTCACTTTGCCCACACGGTTTCAGATCAGTTATGCCTTAGTTATGCAACGAAAAAGCATTACGAGTTCGTACATCGAAACCCACATCTGGCTGTGTTGGGTGCTTCGCGGCTTCTTTGCCTTCTCGGTTTACCATGTGCCCGGCGGATGCATCTCAAAATATGAGATGTGGAGATTATACGAGTGCATTTTCTGTCCAAGTGGTGGCATTTTGCTGCTCAGTTCGTAGGACTGTCTTCTGTCGTCTTGAGAAACGCCCTAATAAGACAGTTCCGAATGGTTCCAGTGTTCGATACCTGGCGACTGGCCCACCGACTGCTACACACGAACGAACGCTTTGCAAAACGCACTTGTAATAAAACGTCTTTTGCTCATGTGCCTCTTTGATTCGTGAGGCTTTTTATGGCGCTGAAATGATTGCATTCTGGCCCCAGTACTTGCCCGGAATCCAGCTTGTCTCCAAGGAGTTCGCCTGCTCCTGCCACTCTGCCGCCGCCTGGAACCATCTGGTCCTGGTCAACACCGGCTGAGCTGTGAACTCGACTCATTCAAGACCGTAATTCGCAGCATGCTTTACCACCGGCATGGACATTTGACGGCGGACCGCCGAAGCGCAGTGCCTTTATTGTCAGATGTGTTTACCGCTCGTTTTGAGCTTGGGTCGCGATCCGGATGTTTAATCTGGCGGCTTGTTTACAGAGTATGACGCGACGCTCTGAAAACAGGTATCACTCGTGAATGGGGTCCGTGCAAAGATTTTAACTTCTGCTACAAAACCGTTCCTAGTCTGAACCAGACGTTTTTTTTTATTAGTAGAAGTGGTTTGTCAAGTTAAATAGCATTGTCAAGTCTAAATGAGCTCTTTGTAGGAAAAAATACATAAAAATAATTAAAAACAGTCGGACTGAAGTGAGGATTCTAGGCCAAAAGGTATGAGATTAGGTATGCTTGAGCCTCAGGTGATGATAAGTTGGCATCATGAGCAGTTCCACCCCTGCCGACGAAACTCATCTGAATCGCCATGAAAAACTTCGTAATTTTACTTGGTATATCTCAGCAAAAATGTTCATTATATCATGAAATGGAGGCTGTCCGGTCAACGTCTTTATTGCGCAGATGTCACATGAAATAAATAGTTTCGAATGCGTCACCTGTCGTGTCAAACAGACATATGCAAGAAAACATGATAACGTGCTACTCGATGTGCACAAGGCTCGGAATACGTAGATGGTTCCTACGAGACCTCGAAAGCAGATGTAGAAACAGTCTCAGGTAAAGAATAATCGGAATCGATACGACGTGATGTCTTCCTCAGAGGCACAATAGTGAAGCAAGTCGAGAGACAGCCACGTGGAGCATGGTGCACAACTAGAGCACGATTAACAAACGCAAATAACAACAAAAACAAGCACACATGACGATGAGCCCTGATTTTAACCCTCGAAACAAAACAAATGGTCGATGCCGGGATTTCCGCGTCCCGCAGTCATGGAACGGCCCCTGTTGATTTCAGCCCACGGAGCTGCCGCGCCGACCGTGTGAGGCTCTGTCTGCGCAGACAGAGCTCGGCGCCGTCCCCGACTGCTCTACTGGGGCCGGTCTAAACAGCGGCACGTCCGTCGGAGCTGAGCTCAGCTCCAGCTCGCGTCCGCCAGAGCTGAGCTTAGCTCCCGCTCGCGTCCGCCAAAGCTGAGTTCAGCTCCCGCTCACGTCTGCCAGAGCTCAGCTCAGCTCCCGCTCGCGCCCGTCAGCTGTAAGCACAGCTCAGGCTCTGCTCTGCGGCCCGTCCGGCCGCCTACTGCTGCCTGAAGGGCGCGCGGACCGGCTGCCGCTGCGACCTCCTCAGCGAGCGCCGGTTGAACATGGTGAAGAGGCGGGCGCTGGCCATGCGGCGGAACCGGCGGCCGGCGTCCATGATGTTCTGCATGAAGCCGGCGAACGCCTGGCGAGCGCGGTCCAGGCCCTGGGGGCAGAGGTCTCGGGTGAGGTCGGGGCGGACGCGACTCGTCTGAGGAGACCAGGAAGCGACCAGCAGAGGTCAGCAGTCGTGAGACGCGGCCAGGGCGGCCTGAGAAGTCGCCGGCGAAGTGCGTGGAAACGTGGGCCAAAGGTGAGAAGGACCGTGTGATTGGTGTTCGCTGTTCCAGACAAACAGGTGGCGTAGAGTCACAGGCTGGTATCTGTCGCCCAATGGTGCGTCGCGTAGAAAGCATATACTCATTATTTTACCAGCAGGGCAGGTCTTCGATAAACCCGGCCCCGTAATACCTAACTCAAGTGAGCTCACTGGCTATTCTTGGGTGCCGCTTTATGAAGCTGAACGAGGCAGGCATCAAATACCTCAGATGAAGAACACCAAACTCTTTGTGGGCCCGCCCTGTACAGGGTTCCGTATCGAAGATATTCATGAGCGGGGCCAGGCCAGCATTGCGGAATCCATGAGCGATCACATACGAACACAGGCAAAGCTGAGGACGGAGAGCAAGTTTTCAGTGAAGTAGTTCCATGCAGCAACAAAACACAAACCGAATGCTAAAATATATATACTGATAAATATATAAGTAAAAAATAAATGAAAACGAAGTTAAAAAAGCTGGAGCAATCTCCGCTCCAACCATCACTTTGGCCAAAAAATTATTGTCCAGGGAACACCGAAAAAAATATACATAGCGACAGTCTTTGGATCCATCCCTCTAAACCATGTCCAGCGCAGGGGGGCGAGTTGATGCAGCAGAACCATCATTCCGGTCAGGTTTGAAATGTAGACTGAGAAAGAGGGAATGTTCTCAGGCCGCTTGTAAAGGAAAGAGAAACCAGAAAAGACAGCCTCAGTGAAATGAGCCTCACACATGTCGAAACTCAGAAGACAAGCGCTCTAGTGTTTGCATCCATCCCTGCGGCGGAGACTGAACGAGAGCAGGTTTCTATCTCCGTAGTGGACATGCTTTGCCTTCTGCCACCAGTCTCGATGATCGTAAATCAGCAGTTGTTTTACGGGAAAGTGGAGAGAAGTCGTAAAAATTTCACACTTTCTCGTGTACGGGCCGTCTTTACACCAGTAGGCTTCGGATGGGATCACAATGTACTCCGGTGTTTCTATTCACGTCCTTTACAAACTCAGATTCTCTGCCCCCCCAAAAAACGGTCTGATCAATCTCCCCGTTCTTTCTACATTACGTCCTCGCCTTGATAAGTCCGACATGATTTTGTCATGGCACAATACACAAATTTGTTGTGTTCGTCAGAACGAGTAACAAACTTCAGAAGCTCTACTCTGGCCACCGAAAATGTGACTGGAATTCTTCACACGGTGAAAGCAAGCGTTTCTTTAGTACTACCGTTGTCCGCCAGCTTGCCTGTCGTTCCCAGAACCGCACCATTATCCGTAACCTCATTAAGTCAGACCCGGATCTGTCCGTATTCCAGGCCGCCCCGAATTCGCTCAGTTGTGACCCGGATCGAGTGGGCGCCGCTGAGAATCGCAGGACGCTGGGAGTCAGCCGGACCGCCATTATTGACCATCCGCCGCCCGCAGGCAGATGTCCTGGCCGAGGCCGGGCGGCGGACGCGGCCGGCCGGTCAAGGTCACGGGGTCGCGCCGCTGCAGCCGCGCCGCCGGCCGCCGGTCAAAGTGGGCCAGTGGCAGTGCGCCGGGCGGGGCCGCGCTGATTTCTCCGTAATTAATATCCGAGGACGGCCGGATCGGGCGTCGTCCTGGCCCGCCGGTGGACTGCACTGGCGCCATCTGCCGTCGGCCGGCAGGTCTCTCCGAGAGTTTCGCAGGCGGCCAGTGTGCCTTGGGCGAGCGGCCAGCATATCTATGGTCATTAGCCTGCGGTCTGAGACGCACTGGCGCATGTGGACTACTCAGGTTTCACTGTGGTCGGCGCGTGCCGCGCGCGCATCACCGGCACCACGTGGTGTTAGTACGTCGTGCCGGTAGCGGCACTGCAGGTGTCGGAGCGCGGAGCGAGGGGCCGACTTACACTGCTCTGCCGGCGCAGCGGGTACGGGCGAACCGGCCGCGGCCGCTGGAAAGCCGCCTGCTGCTGCGGCACGCCTGAAACAACAGCGGCGGGGTCAGCGCGGCCGGCGTCACCGCGTCGTCGTGACGTTCGCCGCGAGAGAGCGTTGTTTTGTCGCGTGTTAAAGTTCCCGGAACTGACCTTTGTCAGCCAAAAAGCCGCGGCTCCGAGCTATCTGAACGCCATCCCGACACAGCATACGAGATGGAGGATCGTAAAAACGCTCGGTGAAAGCGAAGGTCTTGGATGGTGGATTCATCATCCAGGCGCGTGAGGAGACGGCACAGACGGCGGTGGCGAAGTTCTCCACACGACTGCTACGGGAGCTGGTGGTTGGAAGTTCGGGGCGGAGAGTAGGGAATGTTGACATTCACTCACCTCCCTGTTGACTCTCGTCGGCCGAAACGATGGCAATCACTGCAACAGAAAACACGACCAGCGTCAGAGGCCTACAAATAACCACGCACTGCTGGATAGTGAGTCCGCCTGATTAACAGGCACAGCCCATTCTGACCGACTTTTGGATGATGGATGCAGGTGGATGCGCTCTGTCCTACATAGCCGAGTGGCGCACCCCACCGCCAGCTGGAGGGCCGGATGCATCTAGATACTTCCCGACGCGTCCACGCACTCCTGGCACGCGCTTCTGCAGACCACCGTGGCATACGAGTCACTCCTGGGCACCATTCACCCAGCCAGAAAGTGGTGAATAAAGGTGGAAATTTCGTCCAGGTCAGTTGAGTTAAATTCCAGCGTCCCTTGCCTCATAAAAATGCCGGCGAGTTCATTCACACCTCACGCTGCAGAGAGTAAGCAGCACGTGCAATGGGCGCAGCCACGCGACCATGCAGTGAAGATCTGGTTGTTAAGATGAGGAACAGATATCATCTAACGAGGCCGAGAATTCTCTGGTTCGGAACCCCAGTGGTGGCCACCGCAGCTGGCAATGATTCCGCGAAGATTGCCGTTGTCGACACGAAGAGGTACACTTCGGCTGTTAGTTCACAGCCTCCAGCTGCAATCGCCCCCGGAGCTTCTCGGGCGGCCGCGCCGGAGCGCCAGGCCGTTCCGTTAACAGGCTGCCCCGGTGTGTGTCAGCGGACAAGAGGACGTGTTTGTCACGGCCAGGTGAAACCGACTGTGCGGTTTATCGGCCGCGCCGCCGCCGCCGCCGCCGCCGCCGCCGCCCGCGGCTTTCTTCCGCTCGAATGTGCCGCGCCCGGCGGCGGCAAGGGACGATTTCCCTGTCCACCTGTCGTTCGACGACTGGAACTGGGGCTCGTCCAACACGGTCCGCTGGGCGGGCCTGCCCGGCGTCGCAGAGGACGGTCGCAGGCCGGCTCCGGCGCGTGCCGCAGATGGAGGCCGACTCGTCAGCCGTCGTCGGCGCCCGGTGTGTTCAGGCGATTGACGTCCGCCACAGCGTGGGGACTTTAGTTCAGCCATGCGTAAATATTTTTCGAAACATCAACAGCGTTATAAACGGAGATTACACTTCATACTTCTGGACGGGACTTGCGCCGACCTGTAACGCCTGGATTCCGCACGACGCGTACCAGCTAAACGCAGTACTCGTGTTTCAAATTGGCTTATTAGCTCACTCGAGAGATCAGACCGTTGGGATTCGGGCCACGACATTGTGAATTCTTGGTGGGAGGCCCGCTCGGGCATGCGACTGCACGGAAGCGGGTCAGTCCCCCGGCCTCTGGGGAGGCCAGACCCCGGAGGCCGGGCACGCTGGATCCGGCGGGCCGAGGACGGTCAGTCGGACGGATCCGGCGGGCTGAGGACGGTCAGTCGGACGGATCCGGCGGGCTGAAGACGGCCAGTCGGACGGATCCGGCGGGCTGAGGACGGTCAGTCGGACGGATCCGGCGGGCTGAAGACGGCCAGTCGGACGGATCCGGCGGGCTGAGGACGGTCAGTCGGACGGATCCGGCGGGCCGAGGACGGTCAGTCGGACGGATCCGGCGGGCTGAAGACGGCCAGTCGGACGGATCCGGCGGGCTGAGGACGGTCAGTCGGACGGATCCGGCGGGCTGAAGACGGCCAGTCGGACGGATCTGGCGGGCTGAGGACGGCCAGTCGGACGGATCCGGCGGGCCGAGGACGGCCGGACGGACGGATCCGGCGGGCTGAAGACGGCCAGTCGGACGGATCTGGCGGGCTGAGGACGGCAGTCGGACGGATCTGGCGGGCTGAGGACGGTCAGTCGGACGGCGTCGCAGCCCAGTGAGCTCGGCGGCGAAAGTCGTGGCTCGTCTGCCGGAGACGGCCGGTGGCTTTATCGGATCCTGTCCGGCGGCGGCGGCGGCAGGGAAGGGTCGCCAGCAGAGGCCGGCTCGGCTGTCAGCAGCAGCTCGGCAGCTGCCCGCTGAAAGCCGCTCCAGACGGACCAATGAACTGGGTAGCGGCCGGAACCGCGGACCCGCGTGTTACCCACGTCTAGGGCGAAAATATGCTCCGGAAACAGAGCGTATCCGATGTATCTCAACTCGAAGCACGTATCTGACAGCTCTATCGAATATCAAATGCACTGATTCTTAAAATCGTGTATGACCAACAAGAAAGACACAAAATCAGGTAAATAAAATAAAATGTTATCGTTGCAAAAACTGGCATTTTGAGACAAAAGTAAGCTTGCGAAGTCCGGACGACGCACCAGTTCCAGTTTTTTGTTACAATACTGCGGCCCAGAAAACGGACCTTCCATAGCACGAAATTATAAGCGTCGTGAAAACAACGCAGTGCAAGATACCCCAGCCTGAAACTCTTTCCTCGGCGCTTATCAGGAATGAAATGTAATACCAACGACCCGATAACTATTCAGGATAGTGAATTTCAAATTCTTAACAGAACAAAGTATGGTTGTTGGCTATGTCCACCGTGACCTCAGGTTCCCTTTTGCGACGAAGGAAAAACAATTTCGTTGACCGAGCCTGTCTCTCCAAACGGCCAGCGTGTCCCGTCGGCCTCTGCGGGCCCGCCGCCACCTGCGGTCCGGAGCAGCGGCCGGGCCGGGAAGGTCGTCTGGAGGCCCCGTCTCGGCCAGGCCGTTCCTGCCCGGCCCCGCCCGGCGCCGCATCTCGTCACCCACTGACCCACTGCGCCGCGTGTCCGCATAGTTCCACCTGCTTTGCATTACCGCGCCCGGAGGCGGTGGTAGGTTACGGGCACCTCTGTTGGCTGCGAGCCAACGGAACAGAGCGTGCACCCAACCAGGCCGACGACCCGAAACGCCGAGACCCTGCCGGCTGTGGACACTGTCCGCGTGGACTGTGAACGGTACCTCACCGACTGTGTACGAGTGTACACTGCCCACCTCGCAGGCTTTGGGCAGTGCAGACTGAGATAGAATGTAGAAAAGGTGAGGTACCTTTTCTTGGCGTGGCGACGAAGGTAGCCAGAAACAGACTACCGCTCCGAACCGTGCTGGACAGAGACATGTATGCCTAGGAGCACGTTGCAGTGGTCAGTGCGGTCAGTGCATACTGCGTAACGAGCACGAAAGTCGGCCACCTACGCATCCGTCGTTACTCTAGCACTTTCATCAAGATTGTGGACTGCACACTCGACACACATTGCCGGTACACCTCAGTCACGCGGAGACCATGGAAGGTTTCTAGTCCAAGCCTCGATAAGTGACGTAGTCAAAGCCACGATTAATGGGGGCAGACAGGGTTAGCAGCAAGCAAGAGTTTCATAAGGCAAGGTCAGGGTCTTGAAAATGATGTGGAAAACGCTAGCTTAAGAAGTCCGAAAATGGCTTTTGTTGGCTCCCAAGCCTCTCGCCTGATTATGGAAAACAGACCTCCTGTATCCAAGGAGAGGCTGGGCTTTACACCTAAAAGACACAATGATTAATACCTGACTTACCGTTTCAACTCTAGGCTATCTTCACGAATCAAGTATTAAGGTGCATCTTGTTCGTATCAAAGCCAGCCTCTCCCGAGATACAGCAGGCTGTTTTATCCGTAATCATGCGAGAAACGCTAACACTTTAGCATTCCACTAATCACCGATGCTAAAATAATGGCCGGATTTGTGCTAACGGCGTCAACTAACCCCTAACAATCCATTCGCTTATGCTTTTGGACTCGGGCGAGTACGAAATATGTGTTTTGCGGTTTAAAGCGATGTGTATTTGCTTGTTGTATCAAGCAAACATGCTGATGTTTTCAAATACAAGTGAAACCTGGCAAGTAAATGAAAGTTATGGTTCTCCTGTACAAAAGGCAACAAATAATGGAGAAAATCGGAAAGAATGGACTGTGTTTTATTGGTTTAGCTCAGCGATCTGTCTTCACTTGGTAAATTATGTGTAAGCTGAAGCAAAATATATTGAAATATATGCAGCATGTTATATATGCCTTTTTAAAGCGACTGATACCTTGCTTTCTGCATGATCCCTATCCTGCAGATTAACTGGTAGGTCGTAGTGCTATCTGACTAGCTAAGGGACGTTATATTTTACATGATTTTCATATAGTTCATTAATCTTGTCATTTTGTGCATTTTCCGTCGGAAGGTGTGTTTACTTTACATTGGCCATCATTATGTGTGAATTGGGCATTGTATTTAGACGTGAGGGATCAGCAGGTAGGTGAATCGAAAGGTCATATATGGGGTTAAAAAGGAATATATGTTGGTGGTCCGGAAAAAATGCAGCTAAATTTCTCAAAACTGCTCTGATACACAGAGGCAGCGGAAGTTATTTCGAGAAGGGAGGAAGAACCTTTTGCGATTCCAGCCATTACATTCGGCGGAACCTAAACTATCCCTAAATTCTGGTTTCTCCTCGGGTCTGGGACACCTCATTTTGGATTCAGACCAGACATGACAAGAAATAAATGCGACGAAACCACAATGATGATCACGGGTTCATTGGACCCCTCACTGTCCTCCGGCACAGTATTTCTAGTCTGTAATAAATTATTATACATTATTTATTTGCCGCATGTTTTTACTCATAAACCAGACGTGCGCAAACATATCTCGCTTCATACGATGGCGGCGGCTTGATCTGGCGCGTCGATTGCACGAAAGGTGTCGCCCAAACAATAATGTTGACCGCTTTTTTAACCCAATTTCTTGTCATTGCTCCAGTGCTTCATTCAGTTTAATGCGCTTCACGAACTGGGACAGCAGTCGAACGTTTCAGATGGCGTTATCGGGATTGCTTTCATGTAGGATACATTGCAGATGTTTTGAACACGACTTCAAAAAAGGATCTCGAATATCAGTCAAGACGGATCAAGTACTGGTGCACAGGAAGGCGTACGGGTAATTACTGTCACTAATGCAACCATCTTGTTCTGATTCTGTTCTGGTCCAGAACCTCTCTTTCGGTATCTGCTTTACTTTACCTATCTCTGTGCTTTCCTGCCTAGATATGTCTTTAGTGATATGCCTAGCGACAGTTTCTATAACGTTTTCGAAATCCCAAATTGGACGATTCCTCAAACCCAGAATTTTTTTTTTTTTTTTTTTTTTATTTTGGTTTTTTTGGTTCTTTTTTTTAAACATCCAAAAAACCCCTTATAAATTTTTTTTTTTTTTTTTTTTTTTTTTTTTTTTTTTTTTAAACTTCAATTTTTTTTTCCATTTTTTTTTAAAATTGTTCAAAAATTTTTTTGTTTTTTTTTTTTTTTTTTTTATTTTTTTATGTAATTTTTTAACCACCCTTTTTTTTTTTTATTTTTTTTTTTTTATTTTTTCCTTTAACACCCTCCCTTTTCGGGGGGGGGTGGGGGGGGGGTTTTTTTTTTTTTTTTTTTTTTTTTTTTTTTTTTTTTTTTTTTTTCCCCCCCCCCCCCCCCCCCCCCCCCCCCCCCCCCCCCCTTTTAATTTTTTTTTTTTTTTTTTTTTTTTTTTTATTTTGAGAAAGGGTGGGGGGTTTGTTTTTTCAATTTTCCGAATAGAAAAAAAAACCTTCAGGAAACTGTATCGCAAGTGGTGATAGTCCCTCATTCTAACATTCTCCTTTTTTCTTCTGTATATCATATTGCGTGGAAGGAATCGCCTTCAGCCGTAACCTTAAGCATTATCTTAGAGATCTCTTCGTTTTGCCTTGGGTTTCGGCGGTATTCCTAGATGACCATACAAAGCTGTACGCTTTTTATTTCGTTTCTTAGTATGAGAAAATGGTTCAGAACATCGTACATATGTGTAAGTGCCTGAATAAGCAGCAAAAGGCAGTACGTCAGCACTGACTAAATATTTCCAGGGACATCCAGAAAGCATTTCACCTCATGCCAAGCACAGACGTATTTGGCATAGAAATGAATGTACTGTATACACTGTCCTCGTGAGCTCGTCCGAAACGGGCGGTGAATTCATTGAACCAGCTAACTGCCGCGAATTTGCCTCAGGCTCGAGCTGGACAGCTCGGCTTTCCGTCGGCCGTCGGCGGGCGCGGCGGGAACTCACCTGCCAGCAGGCACGCGGCTGCGATCACGTGGCACTTCATGTCGGCGCGGCTGAGGGCTGAGCTGCTGCTGAACGGGAGGCGGTCTGCTGGGCCGGGCCGGGCTCCGATCACTGAGCGGAGCCGGCCGGACGGCCCGGTTATATGGGCCGCCGCCCGAAGTGGGTCGACGGCGGCCGCAGCACGCCCGTGTCGTCCTGCCTCTCTCTCACGCGTGCGCCCTGTGGCGGCGGTCTTACCGTCCTACGTTCTCTTCTCCCCTTCTCTCGCATGCGCTGGCACTCTTTACGCCCTGTGTATTTTCCTCTCTCTCCTGTGCACGCGTTTTTGTCGCTCAGCCTTTCTCGTTCTTTGACGCCAGGTTTTGTCTACCAGTTTTATCTTCCTCTGCGGCGCCGATCTTCTTGTCATCTCTCTCTCTCTCTCTCTCTCTCTCTCTCTCTCTCTCTCTCTCTCTCTCTCTCTTTCTTCCTCCCTCCCTCTCTCCTGAGCCGGCGTCCTTGTCATCCTGCCCCTCTCCTCGTCTCTGCTGCGCTGGTATGCCAGATTGTGGCCGACAGGGAACGGCGCTCCCGGACGTCTTACCACCGCCTTCCATCATGTTCTCAGAGGGGTCAGCTCAACGCCCCTGAGCGAGAGAGAGGGAAAAAACACTCAACGGGACCGAAAATACATCTGATGGACAGACGTCGACGAACGACAGCCCTGCTTGCCTCCCGGATTTTTCTGTTGGCTCTAATATGTGGGAATACACGAGCATCGCGTCACGAAATGCTCCTGTCTTTCTCTCGTGGTTGCAGCGGTTTCTGGGTTCGTTGCCGAGCTGGGCGCATTCCTCTGCCCGAGCTGGCAGAGACCGGCTGCGCAGCGCGTGAGTGCCTCGCCGTGACCCTGATGCGGGTCTCGCTCGGTATCAACAGATGCTGTCCGTGTGTTATCGTCCGCGCCGGCTGACCGCTCGCTCGGAAACCCAGGAGAGTGGGCTAGATAATCCACCTAGCATGAAAGGGGACGTCTTTCATTGAGCTTGTTTCGGCCGTGCTGGCTTTGCTCGTTGTTTTTCAGGAGTCGCTTGCTGGAGATGGATCCAGCGTAATTTTCCAGACGGTTACGTTGATGGGAGTTGGAACGGAAATATAACATGAGCGTCAAATCGTTACTTGGAAACTCCAGCTTTCTTCTCACAGGACAGATCAGAAAGAACCACTGAAGTCTTCTGCTGGGACATGGAACAAGTGGCCTTACCATTGTCACTTACGGTCCGTCATAAGAAAAACGTATGATTTTCATCCGTCTTCTATAAATAAATGCGCCAAAGAAAAGTTTTCAATATCCGTTCATTATCCATGTAGCAAAGCGCGTAGTGCAGAGTTCCTTAAATTTGCACGGAGGACAGACCGAAATAACTTCATCGTTGTTGCCTGTGTGCAAGTTTGTCATGCCTGGAAACAAAGTTGAGGCCATTCGTATGACTGTAGTCTTGATAACGGCCGGCGCCTGGACCGTGCGTGCGGAGGTCTGAGGCGCTGCTGGAGCTGAGTGCACTGTTGTCGGCGTATAGCTCGTGTTTGGCGTTATCAGTCGGATCTGATCATCAGCTGACGGGAGCCTGGGTAAGGTGTGACCATGTGAGTCAGCCGGATGAAAGAATTACGTTGCCTGGTGGTCCTCCACTTTTATCTCTTTGGTTTAAGATGGTTCACGTTGCCCCTGGGCGACGTCTCCGCTGATTTCAGTTAGTATCGTCTATTAATCTCGCACGCAAAAATCACATTTGCTCTGGAATTTGTTCCAGACAATGTATTTTGATGGCGCGACCTACGTTTGCTTACACTGGGGCACCATTTGATCGATGCCCGTTTTTTTCTCATTTTCAGTAATTTAGGCAAGTGTGGTCAAACGTTCGAGCCCTTGTGAATAGTCGAACAACACCTGTGGATTCAAACACCAGACATGTGGATGCCAGGAGAAAAACCCGGACGCAAAATTCGCCTACATTCCACAGCGGACTGAAATTCCCTAACAAGTGGTCGTTAGTAGAACGGGAATTAGAAGTGAATGGGTCCATGACCGTTCTTATGGCAGGAAAACTCAGGAAAATGTCCTGGCAGACAACTCACCCATTTCCTTTTTTACAGTGCTACACGTGAAGGCAAGCCAAAAAAGGTGTCTATTATTTATATAAATCTCCTCTGCAGCATTGCAGCAAAATAAATTAATTCCTACACCTTCATTGTGGTGCGCTTGGTGCTGACATGTTTGGGTAACAGGCATTGCACTGCGTGTAGCCTATGCACAGTCTACCCTCCAGCAGAACGAGATACGAGTGAAAGTTCGGTGGCGATCAGTATCACTGTCCAGCACAGCACACTTCAAACTGGCACAGATAAACATCCGGGAAACCAGCTGACGCCTCCTGCGAGCTCGGTCGACCTTCGCGAACGAGCTCTCATTTCACTGGCCGGCGAAACGTGACACCAGAACATTCGACTCTGAAGAACACTTACACAAGACAGATTTACTAAATCGCAAGTCGATGTAAAAGCAAAGCAGATGTCGAATGTGACGAAATAGAAATAAAAATACTCGTCAATGCGGAACTTGGCTATGACGTGCGAAATTCGGCGTATTGCGCCATTATGTCAAATGCGCCCCTTCCGGTAAATGTTTCACTTCAGACATCACAGGTCCGATGAGGTTTCCATGGTCATCTTTTTTTTCGTTTCATGTTAGCTCTGTTTTACCTCCAACAGTACATGCGAGGCCAGCGGCGCTCGCTCTGCAATGTTTTTGGAAAACTTAAGTTTTCTTATCATTTTTGGCAGTTTTACATCGGCGCCACATGACTCCGCGTTCAGAGTGCCTGCAATCTTAGCTCAAATGGCCAACCAACCAACCCAAAGCTTTTATCCGGATCTGGACGGAGGAGAACAACTCTAACATGTTTGGTCCTCCATCAGTGGGTCTTACAAGGAGCTGCATGCGCAGATTGTCCATCTCTCGGATGTTCGTGCCGTAAGAAGACAGTGGTGTTCGCAGGCGGCGCAACTGGCAGTCAGATGTGCACCTCACTGGCGTCTTTATTAGCATAGGCCAGTTAAATCTACTCCTTGCAAAGGTTTGTAAAATTACGTGACATGGCTAAAGCGCTGATGAAAGCACTCAAAGGTCCACACAAATGACAAAATTTTCTGTATGTGCCGAATTTTATCGTGCGTCGATGGAAATTCGGGAAATTTGTGCCGCGAAACGGCTTTTCCTTCCAGTCCATGCATTTTTTGCACCTCTAATGCAACCCCACTCTGATAAACGATTAAATAAACCGGTGCATGCTGTCCTGAATTTCGTTACACAATACTGTGCCTACAGCACAACGGCGGAACTACATGTAAGACATCTGTTACACCAGGAGTTCTCAGATGCATAGCTGACTCCTGAAGCTGAATTCCTTCACCAAGTTGGACTGTCGCGATTTGCACCATGGCTTTTTTATATAGAATACACGTAACTTTTTGCAGTGGGAGTTGCAGCGTCAAGCTAATCCGCAAATGATTGTCATGTTTTCAGCTTGTAATAAACAATCCCCCGTGCTTTCGGTAACGTCACTCACTTTGGACGAACGACTGTCGGATACTTCGTACAACGGTGGCTTTTGTACCTCCAATGTTTTGTTTTTAATTGAGTTATTGACTGTCGTGGTTAATGGCGCCCATGCTATCACGTCAGATAGTGCTGAGAATGGTGGTCAGAAGTGCAGCCAGAAGGGATCAGAGGGGTGAAATGAGCCCCTTATAGTGGTTTTCAAAGCCTGGCTTTTACCACAAATGATTTCTTAAGAATACGAAAGAAAACTTTTAAAATCAAAAGGTAATATCCTTTCACCTCTGCCTAATCTGCAGGTGTGATATTTGAACTGCCAATCTCACCGTGTTCTCAGTCAAATGGTAAGAGCAAAATCAAGCCTCTTTACTTCTCCCTTGACCCCGTTACCGAATCCCAGCTACGTTGCTGGTGGTGGTCAGGTTAAACAGTATCAAGTCTATGTGTGTAGCAGCCCATCGGACAGGAAGGGAGGCGAAACTTGACGGCGATCATATCAGTGTCATATAATTTTAGCATAAGGGAACTGGGTAATATCAGACGGGTAACCTAAAGTCGCTGTACCTCTTTTGTCGGCCGATGCATTTGTAGTTTTATTAATTTTTAAAACAAACGAACTTCTCCTCTTTTATTCTTGCCAGTTGATTAAGCAACTACTGCCTTCCATATGGCCACAGTGATTTTTGAAAGCAACAAGATCTGCTTGAGTGTTATTGGACGGCGTCAAGTAAGTTCCGGACGGACGCTCGATTTTACTCAGAGAACGTCTGGTATTACCGGAAGTGGCGCTTATGAGCGCATATAATTTTACAACCACATATAAGGGAACATGTATATAATTCATGGCCTTGGCGGCGATGGATCCTGGCAGTTGTGGCGGAAGATTTTTAGCTCTGTCGTAGGGCAGAGTTCAACCGCTAACATGTCGTCGTTGCCTTTTCCGGTCAATCACCCCGGCCTCCGCCGGATGACATTTGCATTTCCTTGGAGCCTGACATGAACGGCATGAAAGAATGTGCAGCAAACTAATATGAGCATCTCATAGGAAGTAACCACCGGAGAAGAGGACATAACGGCATATGAATGACAAAACACTCAACAAAAACTATCCCCTGGCTTGAAAACCGCAGGTATGATTACGTGGCGGCTATCAGAATGATAAATGACCAAGAATGCATCCGACGCAAAGCAACGGAGGTTAACACTGATCATATGATTACAGCATAGCCCACCATCCCATGAAAACCATGGCAGCCTGGCTATCTGACGTCACTCCATTTCACGGAACCGGAATTCAGATCAGTAGCTCTGAATGAAAGACACCGTCTTGCCCACTTTGCGCCCCCAGCGGGCACCGGGCTGGGAAGAAGGGTCAGCACTTGGTCAGGCTGAATGACAGCCATGATCAGGGTCCTCCGGAAACATGAAGTTTTCCGTACAGTTTCTGCTGCGCTTGAGAACGGAAACTTCCATACATGTTTTTCCCACTTTCGATTATTTTTGCCAGCATAAAATGACTCGGTCGATTCGTCATAAACCGGAGCAGGATGTATGTGTCAAGTTTCAGGTGCTGGGCGGCTGTTGGCTCGGTGTGGAGGCGCCAGCAGCATTACCGGCAGGCTGCGTGCGGCTGGCAGACGGCGCCTCGTCAGCATCTTCCAATTTGTCCTTAGAGCTGTCCTGCACCTTCAGTTGAGGCATGATAGCCTCTAGAGGAGCAATATTCCCATCTGTCTACAGGTCTCGGTTTGGGGGCCATATACCACATTTCTTGAATGCATTCGCCACCTTTTCGGTCGGTCGGTCAGCTGTCGGCTGTATGCTCGCCCAAAAAATTCGGCAGACCTCAAAGAACGTGACCCTCGTTCTAGGGTTGGAAACCATCCAGTGCTCCAGACGCAGAATTGTAAGCTTGGTTCACTAACGACAAGACACCAACGTCGAGAGGCTGCAGTTTGCGGCTGCATTGATTGGACAGTGTAAAAATTGTTATGCCATTATCTCAGGCTCGTTCCCAAACGTCCAGCGATATACGGAACCCCTGCCTATTCATTATTAGGCATACCTTTTTGTCCTTGAAGCATCCCGTGTATCATATAAAATGGTCGAGCCATTTGGCGAATGGATTTTTTTTTAATCCACCCGATTTGGTGAACAAGACTGAATGGTGCCGGGAGGTGACCCTTTCATCAGCCGGTCATTTAGTTTTGCGCGTACGAATACCACCATGGGTGGCACTTAGCTCCCGCTGGCGCTGATGCACTTCACTGCGGTCACAAAAATTCCTCTCTCAGCACTCTTGGTTGTCCCAACTTGCCTTCCCCCGTTGAGAGACAACCCTGTTCACCTTGGTAGGAACTGTGTTTAGACCCGTTTCATCAACATTGTATCTGGTGCTTGAGTTATGAGTCCTTTTAGAACACTTCGTACAGGCTTTCATAAAGCTGGTCCACATGTTTGAGGTTAATACCAATGATCCGAGTCAGACTTGTGGATTCAGGAAGGCGATCACTCAGCTCCAAATGCCTCTCCATGAATGTGACGTCCAGCCAGCTTTTCGTTTTTGTTAAAGTCAGAACACACAATCAGGCAAAGCCATAACTTTCTCAGCATATTCGTAGGCCGGCTGCCTTTCTTTAACACGCGCACTGGAAGGGGGGTCTTTTTGTGCCAACTCCCGTCCCACCTGTTTTTCTTGACAGTCTCGAGAACAGATCGGAAATGATTGCTGCTGCTTTGTGACATTTATGGACATTGAATAACTCGTCGATTGACGTAGAAAAATCCGAAAATCGGCCTGAAATTTTTCTAGTTTCAGGCATTTGAAGTCAAGTAAGCAGAACGAAAATAACAGTTGTCGTCCGGCAAATGGGAACTTTGTGAAAGGATTAGCGTTCTACCTAAGATAACCGTTTGAACACAATCAGGCAACGTCATTCGGCCATAAGTGATGGATATACCAAGACCAAAGTCAGGGTCAATAAAGGTTAAGGTCATTTAAGGTCAAGGTCAACCAATTTGTGACCTGATCCAGATTTCCTCTGTAACATGTCGGTCTGTATGAAATATGCCTTCAAAAATTCCTAATAAAAACACCTTTGCGCACACTGATACACTTAAGATATACCAGGGCCAGTCAAGGTCAAGGCCATTCAAGATCAAGGTCAACTATATTGTGACCTGGTCCAGATTTGCTTTGCGACATGCCGATTTGTATGAAACCATACATTCAAAGACCTTAGGTAAAAACACGTGTGCGCACATGGATGCGCCTAAATATACCATGGGTCAGTCAAGGTCAAGGTCATCAGAGGTTAAGGGTAACCATTTTATGGCCTGGTCCAGATTTGCTTTGCAATATGTCGATTTGTGTGAAATGTGCATTCAAAGATCCTTACTAAAAACATGTTTGGCACATTGATACTCATGTGTATATACATATATACATATACGTACACACATACATATGTATATATATATATATATATATATATATATATATATATATATATATTATGTTTACAGCGCTCAAACCGTGTAACTGGATTCATCGTAACGCAATAACTTTAGCGCACACAGCTGACATAAAACTTACTTTGGGTAGGAAACTTCATCCAAGCCAATGACTTTGTTTCACTTCTTTTGACCTTTCGGAGGTTAGTAAACGCTAGAAGTGATCAAATCCACTCATATTGACTACCTTCACTGAAAATACGCCAAAAGATGTGTGTAGCGCCCTTTTTTACACTCAAGCTATCCCATGTTGCTCGCAATCTGATCTGCAGAAGACAAACAACGATGCCATAGGTCAATGACCTGACATGACCTTGACCCGAAATCTCCAGTCAAGACTCCAAATGATTGGAAATTGTCGTATTCAATGTTTTAAAGCTCAAACAAACATCCGTTTTCCCGTTTCATTCCAAAAGTCGTACGGAATGGCCGGTACGGGCCAAGAAAGTGTCCAAAGTTGACCTTTTTGACCCCATTTGACCTTAAAGATATTGACCTAGGGCCGTGGAAAATCGCACACAATGTAAATCGTTATGGCTTCAACCCTGTCCATAAAATGTCTCTAGTCCTTTCGGTTTCCGAGGTCGGGAAGGGCACTTTTGTGCCCATTCCACTGCGCGTGTTAACCCGGTACCGCCTAGGGGTGTCAGATCGGCCACCCCCTCGCTTTTTCGTGAATAACTTCTGAACCAATAAAGCAAGCCCAACCAAACTTTCAGCAGCTGTTTATCAACTTATTTTACATATTTCGACATCAAAACCATTCCTATTCCAGGTTAGGTCGAAGAGATATGACGTAATAAGTGAACCCTTGCATGCATGTTTTCCTCTTCGAGCGGTGGCGCGTAGAGGTCAACATTAGAGGTCATGCTAGGTCACATGCATGATGGCAATTGCACTGATTTGCATTGTGGGTGGTAAAAGTGGTTGGCCGCTGAACTTCCCCATCCTTCAAACCAGACAAGAAAATATTATCCGCCTCTTATCAAGGCTCATTAAATGCAGCGTGAGGTTATGTCAGATCACGTCGTAGGTTGATGTCAAAATGAAATAAAATGCAATAAAATGAACATGAAATAAAATGTCTTGTTTACAGACAATGAATAATCTTTCATTGTCTGTGAAAGATCGTTCACTAGCAGCAGAAACTAATTACTGTTCCTAATCAGAAGATGAAAAATGGCTGCCTGTCCTGACCTGGCTTGACGTTGACGCGATAAGGAGCAGACAGAGCAGATTTCATTATTGCGGGATGTCATTTTTAGTTAGTTTTGTACTTGACGCAGTTAAGGATCCCAGCGAATTATTATTGCTCCTTGACAGGAAGAGTAATGCAGCTTTATGTGACCTGGCCTAGAATGACCTTGACGGGATGAAAAGCAAGTAATGCAAAACTGATCGTCAGTAGGTTTCACTTTCGTCCTTTTTGCCACGTAGGTCAAAATGGCTGCGAGCAAGTAACGAACCTTGAAACGTGAAGCACGGCAATCTTATTTGAGATATGATGCTGTAATCTTATTTAAGATTACAGCATCAAACCAGATTTTGCAGCATATCATGGATGTTCCCATAATCATTTTTCCTTTGGTGTTTGCGGTTTGCTCCCTGGCAAGAGACCCTTGCAATGTTCCTCTGCCCCCTGGAATATTTTAAACATTCATCTAAAACAAATGTACTTCCTCTCTATGTGGGAACCTCTGTCTGAAAGTGGCAGTATGTGCCCCCATGTGTGTAAGAAAATATACAATGCAGTTAGTGTAATATCGGACAGTTTGGTAAATATCTGACTGGTGTCCGGTAATACCAAACAGGCATGACTAAGTAAAGCGGCGGATTTGGCGCGACAGTCATTTATATGCGGAAATCCAGACGAAGAATAACGTAAAAACATACATCTCGGTGAAAAATCACAACCTCTTGTTAGCAACATACAGCATGGGCAGCAATGGCCCCTTCAAAAAGCGACACTTGTACGGTTGGAAACAGTGAATTCAAATGATAATTTGCTGCGAGGAAGCGACTCGCCTTCTTCTCTTTTTTTTTCTCTTCTCTTCTCTCTTTTTCGCAGACTCGTCGCCTGCGAAAACAAATGCGTATATCGCCGCCTAATTTCGAAATAAAATACCGTTCTTGACCCCAGAAGTCTCATTAATGAGTAAACAAGATGGCCGATATCAACAATCGCCCGATATTATCCAAAGTTCCCCTAAGTTAAACGGAATTGTATGGTACGACATAGCCTAAAATGGCTCTTACCCTATCAGCTTTAAAAAAACCCGCCTGGCACCTGCATTGATGCCTTGATGGTATGAAATTTTGATGATGGTGATGTTTTTTGTCATCATATCTGTGAGGCTATTTATTTCCGTTTGAATCCAACAAAACTGAAACAAATATTTCGAGACAGAGGGCAAAACATGTCTGCCAATGGGCTGGCAGGTGGCCATAACTAACACAAATAAATGCGTGTCATTATGATCGACGGCTGTTTTCTGTAAAGTCGACGACGGCTTTAAGGGGCGACTAAAAAAACTCTGCGTTAGCCCGGTACCGCATAGGGGGCGTCAAATACGGCACCTCCTCGGTTTTTCGTGAATAACTTCTGGACCGCTAAAGCCGGCCAACCAACCTTTCCGTACCTGTTTACCAATCACTTTTACATATTCTGACATCAAAATCATTTCCATGCTAGGTCAGATCATGGGGACATGACATCATAAGTTAATCCTTGCATGCATGTTTTCGCCTCTTCGGGCGGTGGCGCCAACATGCTTCGTTTTTTATAATCATTTGGATTTACATAGAACACGTTCTCTAAAAGGATACAAAATCACATCATTTCAGGATTGGAGGTCATGCTAGGTCACATGATGACACTTGGACATGATTTGCATTGTCGGTGACAGAAGTGGTTGCCTCTGACCTTTCCATCGTTAAAGTTAGACAAGCAAATACATATGGGCCTCTTAGCAAAAATCACTAACTGCATCATGAGGTTATGTCGGCTCACGTCATAGGAAGATGCCAAAACGAAATGAAATATGACATTGCCTGTGGAAGATCGTTCAGCAGCAGCAGAGGGCAACTTTTGTTCCTAGTCAGAAAAAGGAAAATGACTACCTGTCCTGACCTGGCTTGTCGCTGACCCGATAAAGAGTAGACAGAACATGATTTAATTATCAAGAGATGTCATTTCAGTTCTACATTTAACGCAGTAAAGAATCCCAGCCAATAATGATTGCTCTTTGTCAGGAAGAGTAATGAAACCTTATTTGACCTGACCTAGACTGACCTTGACTGATAAAAAATAGGTAATGGAAAGCTGATCATCAGAAGGATTTTACTTCAGTCTTTTTTCTGACATAGATCAAAACGGCTACGAAAAGTATCGACCTTTGGCAGGTAAGCTAAGACTAATATTTCTTCTGACCCAGGCTGACCTGGGCCCGACATCTTTTTAGCATAAGGACACGCCCTGATGCAAAACCTTTTGTTTGATGCCCAGGTACGACCAATATTGCCGATGGCACAACGTACGAGCCGGTGTCAGTTTTTCCGAGCTCGTGTTATGCGTTTTACGTGTCCGTAACAACATCAGTCACGTGACCAGGGCTCACATAATATTTTGGCATTGCAAGACTCGGGGTTATCGATTGGTGGTGGACCGGTTGAGATCCGACGGTGAGATCCTGAAATAACATCGGGATGCCCTTTAAGCATCCTCCCAGACGGTCGCGGGTACGAAAACACTCCAGGCGAGTGCCGGGTTAAGGAGGGTTGGAATTAATGACAGCAGATCATGCGTTTGGGGGCTAGTTATGTTCTTCCTGGAAGGAAACAGGCTATCATTTCTGTCCGGAGCCGCCACGAGTGCTTGCCACAGAGTTTGCATCTCCAACGTCGGAATCGGCCGCAACGATTCAGGCGCCTCAACAGCTGTGTTAGCGCTGGTTTTATACCATTTTACGACGACTAGTATCCCAACTGGTGGCAAAACTGCGCCCTTGTATACAGTAAATGGCGATGTCAGGAGAGGGCACGCCGGGACAACCGCTCCGTTTAAACGTACCGCTGAGCCATTTTCGGTGCGCAACATTCGGAAAAGGACCAACAAACTGTTCCCGACAGCACGTCGTCGCGACATTTGTCGAAACGTTTCGGATAAGACGCTTCTGCGTTAAAGTCCGCCCCTATATGAGGCCTTCGCCGTAAAAAGGCCTCCACATGCGCATTGGAGCTTCTCGGTCGAAAATAGCGATTTTCGACCGCCGCCCCTCCATGAGCGACTTCCTGGCAACGCAACGCCCTTCAGTTGGACGAGGTTGAAGACATCAACGTGATCCTAAATTGAACACAGTTTGTGGGGCCGACCACCCCACCGTACCCCGTTTCCATTTAAGCTGTCCCTGGTTCATTGGCCTCCCAGCTGCACCAATGCTGCACCGTCAGCTAAGCCTGACTTGTTTTTTTTGTGGCCGTCTTGGGATAACCGACAGCGGTCGGCCGGCCGTCTGACCTGCTCTGGCGTCCGGCTGAGCGCAGCAGGTTGCGTAATCACTCAGTCGACATACCACGTGACGCCCTGTGTAGCTGGCTGGTGGGTGTTTGTGAAAGCCGCCTACAACAAATCGAGGCGGCTGCATTGGGTGGAAGCTGGGGCTCCGCAATGGTTACAGAAATTTGGGATGTGGAGGCTTTTGGCGCGTTGCTTGCTACATTGCAAAAGTGGTCACGCCGCCCATAACCTCTCCATTCCTGGTGGACACAAAGTTGAAGGCTTGTTTGAATCGCCTCGAACAACTAATTGCTGATTGCGGAAGTACATGTTCAAACGTTCCGAGAAATTTAATGTGCTGTGAGATAAAGCAGAGAAGTGTTTGTTTTGGATTTCTGCATCGAAAATTCATACTACTAGGCGTGCACGGGTAAAGATTTTGAGACTTCCGATCACGTCATTTTATAGCTCACACTAGCGGCCGAGCTGACTGACAAGACGACCGGCTCGATTGGGGAACAAAGGCATAGGCGCATCCGAGAGAAATAACGCATCATACTCGAGCTTCCTTGCAGCGTCAACGTTGCGCCATAATTGTTGAAACAATCTACAAAAAAGTGAGACACGCAAGGGTTTGGCGCTGACAGCAGTAGCTCATTACGTTAGCGTCAAGAGCGCGTTAGTGAGCGACACTGGATAAAATCTTTTGTATCTTATGGGACTCTCCTAGTTCGAGCTATCAACAGAGTCATTCTTGTTGCCTGGCTGGTTTTCGCTTTTTTCTCAGTCTCAGTGCCCCATTTCACACTGCCGTTTTCAAAACGCGTTGTTATCAATACGCCTTGGTGAGCGACGATGGATAAAACCTTTTAGATGCTATCGGTCTCTCTTGCGGCAAGCTATCGACAAAGCCCTTCTCGCACAGCTTGTTTCGTTTTTGGCGTGTTTTTTCTTCTCAGTTCCAGGGGCCCATAGTACGCTTCCGACGCACCAAACCACGGCGGCCTCTGGGTGCCCTTGACTGGCGGTCGCTGCCGCTCTGTCGCCGACCGCGCCGTCAAAAGGTGTACCAGCCGGGGGCGGACAGGACCGGGCGCCGGCCGTCTCCGCACGCGAGAGCCGCGCCGCCGCCGAGTCCTGCCGGTCCTACAGGCGGCAGCAGGCCGGAGACGAGTGGTGACGGCCAGCAGCAGTGCGCGTCGACCGCCGGCCCAAACTTCGGCGAAAATGGCAGACCAGGTGCGTCCCTCTCGTGGAAAATTCGGGACTGTTTCGCTGTGACTGCGTGACTGGGGGACGGTTAGCGACTGTTTTGGTGCGAAGCGTGCCGTGCACGACACCCGTCACGTGCCTAGTCTGACGCATGGACGCACGGACATTGACTGTCCATTCCTTGCTAGGTGGTCATATCAAAAGGAAGCGAATGAGTATATGGGTTATGCTATTGTCAAAACTCTGCCGCGGCCCTATTTTTCACATTCCGGCATCACACAGCCTGCATCGTACCTTTGCCGCTTTCAGGTAACTCCTATTGTACAACCTCCAGCGTCACGGAACTTGTGTCGTGTGTCTGCTGGGTTTAGGCAGCCGAGGCAGACGTGAACCGCTCACAGGTGGTTCGGTCAGCTCTGGCGGGCCATCGGTGACGGGGACCGGCCCCCTCCCTCCATTGGTGCCGCGGCAGGCCGCCCTCGCCGGGCACGCTGCTGATCCGATCGTGCGTGCCGCCGCTAGAGTGAGAGAATCATCGGCGCGGCAGGCCACAGTCTGCCCGGACCCGTTTGAGCGTCACGTTTCGGGCAGCTGTGTCAGGAAAAGAGAGCAAACTGTGCGCGGCCTTAACCGGCATCACAGCTTTCGGTCGTGGTCCCCGTTTGTAAACTGATGGACTTGGCTTTCCCGGTGACGTTGTGCACCCCAGAACTGCTCGACATCACCGTTTTCACCATTCACCTCTTGCTTCAAAACAGCCTCGCGCATAGGCGCGGGAGCCATGGGGCTGGGGACTTCAGCTCCCAGCTTTTTTGAAAGTTGACATTGATCCTATGGGCGATGACTGGAAAGAACTGACCCAAAATGCTTCTTGGTTCCCACATCCCTTCCCCCCCAAACTGAAGACGAGTTCCCGTGCTCCTGGCCTCGCGGTCATACGTCGTTCGAAAGCAAGAGGTAACCGGGTGATTGAAAAGCTCTCGAACGCGGTCAATGACTGCTCCATTCAGCAGCGGCATGGGCTTCTATGTTTGTTATCAGCACATAGCTTCTGAACGTTTTCTGATCTCGGTGGGTTGTGCTTTTTCAGCTCTGAAAATAAATGGCACCAAATGTCCACCTAAAAACGAACGGTCAGACGATACCAGTGACATGACCTGACGTGCTCCCCGCTGGCAGGAGCGGCTGCTGATCCGTGGCGGTCGAGTCGTCAACGATGACCGCATGTTCGACGCCGACGTCTTGGTGGAGGACGGCATTATCCAGTGAGTCCTCATCATGAGCATACTCTCAAGAACATACTGATCTAGCGGTCAGAGATCACATAGATGATACGGCTGACTGACGCTGCCTCTTTATGAAAGATGTGTCCCAAACATTCACGATGCCTAACAGTACCGAATTTAATTCCTCTGGACAACAATGTGTCCCGCCTTGCCTTTCTGACTCCTCAGAATTCCGCCTTGGTGTAGGAAAGGAGAATTCACTGGTAAGTGTTCAAGCATTGTTTAAACTTCCTTCTTGATCATGACCTCCACATCACATAATGACCCTAAATCTAACTCAGGTTTTTTTCGCCGTGAAAACCGCAAGAGAGGTCGCAACGCTTTGTGGCCACAATTAATGTCTTTCGCCGTTGCAGCGGTGAACGGGACTGATAGAAACACAAATAACGCTCCATAAATACTCTGCAGCTTATGCGATGTCGGAGAATTAGTCCGCCAGAAAGCCTAGCCATTGTCACGTCATGTCTGTATGTCAAGTATCAACCATGTACACAGCATGGCGCTATGATTTATCGGTCGCGCTCCGTTTCAGAGCCATAGGTCCAAATCTTGCCCCAACGGAGGGAACGCGAATCATTGAGGCAGATGGAAGATACGTCATGCCGGGTAAGACGAGACATCTGCCAGGTGAAAGAGTAAACAGCGTTATGTAAAATTATGGTTCCGACAGATATTATGGTCTTATGGTTTCTATCCAAGCATTATGATGAATTACATCGCAGTTCCATGGGTGTGCCTGCTACGCTGAAACAAAAGCAATTTCTGCGTTTTCAGCGCGATTTCTGTCTGCGGATGACATTCCAGACTCTGTACTGCAACACAGCAAACGAAGCAACCCAAAGAAGGTGGCCTTATGACTGGAGAGCACACGGGTTTACCGGAACCCAAAACATAAATCACACCGACCGGTGGCACTGAGATCATAAGACCTGAAAGCAAGGACGCAGCCAGGATTTTCCGGGGGGGGGGGCTGAGCTCAGTGTGACCTGAAACCATACAATCGCCGCGGGGAAGACGATATGTAATGGTTTTCGCAAAAAAATTGTGCACCTAAGGGGACCCCGCCCGCCCCCCCCCTTTGGTTGTGCCGGTGCGTGAGAGCTATGCCGAGCTGGGTGGTTACGTCACAATTTCCGAGGCGTTGGTCCGCGGACCTGCCGTACAGCCCGGCTGAGCGGGTTCCCGCCGCGGCTGGGCCTCGCGGCACGGTTCACAGCGGGACCATAACGACCACAACCGGCTGGTTTGTACCCAGCCCGCCTACAGCCGAACCTGGATACGAGCGCGAGCAGCTGTTTACGTTTCCCGCTTGGCGACAGCAATCTGTCAGTCGAGTGCTGGCTGTCTGACACGTGCTGCTAAAATAGAGTCCACGCATTACAGCCTGTCAGCCGTCGGTGAGCCGTCTCTGAAACATTTCTCCTGGACTTATGAGATTATTTGTGCCGTCCGTCTGTTAATGTTCAGGATTATAACAATGACATGGATCGGTTCAGCTAAAGTGCAATGATTTATAACCTCCACTTCATTTTCTTTCGAAAATCATGATTACAATACGAATATCCTGCAGACTTTGTTAAATGTTTTTAGTTAAATACATACACTTTGCCAGGTGATAGTTGTGACACTGTAAAAATATGAACTATTCTAAAGTGCAAACCAGACAGACACTCTCCATCGTCCCATCACCAGTGATCAGTCACGATCGCCTGTCGATGGCGATCGGCCGACCTCCCCCCAGTGAGAGCACCGCCCAGACACGATGCCCGGACCGTCGCTGCTGGGCGGAACCCCCGCCGGAGCCGGGGCTCCGTGTTTTACCGCTCCATCCGTCTCGGCAGGCGGCATCGACACGCACACGCACATGCAGCTGCCGTTCATGGGCACGGCGGCCGTGGACGACTTCTACTGGGGGACGCGCGCCGCGCTGGCCGGCGGCACCACCATGATCCTGGACTTCGTGCTGCCGCAGCGCGGCGAGTCGCTGGTCAGCGCCTACGTCAAGTGGCGCGGCTGGGCCGACCCGAAGGTCTGCTGCGACTATGGCTTCCACGTGGGCGTCACCTGGTGGTCGGAGCAGGTGAGCGGGTCTTGGCGGGTGACCTCGCCTGGTGGTCAGAGCGGTGACGTCGCTGGAGGTCGGAACAGGTGAACAGTGACGCCATCTGGTGGTCGGGACAAGTGACGTCATCTGGTGGTCGAGGCAGGTAATGTCATCTGGTGGTCGGGGACGATGACGTTAGCTGGAGGTCGGGGTAGGTGACGTTACCTGGTAGTCGGGGCTAATAACGTTACCTGGTGGTCGGACTAGGTGAGCGGAGCGCTCCGCCGCCAGATGGCGTCAGGTGGCACCACTTCACGCGCTCTTCCGCGGCCGCCACGAGGGAAGCCCAGCGGGACTGTGTTTGAATGAACTGGCCATTCGCGCTTCGGCTGCATCACCCATCATGAAGTGACCAGTTTTCCAAAGTTGAATTCTGCTAATCTCGTAATCCACGCGTGCGGTACGCTTTCGTGAACAAATGTAAGGTGTAGAGCAGATGTTACAAACAGTGCTGGTATATTTTCGAGCTTTGTAGAAATAAGGTTGTGTCTGTGTGGTTTCCATCTTACACCATTCAGAAAGAGCACATTCCAACCGTATGCACTTTTCAAGGAGCGAGTGTAGCAGCGGAATTTTTAAGAAATTTTTTTGTTTCTCCCCAATCATGAAGAGCGCATTCCAACCGTGTGCGCATTTCATGTTCCGTTATTGCCATACCTTACCGTGCTCTATCGCGTTCATTTCGCTGATCTTTCCTCAGGTTAAGCGCGAAATGGCCCAGTTGGTCGATGAGTGTGGAGTAAACTCCTTCAAAATGTTCATGGCCTACAAGGATACGTGGCAGCTGTTGGACGAAGACCTGCTCAAGTCCTTCACTCAGTGCAAAGCCATAGGTGCCATCGCACAAGTTCACGCTGAGAACGGTGACGTCATCAAAGAGGTGCGTGAGCCGCTGCCCGGAAATATTAGTACTAGCCATGGCGTTACTTGATGTCTGGCCATGATGATGGTTTGGACCCTGAGATCTTTGTAAATGTTTCATGATATGGCAGAGGCGTCTAACACTGGGCGTGAGTCCAAAGCAAACAGGCCCACCATAACTATGGATCGGCGGTCCTGCTTTTGTTTTGTCTTGGAAGCGCTGGTAGTTGGCCGCAAACCTTGTGTTTAAGTTTAATATTGGCCTGATACCTTACCAGCCATGGTCATCAATTATCAGCTAGGCAATAATATCATTTTCACCATGTTCCTCACTCATTATTCGGGCAGTGTGTCATGTGCTCTGCTGGTTCAATGTGTTGCAATGATGCAATCACATGTGGGGATTTAGCAGTTCGCAGACTGTTTCATCTCCACCTGTACCTGGCAATGATCGTATGTATCGTCACGCTTCAGATGAGTCAGCGGATGCTGTCAGCGGGCGTGACGGGGCCCGAGGGCCACGAAATGTGCCGGCCCGAGGAGGTCGAGGCCGAGGCCACCAACCGGGCCTGCGTGCTGGCCAACCAGGTGGGCTGCCCGCTGTACGTGGTGCACGTGATGTCGCGCTCGGCGGCCGACGTCGTCTCCAGCAAGCGGCGCCAGGGCCACATCGTGTACGGCGAGCCGATCGCCGCCGGCCTCGGCACAGACGGCACGCACTACTGGAACCGGTGCTGGCGGCACGCGGCCGCTCACGTGTTGGGGCCGCCGCTGCGGCCGGACCCCGCCACGCCCGGCTACCTGATGGACATGCTGGCCAAGTGAGAGACCGCGCCGCCCGCCGCCGACTGGGGCGCGGTGGGCTGTTGTGAGGAGGTACTGCTATCGAAACCTACGTCCGATTTTCTAAACTCATTATCAGATTTCTTGAGAAGATCGATCAAAGTTCCTCAGGAAATGGAGGTACTCTACTGAAAATGCTCGCTACTGAAAGACAGCCATTTACTGGTATAGGTTATCAAACCATCGTGTTTACGTATGATGTATGCGTTCGCAAGTGGTCAGTATTTTCCTTCTTATGTAGTTCCACTGTGTTCATTAATGACTTCATTGAGCAGTCCTGACAACTGGCATTAGACATAACACCGTCACTGCGTTCAGTAATGATGTCATTGATCATACCGACAACAGGCATCAGACGCCACATATCTCCGGACATTGACAAACCAGCTGGGCAGGCTGTCGCCGGTGCACGGTTTTTTTTTTATCATTAATTATCACTGATAACGCTAATCCGTTTATCGTCACCGTAAAGAAGCGATGTACCTCATAATTTCGCTACTGCCGTTCCAGTAACGACCTGCAGTGCACCGGCACGGACAATTGCACGTTTACTTCGGAGCAAAAGGCGATGGGCAAGGGTGACTTCACCAAGATTCCCAACGGCGTGAACGGAGTGGAGGACCGCATGTCGGTCATCTGGGAGAAGGGCGTCGCCTCGGGCAAGATGGACCCCAGACGCTTCGTGGCCGTCACCAGCACGAACGCCGCCAAAATATTCAACATCTATCCCCGGAAGGTCTGTGTCGTCGGCTAGGCTATCCAGCTGCGCAACACTGATGGGCACGCTTTTTAATAGAGTCGGAAAACCAGTATTAACTTCCGTGGTGACCATTTGCTTCCTTAGATTTTGGGGAGAAACCCATAGCGTTTCCGACGATAGTCGAGGTTAATGAAACGATAGTGGAACGCACGTTTCAGTGTCCGGACGTGGTTCGTTGGCATTGTGGAAAGTATTCGATACTCGCGTCGTCCGTGGTCGAGGGTCCATCGTTTTCACTGCACTTTGACTGTTTTCTGTCCGGGCACCGCTGACTGTCTCCGGTGTGTGGCCGCAGGGCGTGATCGCCGTGGGCTCCGACGCGGACATCATCGTCTGGGACGGCGAGGCCAGCCGCGTCATCTCGGCCAAGACGCACCACCAGCGCTGCGACTTCAACGTGTTCGAGGGCCAGCGATGCCGCGGCGTGCCCGACTACGTCATTTCGCGCGGCCGCGTCTGCCTGGAGGAGGGTCAGCTGAGCGCCGTGCAGGGCGCCGGCCGGTTTGTGGCCACGCCGGCCTTCTCGCCGGAGGTGTACCTGCGCGTGCAGCGGCGCGACAGGACGCGCGTGCCGCGGCCCGTCGATCGCGACGGCGTGCCGGACGCCGACGAGCCGCCCTTGGAGTCGGCCGCGGGAGGCGAGGAGGCCCCTCCGCCGCCTGGGCGGGCCGCGGCGTCCGAGACCGCGCAGCCGGCGCCGGCGCCAGGTGAGTGCGACGCGACGTCCGCAAAATCTGACATCCCGCCGGGCTCAGCCGGTCCGCATGTAGTGAATTCGAGCACCAGCGTCCCATTTTCAGTGGGGTGATTTAACTCCTTCTTCGGTAGGATTTCGACTTAATTTCATCCTAAGTGGTATTCAACGATATGCATTCACTGCCGCCACCTGGAGTGTACTTTTTGCTTTCTGCAGAAAGCAAAATGTGACGTGATCATGGTTGTGCTCTGGCTCGGCTACTTTTGGGCTTAGATTTGGTTGTTTGGCGTTTGAACGTTTGTTACTGCTTTCATTGATGATGCATATGCGTTTTGTAATACCATTTTGGCGCCGTGTTCTTGTGCATGTCGGAAAGGGGTGAAGCCAGTGTTTTGGTTTTTTCCATGGCTTTACAAAAAAAAACTTGAAATCCGGAAAACATACATCTCTAATTTTGGTCAGCTGACATTTTTTCACGTAACAGCACGATTCCATGGTGCGAAGACCTACGGGATAACTGCGGAATCCCCCTTTCAGAGGGCCCGATGCCAACAAGCAGTCCCGTGAGGACTGGAGTTCGCGTTCAAGCTCCGCCCGGAGGCAAGTCGGCTGGCTTCTGGTAACCGCGCCCGCCACGTGACCGTCCTCTGCTGACGCCACTGACGTCACTGGGATCGTACTGGCTTGCCAAGCCCCAGCGATCTCCAGTTTTGCATGTTAATAATGACGCACATTCCTCTGTCTTTTTCCCTTGGTAGGGTTTACGTCACACGTGAAGCTTGAATGGGGTACCAACGAACTCTGTCGCTATGGGGTTGGGAAGTTACCAGGGAATTCACCTCACAGCTCCATGTAAAGCGAGGTGAATGCATGAGGACTTGAATAACGTTTTGCTTGATTATCGTCGTCACATTCCACAGCATTTCCCGGTTTGCCAGGGAAATGCCGAGGGGGCTGGTAACCGGATTTCCCAGCGGAGCTTGATACCGTGCAAGTGTACCTAACCAGTAAACGACGTATTTGAGATATTCACCCTAGCTGACTAGTCCGGCGATCCATTTAACGTTTCGCATGGCTGGCGCGCTGCAGAACTACTAAATAAAATACGTTGCCGGAACAGTGTTGTTCTTCTGTCTCCCTGTTGCATTTGTTCGGATAAATATCGAAAACAATACACCTACACACGGGAGAACGCAAGAACCAAGAAGATTAAGAATCCAGGGCAAGGCTAGGAAATTACCAGAAAGAACATAGCACTGAAACGAAGGTTGAAATTTCGAAGCAATCACTCCGATGATGCTGAAGGAAGCCTTCCGTATTATTTATTGATTTCAACATTCTCCCTCATTGCTATGGCATTCCCGGCGACTTCGTGGGCTTGACAGCCTCGAGGGGACTTAGCTATCTTTGGCCTTGGACAAAACGACGATCTGGGGCTTACGATTCGATGCACCCGAAATTCAGGGCCGTAGCGGGTTCGTTGAGAAGGACATTGATGGCGTACCAGTCTCACCGTGGCCTCACCAAGACTACTGGTGTCACATGACAAAGAAACTGGTACAGGGCTCCCTTATCCCTTTCCCAAAGCACAACACTTTTCGACATGAAAAGCTGATTCCACAAATGGCTAGATCGGTGCGCCACCCGGATGTCATGAGGCCAGAAAGTCCGGATATTATCTCGCTAATTTCCTGACGTAAGGAATGGGGATGCATATTTCAATTATTTGCTGATGTACGTTCAGGGATGTGGTTTACCCCAAATCGATGTTCCTGGTGGTGTTCTATGCGAGTTCCCAAATATCCATCCATGTACCCTGTGATAACACTTACCAGTTTTTGGCGACTTTTAACAACTTTTATATCACTTCCAATTTTCTCGTACGGGGCTTTCTCTGATGAAACCTTAGGTGTACACGGTATGTAGTCTTGATGCTAGACCATACGCCTTGAAAATACCCCACATTGCATCGCATTGTCTTGTGTCCACGTTTCTCATAAAAGCTGCCAATTACTGTTTGGTAGCTTGCCGGTGTTTCCACGGTGACTGTTGCTGGTTAACAAAACAATGAACAAAGACGCACAGTGCTTTAAAATGAAGTTCAAAATGCTTAATCAGCGCGTGACCAATAACCTATATTTTTGAAACATACGCTTCAAAGTTTATGCATGGACTACATTTACCAAATGCTGGAATATCCCTTTTGTATTAGCTCGTGCGCAGAGGCGTCGATTTCAGTAAATGATTGGGGGCTGAGCCGAGGTTCCGACCACCTAACCTCTCCCCAAATGTGGGTTTCTCAATGGATTTAGCCCACTTTAGTTTGGCCATCAGATTTTTTTAGTTTTTATCGAATAAAAAATCGCATTTATCCCCACGTATTTTGGTATTTATAGACAAAGATGGAAATATAGATAGATACATCGCTTTAGACTTTATTCTTTACTTTCCACCTAATCCTTATTTATTGCTGCCGTTCTGGTCTTTATAATTACATTTACCTTTAAAACCGGCAGAAAATATTGGGTGGACCCAAACCAACATTGGGTGGGCCCAAACCAACACTGGGTGGGCCACGGCCCTCTCGAAACAATACAAATGGACGCCCCTGCTCGTGCTTGCGGTATTGCATTTTGCCCCAGTGCTTTTTGATTTTGGAAAACATTTTTGGCCACGGACCGAAATGTTTCATCAAATCACGCACATTCATTCGGCTAAAAAGACAACGGAATTCGTAGACACTGTTTCAAGCTGCAGCTCGGATTAACAAGTTCCAATTGACCTTGCTTAAGGTTGAAAGACAGCTATTCACAACAATAATCTTTTTCATGGCTTCGAAATGTGTTAACCGAAATTCAAACTTCTTTGAAGTCTCTTTCCTATAGCTAGACTGAACATCTATAATCTTCCCCGATGTCATAACCCAAGTATGGTAGGGAAAATGCTCTTAATTTTCTCTCCATGTCCTGGCATACAGCAGCATTTGGTAAGAACAATAGCACACTCGGACCGGAAGTATTTCCTAGGGCCTAGGACGATGCTGAATTTCTGCCCTCGACCTTTGGCCTCAGGCAGAAATTGCAATAGTGACCTCGGTCCTGAAAAGTTATTGTACTGGCCTCGTGTGGTATTGTATACCATACCTATCTATCTAGTTAGTATTTATCATCTATGGTTTGTGCCAGGGTTAGTTTGTGCCTGCTGACATTTTTTAGTTACGCCCCCCCCCCCTCCATGTTCCAACATCGGAGCAGAATAAAAAAGATACCAGCAAAACTAATGGGTGAGAAAGTGGTAAACGTTGATGAAAAGAACGATCTGCGGTAACAGAACGCACTACAGTTCGACAGCGGGTAATCCTTTGAATACCAAGCTTATTTGCAAAGCTATCTACCGTGCGAGCTACACGCTGCTTGCTCAGAGTAGATCATGAAGAGTGGAAAGGATTCCTGAATATTACAGGATGTAAACATCCCTTTCATTCGCCCAATATCGCTTCCTTAAGTAGGTCAGTGGTTGGCAAAGAACGATATGAATGGCGCAATTATACGATGCACGACGTTTCAGCTACGACTATTTGCCTAATAGAGACGATTGTCAACAGCGGAAAGCTATTACGCCTTGACGACCATTGCTGGAGACATAAAAGGGCCACGCTGGCAACGGCCAGTATTCACTTGACCATCGCAGGTCCGGGGCACGGGGCCGACCACGGAAACTGTATCGTCGACTCATCTGTCGAGCATAGCCGGGCCGTCTACCTCTCTCGGCTCCCGTCGAGATGACCCGGGCGAAGATCCACGTACAGGAGGAGGGCGGGTCGCGGCGCCCGCTGACGCTGCAGGAGGCGGTGGCGCCGTTCCTGAGGGTGCTCTCGGCCAACGGTCTGGCTCCGACATCTCTGACTGACGGCCGAGTCTCCCGCAGCGCGGCCCAGCTCGTCTACTCGGCCGTCCTCTTGGTGATGACCTGCGCCATCATGGCCGCCAACAGCTGGCACCTGTTCTGGATGGGCGCCGCCGAGCTGTCGGCGGAGGGGTACGGCGCGAGCTCGAGCGTCAGGGCGATGGTTCGGTCTGGCTTCTTCGGCCTAATCGTGCCTCTGTTCTGGATCCCCGACGGCGTCGCGCTCACCGTTGGGAACCACAGAATGATCACGTTTGCGCGCCGTTTCCAGGATGCCAGCGCGTCTTTGCAAGCGATGGAAGGTTTCCAGCCGTTTCTGCGCGTAACGCGGCGCAATGGGATCATCATTGCCGTCGTTCTTGTGCTGATCAATGGCTGTTTAGCATTAGCCGATGTTGCCTACGTAATTTTTGAGTGCTCCTCAAAAGATCTGCTTTTTTGTGTGCTGCGGCGTGTGGACTTAATGACGTTCTTCGTGATTTGGATGATTTTCAACGCCATACCTTTTAAACTTCTGTTCTTCTCGGCGTTCCTGACCAGCTCCTTTGACCTCTTAAACCAAGAGCTGCAGCGTGTGGCCGGAACGATCGAGTCCAGCGCTGAAAGTCGAGCGAGAAAAATATCCGTCATTAGCCACGTGCATCAGAAGCTCTCCCTGGCGTACAAATCGTTTCTGTGGGCAATGGCTCCCGAGCTGATCCCGCTGATGTTCTTCGGAGTCGCCGGGCCCGTGTACTTCTGCATGGTCACGTGCATCACCGTGAAAGACACGCTGCAGCACGACCAGATGGCCTCTGCGGTGGTCAGCGCCGCCATGTACGTGCCCTTCGCCGTGGCGGTGTTCGGTATTGCCATCAGCCTGCCGTGCGAGGCGTCGCAGAGGGTCATCGACAGCGCCGGACGGATCCGCACCACGCTCTGGAGCCTGAGGGCCGGACAGCCCCAGACGCTGCCGCAGGTGAGGCGCCTGAGGGCCGGACAGCCCCAGACGCTGCCGCAGGTGAGGCACCTGAGGGCCGGACAGTCCCAGACGCTGCCGCAGGTAAGGCGCCTGAGGGCCGGACAGTTCCCACGCGCTGCCTCAGGCGAGGTGCCGGTTGAGCTACCGTCCTGTTCAGAATCACGCCAGTTGAGAGGAGGCGCTGTATTCTTGCGATGCGCCATGCAGCAAGGCACTTCGTATTGCGTTATGCCAGACCGTTGACAACGTGAGACAAAGATGGGGACAATAGCTGCGTTGTGCTCTCATGCTTCACATTTTGCTGTTTCCTGTAAAGCAACGATTTCTGCAAATGATTGGGGGGGGGGGGTCGGGTGGGCGAGCCGAGGGCCCGACAACCTGACCTCCCCAATGTGGATTTCTCAGCGGATGTAACCCACTTGACTTTGAGCAACGGAAATTTATAAGTTTTTTTGTTACTATTTATCGAATACAAAATTCCATTTATCCCCATGTATATAGGTACATATAGATATAAGATGGAAATATGGATAGATGCATCATTTTAGACGTTATTTTTTACTTTCCATCTGTTTCTTATCTGTTGCGGACGTTCTTTTTGCTACTGGTACTCATTTACCTTTCAAACCAGCAGAAAATATTGGGTTGCCCAAAACCAACATTGGGTGGGGCCAAATCAACATTGTGTGGGCCAGGACCCTCTCAGAAGAATACAAATCGACGCCCTTGGGGACACAACATTTCGCGAAGACGGGCTGCATTCGTTTTGTTTCGAGCTGCGAGCGCTGTTGTTCTATGGCAGATGGCGAGCCGAATTTTTCACTGAGCAGAATGTTTTTGAACCCAACGTGCGGAAAAATGCTTTGGGCTGACCTATAGAAGTTTTGATTTTTGCTATCTGCCCTTCATTTTGAGCCGGCCACGTGAAAGTTGAAAAGAGGCCCAAAAGTCAATGGCCGAGCTTACCTCAGACAGCGGCCGGCTATACTGGTCCCGCAAACAGCACACTATGTTTATCATAGTCCATCGTGCTGAGAGCTCACAGCAGCAGAAGTCATAATAACCACAAAAGTTATGCTTACATTGTTTGGTTTCCAGTTCGAAATCGTCTGAGTAAACGCGACGACTCAGGTGAGGACTGGTGGTCAGTGTACAGTCCAAGTTTCCAGTGTTAAGGTCTCTCTGTGGGCCAGGCGGACCTGTATGCCGAACTGGTGGAGCACGACCTGGCGTCCGTGGGTGACGTGAAGCTCTTCAGACTTCAGCGCGCCACTACCACCAGCGTGAGTGCCCCGCCATCAGCGCACGCCCCCCCTCAGTCCGCCATCAGCGTACGCCCCCCCTCAGTCCGCCTTCAGCGCACGCCTTCCCTCAGTCCGCCTTCAGCGCACGCCTTCCCTCAGTCCGCCATCAGCGTTCACTTTCCCTCGGTCCGCCATCAGCGCACGCCCCCCCTCAGTCCGCCTTCAGCGCACGCCCCCCCTCAGTCCGCCATCAGCGTTCACTTTCCCTCGGTCCGCCATCAGCGCACGCCTTCCCTCAGTCCGCCATCAGCGCACGCCTTCCCTCAGTCCGCCATCAGCGTTCACTTTCCCTCGGTCCGCCATCAGCGCACGCCTTCCCTCAGTCCGCCATCAGCGCACGCCTTCCCTCAGTCCGCCATCAGCGCACGCCTTCCCTCACTCTGCCATCAGCGTTCACTTCCCCTCAGTCCGCCATCAGCGTTCACTTTCCCGCAGTCCGCCATCAGCGTACGCCTTCCCTCAGTCCGTCGTCAGCGCACGCCTTCCCTCAGTCCGCCATCAGCGTACGCCTTCCCTCAGTCCGCCATCAGCGCACGCCTTCCCTCAGTCCGCCATCAGCGCACGCCTCCCTTCAGTCCGCCATCAGCGTTCACTTTCCCTCAGTCCGCCATCAGAGTTCATTTTCCCTCAGTCCGCCATCAGCGCACGCCTTCGCTCAGTCCGCCATCAGCGTACGCCTTCCCTCAGTCCGCCATCAGCGCACGCCTTCCCTCAGTCCGCCATCAGCGTACGCCTTCCCTCAGTCCGCCATCAGCGCACGCCTTCCCTCAGTCCGCCATCAGCGCACGCCTCCCTTCAGTCCGCCATCAGCGTTCACTTTCCCGCAGTCCGCCATCAGCGCACGCCTCCCTTCAGTCCGCCATCAGCGTTCACTTTCCCTCAGTCCGCCATCAGAGTTCATTTTCCCTCAGTCCGCCATCAGCGTACGCCTTCCCTCAGTCCGCCATCAGCGCACGCCTTCCCTCAGTCCGCCATCAGCGTTCACTTCCCCTCAGTCTGCCATCAGCGTTCACTTCCCCTCAGTCCGCCATCAGCGTTCACTTTCCCTCAGTCCGCCATCAGCATACGTTTTCCCTCAGAACAACATCAGCAGTAGCACAGCCGGGGGAGGGGCAGGGGAAACATTTTTCATTTGACATATACGGGCTGTCTGCAAACTCCTTGTTACTTGCATATCAGGGACGATGCGTCTGTAAGTGGCCCAGTGTCCGTGGTGTCGGGGTCAGGCGCTCATTGCTCGGTGTCTGTGCCAGAGGCCCGATGTTTGTGCTACGTGTTAGGGTCCCGGCACCCGTGTTGGCAGGCCCGATGTCCCTGTCAGGGGCCCGGAAACCCTGCCAGGGGCCCTGTGTTCGAGTCAGAGGCCGGTTTCCAAAGGTGTGCGTACCAGGGCCCATTGTTTGTAGTGTAAGGAGTTCGGTGCACGTGATGCTAAGGGTCCGGTGCTCTTTATATGTGCTTGCGTCAGGCTTGCCCATGACGCCCCTTGCCATGGGTGAGGTTAGCGATCTGGCGCTCAAGTCAGGAGTCCGGTGTCAGTGTCAGAGGAAAATTGGTCGTGCCGGGAGCGCGGCTTTGTGCCAAGGACCAGAGTTTGTGCCATGGGTCCGGTGAGTGTGCCAGTGGCCAGTTTTCGTTGTGCCAGGGGCTTGTTGCTTGTTTCTGGGTTGTCGTGTCCGTGGTGCCTGTGGCCGATATTTCGTAACAGTAGCGAGATGCTCGTTTTAGGGGTCCGACACTTTTACCCTGCGTCTGAGGCTCTAGGAGTGCGGTGAAAGAGTCCGTGTCCGTTTCATTGGCCTAAGTTGGGTGGTGTTTGGTGTGCGGTGTTCGCAGCAGAGGTCAGGGATTCATGTCAGGTCCTGGTGCCCGCGAAGGAACAGACGCACGGAGGGAGCCAGAGGTCCCGGCCTCCTGAAGATTTGCAAATCTTGTGCTTTTATGAGCTCCAAAATAAAAACAACTCATAACCTCCGAGAAATGAGAACAAAGCCGATATTTGTATGCGCGTATTATCAGTTATTTTCTTGAGGTTTCCGACATCAAAACTTCCTTTCAGTGTTTCAAAAGCAGTATGTCTCTGACGTCGTTCTGTGTCTTGCCCCCTTTTTCCGTGTTCAAGCCTTATTACGGATTTTTGCGACCACGATATGATTTTTTGCGATAAGTGTCAAGAGGTTGTAATAATGTACACCCTTGTGCAAATTAATTGAAACAAAGCATTTTTTCCAGAAATCCTATCACTACGTAGCGAAAACAGCTCATTATGACTTATATATGCATTATGACGTCAATCTTTGATGAACTAACAGTTTTAACTGATTTTTATTCACATTTGGAAAATTCACCATTGCGCATGCGCTGATTACAGTTGGCTGATGCAGTCATTACGTCAGCCGCTATTGCATCAGATTTTATAAATCTTGTCTCATGAATCAGTAGTAAATTAGTCATTAGTCGACCACTGTCGAAGATGGACGTGACGCCCAGAAAACGTTCAAAGATCGTAACTTTGCATGAACACACGGCAAAGACATATAGAAAGATCGCTCCAGTGGTTGGTGTAAGTCTTGCAACCGTCAGTCGTGTCATCAAGTTGAAACAGGATACTGGATC
Source organism: Capitulum mitella (assembly GCA_030062745.1). NCBI lineage: Eukaryota > Metazoa > Arthropoda > Thecostraca > Pollicipedomorpha > Pollicipedidae > Capitulum > Capitulum mitella. The sequence continues at coordinate 877,452 of CP099842.1, forward strand.
GGTTTCTCCTAAACGCAAAGGAAAGTGTGGTCGTAAGAAGAAAACCACTCCAAGAGACGATGCTTACTTACTCCGACAAAGTAAAAAAGATCCTCGCAAGACGAGCGACGCATTGAATACAGATTTAAGGGAGAAAGGAATCCAAATTAGTTCCTCTACAGTTCGCAGACGCCTTATCGCAGTTGGCCGAAAAGCCAGAAGACCTGTGAAAAAACAACCTTTAACCAAAGCAATGAAAGAAAAACGGTATAAGTGGGCAAAAAAGTACAAGACATGGACCAAAGAACAGTGGAGAAGAGTCCTTTTCAGCGACGAAAGCCATTTCTTCGTACAGGGTCAGAGAAGCCAGCATGTTCGCAGGTCATTGGGAGAGAAGCTTCGTGATTCCCACATCGATCAGTGTGTCAAGCACCAGCAGAAGAAGATGTTTTGGGGATGCTTTAGTTATTACGGTGTCGGAAGCCTACAGCCAATCGAAGGAATGATGCGCTCTCCACAATACATAAAAGTTCTTCGAAAGAGAGTCGTTCCAGAGCTGGAAAGGAGGTATCCTGACGGCACCGGAATCTTTCAGCAGGACCTTGCCCCGTGCCACACATCGAACATAGTGAAGAATTTCATGACAGAGAGGCAAATACAGATTCTTGGTTGGCCCGGAAACTCTCCGGATGTAAATCCGATCGAGAATTTATAGGCCATATGCAAAAGTCGACTTCGTGCTATGGACTGTACAACTATGGAAAAGCTCATTCAGACGCTGATTCAAGTATGGTACAGGGATCCGAAAATCATCAGTGACTGTTCAAAACTAGTCGACTCCATGCCAAACCGTATCAAAATGCTGCTAGAAAATAGAGGAGGTCATATTCGTTACTAATCTGCCAGTGTGTGCGGTTTTATAATAAACTACAGGGTTAGAATAACAAAAAATCATTGTTAAGGTTATTTTCATTGCTTGTTTCAATTAATTTGCACAGGGGTGTATTTGGTGGTTCGTAAGCCATGCGCCTTCACCTTCATGAAACCATGAGAATGATTTTTGTTGGCCGAAAGGGTCAAGCTGGATATTTATCATGACAAGGTTTTGTCCATACAACACAATACTGCGCATCTTTGCATACGTACCTGAGGAGAACTGTTCTTTCCTAGGGGAGGGGGCCCGTGAAGATAAAAAGAATCAAATTCGAGATTTTCGTTTTTATGGGGCCCTGTCGAGGCGGGAAAGCGTCGTCACCTGGGTGCGCCGCTGGTCTTCAGTGTTATTATGTTTTCCCTCAGTCCGCTATCACTGCACGCTTTCCCTCACTCTGCCACCATTGTGCACTTGCCCTCGGGCTGCCAACAGTGCATGCTTCCCCTGAGTCCACCGTCAATGCATGTTTTCCCTCACTCTGCCATCAGTGTGCTTTTCCATAAGTCCACCACCAGTGTACGTTTTCGGCCAGTCTGCCACCAACCTAGGTTTTCCCTTCAGTCCACTATCGGCGCTCGTTTTCCCTCAATTCCAGGTCATGGAGCGGTGTTCCGTAACCTGGAAATTATTCCCTGGATGCGATGAAAATGGCATTAGTTCAGTTCATCGCATACACGGAGCACGAGATCTGATAGGTCGAATTCAGTATCAACGAAGGCAATCTGTCACCAGCTGAGAGGGACCATCGCCGTTTGGTTCAGACCAAGAGGAAGAGAGGAAAGGTTGGAAAAGAGAGCGGGAGAGAGAAAGAGAGAGCGAGAGAGGGAGAAAGACCGAGAGAGAGGATCGCTAAAGACGGAACTCCTTTGGCTTCAGCTTTGAGTTCTGGAGTATGTGGTGTTTGCAAATGTCATAAATAGGTTTGAGAACTGTTTTGCCGAAATTATATCTTGTTTGCCTTTAGATTAAGTGACGTTCCCGCATGAAAATGACGCTAACATTTTCTTCGAAGGACAGATAAAGCAGTGTTGTCTGCAAAGCAGCGTGAACTCCAAAACATATTTGGGTAAAATACGCCAGATCCCATTGACCTTAATGTCATATAGCCCGAATGTAAACGCTGATTCATATTCGATGTTATTCATGTCAACCTAGTAGCTTGTATTTAATGAACCTCGAACTTTTTCAAATGGCTGCAGTACCACATTTTACTTTCAGTTAATCTTCAGTGATTGTGTGCATTGCTCATCTAAATGCATAAATGCGTCTTGCACTAAATTACCAGTATATACGTAATCCGTCTGCATTTTTAGCAACATCACCCTGCAGTTAATAAAACTTAAAGCAGGCCCCTCTAGGATGTCGATGAAAGCTTCCAAAGTGAAAACCCAAACGGTACACAGCCCTGCAATGAGCCCGGCAAAAGAGACCCAAAAAAGCTGTTCTGTCTATTCTCACAAGTGTCTGACAACGAACTCGTCCATGTGTTGCTGCCTGCGGTGTCCGGCTGGGGCGACTGACCCCCCACCCCACAGAGGCCCCCCTCGGTCATGGCTGCAGCTCAGCCGCCGCTGACCGGAGCTGTCCCTCCCTCCGCAGTGCGTGACGGTGACGGTGACGTACCTGATAGTGCTGCTGCAGTTCATGGCCGGAGACGAGGCCTCTGCTCCTGCCGCTAACGTCACGGAAGCCGCCGCGACCGTGACCATGACTCTCCAGCCGTGATGAGCGGCGGAGGCCGGCCTCACCTGTGACTGTTTTCACGTTCGTCAGTGTGACGGTGTCCAACCATTGAATTTTGCGCTTTTGTCAGCGGTAGCTGTGTCAGCGGATTTCTAGGTTACGGTGTTCCGTAACCTAGAAATTATCTCATGAATGCCGTGAAAAATGGAATTAGTTCAGTTCAGCGCATACATGGAGCACGAGATGTGATAGGTGATGGTCGTCTGGCGAATTAGTACGCTAACCACGCTTTATTCTCAGACATTGTTTTTCGGGTCCTTTGATTCACTCCCTGGGGTGCATGCGGTATGTGAAGTATCTAGTATTACTGACACACACGTGCGTAAAAGACTTCTCTTGTGAATCACCACACTTAGTGGACGTTGAGAAAATGGTGCATAGTGCTATTGTTACAAACCTTTACCGAAAATACCTTTTAAGGCCTGATCAATATCCTACTGGTCATGTTGTGCATGTTTTTTTCTCTCGCGTTCATCATTCTCTGCATTTCTCATCCATGTTTTAAATGTGTCCTCCTTTTCATCATGTTTGTGAGTGGACTAGACTGTTCAAATCCACCATGTGGATGGCATTCAATAAACAAAACGAATCAAAACGAATGGACTGTTTTACATTACTATTTTGTTGCGAGACGTGGTTTTCCTCAAGAAGTCCTGTTGGGAACGGAGTTACAAGTAAACGTCTCAGTTACTGCTCAAGTAGTAAGCACTAGATCATGCGTTATGTTGTACGGAATAGAATGGACTGCAACGTTTGCATTCCCAAAACAGCCCTAGACGTGGTCATTCTCCGCGACGAAGAGCAGCATTTTGTCAGTTTATCAGATCAAATGGCACGTGTAGCCGTAGAAATCAAAGTTTGCAAGCAACAGTGACGCTTTTAGTGCAATGCTTTTGTTATATCTAGAAAAGCCGTGGTCATTGCTAGACTTAATGAAACATATTATTCAGTAAAAAATCTGAACTGTCATATCTCAGCTGAGGGAAGAAAAACGCTACACAATGCAGTTTTTTTGATTTGGTATCAAATGTTTACAGGTTGACACCCCCACGCACAGCTGTATCCATGACAACGGAAAACGACTTCACAGCTCAGTGACTTAAGGTGACTTGAAACTGCTTTGGCTTTCAAAATTGTGCCATCAATGTATGTGCATCGTATCACAACCAAATTTCATTGTCTACACGTACAAAACTGACAAGTTTGAGTATGTTTTTTATATAACTACAGCAAACTCTAGTGCACAGGAAGCCGGCCACATTGGCATCAGCATCCGAAGACATTTTGAGCAGTGAAAGCTATCGAGCCGCCGACCGCTCGAAGGGAGCGCTCCTCCATGAATCGATGGCTGGATGCACATTGGATATTTCTGTGTTGTTTCTGGCCATGTAACGACCAATCTTCATCACGCTGCAATTTTCCGTGCTTTTGGTGCAGCATATGCCCTGCTATATTTTATCATTTTACCACGGGGACTGACGATTTTACTGCGATTTTTTTTGCTTTTTTGCAATTCCTATTCGCATACTTGATTTTCTACGTTATTTACTGGAAAAGAGACAAAAGCTGTTGCTGATCGGTGATCTAAGAAAGCGACGTCCGTAGCTGAGCGTCTAACTACATCCGTCTGGCAAAAACTATGACTAGAAGACCATTCTGATAAAAGACGAAGATGCGTGGATCCGGTTTTGGTATTGTATGTCACAGAGCACTACAAATCTCACGTGGTGTGCCCTGGGCTACTTTCTCTAATTTCGCGAGGATGGTTCGACTGACACGAACTCCAAACCCGACTCCATAGGACCCTAACACCAGGGACGGCACAAGGAATCTGAACCTGACCACGTCGGAAAAGACTCATGTCTCAGGGCCAGCCAAGGACTGAGGGACAGTCGAAGACCAAGAATACTATTCAAGACACCAGCTATAACTAGTTATGCGTTCCGGAACTGTCCTCTTTTCCGATGCAAAACTGCACAGTGGCAAAAAATCTTCACGTGTGGACTAAACACAGGCTATCAGGAGCCATGCACGCGACGTGTTGTGTGTGGCAGGTTTTGTTCGTCCGCGAAAGTCATTCCCCTTTTCATTAGCTTTCCCAGCGACATGACTTTCGCCACCAGAAGACTCCTTGTCAGATAAGCAAGAACTTACACACTGCGCCTTCAGGCGCTTGGTTCACGATCTTTCCAACTGTCGTAGGGCAGTCGATGCCAGCTCAGTGACCAGCCGAATGCTCGCTTAATGTTAAGATCCCGTCCGAGCCAGTTGCGCATCCCAAGCCCTTTCGTAATGGCGGATGGCCGGTGATGTGTTGACCGGACAGGATAACGGGGCAAACCTGGTCTTCTTCACTCTCCCCCGGGGATAGCACAGTCTGGAACCTTGACGGAACATACGACAATTAGACTGATATCTCCATCTGGTGGAGCAAATCACGTGACTGAACCACCCATTGCTGCCGAGATGCAGGTTCCCTGAAAACGGCGAATTGCCTGTTTGGGGTTTCTCATGGAAGTGAACGAAATCCATACAGTTTTGGTCATTGTTTTCGTTTGCTGATTTTTGTTGTTTTGTTGCTATTGTTGTTGTTGTTCACATCGCTACTCATTTTTCATTCACAATGAATCTTGTGTGGATTCATATAGGGTGTTCTAAATATTTTGATTCGGTAATAGCTTTCCAATCGCCATAGAGTTTTATGCGATCTTCATCTCAACAGAGCCCTTTTCATGCTTCGAAAACGAGTAATTACCTTCAGAGGAAAGCGACAGTTCCACGGGTCACAACCGACTAAATCGCTGTTTGTCGATGAGCATAAATTTAGTCCGGATATGTCGATATGATTACTTATGGATCAGGGGCCATACCAGGATTAACTTTGCCCATGCGCTGAACTAGCTTACACTGGAGATTTTATCATGCTGTCCGGTTCTGAGCCAAATAATAGTGCCCAGCCTAGGACTCGAACCCAGTGCCATCCGCAGACATTGCCTTGTTGTCGGACAATCAGGACAAGATGATGGCAGTAGCATCATGGTCAGAAGAACGGTGACTACGCAATTCCTACATGTGACCGATTATCTATATTGCCAAAAATGGCTTCGAAAACAATGTATTGCAAGCACGCCCAAACAGCAACTGACCTTCATAATATCTCGTATTGCACTCAGTGAGACATCCACGGGACTGAGGATATGTGTCAGTCATAGATGATGACAGAGGCATGGGTTCAGCCCGCTTGGACGTCTTCTGACACCTATCTCAACTTGAAAACGACATTGTCCAGGACCAGACCAGCCACTCTGCCAATGCCTCATCAAAGCCTGGGTATGACAGCGTGGCGAATAAAGGGCAAATGGACAATATTGGATGCAACAGCACCGAAGCACGCGAACAATACTGCACCTCTGGAACACTGCACACGTCACCGTTTCACTTCCAGCAAACTGCACAGCTCCGCGTCTGTTAGCAGCGGCCAGACACGTCACATCAGCTGCAGCTCAGGACGACTAAGACGATACAGCGCCGCTCACTGCAGCACTCCCCGGCTGGGGCGGGGGCGTGTCACCCGCCGACCCCGCGGCGCCCACAGCTCCGCGGCCTCCGGCTCCGCGGCCTGGCCTCTCCTGCCGACATCTGCCCGCTCCTGGACGTACCCGCCGTCCTCCTGGACGTACCCGCCGTCTTCCTGGACGTAACCGCCGTCCTCCTGGGCGTATCCACCGTCTTCCTGGACGTAACCGCCGTCTTCCTGGGTGTACCCGGCGTACTCCGGAGCGGGCTGGTCGTGGTCGGTGGGGAACTGGTTGCCCACGTCAGCACGGCGGCGGTCGTACGGACGGTGCTCGGCGCCGCCGAAGTGGCGGCCCAGAAAGTAGACGATGCTGATCGAGTAGCCGCTGACGCCTAGCGAACCCAGCGCCAGCAGGCCCAGTTTAGCCAGCGCCGTGGAGCTCAGAATGGAGCCGACCAGCGCCACTGACGGGGAGCCGAGCGCCAGCGTCAGCACCAGCACCAGCAGAGGAGAGCGGCGGGGGCGCATGTTGGCGCGGTCCGGCCGGCGGCGAGAGTGGCGCCCGCAGCAGCGGCAGCCGCCGCCGCCGCCGCCGCCGTCACCCAGTCGCCGGGTCAATCGCATGCCCTGCGCTGCAGGCGCCTGCCGCATGCATGAGATGCGTCACATGTGGGTCGTCAGGGCGTCGGACGCCGGCGAAAGCGGCAGGGGTCTGCCTGCGGACCGGACGCGTCGTCCACGGCCGGTCCCGTTTCTCGAATGCGGAGGGCGTCGCGCCGGAGCCGCCGCCGGCCAGCCTAGTCACAGGCCGGGAACTGTCGCACGTCTGACGATCATTGACCAGCTTTCCAGCTGAGACTGGATGCTGCAGCCGGGTTGACAACGCAGGGTCGATAAGTACGGAGGTATAGTGCATAACTGTAAGCTCCTTCGATGCGACAAAGTATCAGTAAATATCGACCGGCATAAAAATTCGATGTCCATCGTTCATGGCATACTGCATGACGCCATTTCCCTGAAGCTGTATCAACCGTTTCAAAGCACCCGGTTAGCCATCAGTTGCATCTCCCTGCAGCTGTATAACACAGAAAGCGCGATGCGCATAGCTAGTTATATGTCATTAATGATATGCAGCCCCCAGTAGGCAAAGGAATCACGAAACGCACGTTTTCCGCTTCTTCAGACTGATTCGTATTCGTGAAGGGTACGCCCGTAAAGGAGCGTGCAGTAAGTCAGTTGCCAGGCCAGAGTCGCAAAACATCGATGCAGTCATTAGCAGAATATCAGATGGCAAAATGTGGCACGGGACAGCAAAACATTGCATTGATAAACGGCGAAGCTTTTCGAGAAATGAATCAAAGAGAAGTCACGGCCTGGGATTGATTCCCCCCTCATACACACATCCGTGCGTCGTCCTTCAAAGATGGATGCATTGGCCCAGAATTTACGTTATCAAAACAAGACCAATGTAGAAGTGTGTGTGTGTGTGTGTCCGCATGCGTGCGTGCGAAGTGTATGTGTGCCTGTGTGTGGGGGAGGTGTGGATGTGGATGTGGGTGTGTCTGTGTGGGTGTGTGTGCGTGTGTGCGTGCGTGAATGTGTGGGTGTGCCTGTGTGTGTGTGTGTGTGCGAGGGGGATGTGTAGATGTTAATGCGGGTGTGTATACAGTTTCGCTCAGGCACCATCCAGAGCTGCTGATTGCACTTTTTCTTGGAGGAGGGGCGGTCACCTGCACTTTTAGTACATGCAATATGCCGAGGGTGGATCGGCAATGGCGACACATTGCGTGGATAGGGGCCGTGGTCAGAGACAGCCGGTAGGGGAGGGTGGGTATGGTTCGGACGGCAGGATAGTTCCGGCAAGCGTGATTTCTCGAAAACGCCGGAAGGTGGCGATACCACCGGCTGTGTGTTTTTGCGCGCCAAGGCCATGGTCAGTTGACGCCATATTGTTTGCAAGAAGGTTGGCTACTTTTGTGACTGTCACTAATTTTCCGTTTTTCACCGATCGCGTTGTAGTTTTTGACTTCCACATTGAAGCATGCCCTAGTTTTTTAATTACGCTGTTTGGATTTATTATGCATTAGTGCTTTTAGTGGAGTGTCCTGGGCTTACAATGCCATTAGTAACCTTGCTTAAACAGGCCATCTTGACAACCAGCATTTCGTCTACGGAAGGGGTGTGTGGGGAAACTTCGGGTACTGAAGAGAGGGGATGGTTCGGGGTAACCGAACTATCCCCATTAACTCAACCTGCACAGAGTCTGTAGTCTGAGGAAGGTACTCATGGGTAAAATGACATATTTCGTGAAATTTATCACGTCCCATTCAAATCCTTGCTTTTGTTTCCTTCATTTACGTCCTTGAAATGTAGCGTGCGTTGTCTGGTTCGAATTCCCAAATTACTTTTTTAAGGTCAATCAGACTTCGAAAAAAGTTTAGCATTATCCACACGTGCAAGTGTACTAATCTCCTAAATCCCAATACCTACCTATATCGCAAAGTTCCTTATAAAGGAAAAATACAAAAAAAATAATTAAATCAAATATGGTTAGGTGTTGAAATAAATTGCTTTTATTTTATATTTAACTTCATCGGCAAATGAAAAGTCTATTAGTTAATTTGACAACTCTAGGTACTAGTTAATTTGTATAGTACTACTAATAGTACTAGCTACTGGTCTATTAGTTAATTTGAAAAAGTCAGATAGTCAATTTGCCCCATCCACCCACCCTGAAGGGTTTTCGAAAACAGCTCGAGAACGCCGAAAGCGAGGCCGACAAAATTTTGCACAATTCTTTGCTAGTGAATACCACGTTGTACCGCGTTCGATTTTTTTATCTAGCCCCAAAGATCAAGGCGGTAGGCCAGGTTAAGGTCAGATCAGTGGTTCAGAAAATCCGACTAAAAAGATAAATTTCAAACTGAAACAAAAAATCATACTTCAGAGGGAAACTTACAGAAATCCACCACCACCCTGGCCTTGACCTTTCGAGCAACCTGGAAGGTCAACGGCATAACATCTACAAGGTCGGAAAGCCATAGTGGAAAAGGATGGCGCTACTTCTTGGTGAAATCCGTGTTTCTCTACGTAGCTTACCTTTTGAGCTTTCAAGGGTTCAGATTAACCCCCACCCACATCCCCACATCCTCTCCCCACTCCACCATGGATGGAGTTTTTTTTCAAAATAATTTGATGGGACAAGGAAGCCGAAAGTGTGATCAAATTAGGTGGCAAACAGTCGCTGACCGGGGGGAGCTGGGGGGGTGTGAAGACCACTGACCGGGGGGAGTAAAAACCGTTGACCAGAGGGGGGTTGATGAAAGCTGGTGGGGCGGAAATCGTTGTTGGTGGGGCGGCCGCCCCTCCAACTGAATAGGAAACTCCCCCCCCCTGCACTCCACCCAAGGTTGCTGCGATTTACCGACGACCCGGGCGCGTTTTAACACCAGGATTTCTGTTTCAGAATTGCCGACATTTAGAGATGGGTCGAATTTACAAACGTAAAGGGGATGGTGACCGCCACGAAGAGGCCCTAAGACTTGCTTTTAACGAGGTGAAAAATGGAACATTGTCGCAGCGAAAGGCTGCGGAGAAATATAACGTTCCCAAGAGTACTCTGGCTGACTACATTCTGAGGGACAAGAAAACCGACGAAGGGTATTAGTTACGGTCTTTCGCGAGTCGGCAGATCTTCCCACCCGAGATGGAGATGTCTCTTGCCGAGTACCTCGTTAAATGCTCTGCTATGTTCTACGGGCTTTCAACGAAGCAAACTAGAGCGCTAGCCTATCAGTATGCCGTCGCCAACAACCTCACAAGACCCGCCCGATGGGACGAGGACGAAGAAGCGGGCAAGGAGTGGCTCCTAAGATTTTTGAGACGCCACGAAAACCTCAGCATCCGGAAGCCAGAACCCACAAGCTTGGCACAGATGACAAGTTTTAACGCGGAAACTGTGAAAACATTTCAGGAGAAGTTGGCAGACGTCCTTCAGCGCTTCAAATTCACATCCAGTAGCATCTACAACGTTGACGAATCTGGGTGCACTACAGTTCAAGAACCCCCCAAGCAAATCGCTCCGAAAGGTGCTCACCAAGTGGGACATGCCACGTCTAGGGAGCGGGGTGAACTGGTCACCTTTGTGGGCATCTGCTGTGCGAATGGCAGCGCACTTCCACCCTGCTTCGTCTTCCCGCGTATGAGGTTCGACGAGACGAGGATGATGAAAGCAGCATCTTCAGGCTCTCTGGGTCTTGTCGATCCCAGCGGATGGATGACCAGCAAGAACTTCTCCAAAGTTCTTGAACACATCGTGGCTAACATGCGGTGTTCAAAGGAAAAGCCGATCCTGCTCATCATGGATAACCATGTCTCTCATCTGTCAGTCGAAGCCATCAATTACGCAAAAGACCACTGCATTGTTCTTTTGACAATACCACCTCACACCTCAATGAGACTTCAGCCCCTCGATGTCGGCGTCTGCGGGCCCTTCAAGACCTTCTACAACCAGGAGGTCTCCACTTGGATGGTGCAACACCCCGGTCGCCCTCTCACAATCTACGATGTTCCGCAACTCGCCTGCAGGGCTTGGGACAGAGCCGCAACGCCCACAAACGTCAAATTCGGCTTCCGAGCAACAGGCATTGAGCCATTCGATCCAAACATTTTCAAAGAAGAGGGCTTCATGATGTCTTTTGTTACGGACAGGCCCAAGGACGGAGCTGAGGCACAGGCAGTGACATCCTCCGAAGGCACCTCCTCCAGCCAGGCTCAGGGGGGAGTGGCACCCTCAGCTCATGAGTCACAGGTGGCGCGTAAGGCACTCGTTTCACCAGAATAAAGTCGTCCGTACCCGAAAGCTCCTCCACGGACGGAGTCGGGCCGGGGCAGGAACAGGAAAGGGCGCTCGATGGTAGCAACTGATACCCCGAAGAAAAAGGCCATTGAGGAAAGAGAGGCACTGAAAAGAACGCCGTCCGCCGCTCGAGTAGCTTCCGTCCCTGCAAAAAAGAAGAAGATGGTCATGTCGCGGGCCAGCAGCAGCACGTCTGAGGACGATATTATGAAGCTGAACGACACATCTGAATCGGATGGCCAGGTCTCCGACGATACAGCTGCTGTGCCTGGTCTCTTGCAAGGAAACCCTGAGGTTGGTGACTTCGTAGTAGTGGCCCTCGATCCTCCAAAGCGTCGCCGATGTCACTTCGTGGGGATGGTAGGGGACCGCCTAGACGATGGTGACATCAAGGTGTCATACATGCGCAAGAGCAAGATGTCGGAGAACACGTTTATCTTCCCAGAGGTCCCCGATTCAGCCCCGGCGTCTAAAAACCAGATAGTTGGTGTGCTGCCAAAGCCGCAGCAACAGAGTGTCAAGCGCCGTGCGGGGTACTTCAGGTTCCCAATAAGCTTCTCTGGCCTCAACATGCGTTGAAGCAACGCCTGGAACATTCTCAGTTGTGGTGAAAATCGAACATGGATCTCAAAGAGTGATTTCAGCTTGCTAATGTCAGGTGAAGTGTTCATTCGTGATTTTTTTTCCTGTGATTCGTGTTGGATGACAAAGTGCATCAGGTAAAGTGCATTCCTGACTTCACTTGTGATTTTTTTAAATAAAAATAAATGACTGTTTTATCAGTTTGTTTCCTTTCTTTAATGAACCAATTCATTTGGTCCAAAGTGTTACTTTGTGGGAGTCGAATTCATGTTTAACATTAAAAACACAAACAACAAAGAAAGCAGCGAGAGGGAGGGAGGCAGGATACGACCTTTCCGGCATCTAAAAACGCATTGGCTTTCGATTCTTTCGTTTTGAGAACTCGTCCCAGGCTTGTTAATAAACAGTTCTTAAATATGAAGCATGAAGGCAAACACGAAATCAGGATAAATATGGCGTAAAAGTCACATGTCAGTCAATCTGTGGCCGCCCGAACTTACCTCACCTTCTGCCCGATCTCACCCCACGGGTGGGGTAGGTTCGGACAGTTGACATTAGGTGACTCTTGGACTCCTGCTGTCATCAAGTTTCGATGTAGCTCTAATTTTTGTGCTGTAGTATGTGCAGCACAGACCAGCTTGTTTTCCACCACATGGAGACTTTCTAAAGACCTAACAGTTTTCAAACCATGCCCAGAATTTGAAAATTTGTCCGAACCAAACCCACCCTCCCCTACTCATCAGGGCTAGACAAAAACTGTTATGTGAGAGTAGGGTCAGGTACAACCGATCTACTCGTCTGTCAGGATTAGGCTCGGGCGTGAGGACTTTGGTGTCTTTTGCGTCTTCACCGCTCGTGGATTGTTATTCCGAGACCCAAACATTTATCTCAGCCCCAGACACTGCAGCGTCGACGCTGTCGACTTCGGCCTCGACACAAATCGCAATGGAGTCAGCATTTTTCAGCAAAACGGATAGTGCTACGATATCGTGGGCGACATCGTCTGTGTGTGCACAGCTTAATGAGCTTACGCACACGGAAAACGGGTCACAAGAGCGGCCTTCTTGGGGAAATCAGGTCATGGATCGGGTGGCGGTGTCGTCCGCTTCATGTGCAAGGGCGACACGGGACCGTAGTGAGTCATTTATACCGTCCTTGAGCTGCTTTTCGGCGAAGTGCTGCGATAATGCATTGGCGGTTGGGTCCGGAACGTATTGAACACGGGAGCAGAGGAACCATAAATCGTCCGCGCTCGCATAGCAGACAACATAAACTCTATGTAAACGTCGCCGCACACATAACAGGCAATCGCCTGATTATTTCCGTACGGGTGAGTGGAATTCCATTGCAAGGCTAGGCAAACAAGGGACAGTACATAGCCTAGTTTCAAATATGGCGGCATTTTACTGCGTGGCAGGTATCAGCATTTCGCCAGCGGTCGCCGCAATTCAACATCCATTTGAACTCAGCGAAGTTATGACGTGACACAAAACAGACCGCACGTCACCGTCAACTTCAGACTTTCTATCTGACCTGTGACGTTTCTCCCATCCTGAAGTCAGCGACATGTCACTCCTGACGTAGCCGGGTAACGAGCTACCCATCGCCGTTTAAACTGTCGAAATCTGCCCAGTGGTGCTCGATAACGACGGAGGGGAAGCCCAGGCATGCCCAGTGATTGAACTGTGCCGAAATGCCTCGAATGGTGGTCGACCGTGTTCCGCAAAGATATTCATCGGAAGATCTGTGGCGGAATTTATTTAGTGGGGTAGCCGAAATTACAGTTCAATGACCCCTTGCGAGAGTGTTGTCCGGCAGGAGAAAGCCGACATTTCCAGGCCGGCATACCGTCGAGATGGACCCCGGTAGGCCAACACAGACTTTTCATGATCTGAAAACTCACTGCATAGCGTAATATAGGTGTATTGAACGGCTGTGGCCGGCAGTGAGCTACAGCTCGGCATCACGCACGAAATCGCGCCGCGAAAGAGCGGGAACAGCGTCACCAACAGGTCGGCATTCTGGCGGTCCTCCGACGGCCAGGAGCGCCATAGCCACGGGCGAGAGCGCACACTCGCCGAAGGAAAGACGCACACCGCATAGCGACTGCATCCGCGTCAAGGAAGTCAAACAAAAAGAGGCACAACATATGGCTTGCGCGTTCTCGATGCTGCTGATCTAGCAAAACGAGGACGAAGACAGACCTTCTGCCACGAGACCACACGGAACTGAGCAATGGAGTTGGTTCAGGGACATCCCGCTACCTTTAGGTTTAACGAAAACATCGCCGTAAACATTGCTAAAACAGTACGGACTGTACGAAAACTTGGTGTCTTCATGAGAAGCATGTTAGTCCCAAAACAGGAATCGACTACAAAGGAGGACAGTCGTCACTTAGGCCACCTTCCATCGCCTGGAGCAGCACGCGACCCGTTAAGCGGGGTCTTAGGCTAAGCATCACAGACCGCACCTTAATCAGGGCTCCGGTTTCACCAGCGCTGTCCTGCACAATATCAGTGGCTTCTTCTCCATCGTTTGCATCTTCCTCGGACCAGCGACCAACGAACCGAGGGTGCTCGCGGGGCGGTCGGCGGACGGGACAGTCGGAGCCGTTCTATCGAACCCACCGGGCCCGGTTGGTGCAGCGCGTCATTTAAGGCATTTTCCGTCACCGCCGTGCCTCACACGGCCACACAGCATCCGCGCCACACACACATACGCGTCAGTACCACCATCTGGTGTTCGGATAGTGTCGGCCCAATCCAAGACTGGCAACGCTACTCCCGCCCATGTCTAGGCGACGTTCGAGAAAATCGCCAGATTACGTAAACATTGCCCTGAGTCGTGCTTTACTTTCCCGTCCAAAGTTCTCTCGCTGACAAAACTTAGCTGCATGTGAAATTGACATGATTTTATTCAAAATCAAATATTACGACTGCAAGATCGATCTTATCTGTGCACATCTCACAAACCAGTTGTCTTTCCTGACGCCTCGCCCGAGTTCGAGGAAGACTACAGTTCTCACAACCATTTCGACGTGCACTCAATCTTGGTATGCACTCTGCAATAGGTTGGCAGCCGGTGCAAAAAAAAAACAGGGTTTCTTATACGAGAGGCACAGCTAGTAACAATCTTGCACAGGCCACACGCAATTCGCTTCCAATGAAAGTCGTTTGAACCACAGTGTGATAAAAACACACAAATGATCACGCACATAACGGCGGCCACATACGCACAAAAAGCATACGAATCACGGGGTGCCTCCACAAAACGGCCCAAACTAATTAAATCATTCTAAGAATACCAGCAAACACGCGGCAGAGACACATGGCCGCCCATCGCTTAACAGTGCTGTTAATCACTACTTAATGGCAAAGGCAAAGCCGAGCTTCATATCGCTCTCAGTCTGCTGGTAAGCATTGATGACAAATGGAAGGTCGTACATAATATTGCGGACATCGTGAATTCGTGCAGCCCTGAGGCCTACCACCGAAACTCCACCTCACCGAACGTCACCAATCTGAGACACGTATAAAAGGACCGAAATCCGTCGAAACGAAACTAACTGGCGCTAAAGAGGCAGATCGGCTTGGCCGCAAGCTGGCTGCTTTCGTCGGCTTTGAACGAACTAGACTGGAAAAAAAACTGAGAATTGCCCAGCCGCCTGTTTTCCTGGCCCTCTGAGGTGACCAAAACTACAGCTCGGTAGTCAGAGGGCCCGATACCCCCCCCCCCTCATTTCCGGTCCTCTGAAATAACGACAGCCGGCACACGTCACACGGTCTCTGCGCTCCGTCTCCCCGACAGAACGGCCCGGGCCGACTCACAGCTACAGCGGAGACGCATCCGTCCCCCAGTCCAGCAGCGCGGCCGGCGGCGGAGCCAGCGGCGGGCCGCACGGGCCTACGGGAGCGGCCGCATCTCGGTCTCTTCGTCCGAGTCCTCGGTGGGCAGCCGCTGGTGGCTGGGCCGGAAATTCAGCAGACTCCGCTCCACAATCCTGCCGGACAAGCGCGCAACGCTGCCGTCACGGCCGATTTCAGCGGCGCTCGACGCAAATAAACGACGCAAACAGATTCAACGGCCATTCCGATAAATACACGAACGCAAAGTGAACGCAGGTATCGGCCGAGGCAGGTGCGTTCATACTCCCTAATAAAGCAATTATCTGCAACGAAAAAAATAACGCTCCGATACAGACTGAAGCAACGCTGTAGCCTGCAAGGACCGTTCCAGCGACCACTGTTACGCTCGTTATCCCACACAGCTACTCGCGGCTCGACTTAAAATATTCAGCGCACCAACACAGCCCGACCAAACCGCTGTGATATTCCTGCACCACCCAGCTATCCAGAGAGCGACACAACGCAGCTATGACGGCCGACAGTCAGCCGGCCGGCCGTGATCGGCCCGTGGCGACAAAAAGCGCCGAGCTGTCGTCACGCAACGTGACCATCATCTCCAGCACCTCCGACAGCAGGAGCAGGCGGCGGCGGCGGCCAGGGACCCATGGCCGGCCGACCGAGTCGCTCACGTCAGGGCGACAAAAGCCATTAACTTTGGAGCTCGTCTTTTTCGGCAAAACACAGACCTCCCGTGTTCATAACGCGCTGTCGATCTAAACATGGGTGCTCTAAGGGGAGGATCCAGAACAGAAGACCCTAAATGAAACTGTACTGGTTACATCATGGACCAAGTAGGCATCTTCTGGAAATTTAGCCCGTCGCAAAGGGCTTTCATGTTTCCATCTCCGCAGAACACCAGCAGTCCTTCACATGGTTTCGGAATGCAGAGAAACGGGCCTCTTTCATACACCTGGCCTGACATTTGCCCAACTGTAACATACCCTTGCCATGCCTGGTTCCCGAGTTCCTACGCCAATTATTACGCGTATTATTCACCAAAAATGAGATCACATAAACAACCAAGCAAATGCTCTCCTTAATATCGGGTAAATTAATCAATGGTCTGGCAGACCCGTACATCACTGGCATTAACAATCAAGCGAAAGAGAATCCGATAAAAAAAACGTTCAAGTCGTCGTTTTTTTGCGTCATTCTGACATGTCTTGAATAACCTTGATGTAAATTTGTTTGCCGGAAATACTGAAATAGGGTTTTCAGAGAATTTAAAGAGAATAAAAGGCTCCCTGCAGTGTGTTGGCTGAGTTTTTACATATCTCTAATATTTGCCTGGAGCGACATTTTCCCCTCGATCAGAAGCGGCCTCAACAAAATGACAACGCGTAAATTTCACACGTCGACCACAAGACGCAAACACCATTTTAAAGCTTTCCATAAAAAGAAAGCCGTCGTCTCCGTGGTTCTGTGGCAACACGCTCGCTCACATTTCACACGTCGACCACAAGACGCAAACACCATTTTAAAGCTTTCCATAAAAAGAAAGCTGTCGTCTCCGTGGTTCTGTGACAACACGCTCGGCTCATACCCGGTGTGTGGCAGGCACCGCGGGTTCGATACTCACAAGGAGCCAGCGCTATTTGATCCAAAACAGAAAGAGTCGCCCAGACCACGGGGCGGACGTGTCGTGACTGACGGCACATAAAAGATCCCTCGGCATTATCCGGTCCGTTGCCTGGGGCAAAATTACTCCATATTTGGGTTCACTTGGGCGGCGGGGTCAGCGTCCGCACGAGCTAAGCTTAGTTTGGACTCTGTTCCCAACGTTGTCTTCTTCAGAAGGTTTTGCGGTACATCTGCAATCGCTACACACACAGTCAATGATCTACGCTTTCCCAATACCACTTCAGATTCCGGTCAGCGACCGCCACTCGCCGGAGATGGCGAACTGCCAACAAAGTGCACTCAAAGGCTCCGAACAAAAGGCGACATCGCGATCAGTTCATGCTAAGCCGGGCCTATCACGCCAATATAGATCACACCGCCCGACTGTTTGCCAGTATAGAGTCGTTTCACCCCGGTTCAGTACCAGAAGGTGCTGGCAAACGTGGATCACTGCAAGGTCACGGAGATGAGTAACAAGACCGTCCCGTGATAGGGTGACGAAATACAGCCTCAGGCCAAATAGTGGCACTGTCCTGAGATGTGAACGCAACGTCTGTTTATCACTATAATGTTTGTCCGGCTCTATATTCACGCAGCCAGGGTGAAGAGGACTTCGTTAAAAACATCCTACCTCCCAAAACGTAGCACTGGTACTCATGCCAGTTAGATCTTGTGCACCATGGTGCATCTTGTTTTGCATGGATTCAAACGTGCATATGGCTCGTCATACTCGGAGGGAAATCGGCCTTAACGCTGCGCGTTTAAGTTTTTTTCCAAGCGGCGCTGATTTCAGACAAAGCGGATAATAAATACCGACAATGTAACACCTGGACTTCACAAGCCGACCGAAACAAAATCAGCGACACAAACATTACCCGATCTGTACAAGACGCCTTTACAAACAAGCCACCCATTCACGGCCAGCAACGTGTCCAGTTAACGAAACACGTCTAGCGAGTCATCACGGTATTCGACAGAGCCCCTCCCCGCGGAACAACATTTGAAAACGAGCCGGCTCGGCGAACGGACGGCCCGAGTCCGTGGCGCATACATTCACCAGGCAGAAACGGACACGAGGCAAAGCAGTCCCGCGGTAAGCTGCAAAACATGCACCTCCACCGAAACTTACAAGGCACTACACGTCTCTTTCACCCAGAAGTTGTCTGCCCTCATCGTCGTTGAGCGTGGATTCGCCCGCTGACCTGCTCCAGAGAAGTGTGAGTTTGCGCATGCCACGCCAGCTTCGGAAAGCGCTCACGCTCAGCTGAGTAGCCAGTTAGTGCCGGCGAAACGAAGACGTTCAAGGTTGAAAGAAAAGTAAGAGGTTCAAAGCGGCAACAAAACGGTTTCTGTGGACGGGCACTTTCCTCCGTACTGTGTGGGTATCATCACAAACACAGAACACCGGAAATAGCAGAAAGCCAAAAGAAATCGGCGCCAGCAAGCGGCGAGGCGTAATAACATTTCGGTCGCTGCTGCCAACGTTATCCTCAGCCTCTCTGCCGGCGCCCGTGCGTATCCATCAGACAGCCAGATCTCTGCGCTGCGCCGTGCGGAGAGCTGGCTGTCTCAGCACGGCACCCTGTCGGCCGCACCTCAGGGTCGGGAGCTGGGGGGGGGAGATGCAAACAGCCCGTGCCCGCTCTGCAGCTACCGCCACCTCAGAACGCCGGTATAGCACACGGGTTCGCCCACTCCGCAGCCGTGACCGAGCCGTGACGGCCAGGGCGTCACGGGAGGCGCGGCTCCGGGCGGGACGCGCCGGCGGCCTCACCTGCTCAGACTGGTGCTGGTCTTCGGCATGCTGACGGTGATGTCGTCCAGCCCGCGGTGCACGGACACCGTGTCGGACGAGTCCAGCGCCAGCGAGCGCGCCTCCATCGCCTTCAGGTACTCCAGCGTCGACAGCGTGTCGCGGGTCGGCTTCTTGTACCTGCCGCCGGCACGTGGTGGCGTCAGAGGCCGCCGACCGCGGCTGGCGGTGCCGTCACACACAGGCCGGGCACGATGCGGTGGCAGACGACGGCCAGCGGAGAGCACGGGGAAGGAAACAATAACCGGACGGCAAACACGTACTGGCAGGCCACGGAACCTGCAGTGCCAACAGACGACGAGCCGCGACTGCTCAGAGCAAATGCAGTGTGGTCTGGCCCAGGGAAAACGCACGTCAGCCTCCGCAACGAAAACGAGAGTAGACGCGAAGGAAAGATAAACGACATGCGAAACAGTCAACAAGAAATTCTAAATGACGGCGTGAGAAAACGGAAACAAGCAGCAGGGATACCGAGTAGCTACAAAAAAGGTTGAAAACAAGACACTCTAAAATCAGCAACTGAAGAAAAGTATGCCACGTGACTACATACCGGGAAAGAAGATTTTCTTAAAACGGAGAGCCAAACAAATAAATACGTTGATGCGAAACCACTAACAATGACGGACCCCCAGACAACGGAATCTCAACTAACGAAAACCTAGCAGCACCCAGATAGTTTGGTGTAAATCACGCACATCATTGCATTCAAAATTACGTTTCCGCTCATCGCATCTGCGTCAGGTACCAACAGTTCTAAGCCAAACACGAATTGCAGTTGTTTCTCACAGCCTGAGCAGAAGTGAGGAGCACACCACGGAGACAGAGCTGAGCGCCATCGCGGCCGACCCCATCCAGGGCTGCAGCACGATCCCCCAGGGCCGAAACACGCCGGCCGCCAGCGGAATACCTGTCACAAGACGCACCGTCACGCGCGGCGTCACACTGCCGCCGACGCCCGTCGCAGACGGCGCCACAGAGACTCACGCCGCAGTCGGCACCCGCCACAGAGGGCGTCACACTGCAGCCGGCACCCATCACAGAGGGCGTCATACTGGGGCTGGGATATACGGGGTCGTGACGTCACACTGCGAGTGGTATTTGTTCTGCCCATGCACGTGTTACCGTAATGAGATAAAAACAACGCAACTCTAATGCTCCTTCCGAGGCAAAATGCAAAGGACATGACCCCGCGAACAATTCTAGCGCAAGGCCATTTTTCCAATTCATTGCGACATCACATATGGTATGAGAGGTAAGTAGCAAAATCACTTACCCACTAAATTGTAAACACTGGCAAAGACGAAGTTCATTCGTATCCTTTTCACAGTCTTTCGCGATAGGTCTAGACATGCGATGACATCCAAAAGATCGTTCTGAAAGCATATGACGCTGTTGGTAAATCCACACACCTCACAGAAGTCACGCCCGAACATTAAGTCATACAGACGAGTTTAACTATGTTGTACTTCACACTGCAAACTGGCTTACAAACGCCAATGGAGCCCGAAACTTTGGAAAAATGCCGCAGAAGTGGATCCGTCAGCTTCCGACCAGACGACGGACGGCAAAACCGTGTTGTTCCGCACAAAACCGCCGACGGCCGAATTCGCCGACTGGCGGCGGGGCGGCAGCGTCGCCACTGACCCGCATCAGGACGATGCTGGCCGCCTCGACGGCCACGTCGGTGCCGGAAGAGATGGCGATGCCGACGTCGGCCTGCGTCAGCGCCGGGGAGTCGTTGATGCCGTCGCCGACCATGGCCACCCGCTGGCCCAGCGACTGCAGCTGCTGGATCTTCTTCACCTGCGCGGCGGACAGCGGCCGAAACCGTCACCGAGACCGCCGGGTCCGCTCGGCCGGCACAGAGGTGGGACGAACGCCGAGCACCACCGGTCCACGACAGCGGCCAGAGGGCTCCGCACAGCCAAAGGTCACACGGGTCCACGACAGCGGCCAGAGGGCTCCACACCGGTCCACCACAGCGGACAGAGGGCTCCACACCGGTCCACGACAGCGGACAGAGGGCTCCACACCGGTCCACGACAGCGGCCAGAGGGCTCCACACGGCCAGGGAAGGTCACACGGGTCCACGACAGCGGCCAGAGGGCTCCGCACCGGTCCACGACAGCGGCCAGAGGGCTCCACACGGCCAGGGAAGGTCACACGGGTCCACGACAGCGGTCAGAGGGCTCCGCACCGGTCCACGACAGCGGCCAGAGGGCTCCACACGGCCAGGGAAGGTCACACGGGTCCACGACAGCGGCCAGAGGGCTCCGCACCGGTCCACGACAGCGGCCAGAGGGCTCCACACGGCCAGGGAAGGTCACACGGGTCCACGACAGCGACTAGAGGGCTCCACACCGGTCCACGACAGCGGCCAGAGGGCTCCACACGGGTCCACCACAGCGGCCGGAGGGCTCCACACGGGTCCAACACAGCAGCTGCAGAAGCCTCCTGAACAGCCCTAGTGCAAAATGGTTTGCGCAACGGAGCCATTACTATAGTAGACACCTCGGCGGTGGTGGCATGTTCACGTCACGCCTGGACTGGGTTGCGTCAAAGAAGGGTCCACTCCATCCAATGAAGACTCTGGGCGCGGAGAAGATGCCCCAGTTTCAGATGGTGCGAGAATGGGATGTGGCACAGGCCAAGAAAGGGCGCAGATCTGCAATCTGCACTTCGCGGTGTCATTCGTGTCGAGTGCGTGGCAAACGGGACACCGCGTTACGGACGATGCAGTGTGACAGGCGCAGCGCATCGAAACCAACAGAGGGCAGTGTGACCGCACGAAGGGAAACGAGATCGCCAGCGGGCAGGGGATCAACAGAGGACACTGTGATCAGATACAGAGCAGTGACCGGAAGAGGACACTGTGCCGAGCTGGGGGGGGGGGAGGTCGAGGGCGTGGCCGGCCTGGGACCATGCTCCAGGCGCACGACTGGCGAGCGGTACCTTGTGCGAGGGCAGGACCTCGGCGAAGACGCGGCAGATGCCGGCCTGGCGGGCGATGGCCGTCGCCGTCTTCTGGTTGTCGCCCGTCAGCAGGATCACGTCCAGACCCATCCGCTTCAGCGCGTAGACGGCCAGGTGAGCCTCCGGCTTCACCGTGTCAGCCACGGCCAGCATCGCCACCAGCACCCCTGACCGAACATAGGGCGTCAGGACACATCAACACCAGCACCCCTGACCGAACATACGACGTGAGACACATCGCCACCAGCACCCCTGTCCGAACACAGGGCGTGAGACACATCGCCACCAGCACCCCTGGCCGAACACCGGATGCGTGGACACATCAACCACCAGTACCCCTGACCAAACACAGGACGTGAGACACATCACCACCAGCACCCCTGACCGAACACTGGGCGTGAGACACATCGTCACCAGCACCCCTGTCCAACCGCAGGGCGTGAGAGATTGCCCGAAAACTGCAAACGGCAAATCTGTGCACCACATTATACTTGGAAGAAGACAGGCTATCAACGCGCTATACGAAGTACTGTGGCAAGAAAAACACGCAGGCATATGGCGCCTCTGAACAGTGCGACAGCCAAGTCCCAGCGTCCAAAACACCGGCCGATGTCCAAAAGACCGGGTCCACAGCTGAGGCCCAGTCTGGTGGGGCGAAACTCGGGCCACTGACCGTCCACGGCGCACAGGATGGCCGTCCGTCCGCGCTCCTCCTGGTCTCGCATCCCGGCGTCGACAAGCGGTGGGCACCTCCAGCCCGTTCTGCCGCATCCACTCCCGGTTACCGATCAGCACCTGTCGGACGGACATCCACTCCCGGTTACCGATCAGCACCTGTCGGACGGACATCCACTACCGGTTACCGATCAGCACCTGTCGGACGGACATCCACTACCGGTTACCGATCAGCACCTGTAGGACATCCACTTCCGGTTACCCATCAGCACCTGTAGGACGGACATCCGCTCCCGGTTACCGATCAGCACCTGTAGAACATCCACTCCCGGTTACCGATCAGCACCTGTCCGACATCCACTCCCGGTTACCGATCGGCGCCTGTCAGAAGGACATTATGGCTGCAAAGCACACATGCCTGAATGAAATTCATGAATTTCGTCAACATGAAACACGTAATTTCGTCATGAAATGGGATGAAACACCTAAATTCGTCACAATGAAAATTTGACGAAGCTATGTGCCTAACTCTACTGAAGCTCTTTGGAGACACTCTTGACAGATGAGGTCACTCACCAAACGATGGGATGTCTTGACACGTGGCATTTATCACAGCGCTGACAATTGTATTCCTCTGCCGTGTCAGGTCCGGGTCGTCCAGGTCAGCGCAAGTCACTGACCTTACCGGGCCTTCCGCGACCGGCTCAGGTCGAGCAGATCACTGACCTTGTACCGGGCCTTCTGCGGCTGGCTCAGGTCGAGCAGGTCACTGGCCTTGTACCGGGCCTTCTGCGCCTGGCTCAGGTCGAGCAGGTCACTGGCCTTGTACCGGGCCTTCTGCGGCTGGCTCAGGTCGAGCAGGTCACTGACCTTGTACCGGGCCTTCTGCGGCTGGCTCAGGTCGAGCAGGTCGTCGGGCGGCGGTCGAACTCCGCCCACTTCCGGCAGGAATTCCACGGTGGCCTCGTTCAGCGTCAGCGCCACCTTGGCCGCCGGCGGGTACTGAAACCTGTCCACCAGAGGACGACAATCACACGACGGACGGCACGCACACCGGGCGGGTCCCGGACCAAAACAAATCCACCAAATGGCCAGTTCGCCAGTAAAATTAGGTGATGGGGTGATCGCGAGAAGGGATGATCCAGAATTTCTTGAACAGTGAACGACGTCTAAATACAACCGAACGCTAGTGCGACATGCCCTTTTGATTCGCGGGTAATAGGCGGCCCGAAAACATGCCACTGCACTGACGTTATTCATCTGAAGGTACTACTTACAAATTACAATGCCCGTCTTACTCCTTACCCTTACCCTTTGGCACCCTTTCGCCATACAACGGGAGCGGGAAGAGAAAACAAACCCATGAAAAAAAACGAGCACAGGATACCGCAAACCTGCGACACCACTCTATGCCGTCACCAGAGAGAGGGTGACCCACCCGGCAGTCCGCGGCCGTCGCTGGTTCAGCAGGTTTCTGACGGCCTCGGCTCTCTCGGCCCGCCGCCACCATCGCATCCACGCTGGAGACGACGCAGCTCACGCCGTAGCCGGAGACCGCCTGGAAGCTGTCGCACGTGCCCACGGCGTCCACAGACAGCGTCGACTTGACGAACCGCACGATCGCTGAAATAAACAGACGATCGGAACGGTTAAAGCTGTGATTACCAAACGACCCAACATCAAACTCAGTCATGCTGAGTACTATGTTTCAGCAACAAGCATCCCAATATTTCCCAGACAGGTCAGCGAATGCGCTACAGCTGGTCACCATCAGTCTTCGTGCGACACCCCATCATAATCAAGGAATTATCAGGTCTTCAATCGACCCTGAGCCAGCCCAGCTTTTGAGTTAGTCACGAGACGGCACGCCACGTGCGACGATAATGTGGTGCGAACCTCCAGATGGCTGATATAAGCATGGCCGCGCTCGTCGTTGGCGCGACCGCACGTGAACTCGGCTTTCAAAAATTGCCACGTTGGGCGAGCAAATTATGATGGAATTGTGAGTGATTGCGTCTGTGAGTAAAATGGTCCTGAGCAGAGGATCACACTTAAAAGAGAACTGGTGCATTCAGCCAAGGGAGAGTAACTTTTTAGTTGTCTAATTTTGAAAGACGTTTTTTAGGTGGACAATCGCGCAGGTGCGTCAACGACAAGATGACTTTATGTTGGTAAGATCTCAAACGTTAATATTCTTTTCCGAAGCCTACATCTTCGTTTTGGTTTCAACGTGTGAAATGTCAAACAAAACGTCGTGAGCTGAAACCTGAGATCCAGTCCAGATACATACCCGCTCGATAAAACCTTAAAATGCCACTTACCACATGCAATCAAACATACACAAGAATCCATATCAAGCTGGATTTCCTTAACCACGACGTTCGGGGCAATAACACAAGAAAAGATCAGATCGGTTTATTCAATACTGCATTCGCCTAACGGTTCAGATTACGTGTGTTACGGCCATATATCGGCTCATTTACGGTCACGTCAGGCACAAGGGGCCGGCTACAGCTGGGCCAATCAGCGTCAGCACTGGCAAACTTCGTCAGACTAGCTCTGGCCGGCTGAGGTCAGCCACGGTCGGGTCAGCTCGCATCGGTCTGTGCCAGACGTGGTCAGGTCAGGCCGGGTGAGGCGACCTCGTGTCCCAGCACGCATCTCCCGGGCTGCGCGGCTCACCGTTGGCGATCGGGTGCTCGCTGCTGGCCTCGGCGGAGCCCACCAGCGCCAGCAGCCGGCTGAGCGGACACACCGCCTCGTCCACGTACACGGCCAGGTGGGTCAGCGACGGTACGCCGCGCGTGATCGTGCCCGTCTTGTCGAACACCACACAGCGCACCTGAGGGGTTCACATCAGGCCAGCCGACACCACACCGCGCACCTGATCCGGCACAGGATGGGCAAGCCGACAGCACACTTCACATACAACGGGTACCGAACGCGTCAGGTCAGCTGAGGCCAAACTGAGCACCTGACTGGCATAGGACAGACCAGGTCAGGTCAGACGACGCTACACTGCGCACTTGAAGAACAATGGCACAGGCAATCGCGACGAACGCATTCGGTCTCCTCGGCAAGTACAACACTCGGTGACGCCATTTGCCGCTGCGGAGCGCTCCGGCCGCTGGCCTACCTTGTGGGCGTTCTCCAGCGCCTCGGCGCCCTTGATGAGGATGCCGTTGAGGGCGCCGACGCCGGTGCCGACCATGACGGCGGTGGGCGTGGCCAGACCCAGCGCGCACGGGCAGGCGATGGCCAGCACCGTCAGCGCGAACCGGAACGAGAACTGGAAGATCACCTCGTCCCGCGTCTCGCCGTGCACGGACGTCCCCTGCCGACCGGCGGGACGTCGTCACGAGCGGCTGAGACGGCGTCACGAGCGGCTGACGGGGCGCACGGAAGCCGAGCAGCACCGGCAACGGCCGGCGGGGGAGCAGGACGGTAACAGCGCTGACTTTAATAAACCAAAAAAACCCAACGGGGGGGGGGGGGGGGGGGGGGAACAGGGCGGTAACAGCGCTGACTCCTCAGGACTCGACACAGCTCCAGCCGCCGGGAACGGCCGGCGGGGGAACAGGGCGGAACAGCGCTGACTCCTCACTCGCCGGGACGACCAGGGAGGGGAAAGGGCGGAAAACCGAAAGCCGCCAGCCGGGGACGGCCGGCGCGGAATGGCGAACGGCCACGGACCAACGACAGGAACAGGGCAGCACTAGCACTGGCTAGCGCAGGAATAAGGGCAGCTCAAACATCAGCTCCAGAAGAGAAGCCGACACAGGTGTCCTCAAAGGCGGACCCTAATACAGGAGCAAATTCGGCTCAGACACCGCGCCAGGTGGCGATGATGATCTGTTGTTCGCTATTCCCGGCATGCGTCACGGCCGTCCGCGGCTACGTTAATGCTCATTAATCCCCAGTCCAACTCACGAGGCGCATGGTCGCCGCATAACCCGGCCGGGACACGAATCGGTGCCGACACTCACGTGGAAGGTCGGGTCGATGTAGTGGATGTTGACGTACCCGGCGATGGTCCAGCCGATCAGGGTGGTCACCGACACGGACACCACCACCGGGATAAAGTACCCTGCGGTCAAGCGCTCACGTCAGCTGGACCGTCACCAGACGGACACCGCAGCAGGAGGGAAATCACCTGCCACGGAGCAGGCGGGTCATATCCTAGACATCCCCCCCTTCAAACCGCATGGCAGGTGGCTTAGTCTGAAGCAGCAAACACAAATGCCCTCGGCTTCAAAATCACGCATCGCTGGACGCCACTCTGCAACTGATTCGGAAACTAGAGAGCAGCTTCCATTTCCACGTCTATGCGAACACTTTCGAGTCAGTTACCAGCACCTGAGCACTTGCTAATACGATACCAGGCCCCCGCACCATACTGTTTAATCAGGTCCTACCCAACGTAGTTTCATGCCTCAAAGAGGTAAGATGAATGGATAAGCAGAAGTGGCACAAAAAATTACATTCAAACGCCATATGAAAGATACTGTCACGTTTCTGTGCACATCAATGCACCAAAAAACGATGTTGTGCAAAATAAAACAATGATGAATCACGTGGCAGGTGCATACAACTGCAACGCCAAAAGCCGGATGGCAGACCACAATGGATGCGCACACAGCCATAAAACAGCGAAGAGCAAAAACTTTGCTTTCCTAAGCCTCGCCTAAACGCGAGAACACTTTCGCCTACACAGGGGACCACAATGATATCTTGTGATATATCTTCAAATTGGTTCCAGGAATGGAGATATATCTTGTGATATATCCCTAAAATATATCTTGTGATCCAAGCCAGACAGAAGTCGAACGGAAAACAATGCTGGCGTATTGCTCGTTGTATCTAGTTAAAAACAAAACCCCTAAGTCACCAAAAACCCTACGCTGCTGCGCCAATAGGTCATATGGGGCCGTATCATGCCCCATAGAGGAATCGCTGCCGTAAAGCCCCGTGATATACGGACACATTGATGAAGCTGTGTCTATACATAAAAGGATCATGCACGAATAAGTATCGCAAATTTGAGGTACACTGGTTACGCAGAGGCAGTCCCGCACGGGGTAAAATAATTGGCCGGAATGGTCTAACATCGGCCTTTCGACAGATTCTTCCTTCCGGAGAGGAAAAACACTGGGTTTAATTCATCGCAAAAGGTGTGCTGACTTGAATTTCGTATAAGAAACGCCACAACCTACTAGAATACACCAAAGTTCCGCCGCGCCACCCCGGGCCGTTTGTGAATTTCCCGGTTCGCCCCCGGCGAATCAAGTCACTGGTCCGGCGCAGGCGAAGCCGGGAAAGGCCAGCCGACTGACTGACCGGCCACTTTGTCAGCCAGCTGCTGGATGGGAGCCTTGCTGGTCTGGGCCTCCTCCACCAGCTGGACGATCTGGGCCAGCGTCGTGTCCTGGCCCACGTGCGTCACCTCCATCAGCAGCGTGCCGTTCTGGTTGATGGAGCCGCCGATCAGCTGCGACCCTGTCCACCACACGAGAGGCCGGTCAGACGGTTCACTCCCGCCGAGTCAGGTCAGGTGACAAGCATCAACCCCGGGCGGCGACGCGTGCCCCTGACCGTCCGCCAGACCGTGTCGAAAACGGACAGCGTCTGACGCGGACAGCGGCCGAGAAAACTGGGAGTACGGAGGACCGGACCTCCGACAGGACGGGGAACGACGCGCTACGCCGCGACAGACAATGTCAAAATCGGGTCAAACAGCACGACCAGCCCCAGACAAAGCAGACACGCCAGGGAACGCAGCCGTGGGCGGGCCACGCCGCCGAGCCAGGCCACCACGGCGGGAGGGGCAGCCTGACAGGCATGACTCTGGCGAGGCGGAGGACGCATTCGACCCACCACACGAGCACGCAGAGCCGGGCCATCCAGAGAAGCTGTGGCCGCACTGTGGGAGACCGAGACCCTCGCCACTGACCTGTGTTCTTGGCGACGGGCATCGACTCGCCGGTGATGAGTGACTCGTCGCAGAGCGAGCGGCCGTTCAGCACCCGCCCGTCGACGGGCACCTTGGCGCCCGGCACCACCTGCGACCAGGGCCACCTCTTACCGCCCGCCGGGCTAACAAGCCGCCCTCCTGCAGTGATTCAGGGCCCACCGTTCGGACAATGGTAGGCGCGGTTCACGATTTGGCCGAAAGGAACGACTGTCGACCACGAAACATAATCGTCAGTCTGCTGGTGCACGCAGTTTGGATTATTCGGCCAGTTTACATGGATGGTAATTCTAAGTAAAACATACAAACGTAACAGGCATTCGCACATTTTTCTTGAAGTACTTTTGCACTAAACTCCAAGGTGCACAGCTCGTAAACAGCCTGGGATATGTGACCAGTTAATCCCGTGCACCCCGGACCACAATACGGCACACGGCTGTTTCTGCCAGACGAGACTCGAGCCAGGTCCGGGCCCAGGCCGCGGAGCGACACACTCACCTTGAGGATGTCGCCGCGGTGCACCAGGTCCACGGCGATGCTCTCCTCGGTGAGGACCTCTCTGTTGTCGCCCAGCGTCACCAGGGTGGCCTCGGTCGGCTGCAGCGAGATCAGCTTGGCCAGTGCCTCAGACGTTTTGCCCTGGGAATGGCAGCGGGCCGGTCAGCTCCAGCGACGCACTCTTCAAGCCACTGAGTGATTCATCAGTACTGAAGTCATGGATCTGAACTGATGACGGAAGCTCTGCCTTCCTAGATGACGTTTAGTCAGCAGTTTCGCACTTGCCATAATGCCGTCACAGCCGTTTAAAACATACTGCCATCGCTGTCCGTATCCAGTGTTACTCTTCCACCCCGTCACTTATCGTACGATTTAAAAAGTGAACGCGCAGATGCGGAATCACAGCAACAAGCCCAAAATTATGCGCAAAGACGACATAATGCACTGGAGGTGTCCGCGAGCACGGTATCCCGCACCGAACCCTCTCACGTCCCGCACTGTCGGCTGCCCACCTTGGCGATGTGCTCCAGCCAGCGGCCGAGCGAGACGAACACCAGCAGCATGGGCGGCGTGTCGAAGAACGTGAGCGGGCTGGCCGGCTCCTGGAGCGCCATGGCCGCCACCACCACCGCCACCGAGTACAGGTACGACACCGTGGTGGCCAGCATGATCAGCACGTCCATCGAGGCCGCGCCGTGACGCAGTGACTTGACCGCGGCCACGTAAAAGTGACGACCGCCGATAAACTGCCGACACCAGGCCGGCGGAAGGTCAGAGCGGCCGGAGAGGCACGGAGCGGCCGGGTACAGCGGAGAGAGGCAGCACGGAGCGGCCGGATACAGCGGGGAGAGGAGCGGCACGGAGCGGCCGGATACAGCGGAGAGAGGGGCGGCACGGAGCGGCCGGATACAGCGGGGAGAGGGGCGGCACGGAGCGGCCAGATACGGCGGGGAGAGGAGCGGCACGGAGCGGCCGGATACAGCGGGGAGAGGAGCGGCACGGAGCGGCCGGATACAGCGGGGAGAGGAGCGGCACGGAGCGGCCGGATACAGCGGAGAGAGGGGCGGCACGGAGCGGCCGGATACAGCGGGGAGAGGGGCGGCACGGAGCGGCCGGATACAGCGGGGAGAGGAGCGGCACGGAGCGGCCGGATACAGCGGAGAGAGGGGCGGCACGGAGCGGCCAGATACGGCGGGGAGAGGAGCGGCACGGAGCGGCCGGATACAGCGGGGAGAGGAGCGGCACGGAGCGGCCGGATACAGCGGGGAGAGGAGCGGCACGGAGCGGCCGGATACAGCGGGGAGAGGGGCGGCACGGAGCGGCCGGATACAGCGGGGAGAGGGGCGGCACGGAGCGGCCGGATACAGCGGGGAGAGGAGCGGCACGGAGCGGCCAGATACAGCGGGGAGAGAGGGTGGCACGGAGCGGCCAGATACAGCGGGGAGAGGGGCGGCACGGAGCGGCCGGATACAGCGGGGAGAGGGGGCACGGAGCGGCCGGATACAGCGGGGAGAGAGGGTGGCACGGAGCGGCCAGATACGGCGGGGAGAGGGGGCGGAACGGAGCGGCCAGATACAGCAGGAAGAGAGGGGCGGCACGGAGCGGCCGGATACAGCGGGGAGGGGGGGGGGGCACGGACCGTCACGGACAGGGTTGCGTCTGCGCAGCGCGCCGAACCGCAAAGTCGGTCACAACGGACTACACGGCGCATCACCCACTCCGAGAACAGAGCCCACTACGCCATGGCAGTCGTGAAGCTTATTATCAGCGCTCACCTGCACGGGCGTGGAGAGGATGAACATGAGCAGGTTCTCCATCGAGAGGCCAGGCACCACGCAGCACATGCTGGCGTGGCCCAGCCGGCGCATGCGCACCATGAAGAACACCATGATGAGCATGCAGGGCACGCCGAAGAAGAGCGACACCAGGAACGAGTTGCGCCACTTGGCGATCTCCTCCCGGTGGTCCAAGTAGGAGGCGCCGCACGACTTCCCCGTCCGCAGCTCCGCCTCAAAGCCCAGGTCCTGGCCGGCGGGACCAACGCTGGTATCCGGACATCGGCGGGCGATCATCGGTGCACAGAGCGGCGATCAACATCTGCAGAGGAGTACCGGGACCGCCGGAGCACGGACGCGGATCCCAGGACCCCGAGGACCGGATCATCGGGACACGGACACACGGCGGGACGTGTCAGAACGCGGCGATAACCCCGACATGGACGAATAATCCCTGGATACGACAGAGAGCCTCCGGGCCAGCGGCAAAAGCAATTCGGATGACGCTGCAGGGCCCATCAAACACCGTGTCGCCGTTAACAGTCACCCGGGTCACAGCACAAAACACTCAGGCTCTGTCGGCTACCGTTTGTTCACACGACGTCAATGTGTCGATCACTGTCGGCCTGATGTCCTGTCATAAGCACGCAAAAACGGGCAGCTGCACACATTCCCGCGCACGTCGCTTCGTGAGAGTGTTGGTACAACGCGACACAATGGAGGCGCCGCCTCCACACCTGTGGCTTCCAGCTCCGGCCCGGCTGCGTGTCACTCGCAGGCGCCAACCGGGACAGGCCCGCGGCGATCCGCACGGTACGCCGGGCGTTTTCCGATTGCAACCAACAGTCCCGCCCGTCACTGCCCGGACGTCACGAGCGGTGACATCATTCAGGCGACACACATCAGGTGACAACACATCCGACCGGAACGGCGCCATCAGTCACATTCAATTCACGCAGCGTCGGGCCCGACCACGGGCGGAGGCCACTGACCTCTGAGAGCCGCTGCCGGCGGCCACTGACCTCCACGGCGCGGATGATGTCTCGCGGGCCGGTCTGGGTGGGGTCGAACACGACGCGGCCCCGCTCCGTGGCCAGCGCCACCGACACGGAGAGCACGCCCGGACGGCGCGCCAGGTTCGTCTCGATGTTGTGCACGCACGAGGCGCACGTCATGCCGCGAATCTGGCGAGCCGGGGCGCCACGGTCAGACGCGCCGCACACGCCGGGACAAGGAGACCGCACGGTCTGAGCCAAGGTTGGAAAAGCTCTTGTTTTTTTTTGGTGTTGAAGAACACCGAAAAATATGTGCTCCAAAAACATTTTTGACTCCAAAAGTCTGATCTAGTGCCTCCATAAAAACTACACAATAAACATGTTGACAAATTTCCAATTACTCAAGCAAATGACTCTGATTCCGACTAAGAAGCAGGTATAATGTCATGACTGATTTACACCAAGAATGCCAATTTATACCAGCATTACGCTTTGGAAAATTTTGCACTCCAAAACAAATATTATACCCAGATACCAACAAAAAAAAAACAGATTTCCCAACCTGGTCTGAACAGACCCCCGGCCGAGGGCGTCGTTATCTGAGCTGGGTGGTCGGCTGGACCGGGGCGTTCGGAAAGCTCTGGTACCCAGCATGAGCCACGGCAGCCGTTGTCACAACACTGACCACTACTGCAACCTCACCGCGGAAACGGCCCCGGTTCCCGCCGGTACGGGACGTCGGCGGCCGACCAGCCGCGGCCGCGTTCGGGGCACGTCAGCTCCCGCAGCTCGCCCTGGACCGAGTCTCGCGGGGACCAGACGCGCAGCCAGGCCTCCTCCCGCGCACGACCACCCGGGGCCACCAGCCCGGCGCCACGCGGCTCCCCTGGCCCGAGGAAGGGACAGCAGTTCTCCGGACGGGCGCACCTGCAGTTCGACGGTGCCCTCGGGGGTCTGGTTCTCCAGCAGTTGTGCGGGGAAGCCCAGGTCGGTGATGTGCCCGGCCACCTGGGACGGCAGCAGCACGGACGGGTCGTACTGGATCTCGGCCTTGCCGGCCAGCAGCGCCACCAGGCACGACTCCACGCCTGGCGGCATACGGCAGGGCGGTAACGTGTAACGCGCCACCGGCGACGTTACACTGCACAGACATACTAAGAATAGCGAGTATACGGCGCCATCCGCACCAGGAATGGTCTGGATGGTGACTGGATGTCAAACGCACGTCACGTCCGCATTCTCGTCAGCATTTTCACCAGTGCCCAGCGTAGTCACTGCAAAATCCTAACCCGTGCAAAGTGATGTTTACTTGATGTTGCAGCAACATGTCTCTGAATATGTCACGTCGTTATCTCACTCCCTTACTAATCAACATCGCTTCATCCACTTGTGAATCGCCGCACGCCTCTGGCAGTTCCCCGGCCGCTTCGCCGAGCCGTGTACATCAGTCACAGCGTCAACCCTGCGCCACCACCGCCGGCCCCCGCTCAGGGCGCCCGCCCGGAACCGAGCGGCGACACTCACCGTCCACCTTGCTCATGTGTTTCTCGATGGCGCTGACGCAGCTGGCGCAGGTCATGCCGCGGATCGAGACCGTGCACGTCTCCAGGTCGTCCGCGGCGGCGGCCGGCTGCTGCTTCTGCGGCCGGGCCGGCCGCCGCTCCGGCGAGTCCAGCTCGGACACCGTCTGCAGCACGGCCGGACCGTCCGAGTCGGCCGGGACCGGCGACCCTGACGACGGAGGACGGGTCAGTCCGCCGGCAGGTCACACGCCGCCCCGCCGGCGCGTCACACGCGGCTCCAACGGCCGGTCACGCGCGGCCCCGCCGGCAGCTCGCACTCAGCAGCAGTCCACACACAACTCCAGAGGTACGTCACAAACGGGACCACCGGCAGGTGGTCCCGTTTGTGGCGTCGCACAACCCTAACAATAGGGGGGGGGATGTGCGTAGTCGAGTGTGTGTGCGGCCTCATATAAAAAACATGCTTTATTCGGTCCCTGCCATTTACTGCTGTCTATAAAACCAGTAACACGCCTTGTGGGCCGCATGACGAGTCAAGCCTATTTCGTTACTGCTTCCATCAGTGCTTTCTCTTCCTGTATTTCGTAGTGCAAACGGATATTTATCGATCTATTCCAGTATTCAGCATCCGAAGAGCTGGAAATTCTAACATCATATGCGTCCATGATATTTTTCGCTCCCATAACTGCGTTTAAAATCACCCGCGGAAAAATTGGTCTACGAGCGAAAACATTACGCCAGGAACAGTATCTAGAAGAACCAGTTTGTAAGCTAACGCGTTGCAAATGCAAATAAATAGGATTAAAAAGGAGTAATCTTCTACCGTAAACTTTACGACTCGGTGCGCGGTGGTTACGAATTTATTGACCCTAAGAAGGCGGTATGACCACGCCGGCGAGCAGCCAAAGTTGATTTTTTCTTTATTTCTGGGTGGGTTGAGACTCATTCCGTCTTCGGCTTCGCTCGTAATACCAGCACAGTTATTGAAGACTATGCCTTGTGGTGGACAAAACAGGAAATATATGCCACCCGGCTGTACGGTGCAGCACCATGTACCTGTCGCGGGTGTAGGTGACGAGGAAGACTTCAGGGTGGCCTTAAATTTTCCGATGGCGTTGATGAAGTTTTCCAGCTTTTCGGGGGTCGTTTCTTGCGGGTTGTATGAGATGACGCCTTCCTTTTCTTCCAGACTCACCTGCACCGCACAAGTGGATGGCGTTTTACCCGAAAATGTCCCAACGATGTCACGAACGGCCAAAAACGGACACCTTTACGAACCGAATCATAACTGCCAGCACATACAAAGACCTTTCAAAGGTTTTTTGAAATAACATTTCGAACGAAAATTTGAAACACGATAATTGATTTAAGCCAGGACGAGCATGATTCCAACCGAATGCGTGCGATAATCGTTGGAGTGACTAATCTCACGCCTCACGACTCGACGGGCCACAGACATGCACGAGAAGCCAGACAGCACTCGCAAGGGCGGAGCCGGTCACACGCCCCCTGACCAGTCGCGTGTTTCGGAGACGATCCAGTCATAAGTCATCCAATCATCCAACCAGCGAGTGAGTCATTGAAATGCAGTCGTATAGCCGGAGCATGCCTGCGCCGCTGAATATCCACCCTGCCAGCTGCCGATCATCGAGGTGCAACGGAATTCGGAGAACTCCCAATATTGGGCCACCAACGTACTCCTTGCGGCGTTATGAGGCGGCGCTATTTTCCAATAACGGTGCCCCGGACGCCCACGCCTGGTCTCGACGGAGGACGTCTATCGGGCGTGCCATCCTACCGGCAGTCGGTCACGCTCACAAGACACGCCGGGAAACGATACGTTCACGGCGAGGGGCAAACGATGCTACTCTCTCCCCGACCGATTGGCGTCTGCCCTGAGACGGTGAGACCGGAACCGGGAGGCCTACCTCCGCAGATCTCCTCAGCCACGACCAACTCGACGCTGCGCACAACAGGACCGTAGAATATTAAAATAATAAGCTTTGGTAACGACTGTCTACGACTTCGTGTGTTATGACGAAAATGAAGGCGTCTTGAAGGCGACTTTTTGAAATCACACAATGTAAACCAATACAAACGCAAAGGGTGAAATCTAAGGTGGGAACACACAAAAAAAAAGGATTCGGTGCCCGGACTTTGCATCAATATCTGCTCTGGTTCAACTGTATGATAGCAAATAAATAAATCACTTCACTCTTGACCACATCACCACAAAAATGAACTCTTTTCTCTGGCTGACTTAAATATTTCCGAACGCTGCAGGCTTCCTGGCTCACTAACACCCACACCATATGACGAACCCTCTTAGGGGAACCACTGAGATTTCATGAATCACACGCTAGCTATTCCTAAATGCACATTTTTTTCAAATCTGAAAGCCAAGTACAATGGACACCAATCTGGTGGGGTAAAATCACGAAGAACAAATCAAGTAATTCTACACCGCAACAATGGAGGAAATCTGTATTCCGGAATGGGCCGTAAATTGGTAATCTTGGTACATGTTTAAGCATGAAAATTACTTACGAGCATTGCTATACTGAGGAAGTTGATAACGATGATTGCGTTTTATACAGCGCTCCGACTACTGCGGTTATTTCGTCTTTTTGATGCGTGTGTTTGTGGGGGGGTCTTTGTTTCTTTGAGAACAAAAGAAATGATTTCACCCGGTTAAAAATTTTGAGGACAAAATGTCTTCAGGTTCAAAAACTTCCAAAAGTACCAAAACGTTGGTCTTGTAAGGCGCAAAGCCAATGCATCAAAGGTCAACAAGACCTAAATGTTACCAATGTGATACAGTGCACCCTGCCATCAGTCCCTGGCCCTCAGTCCTGTTACCAGTCACTGATCACCAGTCACTGACCACCAGTCCCGTCACCGGTCAGTGCCCCCCACCTCCCAGTCCTGCCGGCAGTCACTGACCCTCAGTCCTGCCGTCAGTCAGTGACCATCAGTCTCGCCACCATTGACTGACCTTGACGCTGAAGACGCCCGGCTGGGCGGCCACCTTCCCCTCGATGTTCCTGACGCACGACTGGCAGCTCATGTTCTCAATCGTCAGCCGACACTCGAGCTCGGTGGCCACCCGGGCGCCGAAGCCCATGTCCTCCACGTAGTCGACCAGCTGCTGGTCGGTGACGTGCGGCGCGACCTGAAACCGGCCGCTGGCCGAGGCCAGGTCCACCTTGACGCCGCGCACGCCCGGCCTGGCGCCCACCGTCGACTCGATGTTGCGCACGCACGACTGGCACGTCATGCCCTCGATGGCGAGCACCACGGCGCGCGAGTCGTCCGCCCCGTCGCCGGCGCCGTCCCCGGCCGTCGGCAGCGACGCGTCGAAGCCCATGTCGTCGATCATGTCGCTGCGGAGAGCGCATGCCAGCGTGAGCCGGGCTGCGACTGCCACCGGCCGAGTTCACACGGCCCAACAGCGACTGGACTCCGGTAAAAAACCGCAGGACTACCGCGAGTAGTGTCCGCGGGTGGCCTTTGTAAAACGCATTATTTTATTCAACGTATAAGTAAAAAATAGGGGTCTAAATCAGTGGCTTTGCATGGTTTTGGGGTTCACGATCACAGAGAGAACACAAACCATACACACATGGTAGTGAAATCTTCGTAAATGACGATCATTCCTGCCCTGAGATATCCAG
Source organism: Capitulum mitella (assembly GCA_030062745.1). NCBI lineage: Eukaryota > Metazoa > Arthropoda > Thecostraca > Pollicipedomorpha > Pollicipedidae > Capitulum > Capitulum mitella. Next base: position 914,484 of record CP099842.1, read on the forward strand.
CCAAATGGTAGATTCGGAAACTACCGCCCTCAGCATAACGAGAAGTCCTGTCTGCACGGATGAAGCGCCACCCAATAATCGATGACTGATGGTATCACGTTGATACTTCAGTGATTAGTCGATTCCGTGAAAAAAATACTAATTACTGCCCGCAAAAAAAGCGATTCGTCACGGGTGTTCAACCACACAAAACCCATGTGCCATCAACGACCTTGACCTTCTTGAGTCGATGTACGTCCGGTTCGTAAAACACCAGTGGCTAGGTTGACGCAGGACTTGGAACAATGCCGACGCAGAGGACGATGACGGATAACAGGGTTTTCTGATTAATCGAGTCGCACACGCACAGCTCGTTTGCGTGCAAACGTACTGCTTTCAAGACAGGACTGTGCGTGGTAGTGGTGTCAGGTGGCATACCTGGCAATAGCTGCACCACCCAATGCTGGCCGGTGATGGACGACTGCGCATGAAGGCTGTGGAGGTACGTGTGGATGCCATTTGCCAAAGGCAAACAGAAGTACTGCACGACACTTAAGCGAATAAATTTTCCTTTGGTCCAGCTGTGAGACTGTCTACCAAAACGGTACGAGAGATTTACGTGAACGCAAAGACCTTCGGCATTTAGTTGTCGAACTGTCCGCAAGACTTTCAATACAGATCGGGGCGAACGAATATACTCGCAGTTATGCCCACCTGCATCATCCTTCAGGAATTATATTTCCTTCTTCCAATCTCTACGGACCTCATTATGTTTCAAACAGTTGCTGAAGCGCCAAGTGCAATAGTGAAGTAATGCACCGCGTGTGGAAAGCGTTCATGGCTATGAGCTGTGACTTGGAAAAATCAAACTGGAAGCGTGATTTGCCCGATTCATTCCGACAAATACATATATACAGAGGAGTCTGAACGGGCAGCATTGTCTGCTCAGCAGCGGCAGCGTCAGTTACCAAGGTCTATTACAGCCAGCGGGGTTTTTGACGCATGCCAACCAGTGGAACAGAATGGTCACCTGGGTATCGCCTACTCACAAAAAAAAACTCGAACACAAGCACAGTGTCGCTCAAGGACGCGAGCATAGTGTCGCTCGGCAGCTGTCTCCTAGAGCCCGGGTTGAGTCGCACAGGACAGATCACACTCCGGTCTTCCCGAGGTAAGGACTGCGTGGACCAGGCCTGTTCCACTGCAGCCGGGAACCGGGGGCGTACACTGCCAGGCTCCGGGCGCAAACTACACCCGGAGCCGTGCCGCCGCTTAAAACGAGCACCGGCGGTCGGCGTTATCGACACTACTGATGCATGGCGTCCGTCCCATACCCGCCGCTAACACTCTGAGGCACCCTGCCTTCGGCGGACTAGATCCACCACGACAGAGACCCACTGCGTCCCCATCGGAAGACAAGGGCCAGCGGGCCAACGGACGGTCGCTCATGGACATCGAAGAATAACCAACTCTGCTGGGCCAACGACATAGCGTTTCGGCCAATAAAAATACCCATATTGAAACTCCCCAAATTAATTTTTCTCTCTTGGACTGGAGTCTATTTTCAAAATCAGACCCCAAGGCAGTTCAAGGGACCACAGGAGCAGAATGATGACAAGAATGACATAATATAATGACAGAAATATAATGACAAGAAAAGCCGCAGTGCGAGGAGTTGCCCTGCCAAACATTTCATACATCTCTTATCTCCGGGCCTCCTGAAAAAAAATCCTGGATGCTCCACTGACGAGTTAACTTTGCACTCAGGCCACGTGAAATGTTCTGCAAAGGTGAACAAAATTTTCCACAGGACATTTATCTGGTTTCTTGTTTCACAGAACTACTTTTAACTACAGAACTGTTAGGATCACAGCCTTGCCTCGTCACATTTTGTGCGGTTGCGGCGTGGATATACTTGCTCCACAAGTATCCAGGTGTATGCGCTACATCCAGGATAAAAACCCGCTCAGAGACGGCAATCATACGCAACTCTGTGTCACCACCGGCGTTATTTCCGTAAGGAACGTTAGCTGAGACGCCAATGCCTCATCTCTGTTTCCTCTAAAGAAATTATCTATTTTTTACGTTCCTGCTAATGTCCCCTCAATGACTGTTTTGGTAACCGTCCGGCAATTACATCATGAGTCACGTTGCGCTATGAGCTTTTTATTTCCATACCCAGGGAGGCCGGACAAACCCATACTCACACTGGTGCTGAGTGTCGAAAACAGGACCGAGTAGTGTCGCCCAGTCTGACCGGCATTAGAACAAAGGTTAAATGTTACATAACGTTAACAAGAAGCACGGGATGAAAAAAGGTTGGATATTTCACCCTACCTGTGGGCAGGAGAAAACACCAAGAAACAATCAGCCCACACAACCAGGCTAGGACAGTATGACCCGAACAAGGTCTGGTACGAAATGAATGGCCGTCCTCACGTTTGCTCCTTTCACGCCATTTACAGCGTCCTCGCCTGCCACGGCCGCCACCGCCACCGTCAATTAACACCGGCTGCCCTGGAGCCAGACGCCGCCTGCATCCTCCACACCCGGCCCGACAGGTGATGCCGCGGCGTGGCGAGGCCGGGGAGCGCCGCCCGCCACACACAGCCGGCAGAGCACGGCCGCTGTTCGGACACGGCGCGGGCGCGCTCAGCACGACACAGACACACACCGGGGCCGGCTCCGTCCGGGGCACCACAGGCCCGCCCTCACCTGACCGGCTGCAGCCGGGCGTACTTGGTGCCGGCCATGCCGGACTCGGTGCCGGCCCGACCGTGCACAGCACGTCACGGGCGGGTAGGTTCCGCTGCCCGCTCCGGCAGGTTCACTGCACTGGGGGACGGAGCGTGGCCGCTGACAGCTGGCTCCGCTGACCGCCGGCGGACAGCGCTGCTCCGCGCCTATCGCGGCCGCCGCAGATACGGTATCGAGCCCCGGCCCGGGGAGGCTGCCAGCCGTGTCGCGGCCGCGCCGAGAGAGCTGCGGCCCGCGGCGCTGACCGCAGCCGCGTCCCGGCAGACGTACGGAGCACCCTCGCACACGGCCGGACACCGGAGCCGCGTCCCGGCAGACGTACGGAGCACCCTCGCTCACGGCCAGACACCGCAGCCGCCTCCCCGGCAGAAGCGCAGAACCTCTCAGTACGCGGAGCGCCACTTGCCCGCCGGCCGTTCGCCGCGCTCCCGTTCGGCGGTCGCCGCACTGACAGCCAGCTGACACCGGACCGGACGCGGCGGCCGGGCGCCGAGCGGGCTTTCCGGCCGTCGCCGTGCACGGGCCAGCTCTGCGCGCCGGCACGGCTCGGATGAACCGGTTCTCGGTCGGCCGGAGCAGAGCCTCCGGCAGACGGGCGGCTGCTGACGTCTGCGGGCGACGACAGGGCCGCCGACAACACGCGCACACAGCCGACAGAAACGTCCCAGGAATTCGCAGGATACGGTCATGGCGGCCGCCAGGACAGTCGGCGGAGTTCACGGGGTACGGTCAGGGCAGCTGACAAGTGGGTCCGGCCAGTGGCCCCCCGGGGCAGGCCAGTGCGGGCCGGATAGGCCGGCCTCGGACCAGCACGAGTGAGGGTGCACCGTGGGCCCGAGAGGTGGGCCAATGAAGGAAGCTGAGCGTCCAGGACCAACGAGATGGGTTCATCCTAGGAGGGGCTGGACAGCCGGGGCACTCTAATAAGAGACGAGTTCACTACGGGACCGGCTGGCGAGCCTGGGGCAACAGAACCGTGCGGACGCTCACGCCCGCCCCCAGTTCTCCATTACTACATCTTTTTATGACTACCAAGGTGTCTAGATGTAGTCCCTGCTAAAATCTCACTTGTATGACGGCTCGGGGAAGTGGCGATAATGTCTGACGGCGCCGAAGGTCGTCGCCAGGAAAGACAGCGCGCTCCGATTTGTCGCCGAGAGAGAAACCACGACCGGAATCCACCGGACGTCAGCAGAACGCATGACAGGACGTTCCCAGAGGCGTCAACGGGCAGCCCAACTGGATTTTCCCACCGATGATGCTTCATTCATGCTGAACAACGAATAACGTGGAATGCCAATACCGCCCTCGTACCTGAGTTGCATTCATGTGCATGCAGTGCTGCAGCCAATCATTCGCAGGTATTCACTACTTTTGTTCTAGTGCACTGCAGCAAAAACAGCAATCGGAATGCCCCGCGATCTATTTGAAAACACATCCGTTCATAATGCTACAACCTAGGATAGCAGATGGTAGCCTGTTCGAACCCGTCCCTGGATTTTGGTAATGTTAGGAAAAACAGACCTAACGGACCTAGCACTGCACCGGGACTACCTTCAGTCGAAGGACGTCACACGTCAGAAAAACGACGAAAAAGGTCGTCTATGTAGTGCGTCCGTATCTACCTTCTCGAGGTCACAGCTGACGAACTGAGGCATCAATGGCGATGTGGTTGTCAGTTGTCACACCATCGCAAGACGGGATCTGCCAGTTCCTCTCAAAGTCCGGAGAGTCACAATGAGCCGCGGTTCTGGCGTCACTAGCGACCAGCAGTATCTGATCGTGCTGTGATCGGCAGTACCCGTTGATGCCGTAACTGGCAATACCCGGCGATACCGTGACTCGACAATACCCGGCGCTGACGTGATTCGCAGTACCTGGCGGTGCCGTAACTAGCAGTACCTGGTAGTGCCGTAACTGACAGTACCCGGTGGTAACGCAAATGCCAGTACCCGGCAGTGCCGTGACTGGCAGTACCCGGCGGTGCCACGACTGGCAGTACCCGGCGGTACCGTGACTGACAGTACCTGGTGGTGCCGTGACTGACAGTACCTGGTGGTGCCGTAACTGGCAGTACCCGGCGGTACCGTGGCTGACAGTACCCGGTGGTACCGTGAATACCAGTACCCGGCGGCACCGTGACTGGCTGTACCTGGTGGCGCCGTAACCGGCGGCCGGTGCGGTCAGCAGCGCCGTGCGGTCCCCGGAGTCGGCCGACATACCGCCACCGCCACCGCCTCCGCCTCCGCCTCCGCCGCCTCCGCCTCCGACTGCGGCGCGGCCGAGCTCGACAACGACGAAGACTCCTCAGCGGGCTCCTGATCATCGATCGATCCGGCCCATTCACCCGCGAGATGGCGGCTCGCGAGTTTTGCTGCCGCCCACTGCACGATCCAGTCCGGTCACCGACAACACTGCAGCTCATGGCAGGAGCGCGGGACGAGGCCACGCAAGCGGGCGACCGGTTGTTTGGGGGGGGGGCGGATTTCTAAATGGCTTCGACTTGGCCGATCGCCAAGCGATATGGCACCGCCACCTGCCGGCTCATGTGGCAACTACGAGGGGGGATGATCCACGAGGGGGAGGGAATCCAAATCGGTCATGGGAACTTTCAAATCAAAGTGCTCCAATGTTCCCCAATACGTCCGACCTGTCGCACATAGGATTCACTCTGAAAAAACGCAAGGCAATGCTCGCACCAAATCCATACCTTCCCCGTCCAAAGCTCGTCAGCATCGCAAAGAAACGTCTCTCGTCGAATTCGCCAATAGACGGCCCCTGCTTCAGCTGATGCCAAACAAAATGCTCGTTAGACTCTCCTCATCACACTCTGGAGCGAAGAACATTCAATTTCAAAGTTCACAATGGTGTGCGACAGTGAACACCGACCAAAGTCGGCATTTTCATAGAGCTACAGTTGGATAACTCGCTGACATTCCGTGTAGTGAGTTACGACTCTTCCGATGTGGCATTTTGTTTCTCCACCACGAAAACTAATGCACACGTCGACTTGGTGCACCAATTCAAAAGCGTCCTTTCCGGCCTCCTGTACTACTTTCGATCGCGAGCCAATCTACGGAATTTCTTCGGAAATAGAATATATATATATATATATATATATATATATATATATATATATATATACCGACAATGTCCTAATAAACGCTGGTTGTATCATAACTCAAAACAAGTTTATCTCAGTCATGTCGTGGGTTCGAGGAACGAGTTAACACGAACTAGTAGGTGTCGAAACGAATAAATCTAGCCTCCGCAACAGGCTATGTTTGGCCACGCTCGCCGAGGACTGTTCAGCAAGGATTCTGGTCGCTAATCCTGTGCTGTTTTCTACTTTGCTGCAGGATTCTGGTCGCTAATCCTGCGCTGTTTTCTACTTTGCTGCGTCATGTATGAAATCGGTCCAACACAGCCACCGACACGCGTACGCGGCTGTTTATCGACGCTCTCTACTGTTACGGTCATTGCGAGTCACAATCTCACGCCGGTTATCGCAGGGACGACAAAGTTTCGCAATCAGCCCCGGCTCAAGAGGAGGGCCAGAGTCCAGCGCGCTTATCACCGCGCCATTCCTCCGCTATTCCCCACGCCTTACACACACATGCATACCAGTACGTACGCACGAAATCCGACGTTGAAGCTGGCGATGAAACTAAAGCGTATCACTCGAGCGCTGATCAGGGCGTGTCTCTATTCCATGCAAAATGAAAAAAACTAACGACGTTTTTCGGTTCGTGCTGTTACTGATAACAGCGTCTGACTCGGTGTGGGACAGACTGTGGACTGGGCTTGGGCGTGGGAAGGGGCAGCTGGCCGACGCCTGCCGCCACCGTCGTCACCCAACGTCGCTCCGTACGGGCTGCCGTCGGCCGGTGCACACGGCACGGCGCCGAACGTCGGTCTATACCGGGTGCTGCCAGCCGATGCACACAGTACAGCGCCGACCTGTTGCTGGTGCTGCCGGGCGGCGGCTGCGACACGGCGCGGTCCCCGCAGCGGGAGGGGGGGGGGGCGCTGCAGCAGCTGTCCGGCCCGGGCTCATTGTGGCGGAGTGACGCAGCACCCCGGCAGAGCGGTGACGGCCGCCGAAACCGGCCCTGTCAGAGTTCACGGCGGTCCGTCGCCGGTCCGCCCGCTCCGGTGGCAGGGACGGCGGTAGGGACGGTGGCGGTCTGCCCGCTCCGGCGGCAGGGACGGCGGCAGGGGCGGTGGCGGTCTGCCCGCTCCGGCGACAGGGATGGCAGCAGGGGCGGTGGCGGTCTGCCCGCTCCGGCGGCAGGGACGGCGGCAGGGGCGGTGGCGGTCTGCCCGCTCCGGCGGCAGGGACGGCGGTAGGGGCGGCGGCGGTCTGCCCGCTCCGGCGACAGGGATGGCGGCAGGGGCGGCGGCGATCGGCCCGCTCCGGCAGCCGCGGCGAGGCCCGCCGACTGCTCAAGGCCGTGGTTACTCTCGCCCTTGGCCCACAGCGGAAGAGCAAACGTCTCTGATACGGCAACAGAAAACGGGATGACAATGTTCGATATCATTCAAGACGGCGTATGCTCCCCTTCACCGGCGAAATGATACCTTCCCCTGATAAAATCAGGGCGTATCACCACGCAACGCGGGTAATCGTACGTTATTCTTGGGCTCTTATATATTCCACGTCGCCAAGCCGTCCATCGAGCAATGGGGTTATAATTGGCAACTTGCGTAGTTTGTGACTAGTGTGCTACGAGGCTCGTTGCGGGTCGAACTCGTTGCTGGTTAAGTGTGGAAAAACGACTTTTCGAGTGTATCAGGGCTGAATACGACACCGTGAGCGTGGCGTGAGCGTCCACACCGTGAGCGTCCACACCGTGAGCGCGGAATCTAGACGTCCCAGATCGTACCGCAATTCAAACTTAGCGAGTTGCACAGAGGCCGGTCCCGCCGCAGAAATACAGCCGCAGCATGCAGAAGGCGTTCTGCCGTCATAACGGCTGCGGCATCGTCTACATACAACCACTGGCGGAACCTGCTTAATGTCACTGTAAAAATCGCATAACAGTCGTCTGTGCACTCGTCAGACGTCTTATAAAGACAATCGACCGCTGACTCGGATCGTACTTTGTCACTGCAGCATGATGAAATTCCTTGCAAACAATGACTTCTGAACACATCTTGCGAGAAGGAAAAATCCATCAATAATAACACATGACCCGATGCTAAATGTTAATATGAAGGCGCCAAAAATTGTCTAACGGCTGCACGGAAACTTTCCAGGGTTCAACCTCTTTATTGCCCAGTGCTATTTGAGAAATATCATACAAATGACGCCTAAGGACCCGAGACGATTCTGTAAAAGATAAGGAGACAACAAAAGACAAGATAGCTTACGAGGTGAAAGTATCGGACCAGCCAAAGCTGCAGCGACCAACCATCCCCGGGATGTGCAGAATTCGGCAATGTACAATTAGTCGAATTTTTCACTTTTCCATTACAATACCACTTTCACAGCTCACGTTATCAAGTTCAAAAGGCGCGCATCGTCGACTACAGCATACAGTGTTCAACGGATTCCCATCAACGTCGCCGTTATCATTATTCAGTGTCCGCCGAGCCGTCGTCCGATTCAACGTGAGTCCATTCAACGCAGCTGCAGTTTTCCCTCTGCGAACACTGCAGCTGCCACAGCAGTGGTCTGAAGTGCACGACAGCTGGATGGGGCGCGTCGTCCGCTGGCCGGCTGGCCTGAGGCGCCCGGTACTCACCAGATGGCCTGCGGCGAGGTCAGCTGCGGGTCGAAGGTGACGACCGCCCTCTCATCGGGCAGCGAGACCAGCACGGAGAGGATGCCCGCGTTGTCGCCCACCGTCGACTGGATGTTTCTCACGCAGGACTGGCACGTCATCCCTGCAAACAAGGGCCGCCGCGCCGGCGAATGTTCAAGCATTCGTCGGGGCAACGGACAATGCGCCGTGCACCGTGCAGGTGGGTACACCGCCACGCTGCAATACTGCGCTCTATGCCTGTACAAGACTAATAAAACGACAACGGCTAACGTCATCAATGCTGGGATATGTCTGCAACGTCGACCTGTGTCGTTTATTCCCTGCGGCATGATGAGGTAACAACGCAGCTTGGTTTCAACAGCGGTGAATGAAACGAAAGGAAATGAACTCATGAAAGGATCGTAAAATCTTCGCCACAAAATCAGCTGTTACCGGGAATTGCTCGATCGGGTGTAAGGGTCGGAGCCTGTGCAACAAGCTACGCATGGACTCCGATTTTTAACATCACCCCAGCAACCATTCGGATTAAATTATATAAAAAATAGTAGAAAAATAAATAAAATATAACAAAATATAATCACCAAAGCAAATGGGTAGCTTATGACAACAACAGAAATTCAACGACCAGAAGGTGCAGCTGTGCTTCCGGATACTACCAACGCATAACCATAGCCACACCGAAACAGCAAACATAGCCCGGGCGCCAATTTGTTAATCCGTCCCACACCAAAAGGCCGTTTCGGCCATTCGCCGTTGCTTTACCGCGGCGCCGCCACCTGCGGCGAATAACCAGACACCGCAGGCGGCCGCCCTCGTCCGTCACGTCACGCCACGTCACGGCGTACCGCCCGGCCGGCAGCGCGCGCCGCTGACCAGGCGGGAACGTCTGAACTTTGACGCTGGTCGGCGCGCCCGGTCGCAGAACGCGGCCTGACGTCACGTGACCGCCAGCGGGACGGGGCACCGGCACCGGCGCTGCCCACCCGCCCAACGGTCAACAGGCCGTCCGACCAGAGCAGGCCGCCACCACAGGCCGGCGCCGGTCCCCCGAAGACGACAGGTTTTAATTTGCATCACGCCGAGCCATTGTACTGATGGACTGTTGGGCCAGTTCGACCTGCCCTTGTGCTATCTGCAGTCTAGTGTGCATCTAGTGTGCATCACCAGCTAAGTGAGTTATCTGGGCATAGCTGCGCCGGTTCCACCTCTGACCGCTGCCAAGCATTTGAGCGATAACACGAGCTATCAAAACAATCACATCAGAGCCTTGCCACACTCCTTGCGTAATGGCAAACATGGTAACACGACGATAATGGGAAAACTGTTCAAACACAGGTGACTAGTGAAAAGCTATTCCCATAGTAACAGGAAGCACATTACTAAAAACACTGTCAACACATTACTAAAAAAACTGTCGGGCGTTCAGTTGGTATAGTGTCTGCACCGCTCCCCACCCTACCAAAATGCGTTCAAGTCGCTTCGGCGCTCGCTATTTCTCCTACAAGTCAGTTGGTAAATGACCTACTGAGGGACAAACAATGGCTAGCGCGCGACCGTGCCATTTATGTTGGCACGTTAAATTGCCGCCTCAAAATCATGCCATTAACCTGGAACTGCGCGGTCGGGTGTGAGAATCAGATTTCATGGAACCGGCACCGCTTAGCGTCGTCCCACACCAACCGAATAAAGCATCAAACTTACAGGAACAAAACGGGGGTTTCCCATGTAAACCAAAGAGCAAATCGGATGGCGATCATCCATGATCATTCACACATTCGTTGTACATACAAAACGCTGGCCTTCAGGGTTTTCAGGGGCATTAGGAACAGTCTGCACACAACAGTCAAGCCTAGCTGCAGGCATTTCTGCACAGTTTCCTCGGACAAACTGGCCACTCCCAGACGTTCCCCGTTGCCAGATCCCTTTTCGGTCTGTCTGTCCAGTTTCTTTGCTTTCTGTTCCCAGGTCTTGTCCGCCCACTCCTCGGAGCTGGTTCGAGACCACGCGCCGCGACTCGATCCGTTCGCTACTCCGCCCCGTCCCCGACGGTCGCACGGCGCCCCGTCCCGTCAGTCTCTCTCGCTGAACTCCGCCCCGTCCCCGACGGTCGCACGGCGCCCCGTCCCGTCAGTCTCTCTCGCTGAACTCCGCGTCGCGCCGTACCTTTGACGGTGACGGTGACGGTGGCCGTCGGCTCGGCCGCCCCGCCGTCCACCACACGGTCCGACATGGCCGGCGGCGCGCAGTCGGCGGCTCCCGGTTCCCGCTGTGACGCCACGCCGGCCGGGCCAGCCGACAGGTCCCGACCTCGGCCGTGACGTCACGACCGCCGCCGGCCGCGGTCAGTCCGCCTCCGGGCTCGCGACCGGCCGAGCACTGGCCGCTGGTGGAACGAGCTCCTCACAGTCGCCCCGGCAAAACTCCAGCAGGCAGACTCGGCGTCCGGAGTAACGAGCAGGGGTCCCAGGAGGCACACAGCGACAGATGGAAACGTGAAATACCTGTAAATAAAACAAGTGAAAATAGCACAGAATAACTTCACCTGACAAGCTGAGGATCGGCGTGATCAAAGAAAGGCCAGGATCTTCTTCTTCTTCAGTTGTTGAAGTATGGCCTGGCTAATAGCTTACATAATGGAAAACACCAGCTTTATGTTCAAGCAATCAGACCATTACAATTTACATGGCAGGATGAGTCCTTTCTGTAAGGACCCTTGTCAGTCAAAATAACATATCAACAAGCATGCATCATATAACTTACTTACTCCATTTTGAGGTTTCTAACATCTTTATTGCTAAAACTTAAATCAGCAGCAGAAATTTTTAATCCTGTTCTTTTTCAGGGAATTACTAACTCATCCTAAGGCTCATTATTCAAATGCAATCAGCAAGTTTCACAGAAACAGGGTCACGCAAGCAAAGAACCACACTTTTCTTCTATTTCAGCCAAAAATTCAGGAAACACACGACCATACAAAAAGGGCCAGAAAAGTTTTTCCCACTGGGATTATGCTAAAACTCCCAAAACGTGACTGGCCATGACCTCCACTCTTCGATCCTACACCTTTGCATAAAATCTAGGAATCTGAATGCAAAAAAAGAACAGTTTTGGAAGTTCCCTTTTTTGCCTTCAACTGCTATGCTCAATGACCCAATGTGCATGTGCATGTGATTTACACTCATGGTGGGCACCAGGATTGCCATCCAAAACTGCGACTGAAAACATCAGCCTACCAAACAAATGAACTGAAAAACAAAACTCATTCATGCATAAAATCTTCCTAGCTACAAATCTAATCCAGCTCCAAATAATCCAATGTAATCTTCCGAGCACCGAGCACGCGTCAACTCACCCTAATTACCCGTAATCCGCGACGGTGGTGTCTCGGACGGCGACTGGGAAAAACATGAAACGGTCTCCTCGCTGGTTCACTGGAGTTGACTGGATAACTTCCACATCAGCTCCATGCATTCAGCAGTTTTGATGACGTCACCAATGCAAACCTAGTCCTCAACAGTAATGTAACCCTAGTCCTGATGTTTTTGCTATAAATGCTTGAAAATCCATGACCTTTTACCGTCATCTTAAACGTATTTCTGTTGGGCCGGATCGGACAACTGGTTCTCAAGACAGACATGCGGCCATTAAGTGCGACCTCCACCCCCCCCCCACCGCCTTCTTGGCCAATTGAAAGTGGCAGAATACTATGCAAGAATACAATGTGGCAGAATATCAGTTCCATGCCGAAAGTTAACCTGGTAAAAGACCGTATGGCAAAATATCACACGACTCAACCCGCGTCCGACCGTGGGTCGGCGGCGATCACGTCTGACTGGGGGGGGTGATTGACCGCCCCCCTCTAACTCACGAACGGTTGGTCGCACAATAAAAATAATCACACCGTTGAAAAGCTCGTGAAAAGCAGAGCTTGAAACTGGTTTCACTTTTAGTTTTGGGTAATATGGAAGCCAATTACGACCTATATGTTTTCTCATATCCGACTGCATGAGACCGAGAAATGGCCTGAATCTCAAGGGCTGTGACTAATAACTCATAGGTACAGGCACCAGCGCGCAGGTAAAGGTCCGCAGATGCCGATACACGTCTAATTTCTCAGATTTGTTCAATATATACACCAAAACGTTGAATCAAAGACACGGTAATTTTCACGCCGGTTGTCGGCGGGCGCCGCAGCCGTACGCAGTAAGAAATTAACAGGAACTAATTCTAGTGTTCCTTCATTTTTGCAACATAAGCCTATCCATGTAAATTTTATTGATATTAGTAGTTCTTGTGATGGTTTCACATGCTTAAATTTTTGAGAAACATTCATTACTTACCAATCTACAAAATTGGCAGAAATTTTTTTGCAAGAGCCTGTTTATTTCCAAAACATGTAATTTTTTGAGACTTTTTGAGGTTCTTGGTATTACTTGCATTTGTGCAAACCAGTTCTGACATTTTCTACCCATTCTGAGTAATTCATTGCCAATTTTGATGATGGTACATTTTGGCTCACAACAGTTATTCATGACCTGACCTCAGGTCAATGGCTGTAAGTCATTGATACTTTGCCCATTGACTGTAACTAGATGTCTGCATCACTCCACAACAAAAATGTTATGAAAAATTCCATCAATTTTCAAAAAATGACATCTTCAAAATGGCCTTCATCTTAGGCCAATGACCCAGAAAATTCTGAAAAATCTGAGATGGCAGATTTGTTGCATTGATCAGGATCACAAATCCCTGAAAGTATGATTGAGACATCTTGTTTTCCTGAAAAAGGTACAGGGTGCTAAACTTTTTTTGAACATAGGTCCATTTGACCTGGCCTAGGGCAGACACCTGACTTGACCCGAGGTCAAAACTTTGACACAGGTGTAAAAAATGATCAAGCAAAAGGTACATGAGGTTTTGTGGCTCTGCATTTGTTCTCTCGCAATTCCAGAAAAAAAACCTGGGGGGGGGCAGTCAACCAACCCCCCCAGTCAGGGGCAGGTTACGATTGGAAGCAAAATATCATATGGCAAAAGACCATATCTGATAAAGAGATAAGTATCATACTGGATGAAAATCATAAAAATAAAAAAATGGTACTGGCAAGTCAGTTTGCCATAGGCATTGTAAATGGCTTGCCATAGGCATAGTAATTGCTTTGCTGTGAGAGTAGTGATCAGTTTGTCATTGGGTTGGCAACAAGTTTGCCATAGACATAGTAATTAGTTTGCTGTAGGCCTACTAATCAGTGTACCATAGGCCTAGTAGCTGGTTTGTCATAGGCCTAGGAACTGGTTTGTCATGAGGATAGTTCTTAGTGGCCAAGAGTACTGTTAGATTTGGTTAAGTTAATTTAGATTAGGTACTCTCACCTTATGAATACCTTCTCCATACAATCTTTTGAGAGCAACCTTTAGCCATACAACCTTTTACCCCCACCCAATACAATTTTTTATCTTGTGTTTTTTCATACAAACTTCTTTTATAGAATCTTCTGCTACACTGTCTTTTCCCAGTTATCATGCCAGGTTAGTATGGAAAGCATGTCCACAATGTCTAGTTTCATGGCCACTGTCCCTGGCACCAGTGTTGCAGGTGACTAGCAGACATGCCAGGATCTAAACAGCATGCAGATTATCCTCATTTTACATCGGATTCTAAACTGTCCAGGATACCTATTGAGTCACCTGGGCACAGCTTTGCTGCAGATGGACACATTTCCCAGATGATTCAATGACCCACTCAGATCAACAAGGGATAGCAACACAACACAAGTATAACCTGCATTCCATTGGGACCCAGGCACATGTCTGGTGACTAAATCTTAGTGTGAGCTGACAAAGGTCATACCTTTACAGTAACCTAACCTGAGTTCAGTCACAGCCATTTTAAGATGTGATGTTACATTAATCATATTGTGAGTTTTTATTATGGCCTGGCCCATACAACTAAGTATTATCAGCCTGGCTAATGTTCAAACTAGAGTTTAATACTCTGGCACAACTAAAATTTGGTGCAAGATGCCTCTAATCATGCCTTCAGTCCTGGACCCCACTAACTCTGATTTAAAAACACTATTTTTTTACTACTAGATTAATGGTCTAAGAAGTCAAACTACCAAAATCACCATGTAGCAGGGTCCTAGCTTTGTATATCTCTGCTATAAAGCTTTATGTGCCTAAGGAAATAGCTTGTAGGGAATTCCACAATATCTTGCCCTATTCATGTATTTCCTTAGTTTGCCAAATATAGCACAGTAAGTGAGTTATCAATATCACATTCATGGGTTCCATGAGTGCATTGCCCCACACCAATTTTTTCCAACAACACCAGTGCCAAGTACGTATTCACAAACCCTCTCAGGAACGGTTTCGCGGAATCTGGAAACCACTACAGGGAATTAGGCAAAAAATGGAACCAAACAATGGCGCTTATAGCACCAGGATCACATCAGGTAAATCAGCGAGTACAGCAAAGTAACCAACCAGAAGATAACAGCGACCGCTGCTAGACGTCTTCCCTCAAGGCCTTGTCTTCACCCAATTTCACCCACCAGCATTTATGACTAAGGTCATCAGCATGGCTAGAATTACAGGTATGTGATATGGCAGCCTAGCATAATGCAAGCCCAGAAAAATAAACCCAAATTTTTTCTAAAAGCTACCAGTTTCTGTTCTGAATCTACCACTAGATAGTGGGAACCTTCATCTATCCATTTTCTGTGCTTCAAAACAGGTAACACGCGCACTGGAAGAGGGGTCATTTTGTGCCCCCCCCGCCTGTTTTTCTTGAAAATCTCGAGTACGGATCGGAGCTGGCTGCTGCTACTTTGTGACATTTATGGCAGTTGAAGAATTCGTCGATTGACGCAGAAAAATCGAAAAACGGCCAAAAAGATTGAAGTTTGAAGCATTTGAAGCCAAACAAACATAACGAAAATAACGGTTGCCACTGACAAGTAGGAACTTTGCGAAAGGATTCAACCTAAGGTTATCGCTTGAACACAATCAGGCGACGTCATTCGGGCATAACTGATGGATGTAACAAGACCAAAGCCAGGGTCAATAAGGGTCAGGGTCATCAAAGGCCAGGGTCAACCAACTTGGTGACCTGGTCCAGATTTGCTTTGGCTACCTTTACCGAAAACACGCCAAAAGATGCGTGTAGCGCCCTCATTTACTACTCAAGCTATCCCGTGTTGCTCGAAGCTTGATCTGCAAAAGATGAAAAAATGATGGCATAGGTCAATGGCCTGATACGACCTCGGTCCAAAAGCCTCAGTCAAGACGTCATATGAGTGGAAGTTGTAGTATGCCATGTTTTAATGCTCAAACAAACACCCTTTTCCCGTTTCGTTCGAAAAGTTGTACGGAATGGCCTGTGCGGGCAGAAAAAGTGTCCGTAGCTGTACCTTTTCGACCTTATTTGGCCTTGAACATATTAACCTAGGATCTTGAAAATTACACACAATGTAAATCATTATGACCCTACAATGTCCACAAAATCCCATGTCTCTAGCTCTTTCCGTTTCCGAGATCGGAGGGGGGTTCTTTTGGACCCCCTTTTCCAGTGCACGTTAGCGAAACCCCCTTCCACTGCGCGGGTTAAAAGTGCTGTAGGGTTATCTTCTTTACATTCCAGAGTTCTATACGTGATATAAGAAGTCCATCTTTCGACCCCTTGCTTTCAAGTCCTATTTTAAGAGCAAATCACGAGGGGGGGGGGGGTTTCGGCCAGTCGAATTACGGGTAACATAAAAACAAAATCCGCGTATTTTGCCAGCCTTGTTTCGTTTGAGCCCGTCAGAGGTCGGTTTGGACGCGCCGGTATGGCGAAACATTCGGTAACAAGTGGCTGAAACTTGGCCGCCTCAGAGATTTGATGGCACAATGCATTATGTTATGCATTTTCGGGCTTCGGTACGCCGGGTTGACGAAATCCGACACATTTAAAAAAGAATCTAGACGTGCAACGCTTTCGGGCCCTCGAACTCGGGAACAGCGGATCGCAATTCCGATTTTAAGAGCAAATTACTGGGGGGATTTCGGTCAGTCAAATTACGGATAACACAAAAACGAAATCTGGGCATTTCGCCAACCTTGTTTTGTCTGACCTCGTCGGAGTTCGTTTTGACGGGGCTGGTGAGGTGAGAGCACCGGTCGCGCATGGCTGAAACTTGGCCGTCTCAGGGGTATGGTGGCACGATGCATTATGCTAGATTTTCGGGTTTCTGGACGGTGGGGCTGCGCGCGGCACGCGCTCAAGGCCTCTATTGAGTCCGCATGTTTTTTGGCGAAATCCGACATATGCTCGAAAAACTTAGACGTGCCCCGCTTCCGGGCGCTCAGTCTCAGAAACTGTGGGACCCACCGACATAAAAGCTCTGACGTTCGACAACGAATCGATTGGAGAACTGCATTGCGCGGAAAAGGCCGAGCTTGTACTGCCACGTGGCGCGTCTGGCCACGAGAACACGAAAAATGCCCGTTTTGCAAAGTTTCAAAGTGGGGTCATGATCTCGGTAACTGTTAAACAATGACATGATGAACAACCACAAGGTACCGGCAAGAAATCATTTAGCGGAGTAAACCTCATCCACAGGACGAGATAGCCGCAGCGCACGCTTAGCATGGTTTACGCTCGGATTTCGAATGCAAAGGTGTCAATGTTTAACACGAAATTGATATTAAAAGAACGCCCGTTCTTTTGCCGTTCCGATGATGCAAGATGCTAAAAAGTTGTGCCGTGGCCGTTCCAGCCAAGCAATGCCACATGAACTAACGCAGGAGGCGATTTCGCCATTTTCAAGTGAATTCGAGGCCTTTTGCCAACTGTCGATACGGCGTCCTTCCCAGCACCTAATTTCGCCAACCGTGGGTCACACCTAGACGAAACCTGGTTCGTTCGACACAAAATCGGTCGGAGAAAGTCATGTAAAACACGGCATGCGGGAACCAGTACGTGGCGCGTGCTAGCCACGGAAACACGAAAAAGGCCGTTTTGCAGGCTTTACAAAAATAGGGCAAGATTAAACCGAGGTTTCAATTATAACGACTCGGCGACTATGCAGCCCCACGTCACAAGGTACCGACTGCATATCATTCCACAGCGCCAACCTTTTCTGCCAAACAGGGGTAACCGCCGCACGAGCTCAATGTGAGGCCATTTTCGGTTTTCGGCTCCTTTATGTACTGTGATTGCGATGGTATGGAGGGTGGGATTGTTAGTAGAATTAATATCAGTGGAACGAACGGATTTTCGTTGTTTTGGCGCTGTCATAAAATAATGGCAATTATTCGCCAAACCTGTACTGCTATGACACATCAGGTAAACCGATGCAAGTCATAATTTTGCGAAAAGTTGATGTGTTTCAAGGTATTTGTGTTCAGCTGAGAATTGTGGCGACGTCATCGGGAGCATACCTTTAAAAACACTGCTGCTATGCTTCTCAATTAATTGTGAGCACGTCAGTATAAGCCATGTGGTGTGTCTCATTGTGGTCGTTTCAAAGGAAAGCGTACCGAAAAGATCTGCATGTCGCGTTTTGCGCGTTCTCTTTTCATCGATCACGATCGAAAATCAGCTTCTATTGCTGTTAGCTAAAAACTGTATCATTCCATCCTGATCGGTTTGACCTTGACGCGGCCTCCAGTTTCAGGGTTTCAAATACACTGCATGATTTAAAAAAAAATGTCGCTGTAATAAGCGCAAGGTTCGTTCGAATACAGACGCAGACAGACAAACACAGACAGTGTTACACAGAGACGAACAGATATTGTTAGACAGGGACAGATACAAGGAATGAGACGAGAAGGGAAAAGGGGACACAGACAGACGGGAACGATGGTGGCTGTGGAGGAACAAAGAAAGGCTGGGTGAATTTAGGGGGAGTAAGGGATACCGAGTAGACCGGCACAAATCGACAGAGATCGACAGATCGACGGGGATAGACGGAGACCAGTGGAGAGCGGTGGAGGTTGGTAAAGACGAAAAGAAACCGACGGAGGTCGGTTGAGACCGACAGAAACCGACAAACATCACGCAAGTTTTAGAGAGACCGAAAAAATGATAGACTGGTGGAGACCAAAGGAGATCAATAGAGACTGATGGAGATCAAGCTAGACCGGAGGAGCCAGATCGAAACGGATGGACGTCCAGACACACAGAGAAAACCTGAGTACCCCTGATGCTAATTTTCCTAATTGGTCCCAATAGGACGATACTAGAAGTACCTTTTCTGGAAAAGTGGCAAACTGTCAACCAGTTTAGAAGCAGTGATGGTAGCTGAGTGTCCCGAAGATGATATGGTTGCTAGAATTACTCTTCATGCAATTAAGTATTCTGTAAGCACCCCACGTCGGTCGTTCGAAATGCGCGCGCGCGGGAGGTGCCGGAGGGTTGCACAAATCGTTTTGCGGTTCGCTGCTAAATGAAATTTTAATTAGCCTCTGCAGCGTAAAGTAAACCCCGGTCGGATACTTATCCGGGTACAATGCCGCGTCTCCTGCGCGCGCAGACGCGGAACGAGACGCCATTTTCGTGCATTGCGTGAACTGGAAGACTAACAAAGCATGCTCAGGATGATTTTTGATGGATGTGACGCTTTTGGACTCAGCTGTATGTGTGTCACTGTTCTGTGAGTGTTTTTTTCGATGTGTGAAATTAAGTATTTCAGTAGATAAGAAATATGAGCATATGATACGACCTGAAATCCCTAACCTGCAAGCTGGCAAGAGCGGGACCGGGTAGACGTTTCGGGCCGTCGCAACCCAGCTCCAGACGCAGAAGCAAGCCGTTTCATTTGACGACAGCTTGTATGAACATGAGCTGCCCCTTAACCCCATTCCCGGCATTAGGAGGGCTGAATACATCCCCCTCGGGTTTTTGGTTTGTCAATTCCAGGGTTTTTAACGCAACTTCACGGAACTTTGTGACTTTTCCTAGCTATTATTTCTACGTACTGTTACAAAATTTCGAAATCCTGTTTTGCTCAGGGGCGGAGCTAGGTGACGTTTTTGGGAGGCACCACAGACCATTTTTGGCCTTGTTTAGGATAAAAGAAAAATGACTGCCAAAAATAGTATTTTTAGGATAGAGCTTAAAACTTTATATAAAGGTATAGGTAAATAGTTGGGCAGCGTGCAAAAACAATTTTGTTCATCTGAGGTCACTTTTCATGGTCAGGTGAAGGTCAAAAGTTAAAATTTGGTTTTAAAGCATTAACTTCGGCGGTATTTTTTTAAAATGCCAAACTAGGAATACATATGGCGTAAAATGATGCCTTCTACTTATGGATCAGGTTTCAGCTTCATATCAGGTCGGGTCACGGATCTATGACCTAAAATGTCCCTATATCACAATAGCCATAAAATGGAATTTTTGAAAGTGAGTGAATTCAAATCACTGAAAACGTTTACAGACAATATCAAATGCACACGAGATCATTGCAAGTGATTTCAAGGTCATTGGAGGTCATTTAAGGTGAAAGGTCACAAGTCGATCTGAAGAGCATATGACCATGACTGTTCCCCCTTTTTCATGTCCCTGGCACCGCCTATGCGAACATTATGCAAACATTGTAATACAGTTTGTACTTGTTTAGCATGACACGACTAGCAGCAGCCAAAAAGTTCTTGTACCTTTTTTCTTCACTCAGTTTTTGGAAAACTAATCCTATTTTTAAAACCCTGTGAACGCATATGAATTTCCTCAAAATTTCAAATGTATGTATCAATGGTAAAAGTCCTATCCATAATCTCCCAATTCATGCCCCATAAACAACAGAGTTATAAGAAGTCAAAAAGTACCCCCATTTCGATATTTTTGCCCTCCCCCCAGTATCCATCTCCTTTAAAATTTCGGAAGTTTCTTTTTTTAAATGTGTTTCACATCATGGCAAATTGATTGCCGTTTGCTGCGATAAAATCGGATGTGTAGTTCCCGAGATCTCAGGGGGGGGAATTCTTCCCCCTCCTGCCGGGAATCGGCCATACCGTCGAGCCCTCCGGGAATAGGGTCAAGTCAACTGTTTTTCAAACGTTTGATTATTATGATGCAGTTACGTGCAATGATTGGTTTTTGGGTAGCATCCCAATATACATGACCTTTTTCTGATAATACAGGTGAGTAGGTAGGTAAGTGCGCATGCATGTGATCCTTAAAATGTACTATTGGTGATTAAAATAAGCGCAAGGTAATGCTACTGATGAATGATATGCCGAATGATATATGATGGTGTTGAAATGTTGATCAGGTTTGTACTTTTCATCCCACATATTTTACACCGCTCCAAGCATAGGTGTACGTTTTACCGTATTAAGTATACAATGGCTCACAAAGCCAGTAATAGAAAAGATTTCTGCTTTGCATGCCCTTCCAGCCTGACCCCTGCGGCCTGCAGACCTCCGGGCAAGAAACTGACAATCGTTGTTTGACAACAGATAGGGAAAACGTTTATGGAGAGGGGCAAACGCCCTGTCGTGAAAAACGCCTTATGGGCCTAGCAGTAAAACGGCATTACCTATATTTCTGTTTTATGTTTCTGAAGGCAGCAGTACGCCGTTCAGAACGATGGACGAAGTTGCTGTACTGTGACCTTGTCTGGTGTACAGACGTGCGCTATTTTTACTTTAAGCATATGCAGATGCAATGCTTGTGTAAAAGCATGCTTGCACATGCTTTTACTTTAAGCATGTGCAATGCAACATCGTCATTTGATTTCTGGCGGATTGATCTATAGAGAATAAATAAGGCTTTGGGCGAGTTTTTTGTGAGTTGATCGAGCCTTTATTGACCTTTCTGCGTTAATTTAACCTGCACCACGTCTGTCTTATTTGTTCCTCTTGGCATATTTCGGCTAGTGGCATTCGGGGTAAGGCGGACGGTTTAGTTTTTTACAAAGGTTTTTTGTTCAGTTTTACACGGAGTAATAAGGCCCATGCCGCATAGAAGACGTTAATCAAAATTGTTAATTGCACATAAACGCGATCATGCGATGGTTGGCGTGACTGGAAACCCTCAAGAATCATTAAAACCTCCCTTCTTGCTGGTTTCTGAGGCACAGCAGCTAGGCAACGGGCCAACACAGATGTGTAGCAAGCTGGTTAATCGTCGCTGCTCGGAGGGTTCATGTGACTGTCTTCTGGTTTTCTGACGCCTGCCGAAAACGGAAAGGCACCGAAGATACGAGACTTGGGGAACCTTTTCATGCATTTTTGTTACACCGAGTGTGATTTCTAAAATCAGGGTGACCTCGGCTCATTGACCTAGGACAGGTCAAGTGAGGCCTTATACCAAAAAACGGGACTGACATAGCATTTGCAAAATTTATCGGTTGATACGAAACTTAGCATACTGAATGGAATATGGCAGATGTAACAATTTTACAATCCCTGGTTTGGGGGAAATTTGCAGGTCATTGGCCTTAAATCAACTGAAATTTCAGCCTTTTAACACAACCTTGGATACGAAACCCTGGAAACCTTGGATTTGAAATCTGGATGCACACCCTGGTGCTCTTCATGTCATTTGCAGACTCAATTTTACAATGCAACCTATCATTTAATCCAGTGACCTGGGGTTAGGCTACTTTTTATAACAAATTTTTACACTGGCAGCTGAGCACAATACTTTGGTTTGCAGTCTTGGAACGTTTATGGACAGTCATATGTGTTTCGGAAGCACTATACGATAACAACTTATTTGCCATATTTATATCAATGCCATTTGACCCAGACTGGATCGATCTGGTCTTTTAAAATATTATGTTTGTGTTCCATACCAACGCACTTTGGCACGGGCCATAAATAATGAGAACTGTACCCATGTCTTCCTCCCATATAGTTTGCATTGTCCCAATACTGTTGTTTTTTGTCCCGAAAAAAACCTTCATGTCACTAAAAAACCTTGCACCAAATTTCAGACTTTTGCACTGCGGCGGCGCCCGCCGCCCGGTGTCTGTGTGACTGACGTGAACAAATGTTTTGGGGCATGGATCCCGTGATGTAGAATGGCTATTGCATGAACCGGTGTTGTAGGATTTTATGCTATGTCGTGCCTGATCAATGAAAATACGGCAGGTGATATGACAAATGCCAGAAACCCACGACTCATATTCGTGAAAAGTTTTACCTAGGTTGATCTTGTTTGATTGAAATATAATAGCTGTAGGCTTGATAAGTATCATAAACTTATTTTCGAAGTAATTTAGCCAGAAAACACCCTTTTGCAAAGAAAAAAACGCGATTGCTGCCCTTACAAAAGACGAATTTTTCTTCCACTTTCGGTTTCGTGTGAAATGACCACATTGACCTCGAATGCTCTTTTACTGCACCAGATAGGTAAATCAGGCTTTCTTTTTACGTCTGGCCTCTTTGGAGACACGTAAACAACTTGATCATCGGTCATTCGACGTCGAATCGCACTAGACTGGGCACTTTTTGACCCGACTCCTTTCGATTTCGAAAAAAAAATTGTTGACTCGTGATACATATGAAAAGATATACATCCACCAATTTTTAGTCCTGGGTGAGGTCAAAGTTACAGGTCATGAAAAGTCACCGATTTTTTTGCACATTACATGATTCAAATGCCCATGGCACTGTGACAGGTGGTCACAGAACAGCGCAGTTCGACACGATTTGGTGCAAAAATGTTCCAGCTTTCATAAATGGCCAAATTTTTTCCGTTATCCTCGCGATACCTTTGACCTGACTTTGTCAAATTCAGCATTTTCGGGTTTGACCATGTTTTGTCTCCCCTCCTGTCTTCGCGAAAATGTAGCACAGTAGGTACTTCGGCATCTGCAATAAGCGTGGCAAATGAGGAAATATGCCCTGAGGCTATTTGACGAATGGTGGTGGATTTCTTGCGTCTCGTTTGTTTGATTATGCTACAATTTGTTGTGCCAATACTCTGCTTGTGTACTACACATCAGCTTAACCTTAAATTGCTTCACTGAAGTGATCAAGCGTCAAAGGTCATGACACCTCATCACAAGTCGACCCCTTGACGTCCAAATTTGACATATACCTTTCCCTCTTTTTTTAACGAAAATGAGAACATTCAATGTTATTAGATCCTAAAGCCAACTGCGACAGTCTTAGCCGTGCATGGAGACCATCTGAACGTCAGCCTACGTCATTGGCCGTGATTGGTCTCGGACAAGCTATGATGGCCATGGATATAAGTTTTTTTTGTTGATTTTGGATTTCACATTTATTAACATCAGTGCACTATCGGGATATCTCTTTCCTGGAAAACAGGAGCTGTTGTTGCAACTGGTGGTGTGTTCAATACACGACACTTGTTCACTTGCGGATCCAAGGAATGATGCCAGTACTAAAAAGTCAGTGCCCTCCAAGGAACGTGGAAGAAATGTCCGATATTTGGAAAATCTGATGCTGAAGAACTAAAAATATTTGTAAGATTCGAAATCAATACTTTAAACACATGAACCATAGTCATCGTCGTTCGTCCTTGGTCAATCAAGGCCAGTGACTTTAGCTGACCTTCAAATGGTCCCGGTGCACGGCTAAAATTGTCGTAGGTGGCCTTAAAGTCCGAGAACATTGGTTAGACTCACTTTTGTCAAAAACTGAAGAAAGGGTATGTGTCAGATCTAGATGGCAGAGGCCTATTGGTGATGAGGCGCCACGACCTTTGACCACTAATCTTTCAGGTCGAGAAATTTGAAGTTAAGCTAATGTGTATCAGACAGGCAGTGCACTGTGCACATCAAATTGTAGCATAATCGGACTTAGACAAGGCAAGAAATCTACCAATGTTGGTCGAATAGCCTCAGGGCATATTTTTCATGCGCCACTTGGCATTACATAAGTTGAGATATCTAAAGCAAAGCATGGTCATACCCGGAATGCCTAATCCGACCTAGCGATGTCGAAGGTTGTGTCTGTGTCAACGAGAAAAATTATTTATTTACGAAAACTGGGACATTTCTGCATCCAGCTCAGCTAATCGCACCTTTCTGTGACGATTTACCACCGAGTTATGGGAATCTGAATCCTGCCAGGAGCGGATCCAGAATTTTGCGAGGGGAGGCAATTGCCAGCTTGCGGCCTTCCTCTCTCCCTTCCGGCCAGGCTCCCATTTTTTTTTTTTTTTTGTTTGCTCTTCAGATATGAAAAAAAACGTTGGTCTACTCGGGCCCCCGATGAATTATATGGAATAACTTTGTGTGTTTTTTTTACCATATAAAATGGCCCAAAAAAACATCAAGCAAGTCACCGCATTTGTGAAAAGTTTGTGTTTTGTTCCCCCACAAAATGACCGAAATATGACAGCAACAGCGGAATTTTAAGCGGCTGCGTCCTTCTCTTTGTTCGACATATCGTGTTTGTGTCTAGTTCAGAAGCCCCTCTGCCTCCTCGTAGCTTCTGGAGGCTTTTTGCTAGTTTTTTGGTGTCGAACCATCCGCCGAGTCAGGGCACTCTAGTGGTCTCAGGCTCCTTTTATAGTTTCACGTGTCTCTCGGGACGTCTCAGGCGCCCCTCTGCCAGTTTCAGGGACATCTCGGGCAGTGTCATTGAACTATCCGGCAGTTTCAAAGACACATAAGCCATCTCGGGCTCCTTCCTATCGTTCCTGTGGAATTTTTGCCGCCTAAGGAGCCCCTCAGGCAGTAACAAGGGTCCTCTATAAGTCTCTGTCTGCTGTGACAGAGGCGCCTCTGACAATGCTCTAGGTCTTTCGGCCGTTTCAGGAGCTGTCTGGCCGTCTCAGAGCT
This sequence comes from Capitulum mitella, assembly GCA_030062745.1. Taxonomy (NCBI): domain Eukaryota; kingdom Metazoa; phylum Arthropoda; class Thecostraca; order Pollicipedomorpha; family Pollicipedidae; genus Capitulum; species Capitulum mitella. Next base: position 939,732 of record CP099842.1, read on the forward strand.
TAGCAGTTTCAGGGGGCTTCTGGTCGTGTCAGGGGCCCCTATTGCTAGGGACTGCTAGCTAGTAGTCTCAAGGGCCTCTCCCTAACAGTCTTAGTAGACACCTTGTTATCCTAGGAGCCCCTCTTGTCGTCTCCGGCAAACATTTTTGCCAAGTAATGGCCCTCTGGCAGTTACGAAAGACCTTTTGGCGATTTCACGGCCCCTATGCATTGTCATGGGCTCTCTGAACGTCTGCGGTAGTCTCCATGGCTGTATTAGGGCCCTCTCTCTGTTACATGAGGTATATCTGGCAGCCTCAAGGCCCCTATAGCCGTATCAAGGGTCTTCGATGGGGCTTCAGGAACTCATTGGCAGTCTCAGGAGACCTTTTTCCGTGCCAAGAGCCCGCTTTACAGACCTGGGGGCCCTCTGGCCGCCCATGGTCCCATTCCGTCTCAGAAGTCCTCCTTATCGTCTTTGACTCGCAGAGGCCCTCTGACCTTTCGGCGATCTCATTGGTCATCTGCTGTGTAGGGCCCACCTTGCCGCCTCAGTACCCACCTAACCTTCCTGGGACCCCATGACTGCACCAAGAACCCCTCAGGTTATCAAAAAGACCAGTGAAGCCCATTTGAAACCACTCTCGAGGCTGAGGAGGTCATTGATGAATCCTTGTTCAGGGTGCCCCTCTGGCTGGCGAGGACCTCATTATGCCGTGCTAGGCACTCTTTTAGGTTCTTTCTTTCTCAGAGGACCTTTCTGGCACTTGAAACGGTCTCATGGACCCTTTGCATGTCGGGGCCGTTGTTACCCTTAGAGAATTTCGGGGGCGTTTCTTTCCATCTTCGGGGCCACCTTGATGTCTCGGGTCCCATTAACCCTCCCGCAAGCCTTCTGACTGTATGAGGAACCGTCAGCTTTTCCAAATGGGTCTGTGAAACCCATTCGGGGCCCCTATGACATTTCAGGAGCCCTTATGCCGTCCTATGAAGTCAGTCCTCATCTTGGCAGCCTCAAGGGCCCTGTGACCCTTCTGGCGGTTTTAGGGACAATCTGCTGTGTTGGAGCCCTGTATTGACCTCAAGGGCCCATTGCGAGCTTCAGGGACCCTCCTATGCGTTTCAAGGGTCATCTAAACCTCCCAGACTGCATCAAGAGCCCGCCACGTTTTCGCAGAGATCCCAGTTTCCGAGAGATTGTAAAGCTTATACGTGCCCCATTTTGGGTTGGTATTTTCCTCAAATAATTATTATCTGTCGCACGTCTGCTATGATTTCAGCCAATATCTGTTACCCACGCTGATAGACAAGGTGGCAGATTTCTGCATCTGAGCATGGAGATGTAGTCGAATACGTAGTTGGTCGTCGACCTTGACCTCAGATTTTCAATGGCCCGTATCTCGGGGCATCTTGACCTCACTACTTTGTCAATCCTTAAATTAAAACCAGGGTCCAAAAAGTTCCATATTGCAATTTTGGACTAAAGCTAAGACAGTGTGAATTTCTCCACCTTGGTGATTTGCCGTGAAATTATCCCAAAATGAGATATTTGTTTGCCATCATCCTTACGACGCTAATGCATTAATCATCGCAAAAAATTCTTTACGAATTTGTACCAGAAGTTATCTGGTGCATGGAATCCAACTGACACATGATCATCTTTGTCTGACCTACAGGTCACGAGCTATGGCCCGAGGCGTTTTTTTCTTAGGGCTTGACGTAACATTTCAGTAACGTCCGAATGCCGAAACGAGTGGAAAGAGCGATATTCTAAACTATGGGAAGGCCATCTGAACACTCGTGCCTTTGAATATTACTTTTTTTTGGGGGGGGGGAGACACGACACGTAGTAAGCGTATTATCGACAGCTTAAAAATTTAAGAACGGAAATAATGCAAAGGTGACATAGGTCATCAGGTCACTTTTTTCCAAACTGACAAACAGGGCCCTTCGGAGCCAGCTCAAAGGGGCCTAATGATAGGGGCCCACATTGCGGGATTCAGGCGCGGATCCAAGGGGAGAGGGGCGATGGGAGCGATCGCCCCCCCCCCCAGGCCTGAGAAGAGGCTTATTAGATCAAGGTTTTCCACGGTCACCGAGTAACAGCAGGTCAGAGTCAGGTGATGGCTTTCTGGAATGGTCATTTTTAGGGTAAATTTCAAACTGCTGCCACAAATAAATTTTAAAAGACAGACTTTCGAACTTTTTTAAGGGTGCATCAACAACCAACTGGAAAAAGTACAAAAACAGTTTGGTTGATCTGAGGTCAGGACACTAGGTCAGATCGAGGTCAAATGCCAAAATTGTTTCCAAAGATAAAACTTCTGTTTTTATCATGTCAACCAAAAAATCGGAACATATGTAAAGCCCACCTTATCTTCTGCCGTTTTATCAAGTTTCAGGCTGCTATCGGATCATGTCAGTGAAAGATGGCACCAAAAAGGTGTTTACGCGTGCCCGTTTTCTGTAGAGGCCAAACAAGGTAACACTCCGAATTTATTGTTTAACGCGTAATTCAAAACCAAAAAATGGTATGAAACAAAGTTAGGGATGACATGACACACATTTCGATGGTTTTAATCTCTTCTAGGTAATCTCAAGTCATTGGCTTGAAATGACCTTTCTTCATCTTCGTACAACCGTTTCTGCAACAACTTACTTTCTAGAGTGCTTATTTTTTGCGCTGATTTCGAATTCAGCGCCCAAAATTGCCTACGTAAGGAAAACGTTGATGCAAGCAGGTGCGAAAAAGAAATGGATCGGATGAGTTTTGTACGTGGGAAAATTGTACCGGTCGACAGTAGCAGGCTTTGTGGAGCACATTTTCACAATTTTCATTTTTTGAGATCACTTTAGGTCAGTAACCTACGCTAACGTCAAATGGCTTTGGATGGCCTTGGTGACAGAAATATAAACCGTGAGGTAGTTTTGAGTGTTTAAGTCGAATTCAGCGCCGCGGTTCATCACGATGTTACCACAAAGCAAGATATACGGCACTTCGTTGAGTTATGGCCATATGCCTTAAATGAGCTGAAACGCTGATTTAATTTAGTTGACCCAAGTATTTGAAATTATTTACCATATACTGCAACTTTATGTGACATACAAAATTAGCCCATACATCTCGGCGTTGTGACGAACGGTATTCGCGGTACAGGCGAAACAAGTCGGGCGTGAAGCACCAGATTAGACCGCATTCAACCTCATTTGAACTTGGAGGTCGCACTCCAGTAATGTGGAACTTCTATGCCGGAAGGTTCCATTAGGGTTGCATTTAGGATGCGAATTTGGTGGATCCGGCCCCGTTAGTTTTCTGAAATCTTAGGTGTCAAATTGCCCCCCCCCCCCGCACACCCTAGTGCGTTCTACTTGACAGGCCACACGTGCGAGTGTTAATTAAGTTGTCTTTTATTTCGAAATGTTCATTGTTTGCATAGCTGCCATGTAACTGCAAAACCTACACTTCTTGCCAAGTTTTGCCAATATTATTTGAATATTTGGCCGTTTTCAAAAATGGTCCAGGCTTCAGGCTCCCAGTTATCCACCTCTTACTACGCTGTATGTTTTGCCTTCCTCCGAGGTACGGTGCAAAAGTTGGAGGGGAGGTGTTCAGACACCCCTCCCCCTCTAGTACGGAATGGAGCGATGCGACCCGTGCTACGAGTAGGGCTTAAGCCTTGCCCGGCGGGAGGTCCTTAAACGACCCACCCCCGCAACTAACTATTAAACAAAGAGAGCTAGAACAAAGCGATAAAAACCAGTGTGTTGCTCGTCACGTAAGCAGCTCAACAATCTCCCCAGGCAAACAGGTGGGCTTCCAGGTGATGACCTCAAAGTGGCCATGTCAAAACATGTCGAAGTTTTCAAACTTATCGAAATAAATCGATTCCGTAAGCGTCGGCGTATTGCTTATTATCTTACCAGAAAATGTGTGGGTTTTGGGTCTAAGTGTAGGTCATATGGGTACAGGTTTTTGGGTGTAGGTCAATGGGTGACATGTTCCAGGTCCACCAAAATGTCGTCATGGCCGAGATTTTCAATAGGAGGCATGATAGTCCAACCACGCATTTGTCGGGTCATAGGTCAAACGAGCGACGACAAGCGTGCCGGTTTTCGGGCAGTAGTTCGTCGTACTTCAGTTCGCAGGACAATAGTTCGTCGGGCAATGGTTCGTAAGGACAAAGGTTTATCGGACAAAAGTTCGTCTAGGGCAAAGTTTGTCTCGCGAAAGTTCGTGCTGAACAAAGTTTGTCCAGAACAGAAGTTCGTCTAGCACAACAGTTTCGTCTCGTTTAAGTTCGTGTAGGACAAAAGCTCGTAATGGACAAAAGTACTTCCAACAAAAGTTCGTATAGGGCTTAAGTTTGTCTAGCACAAGACCTCGTCCAGGACAATAGTTTGTCTGGCAGAATTTCGTTTAGGACAAAAGTTCGTCTGGGCCAAAAGTTCGTCTACGGCAAAAATTCTTCCAGGAAAAGGATTGTCCGTGTCATATGGTGCTCGCACGAAAGTCTCTCAGAACAACATATATGTAGTTAAGAAAAATTGCCGACTGTCAGACGACAGGTAATGGAATTATGCTGGTGAATGAGGCTCTAGATTCCCCATGGCGGGATCCGGAATTGATCCCATTCCAACCCGTGCACATTCAACTTTAGCCGCTGTGCAACGTATTGCTCTGCACGAGTCACCGGTGAGTGGATAACCAGATCAACGCCCGCAAGTCAAGGGTTCGTGTGGAAAAAGGTTTATGACGAAAGGTCCGTATGTACGAGGTTCGTGTGGTAAAAGGTTCGTATGGTAAAGGGCTCTTGTTGAAAAAGGTTCGTAACGCAAAAAGTTTGAACTGCAGATGGTTCGCATGGAACAGGTTTGTAGAAAAAGGTTCGTAAGGAAGGGAAAAGGTTCGTAAGGAAAACTGTTCGTAGCCAAAGCCTCGTAAACAAAAATACGTACCGGAAAGAAGTCGTTCCGGGTTTGCGCCGAAGACGCCTTTTAGGACACTAGAGGCCTCCGGGCCGATAAAGGGTGCGATCAGACTAGGTTCGGTGCAATAAAGAGATTGGGTTAGGTTAGGTTAGGGTAAGGTGAGGCTAGGCTAGGTTACTATTTTAGGTCTGTTCCTTTTTCGATATGAGCTTTTTCCGATACGAAGCTTAAGTTTACTAACCTTTGGTTACGAACCCTTTTCCTCACGGAATGTTTTCCCTTACGAACCTTTTACCTGCGAACCTTTTAAACAGGAAATATTTTGCAGTGCAAATCTTTTCCATTAGCGAGACAAACTTGTCCTTGACGAACTTTGCCACTGACGATCTCTTGCCCGACGGACTTCTGTGATGATGATGATGATGATGATAGTGATTCAAAGTGACGGAATTTTTCTCTTTGACAAACGTTTGCCCCATACAAGCTTTTGCCTTCTACGAACGTTTGTCCTATCCGAACTTCTGCGAGAAGAACTTTTGTCCTTGACGAGGCTTTGTCCTAGACGAACTTTTGCAAGACAAACTTTTGTCCTCGACGAACTTTTTACCCTCGACAAACTTTTGCTCTAGATGAAGGTTTTTACCATTAACTTTTGCACGACGAACTTTCGTCCTTAACGAACTTTTACATGACGAACTTCAGCACGACGAACTTCTGCGAAACGAACTTTTTCCCTAAAACCAGCGTGCCAAGCTTGGTACACCAGTCCTCCCCTGGCTTAGAGGGGGCCGTTTATTTGCGGTAGCGACCACCTTAGTTCCCAAGGTCACCGCCAGGGGCGCTCATGTCGTTTCACGGAAATACCCTCCTTGTCGAAAACCGCTCGAAGTAGTCATCAAATTTAATGTGCAATTAGGCGGGCACACGATTTTTCCTGGCACATCATTGCGGTAGCCCGCGATAGCTTCCCCAAATGACCACTTGGGCAAAACTGAATTTCGAATTTTTTAAATTTCGAATTTTCTTGACCCAGTGTGACCTTGGACCTACAAATTCGCTTTACATTGTGTCAGACGATGTTCGTCAAAATAATGTTGACGCATGGATCGTAATAAAACATTCTTGCAAACTTAGATATCAGTCACCCACATACCTACAAAAATATAATTTGACGACAATACTTGATGTTCACGTTTGACCTAGCTTGATTGCTGACGATTTGACCCTTCCCACGTACTACAGGCGTGACATTGACACTGACATTTATAAAAGGAACATGTAACGTTACATTGCAATACCCAGTTTCCAACAAATGAAATGTATTGATCTGATTTGGTTAAAAACACGACAGGCGTGGTCCTGTCAAAAAGATCACAGATCACATACGACCTATCGCTTAAAAAAAGAAATTTTATTAAGGATGCATAAATGTTGAAAACCCAGTTACCGAAAGAAATCAACGCTCCATCTCCCGTTATTAAAAACCTACTCAGGAAAACCGCAAGGGAATGCTAGAACAGCCCCCCCTCCCCCTTCCCGCGAGGCGACGACTCATTCATAATTTATATTTTTCAGAATTATTATTCATGTTTCGTATTCGAAGGAGCTGAAAGTGCACTATGCCTGCTTTTAGCGAATGAGATGTCATACACTGCAGTTGCTCGAAAAAGTGCAAATCGTGGTGCTTGTCAGTTTGTCAATGTGTCCAAGCTTTAGAGCCTCTAGCGTCCGAACGCGTTACCCGATTGTGACTAAACTGGCACCATCGGGTGCACCAACTCGGCAAACAGATTGTGGTACAGGTTTCAAAGCGGTTCGTGGCGTGTGGCATGTGCCACGTAGCGCGAGACGGACCTCTCCAGAATTTAACTAATCACGGATACAAAGTAAACGGCGGGTGTTGCAAACTGTAAACTTGGTAACAACATGGGCACCACCTGTGGGTGCTCGCTTTTGTGGTCGGCACCCACGTGCGATCCACGAGGCGACCCACAGATTCGGGCTTCGGTTTGGATTCGTTGACCTCCCAGTGCCAAAAGCCTTGATTTAGGCGGCGGAAACTTTGAGGGGTAGTTGGATCAGTATTGGAGCTATCCCGCGGTACCCCGTATGATGGGCAACTTGCAACAGGTCACGTGCAGCGCTCGCGCGCCTCTTTTACGCCAGTGTTTCCATAGGCCAATTGCCGGGACGTAAACGGCGCGGTTTGGAAAGATGATGGCTTGGAAAGTCAACACGCAGCCAGCGACGGCGGAAAAGGGGGGGCAGGAGGGGCGGCCGCCCCCCCCCAGCCGTCAGGGTGGGGGGCAAAACTGTTTTTGCCCCCCCAGAAATTTCGGTCACTGCACCAAGCAAAGTCGTGAAAAATCAGCCTTACGCTATAAAAAAACGAAAAAATCGATTTACGAACCGAAAGAAAACGTACTCCGAATATACAAGAAGGTTTGTGCTATGAAGAGAGGCCTGTGGTCTGAATGAGCTTTTAGAGGCCTCTGCTAGCTTGTAGGGGAATTCAAAGTTTGTTTCAAGATGGCCCCCTGTAAACCCCTAAAGGACCCCTGCCAGCCTCTGAAGGGACCTCCTTTCGGTCTGGAAATAGGGCCCTGCCCCTCCCTCCAGAGGTCGACATGGGCCCTTAACAGACAGATAGAATGCCCTCTAAAGATAGGCAGTGGCCCCCTGGCCAACAGGTGCCCCTAAAACGATCGTTCAGGAGCCCCTGCTTTCCTGTACAGATGCCCCTGCCGACCTGTAACAGGCATCCGCCAGATCGCCATGAACGTCTTTACGGGTGAGCATGGGCCCGTTTACACTTCAGCGAGGTACCTTTACAAACCGACAGTAATTTTAACCACATGAAGTCCCGCTCATTACGACGGCCAGGCGCGGATGCAAAGGGGGGGCAGTTAGGGTGGCCGCCCCCTCCTCCCTGAGAACTGAGAAGGGGCCCCTGTCAGACTTAAAAGGAGGCCCGAAGGGGCCCCGTATGAGCTTCACGGGGTCTCTATAAAAACCTGGCATGTTCTTGATGCAGTCAGAGAAGCCTCCTGGAGGGCTAGATGACTTCTGAGGCACATAGAGGGTCCCTGAAGCTCCCAAAGGGCCTCTGAGACCACAACAGGGTTTCCAGTACGGCAGACTGTTCCCGGCAATTCTGGAACGGCAAGATGGGCCTGTACACCGCAAATGACCCCTGAGAACGCCAAAAAGGTCGCAGGACCCCTGCGAGATAATGACGATAAGAGTGCCTCTCAGACGGTATTTGGGCTTTATGGGAACGCTGGGCGGACAGAGGGTCCCCGAATGTAACAAGTGGGCTCCTGGCACGGGCACGATCCCCCTGACACTGCCAGCGAGGCCCATGAAGCGCCAAAAAAACGGCTAGGGTTGTCACGGCTAGAGGGGTCCTAAAAGACTGCCAGATATACCTCGTGTAACAGAGGAAGACCCCTGATACAGCCATGGGGACCACCGGACACGTTTGGAGGGTCTATGACACTGCAAAGGGGCCCTGAAATTGCCAAAAGGTGTTTTGTAACTGCCAGAGGGCCCCTGAGATGGCAAAAATGTTTCCTCGAGACAATAAGAGGGGTATCCAGGACCGCAGGGGGTCCACTGAGACTGCTAGAGAGGGACCTTTGAGACTGCTAACTAAAAGTCTCTAGCAATAGGGGCCACTGAGACGACCAGAGGGGCCCCTGAAACTACTAGACCTTGAGACGTCCAGACTGCTCGTGAAACGGCCAAAGGACTTAGACGATTGCAAGAGGCCCCCTGTCACAGCAGAGAGAGGCTTACACAGGGCCCTTTTTAGTGCCTGAGGGGCTGCTTAGGTGGCAAAAACGTCTCAGGGACAACAGGAAGGAATCCGAGATGGTTTAAGCGTCCCTGAAACTACTAGATGGGAAACTGCCAAAGAAGGGCCTGAGACGTCCCGGGATACACGTCAAACTGTAAAAGGAACCTGAGACTACTAGAGGATCCTGGCACGGCAGACTCCCCGAGACCACCAAGTGCCCCAGTAATTGCAAGAGGAAGCCTAAACTAAGCTGACCTAAACTGAACTAAACTAGGCTAAACTAACGTAAACTAAAAAAATCCAGAAGCTACGGGATTGGGGGGGAGACTGACGGGCACCTGAACCAGATACAGACACGACATTTCAAATGAAGGGAGTGACGGAGCCGCCTGAAATCTCGCCGTTTTTGTCATATTTCGGGCACTGTGTTCGGAAATAACACAGAATTTTCTCAAATAAGATGACGCGTTTGATTTTTTTGGTCACCTGATATCGTAAAAAGTAGAATTACATCATTTTCCATATCTGGAGGGCAAACAATGGGGGCCCCGCGATGACCATTTGCCTCCAACCCCCTCCCCCGCCTTAGCGAAATCTTGGATCCGCCCTTGGCGAGGGCTCCCATTGGTTTCGAGGGTCCCCTTGATCCGATTTGCCCTCCCCCCTGGGCGGAATCCTGGCTACACCCCTGATCTATTATGTGAGAGATTTGGCGCTGGCATTGTTACGTAATGTGTGGGGGACAGGCAAAGCTGCTTTGGCAAGTGCTTGAGATAATGATTTCTTCCTCGTATGATAGTCTGTAAGAGCTTTGTTACTAATCGTCGAGTTATAATTTAATGTGGGAGGAAATTGCCTTTCAGCCGTTTACAAATGTATTTGATAATAATGTTGAATTTGTGATGTAAACGCAAACATAATAACAAGCAGAAGTTTGCATCATTCGCCATTTTGATGATGGATGCCCAAAGTCAAACACCTGAAAAATGGCAATGGGTACAGACATGAAGAGAAAAATCAACGCATGTTGGAGAACACAAGTATGCACCAGCGCCAAGAACTGGAAAAAAGGTTTGCTTATTGAATGAAAAATTGGGCGATAGCAAAAAGAACGAAGTTCAGTTTTTTCGGGATGGGGGAAGAAGGTAACCCAAATGAGGTCGGCTGTTGATCCGACAGAGCTTGCCCCCCAGCCGAAAATGCAATCCGCCGTCCCTGCACGCAGCGGTTGAAAAGATGCAGGTGCTGAGGCATACCCCTTTGTCATTCAAGCCTGGCGATACGTGGAGTCTAGTGATGCATGCAGTTTACTGACTGCTCCCATTCCAGTCCATGTTTCCGCACTGCCAGTCGTGACGGTTTGAGACGTATTTGTTCTGAATCAGAAAGCGCCGGTTCGAGCCCTGCCAGCTGCGGAACTTTTCTTAGCTCATAGTGCGCCGTCGGTATGCGGATTTCTCTCGCTGTGCAAATGTGCCGTTGCGTGAATGATGCTACCCAGTCAATATGCCCATGTGGGCCCCAGATGTCTCATGGTGCACTTAATGGGCTTAGGTGGGCAAGGGCTCTGGCTGGGTTCTTTGATGGGGCCCTTGCGGCTATGTGGTCCAACCAAGACAAACTGTCCAAAAATGCAATGCAGAAAAGTTAGGCTTTTTTGTGACTTTTTGAAGTCATTACCATTTCAAAGGCGGGGGGCGAATATCGTGACAAATGCGGGTTTTGCTTTTTACGTCAGAGGAACTGTGGTGCAGCTAATCGATGCCGGCTAATGCTTAAATGAAATTAAGATTTACGTCGTCATTTAGCCACGATGCAGGCATACAGGAAAGGATATTCATACCCTGCTTCACTGAGAAGCATTGTTTATTCCGGCCGTGCCGACAACTTCCTTGCCTAGATGAAATTTTTCGCAAGTTCCTCCAGACGTATATGTGGAATGTCGGAAAACGTTTTTTCAACTTCGCACCATTTAACCACACAAGCAGGACCACGCAAGCCTAGAAAGAGATGAGAACGCATGGAAGGTAGGGACAGCACTATGGGGACGGGACCAAACTGCCTCCAACGCTTGTCTGAATGACGCGAGTGAAGCGTGGAAAAACCCCTGTTTTGTTTTGAAACCATTAATGTCCTTCGGTGTGTGCGATGCTGTGTCACACAGTGCTGAAACAAACCAGTCAGAGCTGAAACAAACTTTGGCCTTAGGACGGTTCTGATATAGGGCTGAGATCAGGCAAATAGAACCAGACTTCCTAGTTCACCGACTGTTTAAGTAGCGCGCGAACACCTTTTATGGCTGTGCGCTAGCCTGAATAACTCAGTCTTATTTCTTTTCATTGGACCAGTATTATTCATTCAAATGTATCAACGACCGCGCCACTGCGTGCACCACCACAATGTCTGCGTGTCCCTAGTCATTACGCGTTTTCAACCTCTGCTAAGCCAGCGCTCACGTGGCACGAGGCAGCTCCTCGTGACTAGCTCAGCAGTTGCTAGTCGGCACTCGTCGCCCGAACATTAGCCGTAAGCCGGCCTCGATATCCCTGGAGACCGACTCAACGCCACATCGACGCGGCCCGCACGGCACGCACGGCCAGTGCCCGCGCCGACGCCGCCGGCAGAAGACCCGTCTCGGCGCCGCTGGCACTGGGCCGCTCGAGAGGAGGGCTGACCGGACCGGCAGTGGCGATGTGGCCGCGGGCGCGCTGCGCGCTGCTCCTCCTGGCTGCGGGCGAGCTCGTCTCGGCGGCGGTCCAATACAAACGGCAGACGGTGGAACGCGGCCCGACGCCGCTGGCCGTGCTGCCGGCCGCCTCGCGCTTCCTGTGCGGCCAGGCCTGCTGGCGGCGGTCCTGTCTCGCCTGGAAGCTGGCCGTCGGCAGCGGCGAGTGCAGCCTCTGGCCTCACGCCGGCCCCGACGAGGAGCCGGTGACCGAGTCGGACGTCTTCGTCGACCCGTCCAAGGTGTGGCCCACCGACTTCTACCCGGGGCCGGGCAACATGCTCTACCGCCAGATGAGCGAGACGGTGGTCTGGACCGAGGCCGAGGCTCTCTGCCAGGCCGCCGACCCGCGCGCCACCATGGCCGTGCCGCGCAGCGAGGCGACCATGGCGCACCTCAAGTCGCACGCCGGTAGGAAAGAGCATCTACACATTCGTCGGTCTGCGGTGCCACTCTTCGGGCTTCGTCAACGTTCACGGCCAGCTCGTGGGCGTCCCGTCCTCCCTGGTTCACGTCGGGGTCCACGCCGAGCTGCTCCTCCACCATGTGCATCTCTGTTCGCGAGACTGGCATTTACCCTCACGATTGCGACCATGTTCACCAATTCCTGTGCGAGATACAGTTGTAGGTTCTCGGTCTTGCGACAGCTCAGTTGCAATATCTGAAACCCGGGGGAGCAGCTTTGGGTCAAGTGCAGACGCAAGGCTTGAATTCTGTTTGCAGAAATATCAGTTTTTTATTTTGGTCAAAGTTAAGAATCGACATGACTGATGCAACAACAATGAAAAAGCAAACGATTTCGAGAACGTTTGGTAAATTGGATCAATTGATTGCTGAAAGAATATTTTAGTATATTTTATAAAGCTTTTACCACTGTGCTTCTAGGTCATACGAGGTGCTGCACATGTGTAGTTTATTTCATGCTGGACACGTTGCACCTGAGACATATGGCCTATTTTTCGTCACGTGCTTGTTCCACATTCAAGAATGAAAGCTACCAGAAATGGCTTGTTTTGTCGCTTGCCTCGATGTCTCCAAGCTCTATGATGAAAACAACGTTTGAATCTGGCTTTTGGCTGTCGACACATCTGGAGAACTTGCTTGACGTCTTTCGTGACATTTTTTTCTGAATGTGAATGTGTTGTGCATTTTTTTGCCCTTACATTTATAGATACGTGTTTTATTTTCTGACTCCGTCTGTAAGTGGTAACACTGTCTGTTGGCGGTTATATCCAATTCATGCAACACAGGGATGCAGTCTGCAAATAAACGTCACATGCACAGATCTGGTCATTTTAGCTGATTTTTACATGATCGCAGTAGAGGAATGCACAAGCATCATTGTGTATGGCGACAGCTTACTAATGAGGGAGGGGCGATATTCTAATAATGCGCATACTAATGAATGAAGGCAGGGGCGGGTGAAAGATTTCGCCAAGGGGGAGGGGAATGGTCAGTGCGGGCCCCCTTCCCCCCCCCCATTTTTTGCTCCTCAGAAATGAAAAAGCGTTGGTCTGCTCGGGCCCAGGCTGAAATATTTCATGCAACTTTCCGCGATTTATCACATAAAGAAACTGCCAAATTGAAGCGCTTCACCTCATTTGAGGGAATCTTGGGTTTTTTGTTCTCCTACAAAGTCGCCGAAATATGACAACAACGGCGGAATTTTAGACGGCTGCGTCCCACCCTCCATTTGAAATGTGTCTGTATGTGATTCAGGAGCCCCTCTGCCCCCTCGTAGCTTCTGGAAACTTTTTCGCCAGTTTTTTGGTAGTCTTGAGTCGTCTGCCGTGTCAAGGCCTTCTGGTAGTCTCAGGCTCCTTGTACAGTTTCACGTGTCTCTCGGAACATCTCAGGCGCTCTTTTGGCAATCTCAGGGACACTTCTGGCAGTGTCATGGACCCATCTTGTAATTTCATGGACGTTCAAGTCATCTCGGGTTTCCTCCTGTCGTCCCTTGGGAATTTTTGCCGTCTAGAAAGATCCTCAGGCAGTAACAAGAGACCTCCATGAGTCTATCTGCCGTCACAGAGACGCCTCTGGCTACGCTTTAGGTCCTTTGGCCGTTTCAGGAGCTGTCTGGATGTCTCAAGGCTTAGTAGTTTCCGGGGCTCTCTGGTCGTCTCAGTGGCCCCTCCTAGAGACTGCTAGTGAGCGGTCCCAAAGACCCCTCTCTAATTGTCTCAGTGGACCTCTTGTTGTCCTTGGTGTCCCTCTTATCGTCTCTGGGGAACATATTTTCCGTCTCAACGGCCCCCTGGCAGTTAAAAAAGACTTTCTGGCGATTTCCGGGCTCCTGCGCACTGTCATGAGCCCTCTGAACGTCTCCGGTACTCTCCGTGACAGTATCAGAGGTCTTCCTCTGGTACATGAGGTATATCTAGTAGTTGGGGCCTCACTGGCAGCCTCAGACGGACCTTTCCTACGCTAGGAGCCCTTGTAACACATTCGGGAGCTCTCTGGCTGACAAGAGCCTCCATGCTGTCTTTGATGTCCTCTTATCGTCTTTGCCTCGCAGGGGCCTTCCGACCTTTTTCGGCGGTCTCAGGGGCCATCTGCCGTGTAGAAGTCCACTGTGCCGTCTCAAGACACAACTGACCTTCCCGGGTCCCTCTCACTGCACCAAGAACCTCTCAGATTTTCAAAAAGACCAGTGTTGCCCATCTGGTCGCGTCTCGAGGTTGAGGATACTGATGAATCCTTGTTCAGGGGCCCCTCTGGCAGGCCAGGGTCTCTTTTGCTAGACACCCTCTTAAGTCTTTGCCGTTTCAGAGGCCTCGCTGGCACTTTAAACGATCTCATGGACTTTTCCTCGTGTTAGGGTCCCTCTTGCCGTCCCAGGAACCCTTAGAGGGCTTCGGGGGCCTTTCTATCCATCTTAAGGGCCATCTTGCCGTCTCAGGGTCTCATTAACCCTCACGGAGGCCCTCTGACTACATCAGGTACCTTCAGCTTTTCATACAGGTCTGTGAAACCCATTCGAAGCCCCAATGACATTCCAGGGGCCCCTATGCCGTCCTTGGGACTCAGTCCTCATCTTGGCCGTCTCGGGGGCCCTGTAACCTTTCTGGTGGACTGAGAGACAATCTGCTGTGCTGGGGCCCTATTGTGGTCTCAGGGGTCTTTTGCAGGCTTCAGGGGTTCTTCTAGGGGCGCAGCCAGCCAAATTCCAATTCCAGGGGTCCTCGCCCAGCGGTAGGCTCCCCATTTCATGCGAACCCCTGGACGGTAGGGGCCCTTCGAAGGTTGGCAGGGGCCCCGGAGGCCGGCAGAGGGCCATACAGACCAGCAGGAAGTCCCTACAGGCCAGCAGGGGCCCTGAATTCCGACAGAGGGCCATCTGCAGGCAAACAGAGGGCCCCTGTTGGCCGGCAGGGGGCCCTATACGCCGGCAAGGATCCCGCAGGACATCAGGGATTCCCTCCACAGGCCAGCCTGGGCCCCTCCGTGGCTGGCAGGGGTCCCACAGGCCGGCAGATGCCCCTACAGAGACCAGCAGGGGCGCCCTGCAGGCTGGTAAGGGGCCCGAAAAGCTGGCAAGCTCCCTGTGGGCCCCTGCAGGCCAGCAGGGGCCCTTAGAGTCTGGCAAGGTCCCTAAAGGCTGCTAGGGCCCCTACAAGCTGACAGGGGAGCTCCATGAACTGGCAGGGGCCTCGACAGACCAGCAGAGGGTCCCCCGACAGGTCGATATGGGCCCTCTGTATGCTTGGATCTGTATATTTTATCTTTTGTCTTCTCTTGTTTATCGTTCTTGACACATTTTGGCGATAACTTCGGCTTTTTATAAGAGTTATTTTCCATAACGTCAGTGGCGGTGGGCCCCTTTCAGACTTTGCGGGGGTCCTGGCCTGTCCTGTCCTGTGGTTCCTAGGACCCCTTGGTTGCGCCCCTGGGCCCTTCTATGCGTCTCAGAGGTTTTTTAACCCTCTCAGAGGCTCCCCGACTGCATCAAGAACTCACGTTTTTACAGAGATCTCGTGAAGTTCATATGGGACCCATTCGGGGCCTCTTTTGAGTTTGAAAGGGGCCCCTTACGGGCCGGCCATTCTCCTTCTTAGGCCTGGGGGGCAATTGCCCCCAGTGCCCCTGCCCGCTTTGATCCGCGCCTGAAAGGAGAGTCTAAAATGAGCGGGACAGACAAGAATGAAACCGAAGTGTACAGAAAATAACATCCATAAGATGAAAGTCTTCAAAGGTGGTCCCTCATTTCAGCCAACGTTGGCCTCCCGAGCCACATTCGTCCGAATGTTGTGTAGTTTCCGTTGGAAATTCAACGAAATCTGCGAGCAAAAGTTAATCCGGATACCATTTTTTATCCTTCATGGACCATTATTTTGAGCCTGACACCCACGGCGAAAAGAACCAGTTTCATAGACGTACACATGAAAAAGAGAAATGTTTCCTTCCCCGACCTACCTCGTGGGTTTTAAACGGAGGCCTTGTTTTGTCATCTTCAGTCCACGTTTGAGAAGATATTCCTGCCATGAAGACTGACATATAAAGGCAGGAATGCGTCGCAAGCAGAACACACGAGATTCCTTTGTATGGTCTTTCCTCAGTACTGAGAGACTCTTACGATCTTTTGAAATGAAGTTAAAGGCTGATTTTGCACCCTACTTAACCCATATCAGAAGCAAAGGATCTGAAATCAGTCACGGGGCTCAGCCCTTATTAGATGAACTTCTGGTACCCCAAATACTGATTTTTTCTAGGATCTGGTTCATTCTGTTTTGCTGTTTTGAAAATTGGGGACTGGCTACCAGGCTGGGGGAGGGGCCGAGCTACAAGTTGGGGGGGGGGGGGGCTGGAGCCCCCAGCTGTACAGGACCCTACACCCCTTACCCATATCGTACAGCCGGCTTTAGATCAATGCGGATTTCTTGAATTCACTACGTTTTTCTCAATTGCCGAGGTTTTGAAGATTTCTATCCCACACACAGAGAAAAATTCAGTACCCCTGGTGCTAATTTTTTTAATTAGTGCCAATACGGCGATGCTAGAAGTACCTTTGCCGGAAAAGTGGGAAAATTTCAATTTATTTAGAACCAGTGATACTACTCAATCGCCCTTAAGTATGATACGGTTGCTAAAATTACTCCTCAAGCAGTCCAGTATTCTGTTAGCACCCCGCAAGCACCCCACGTCAGCCGTTCGGAATGCGCGCGCGCGTGAGGTGGAGGGAGGTTGCGCAAATTTCTCCACGATTGACTGATAAATAAAGTTTAAATTAACCCCTGCAGGGTAACGTAAACCCCAGTCGGGTACTTATCGGTGTGGAGTGCCACATTTTCTGCGCGCGCAGACGCGGACAAGACGCCATTTTCGTGCAGTGCGTGGTCTGGAACACTGACGACACATCCTGAGGATGATTTCTGATGAAGATGAGGTGATTCAGCTGTGTGTGTATAACTGTTTGGTGAGTGTTGTCTTATATTGTGTGAACTTATGCATTCTGGTAGATAAGAAACATAGCATACGCGCCTTAAGATTTTCGTAGCCTGCACGTTGGCAAGAACGTAACTGGGTAGATATTTTGGGGCACTCACAGGCCAGCCCCAAATGTGAATGCCGTTTCATTTAACAGCTTGTATGAACACGAATTACGCCTTAAGAAAATTGTTTTGTAAGGCTTTGATTGTTGTGATGCAGTCACGTGCAATGATTGGTTTTGGAGTAGCATCCCAAGGTACTTGACCTCTTTTTCCCCGTACCAACGAGTAAATTGTTGGGTAGGTAGGAAGGTGTGCCTAAAAACGCAATGCTCGTGATTGAAATAGGAACAAACTGTGGTACTGATGAAGGATATACCGTATACTATATGATGTGGTAGAAAGATAGATCAGGATCTGATAAACTTTCCATCTCACATATATTTCTCTGTACCGGGCTTCGCACTTTTAACCGTATACCACGAAAATTGGTACACAAAACAGCAGAAAACCTTTTTGCTTTGCGGGTATTTTCAGCCCGACCCCCGCAGTCCGCAGGCCTCGGGGCTCAAAACAATAATCATTGTTTGACAACAGGAAGGATAAAACGGGGTAAAACGCCTCTCCGGAAAGATGCCTGTTGGGCCTAACAGTAACGCACCACCTGCCTTATCGCTGAATGCTTCTGAAGCCAGCACTATGCTGTACAGATATATATTATCTTATATTTTCAGCGTATGCTGATTCAATATCGTCATTTTATTTGTAACACATCGGTCTGTTTAGAATAACTAGGGCTTTGTGTTACCTTTTTATGTGATGATCGTGCATCCGTTGACCTTTTGCTTTTATTTAGCCTGCGTCACAGCTGTGGAATTTATTTCATTTTGGTTAGTTCGGTTGGTAGCATCAGGAATAAGGGACCGGTTTTATGTGCAATATGACGACCCGTTATAGCGCATAGCATCCGTTAATCAAAATTCATAACTTACGTACACATGACATGCGGTGGTTAGCGTTACTTCGGATCCTCAGAAATCATAATAAACGTCATTCTCAAGTAGACTGAAAGCTGCTTCCAGTGCCGGTACCATCCAAACGTTGCCGGCTCCAAGCAGGTATATCATGTCTCTTTAGTGGTGCGGTATGGTGCCGGTAGCCAGGGGCGTCGATTTATGTAAATGATTAGAGGCTTAGCCGAGGGCCTGACAACGTACCTCCCCCTAATGTGAGTTTTTCAATGGATTTCGCCCACGTTATATTTGCCGGCCAAAATTTATAGGTTTCTTTGTTACTATTTATAAGCTAAAAATTTCATATATCCCATGTATACAGGAACATATAGATAGACGATAGAAAGGTACACAGACAAATAGATCTGCTTATGTTTTTTTCTATAATTTGTGCCTACCTTTTATCTATTGCAGCATTCCTTTCATTATTCATGACAATTTCCTTTTAAAACTGGCATAAAATAATGGGGGCCCAAACCAACTTGGGAGTCCCAAATCAACATTAGGTGCGGGGGGCAGGACTCTCGTCAAAAAATACAAATCGACGCCTCTGTCGGTCGCACATATTTCGGTCAACAGTAAGATTTTGACCGAGCGCTTACTTCGAGGGAAAATAATCAAAGTAGTGGTTGCATGGCGCTTCAAATGCAATATTCATAAGTACTACGTACGATTTCAGTCGAAAAAACTCGAAACACACATTATTCCCCCCGAAACAGATTGCGTCGTCACGGGTATGCTAACCGCCTGACGCTCGCGTAGGGATTTTTGAGGTTTCTGCGTTAATTAGTTTGTTTACGTGAGATCTCGACGCTGATTGGTCGTCGGTTGGACTCAAGGTCCAATCAAGAGTAATAAAAAAGGTTCGAAAAATAACAAATGCGATATTAATTATCTTTAAAATAAAAAAGTTAGTCATTGTAATAATAATAATAATAATAATGATAATAACAATAATAATAAAATAATACTAATAACAAACAACCACAATAATAAAAAATTTAAAATATTACAAAGATGGAAAAGTGAAGTTGCAGTTTGAAAAATACAAAAAAACAGCGAAATAAAATATCTGAAAAATAAAACAACAAATAAAAATTTACCCTAACCTAACATAGTAACGTAGCCTAACATAACCTAACCTAACCTAACCTAACCTAACCTAACCTAGCCTAGCCTAGCCTAGCCTAGCCTAACCTAACCTAACCTAACCTTATCTAACCTAGCCCAGCGCAACGCAACCTAGCAACCTAATGTAATCTAACGAGTATTAAATGTCATAATGTAATAATACTGATATCAGACATCCCAGCAATTATCTTATACAATAATATAACGGCGCAATAATTCAGTGGTTCCTTCAAGCTCAGTTTGTGGCAACAGAATAGAATTTCCGTATATATGACGTCATTGATCGCTTGAAGATGCATGCAGGGTCTACACATCCTTGATTTCAATAACCTTAACCTTGGCGACACTACATTTCCCGCCGCGGAATAATGTTGTTCTCCGCCAGTCGACTGCAGCACGGTATTACTGTGTGGTACGTTATCGTGGCGATTTTGTTGTTATTTTTTAGAAAATCAAGTAGTGGAAAGTATGGTTAGAAACAGAATGATACATTCTTTACATTGGTGGCAATTATACAAAGGACTGATTGCGCTTTCGTCGGGCAGAAACTTACCTTAGCCGAAGTTTCAATATTTTACCCATCTCTAGAATGGATGTCCGAAATAGGAGTACATTTTTGAAGTCCAGCCCTCCCGCCCCAGTCAGACTGTGATTCAGTTCAACATATTACCCTGGAGGGGCGTAACTTTGGTGTGGAGTTTTCCATACTGAAGGGCCTTGTTGGTATGAAACTCCATACCAGTATTTTGACCCATTGATATATTTCCATGTTTTATTAAAAAGAGTGATATAAATCTGTTATCCATGTCGCGTTTTAGCGCCGATGATTTTATTTTTCCATACCAAACTTTGTCCCAGTTCTACACTCATGCTGCCCTATTGATCTTGCAACACATTGCTTTAACCCTATTCCCGGAGGGCTAGACGGTATGGTCGATTCCCGGCAGGGGGGCGGATTCGGCCGCCCCTGAGATCTCGAGAACTACTTGTCCGATTTCATCGCAACAAACGGCAATCGATTTGCCGTGACGTGAACTACATTTTTATAAAAAGACATTTTCAAAATTTCGAAATTTGTGGATGCAGGGGGGCAAAAATTTTAAAATGGGGGGTGCTTTTGGACTTCTTATAACTCCGTTGTTTATGGATCGATTTCAATGAAACTGGCATGAATCAAGAGATTATGGATAGGGCTTTTACCATGGGTCCACAAATATGAAATTTTGAGAAAATTCATGGGCGTTCACAGGGTCTCAAAAATAGGAAGATCAGTTTTCTAATAACTGAACGAACAAAAAAGGTAAAACGCTTTTTTGGCTTCTGCTAGTCATGCTATGCTAAATAAGTAAAAATCACATTACAAGGTTTGTATAATGTTAGCATAGGCGGTGCCAGGGACATGAAAAAGGGGGAACTGCCATGGTCACACGTTCCTCAGATCAACTTGTGACCTTTGACCTTAAATTACCTCCAGTGATCTTGGGATCACTTGGAATGATCTCGTGTGCATTTAATATTATCTGTAAATGTTTTCAATCATTTGAATTCACTCTATTCCAAAAATTTCATTTTATGGCTATTGCGATATAGGTAAGCGCACTGATATTTTAGGTCATAGCTCCGTGACCCGACCTAATATCAAGCTGAAACTTGGTACACAAGTAGAGGGCACCCGTCTATGTCATATATATTCTGGGTTTGGTATTTGAAAAAAAACGGCGCCGAAATTATTGCAACAGAAATATATTTTAACTTTTGACCTTGACCTGACCTTGCAAATGACCTCAGATAAAGAACATTTTTTGTGCACATTGCCCAACTATTTAGCTATACATCCATATAAAGTTTTAAGCTCTATCTTAGGAACTCTGTTTTTGGCAGACATTTTTCTTTTACCCTCAACATGGCCAAAAATGACCTGAGGTGCCTCCAAAAACGTTGCCTGGCTCCGCTCCTGAGCAAAGTAGAATTGTGAAGTTTTGTCACAACACGTAGAAAGAATAGCTAGGAAAGTGACCAAGTTTCGTGAAGCTGCGTTAAAAAGCCTGGAATTGGCAAGCAAAAAACCCGAGGGGGGCGGATTCAGCCCCCCTGCCGGGAATAGGGTTAAACGCAAGCCAACAAAAGACAGCATATCTGGTCAGCAATCCAGTAAAGAGAATACGAGCCAATCCGTGGTGCGGATAAACCGAGTTGAAAACTTGCATGTCTTGCCCAAACCCACAGTAATTGCCCAAATTTAACAATCTGACCAATGGCATACACGAGATGTCTGGGACCCGAAAGGGCTTTGGAACCCTCCCTCCCCCCGCCCACCCCAGCCCGAACCAAGCTTTCCCGTCATGCAGTGGAGACAGCTGCTCCCCGCCCCCCCCCCCTCCAGCTTCGTCAAAATCTAGCATTAGCCAACGACGTTGCATGACAAGAAACGAGGTAGAAAATACGGCGAGGTCCTCCTCACAAACAATTTTTCAGACCTTTCTAGTTTCTGTACCTGTGGCTGGGGCTTCCACTCCTCTGCCAACTCTTCCTCCACACCTTCAGCGCCTTTTGGTTCTCATGCGGAATTCTCGCATACAGTTTTTGCTGCCGACTTGCTACGTGCAGACTACGGCAGCGAAAAATCGTCATGGGTAGATTTCCAGCCCACGAGTAGTTGGTTTTGTCCGAGGGTCCAAAGGCACTACGTAAATCCCACGCCAAGGTACAATGATCTTGTGTGGTTTGGCTACTCGGTGTCCTTTGATCCACAGCACTGGATTTGAATGGTGTCAGTTCGACAACGCTGGTGTCAGCGCTTCGCCAACGCTCTCTAAGAAAGGAGGAGGAGGACTGAAAACAGCTCTGGATGCCAGGTACCAGGCGTATTGGTAAAACTGTTATATTTTTAATGGTTATTTGTGCTATTTTTTGCTGTTCGTTAGCATACAGATTATGTATTAAATGCCTTGGTCTGTGTGTCGTCCCATTTCTCGTGTGTCTGTCCTTCAACTAGTCGCAGTCTGACTGTCTGACCGCCCCTGATTGAACGTCGTCGACTGTCCCCGACCGACAAACCTCATTAAGTTTGCCAAATCATTAGGTCATTAAAAAGGCCTCATTAAGACAAACCCCATTCCAAAACCCCGTCTTACGACGCTCGTCCGACCGTCTTACGCATACTTTCTACACAAATGCGTCTTGACATATTTCATCTTTTGCATCTTTTCTGTACGCATTTTGACCACAATAGCGCTGGTGCAAAGGGCCCCGTAGAAATACGCTCATATCCAACTAATTGATACTTGATTTTTCACGCAACAGAGCGGCCTGGTCCCGCGTCCTGCTGTAGTATAGCAATAACAATTTAGGGTCCGATTTTGATCGGACATTAAAAGAAACTTCAGGAACTACATGTAGCGTCCGTCATATCCGAGGTCGGAGTGTTGCACGCGAGACCCGGGTCATGGGATTCCTCAACATAGACTGTATTCATTGCATTGCGGGATACAACTGAAACCAAAGGTGACGTTAGAGCCCTTGGACCAATGACCACTTGGGGGTCTGACTAGCGAGACAGTAATCTGATTAGTGGGAAAGTAGCGTCTCTACATACGACACGACTCTATCCCTTCGAAAAGACTTAGCAAGGGGTTTTAACTCCAACAGTAATCTTCATTATGCGTTACTTTAAGAGGTTGCATTCTTCCGTATGCTACTGGTTTAAGATGAATGACTGGTGGAACCAGTTTTCTTTCATGTATTTACGCTCTGCAGTTTCATTTGTCGCTCACCGGCTCAGATCACTTTTGACTATTCGGATGGTAAGTTTATCCGGCCATTCTTTACAGCACTGTTAGTGACGGGCATTCTGGCTCCGTTTTCTCTTGTGGAGAAGACAGACCTTCTGAGCGGTCAGCGCCAGCTCATCTAGCGGCATCTGGAAGCAAACGATTGAAGACATCTGGGTGTACCAGGTGAGAAACCGAAATAAACATTGCGTTTTGTGTTTGGATTTTTTCGCTTTCGTCGCTTTCGAAAAAATCAGAGTTTTGAATCATCGCATGTGTTTTGAAAAGACATGAGATGATTGTCACCTGACATGGCCTACTTCTAAATCCGAGATCTTTTTCACGCAGGTACTTGGATCCGAATCACCTTACAAAGAGCCTACGGAATCAGCTCGAAGACGGCTCTTCTAAGCTGAAGACGTCAGATTGGTCTCAGATCATGGACGTAGTATTTGCATCATTCACTACTCAAACGATGTGGTAAGGGCAAGTCGTGTGAGCTCACACATCCGTTGAGTTGCGGTGGCCGTCTTTTTGGGGAGCACTGGTTCTTGACACACGTGTTCAGCCATGAGGATGAACCCTCATCTGCACCTCCGATTATATTCGCAAAACGCATCGGGGCGAAGGAGTGCATTTCCCGCGATATTTCCCTGCTAACTTAAATCGTGTTCCGGGACAAATAGCAGCGTACTCGTGTGACGTTTGGTTATCTACCTCACCATTCCTACACGATTTGCCGTTATACGTGAAACTTTCATTTTTCAGATGGGTCTTACCAAGAAATCATTCGGATACCATTTCATTTTATCACATATTAGTTAGGTAAAAACACATGTATAGGCAGCCATGAAATATATCACATAAATTGTCTCTGTGTGCTGCGTTTTGTAATGATATACGTATCAGATGAGGCATTGGGGACGCATCACATCAGACTGGCATATGCTGTTTGTTGTGCCAAATCCTTGCTGACTTTAATTTTTGGAATAACGATTTATCTGTTTGTATGTGCTCATGTATTCATGTCGGTTCAAATGGCTGTGCGGACCGTAATTAACCATAATGGTACAGTCGACATCATAGAAAAATCGACCGACTGGGGCGTGGGGAAAGCGGCATCCCGTGTGGGCTATGTTCAACTTTATGATGCTCCTTTTTCCCCTGCTCTGTTTTCTGAAACGGCAGAAGTCATGTGCAGTGTCTCAGGATCAATGGGAGATGTGCGGCGAAAGCTCCTCATTCCCTGTCGCCTGGCATGACGCCAGTCGAATTGGACGTGACACGTTTGTGTCGTTATCGGTGCGTATTTTGTCATTGGGCGTTGAACGCACCGAGCAGATGTGTTTGTGTATGTGTGAAGCTACGTCTTGTGGTGTTTATTGGCGCCTTTCCGTAGAAAAGAAATCACATCAGATTTCATTGGTATCATGTTCAGATGTTTCGCATCTGGCTGCACTCATCGCGGAGGCCACAGTTTTCGGAAGGATTACGGTGGCCCTAATGCTGCCGCATCCTGTGTTTGTCACCCTCTTTTGCCTGCCTCTGCCGTGTTCCGCTGTTGCCTTCTGCTGCCACTCTTTTCGTCATCAGTCCTCTTGCTGGCGTCTTCTGCTACTACCTCCCGCGGTCGTCTCCCGCTGTTTTCTGCTGCTGCCTTATTCCTCTTTTGTTCGTGCTTGTTTGTTCTTCTTGTATCGTCTCAGATTGCTGTCTCCTGCTGTTTCATCCTACTGTTGTCTCCTGTTGATATATCCAGTTGCCGTTTTGCTCTGTAGTCCCCCGCTGTGTTTGCTGTTGTTTCTTACCGTTGTCTCCTGTTGCCGTCCTCCTCTGAAGTCTGCCACTACTGTCTTTTTCTGTCGTTTTCTGTCGCAGTCTTTCGCTCTCGTCTCCCAGCATCGTCTGTTACTGTCGTCTGCCGTTACTGTCTTTCATTGTCATCTCCCGCTTTCGTCTCGCACTGGAATAGGGTTCGGTTCAGTGGTACCACATTGTGCTAGTGTCCGGTTCTGTAATGCTGCTTCTTAGCGGCGAAATCAGTGCACATTTCTCGTTGATTTATTTAATGCATAAAAATAACCTAATCGCCTCATGTCAGAGCTTTAGAAATGAAGACTACATGATAGTTGCCACTGGTTTTTGATCAAAAGTGAGCACTTATTGTTGTTTCCCCATTCGACGCCCCCAGCTAACGAATATTCAGGCTGGCTGTCTAATATGTGCGTATTCTTCGCAGCATGGAACCAACATCTGAGCAGTATGAAGTCGGCTGTCTGATGTGTTCCCGTCCATTCGAGGGACAATGACGTGGAATGAAGCGCTGGCAAGTAGTTGGCGTGGCATTGCCAGTATTGCTGGATTCGAGTGATGTGGTGCAAGCATCTTTCGTCCCCAAAAATGCCGCAAACTTTTAGAAGCTGGGATCATATTTTTGTGCTTGTTGGAACTGTGCCGGTTCTTAATAACTCTCTGTTTTTCCAGTCGTTTCAATAGTAGATTGGAATGTGTTTAGCGTTCATTTTTTTCTCAGAATATATATGCCACATACTAGGGATATATACGGCCTTGACATGCATGACAGAATTGACTTTAAAATTTTGATTTAGGTCACGTGAGCGTCAGCGATAAATTTATTTATGTTCTCGTGCTGCAGTGATTTTCATAACCAACTCGCCTGACGGCTCGGTGGTTATGAAGATTTTTACAGTACTCGATTTTACATATAATAAAGATAAGCTAATTCGTGCTTATCACGGGATCCTAACCTAAGTCGTCAGCTGCGAAGACCGCTGTTCATCCAGCGTTAGAAATGTTATTATGTTACGGTGATCTCAGGTATCTTAACCTTGTGCCAGGAAAAGCACGCTGTGTATGGATCGTTCAAGCCATAATTCGGTCTGATTATGGGCTGTGCCATACCTTGAGAAAGTCTAGCTTGAACTGTGATGCAGTATTCCACTTGAGTGGTCCGCCCCCACTTTGACGCTTTTTGTAAGCCAGTGACCGCACGTTCATGCAGCTTCCAGCAATAAGCAGCACAATTTTCTTAAAGTTGTGTTGATATATGTTTAATAAATTCTCTGCATAGATAAAAGCCCATTTTTTAAGTCCATAACGTCGTTGATGTTTAAGTGATTATTTCACCTTTGTATGCCCAACATCAGAAATATAATGTAAATTAAGATGTTTTGTTATAAATTAAAATAACTTCATTTATAATTCATTTATTTCTTAACTTTTTTGTTGGAATGAAGTGTTTAAAATATATACATAATAGATCTTTGCGAATCGACAATATGCATATATATATATATATATATATATATATATATATATATACTTCTTGATCTATATGTATATAAAGTGTTATACGGCATTCACGAGAGTACAAGATTTACAAAATTTACAAGATCAAAAAGTGTACATATCCATACACTACATTGGTGCCACGATGACGACTTCATCTAGGCGACTGATGATGCATTTACGCGATGAGGCACCCACCTAAAGCATGTTAGAACACGACGAACGACTTACTTGACAAAATCCAATATAGTTCATCGAAGTACAGCCAATCGTTTATTACGAAAGCAAAACAGTTGCGAACCTTCTGATGAAGAATAACCTTTCTGACGAGACCAATAACGTAAAAAAGCACCAATGTAGTGTACCAGTTTACTTGTCCACACTAAGACTGTAGGCTTCGTCCCGTACACTACATTGGTGCCACAATGACGACTTTATCTAGACGACTGACGATGCATTAACGAGATGGGGCACCCGCCCAACACATATTAGGCCATGACGAACGATTTACTCGACAAGTTTTGACGGACAACACGACTAGACTTAAAGATGCCGTTATCACAAGCGCCTCCTAATCACCGAGGCGCTGATCATACATTCTTTAAGGTTCGACTCAAACAGACGAATGGAATACTGTATAACACTGTCACTTTTGAGCGTCTTGCGAAATTAAGATATTTCATAAATTAGTAACCTTTTAATGTATGGTAACTAATTGTGAACTCCATTTCGAAAGTGCATTCCGTAATAACGATAGTTCTGTGTATGTGTATTAAAAAGAAACGCTGTACTACGCTGTGAAGCAGATTATGCTGAAGATTGAAAATTATATTTCTGAAACGTTAATGTATGAACAATCATGTACCACTTGTGTCACGAGTAAGTTACGACTTAAAGAGGAATGTCCGACTGATCGAAAGATACACCAGAAATATCGTAAAAACAGAACATACCTTTCTTTTCAACAAAACCTGTATTAAAGAAAGCCTCTCCCAGCTTACACCAATGTGAAATATGTATCTATATGTGTATATTACATATAGATATATCAACATTTATATATATATATATATGCGCAAAATTAAAATATTGAACTGAAAATAACTATTTTTATTTGACACATAAAACGAAAATAAAGACAAAAATTAAAATAATCTTCCAAGCACGCATTTCAGTAATAAATTGACTGATTTCGGTAGTTCGACGTAATGCATTTAAGTTCCAGTAAACATCACGCAGTGGGGCGCCGGTGGACGCATTTTAGTAAGAGTGCAAGCAATTGTTCATTCATTTCCAGTGTCAGTGCTAGATATCAAGAATGAATAAACGGCTTATTCGTAAGCTTGGACTTATCGCTTATTCTGAATAATTTCGATAATAATAATCACGAATTTCGACATTGCACACAATGCCGCGTTCTGCATAAAAAAAACACCTTTGCCCCTTGTCCCATGTCCAACGACTTCCTTTCTTTTACCTCGCAGTGTATGGATTTCTCATATTTTGCTTTGGCATTTCAGCAGCTGGCCAAGCGAAAGCTGCGTGATAAATTCAAAAACCGGCGCCGGGCAAAACGCCTTCGTGAAGACTCTCAGGAGCGATCTCTACCGCCCGCTGCTTCAGATTGTAAGCGTCCACGCGTTGTTGGACTCCCCATGTACGTTCCACCGGTGTCGAAGCTGAACGAGATCGACATGCAGAGAAAAATCAACGAGCTGAAAAACCCTGACCTCCCCGACGAAGATATAGTGAGGCTGATGAATGGAACGTTCCAAGACCGAAGGCAGAAAGTCCTAAAGCCTGGGAGGGATGAATATGCCTTTGCAGTGATGGAAAGGGATTACCCCAGGCTGTTCTCAAACCAAGAGGTTAGCTGGCGCTAGACTTTGTTTTAATTTGTTCGATAATTCATTGCATATCCAGTCATTTAAAAAGGGAACATGTCACCCATTGGAGTTATCTATTGTCATTTCATGTATCTTTATATATTGAACCTTGACAGTCACGGTACAGTAAAGTACGCATATTTTTGTGTCTAGTAATGTAAACTCGTGTGATTCACCAACGCCAGCACACTGCCGACGAGTTAGAATTCCATATACAGGCCATGACGATTTCTCATTTGGTGCAGTTCCAACGTGAGATCATGAGGTTGGCAGGGGAGAACAAGGACCAGTTGTTTCAAAGCTCTTAGTATGCCATCGAAAAGAAAATGTCAGAGTTTCAGGAGCTGTTGAAAAGCCCACCAGGTAGCATTTCCGGCAGCCAAGCACAGCGGTTAGGTATCAAAACATGCCATTCTGCTCTGCAACGTCAAACATGTTTTGTTAGTGCTGGCTACAGTGGTATCGTCGCGTTTTGCAAATATTGAGGTTGTCTTATTTGTGTATCCAGCGTTCATTTGTACAACTTTTACAGCAGTAAGGACTACGTCCGTCAGAACCCTTTTCTGTTGGGTATGATGTTCACAAGTGGTAATAAATCAAGTGATTATGTGTGTGTGGGTGTGCGTGTGGGTATGCGTATGCTTATGCGTATATTTTTTTTTATTTTTTTTAGTTTATGTTTATTTTTTATATAATTCATATTAAGTATTTTGCAAATATTTAGGTTGTCTTATTTGTGTATTTGGCGTTCATTTGTACAACTTTTACAACAACAAGGACTACGTCCGTCAGAACCCTTTTCTGTTGGGTATGATGTTCACAAGTGGTAATAAATCAAGTGGTTATGTCTATGTGGGTGTGCGTGTGGGTGTGCGTTTGCTTATGCGTATGCGTGTACGTTTGTGTTTGCGTGTGCGTGTGGGCGTTTTGGCGCTTGCGCGCGTTTGCCTGTGGATGTACCTTTGATTATCTTCACCGTGAAAGGTCAGTCTTTTGTTAATTTATGCGTTCGTTCTTCCTGAAGACACCTTGCGTCAAGTCTCGCACCTGTTGGGCTGCAGCAAAGGAGACCTGTTTCAGAATGTCGCGGCGGAGCGGGGACCATTGCCAGGTATCTACGGCCTGACAGTGGCCAAGAGCCACCGGACGCTTTATCAGGCCTCCAGCGAAACAGAGGCTCTGACAGCTCAGGTGCTCGTTTATTCAGTGTACATTGTACAATTTAGTACGAAGACACGAAACGTGCTATACTATCTCCAGAAATACGTGATGGGCATAGATGGGTCCAAGCCACCGAACAAGGTCTTGTCATTCATTTCCAAGCTGTGAAACATAACAGGTTGGAAATAAATGGAAAACCTGGTTCGGTGGCCGTATGTACAAGCATACCCGGAATACTGTGAGTTCCGGATATTTGATCTTTTTTCGTGCGGTGTGCAGATGCATAGCGTTTTTAGTTCGTGTTGTAATGTTTTTCCGAAGAAGTCTTTTCCTTTTGTGCATGAAACCGGCATACTTGTAGCTTCGAATGTTTTTACTTAATGCAAATGAGCGTTGGACTCCTCTACAGAGGAGTGATACATATCTGAACAAAATCACTAAGTCCTGTGTGCGTGATATGTATGATGCGGACTATAATATACGATTCGTTGCATTGATCGACGTATTTACTGTGCATTTAGTGGCTGCAATTGGTGCCCAATTTACCATGCAGGTGAAGGTTATTATGGTGTAGGCCAGCCCTCCACGCAGGTAACTGAGTACTTATGCGGTACTACGAAAAGCATCTGGTGGTGTAAACCAACCTCCTGCGAGGGTATCCAGGTACTTTTTCGGTACTACGAAAAGTCCCATCTCCATTTAGTACGTTGTGGGGTGTGGTTTCCTGCAGACACCTTTATTGGTGCTTTTGCATTAGCACCCAATTTACTTTCGTGTAGAACCTGGGGTGCACAGTTAGTACTCTCGCCGCTAACCCTCGGGGTGTTTTTGAAGGTTTCGCAAAGTGCCTAAGAGAGGGTAGATCGTCAATAAGTACATAAAAGGATCTTCAAGTAGTATCTTGTGTGGTGTGGTTTCCTGCAGCTGGTCTAGTACCCATTGCGTGCTGAACTTTTCTCTGTGTGCATCCCAATCATGTAACAAAACACTAGTACATACTTAACATCATTTGTAAAATTGCCTTCGGATACGATGCTTCAGGTGTACAAAACATGAGACTTTGTGCCAGGACAAAGTGAAATTAGATCTTAATAAACCTGGCTGAGCACTCTTTGCCCCTTTGTAGGCTTTTTATCACTACTCGGTGATCAGGGATATATTGGAACCCGAGTCTATCAGTTAACATGTTTTGAAATGGCCTGTCACCGCGTCTTCGCGTGCATTGAGCAGATATTTTCCTGGCTCCATACGAAATGCACGACATGCCTGTTTTGCGGTGAATGCTGACCTGAGCGTGACATGAATCATCTCAGAAAACGCCTTGTCAGAACAGAAAGAAGTGGTAGACAAAGAAGACATAGACATTGTATCCAGAATGGGACTAGCCCGCCGTACACCGAGATCCAGGCGTATGTCTGGACTTACGTCCAGCTCGCCCATTAAAAATGCAGAGTCACGGGCACCAAACACTGCACCATTGATGGCACTGACTGCTGACCGCTCGTAAACCCTCTCCGCGTTGCATCCTCTGCGCTGTGTATCGCTGATCAACTTGTTGCGGGAAGCTGCTTATACGTAGTTTGATGTGTCACGTGCTGTAATTTGTTGCCTTGTCACTGATGCTGCCATTAAAAATGTAAATGAGTTTGTTGAAAGTGCAAAGATCTATGAAAAGCCCTCATTTTCAGTTGACGGAATGGGGGGCGAGTCACATTTCTGCGGAGGCTGGTGGTGCGACACCAAAAACTTGGATCAAGTTCCTTAGAAAAGAAAAGAATGAAAAAAAGAAAAGATGAGACTGGATCACAACTGGGCTATGTTCGGCGCAGAGTTGTGTCAAAGATCGGTTTCACCAAGCCATTTAGCTTTTTGTTTCCATTTTGCTTAACGTATGTATAGTAATCTTAATTTCATACACGGGAGTCACTCGAAATCAAAAGTTCAGATCGAGGTGCTTATGTTTGAGTGCGCGCGCGCGCGTGCGTGAATGTGTGTGTGTGGGGGTGGGTGTGAGTGCGTGTGTGTGTGTGTATTCAAGCTTCAGAACCTCTAGCGCCCGAACGCGCCAGCCGATCGCGACACAAATGGCACCATCGAGTGTGCATAGGTGCTGCTGAGTCAAGACTTTGGAACCACATGGGCCGTACTTGCGGGTGCTTGCTTATTGGCCAATGGCCGTGACGCCAGCGGCCCAGTTCGGTGCGGTGATGGCTGGGAAAGGCGGACGGACAGCTGGACCATCAATTTCGACGGATTTGGGCCGAAGCGCCGGTGCAGCTTGGACGTGAAGCGCGACATCCTCAAGACGCTGGGATGCTGAAATTGGCGGGAAGGAGCACGTGATACGTGGCATTTGATATCTGTGGATGTTTCACGTGCCCATAGCTTCAGCCTGATGCTTCAGGCACGCGCGGTCTGGAGTGTATCCCTTTTCCATTCAGGCCTTTGGTTTAATTCTTAAATTTTGTTGTGGACTGCAAAGTCACAAACGCCATCCGGAATATGCAAAATTTAGGGCATCAGTAGCATCAGTGGCATGTGAGCTTGCAGCTTGCTAAACTTGGGATCCTTTGTTTACGGGAAGGTGCACGATCTATTTCTACCTCCATGACGAGGATGTCAGGCGTCGTTTCATAGGGGTAATGCTGGTATGAGGTGGGTGCAAAGGTTTTCGTGCGACACAAAGCTTCGATTTTGACCACAAACCAACCGCGCAACGCGTTGCTTTGTCTCTAGTTAACTAATGCTTACGAGAAGATTTTAAAAGAAATGAAAGATGCACAGAAGGCATGGAGAGATGAACAGAGTTCCATGTCGTACACAGGACTACAGTACAGTTACAGACTGCTGTGTGAAGTCACTCTTCCCAGTTTACAGGATTCTGTTTAGGTACAAGTAAAGTGCCTAGCAAGGGCGGAGCTTTGCAAAAAAAAATGTTTGGGATTGGACGAAGTACTAATTTTGAATGTTTCCGATGTTTTTGAGGCCATCATTTTCATTCACCACCATAGAACTAATGTTAAAAATCCCAAATCACTAGTGGGCCCAAAACACCCAAACCCAAAGTTCTACCCACGGTGCCTAACTATTACACGTAAACGGAGTTTTGGTTGAAGGTGCCACTTTTCAGCTGCCGTATTCTCGCGTCCATCTGTCTGACACCTATTCGAAATGACTTGGAAAATGTGCTACAGTAAATCCGGAACAGGTGTTGCCCACCGAGCAACTCAGTACCCATACAAGGGTGGGCTTTAAGTGTCATGTATCAGCTCGAAGGATTGTTGCCGCTCTCAGGTAAGCTAAAAGGTTAGCTTCCTTGCAGGGCAAAGGAAACGACGGTCACGATTAATGTCATTCAGTCTTCGGCCGTTTACCATAATCAGCCAGAATATCTTCTGGCAAATACGGCTCTGTTTTACAGACAGTTTTTCAGTCCACCAGTCGGCTTTGACCCAACTGCTGGTCGTTTTTCTGGAACTCACAATGCGGAATGTGGCTCCCAGAGACCTACGTAGGTGTTTGGAAATGCGGAAATTGCTAGGACGCGTCGTGGTCATTTTCTTGTGACCTAACCCAGCAGTGCCTGGGGGTGGTGTCAAATAGGGCACCCCCTCGGTTTTCCGTGAATAACTTCTGAACCGTTAGAGCCAGCGCAGCCAAACTTTCAGTAGCTGTTTATCAATCAGTTTTGCATATTTTTACATCAATGTTTAGCTTTTCATTAATTTTTACATTCATGCTCGGTCGTGTCATGGAGATATGACGTCATAAAGGAACTCTTTCATGCATGTTTTCGTCTCTTCGGACTGTGACGCGAACATGCTTCGTTTTTCAAAATATTCGCAAATTCAAGTCATGAATAATTTGGATTGCCATAGGAAACGGTCCCAAAAAAGATGTAAAACCATTGCACGTCAGCATGCTGGGTCATGCTAGGTCACATGCAAGATGACAGTTGGACTGGTTTGCATCGTGGGTGATAAAAGTGGTTGCGCTGACCTTCCCCATCTTTCAAGCCAGGCAAGCAAATCTCTATGCGCCTCTTAGCAAGGTTCACCAGATGTAATGTGAGGTCATGTCATCGGTACATGTTAAAATGAAATGAAATGTGCAACATTGTTCGTGGAAGACCATTCAGCAGAAGCAGAGCGCAATTATTATTCCTAAACAGAAAACGAAAAACGACTATCTGTCCTGGCCCCGCTCGACCTTGCCCTCAAAAAAGGCAGACAAAGCAGCTTTAATTGTCAAGAAATGTCATTTCATTTCTGTACTTGACGCAGTTCAGAATCCCAGCGAGGAAATATTGCTTTTTTGTCAGGAAAAATAATGCAACCTTATCTGACTTTTACATTGACTTTTAGATGACTGTTAGATTGCCCTTGACTGGATCAAATGCAGGTAATGCAAAACTGATCATCAGAAAGCTTCACTTCCGTTCTTTTTGTCACGTGGATCAAAATAGCCGGAAGTAAATATCGGTCTTTTGCATTCACCTGACTGACCTAGGATGGCCTTGACCCGACATTTTCTTAACATTTTGGCACGCTTCTGATTGAGAACATCGTGACCTTTCGTCTGATGCCCAGGTAAAGGCCGAAGACCAGTATTGCCGATGTACGAACCGGTGTCGGTTTTTCCTACGTCGTGTTTGCGTTTTACGTGATCCGTGACGTCATGAGTCATGCGATCAGAGCTAACATAGTATTTTCTGAATCACGAAACTTCGGGCTATCGATTGGTGGTAGATCGGTTCAGACCCTACTGTTAGATGTTGAGATAACAGGGGATGCCCTTTTTTGACACCCCCAAGCGGCCGCGGGTAAAGAAAAACACGCCTGGAGGTGCCGCATTAAGATCAATCTTCCTCTTTATTACGGTGAAAACGACCGGTGGCCGATTTCGGCCTCCGATTAACGCATGTCAAATGTTTGCGAGCCGAGGGCTACCCTGGCGCTCGGTTCCGTGTGAGAACGGGCGTGAAATGGTCACGCTACCCTGTGTTCATTTCTGTTTCGCATTGCGCATATCGCGTGACCGTACCTTTGAGTTTTGCGGTAGGATATTGATTTACAGAATAGGACTGTTTCATGGTCAGTGAGGCAAACACACCGAGTCGCGCGTCGGTCGTGAAGCGCAAACACACCAGGGTGCCTTTATCGTGCATTCAAAGTTCCCGTCAAAATCATCTTTTCATGCCCCGTTCCCGAATATTGCACTGTCTGTTTCTGACCTCGTTTAACCTGAACTGACGTGACCTAGGTCAGGTTTGCTGTGCGGTGCACAAATTCTTCCTATAGATTTATTCTTCACAAAGCACCACTGAGATCAGTCTAAACATATCTATAGAAAGGCAACTATTTTTTTCGTCTTGGGCATTTGACGACATTTGGCATTGGTTGACCTGATCTTGGCTACCTCCTGTGCTTAGAGAATGTGTTTAAGCTGTAAACTGTAAACACATTTTGACAATGCCTTCATAATACTTAACAACTTTTTAATGTGAGCAAAGTCATTGCATTGCCAGAAACATTATGAATTGTCATTTCACAATTCACATATATGTATTATAAATAAGTCTCCGTTTGTTGTAACTTTGTGGTGCCAAAGCAAACCATTGTAACCAGGGGCGGCGGCGCGAAATTTTGACTGTGGGAAGGATAACGGAGTCAAGCAAGGCCAGCCTCCTTGCTGAAATAACAAATAATGCGGAATTCTAACCACTTAATTTTTCAAAGAATTTTGGCTTCAATTACACACGAAAATAGATAGCCCACTAGCCTGTTAATGTTATCAACCATTATACTTTTACGCCGTCTGCATTATCAGAGGTGGCTACTGTTTTTCGCTTTTCGTCTGAAGAGTTCGATGTGACGTCTAAAAATGTGCCGGGTCGTCTATCTCATGGCAGTGTATTGACGTTCTGATGTTCATACAACTAACCCAACCCTAGCTGGGGTAAAGGCCTAATTAGTTTGAAACGACGGTACATTATTAACGCATTTCAACAAACGTTAATTAAACCCGTTAAAAACTCATTGGATTAGCACTGTAAAATTACTGACAAAAATGACTTGATAACAAGACCACTGGTTGCAGCTCACACGATGTGGTGGTCAAACACTACAAGAATACCATTTGTGCTCATATAACTGCGAAAGTAAGGAAGCCATCTCACTAGTAAGGTTTAAGAAGCGTTTCCTTGCAACACTAATGCGATCATCTTATCACGGCTGATCTTCGTGTTGTTTTCCTGGATACAAACATCACTCGCACCCGAGCCATGCAGCATGCAAGTGCAGACTAGCACTGGTAATCCATCCACGACGGGTAACATGGCCATGGCATACCAGGGTTACCTCTTCGACCCCCTCTGGCTAGTCTATGTCTACATGGATGAGCCTGTCAAAGTGACGTGTCAGGCGAGCCGGATGCGGTCCACGAGCGGTGAAGCGTTCCACGAGCGCTTAACGACCCCTTCGACGGCCCGTCACGCGCGCGGCTGTCCGCCGCCAACCATGGACCGGCCGTTATCGTTCGGCCTGTTTTGGCGCTTAGAAGATGAAGTTCGAGACTCATCTTGCGTACATTTTTGTTGTCAGAAGCGTGCTGAGCCTGCAACGGAAGGGGGGTAAAAACACGACTTTGTGCTGCTGGCTCCAAAGATATTTACGAGAAAACTTTCAATAGTAGACGGTTTTCACTATCCCCCACTGGTGCGTGTTTCTGTGCGATTTTTCAGTATCATTGTCAGACTTATTGTGAGAGTTCCAGTGGTTCAAATCGACCAAGCACAAAGACGAGCTCTCTGTCACTGGGTTTACCACACTTAACAAGTTTGCCAGTTTCTGGTCGCTAGCCGTCAGTTAACCGCCATACGGTCTATGCCCTGCGATCGCTGCGCAATTACGTTTGGTGAAGTGGGTGAAGCGAGTTCGCTGGGGACCCCATAAGTGCAACCTTATTGAGCGTAAGCCGCACCAGGTAATGCAGTCCGTCTTTAAAGGGCGTTTTATTTTGGCCGGCAGCATTTTTTTGTTTTCGATGTAATGTATCAAACGAAAACTATGTGTCTGAAGCACACATGTCTGTGCTGCCGCTCTGTTGTATGAAATGCCTGATTCTTGGTTCCATGCTTTCATTTCGTTGCCTTTTGATAGACTTGTGTGATTTAAGATTTTCTGCTGAAAAAAAACATCATTAGGGCGTTGACACCGTCAGGTCTGAAAGAAAACGACAACCCTGATCACTGTGCTTGCCTGACCGTAAAATCTGACACTGTTTCTTTTAAAAGTGTTTTATGACATTTGAAGCCGTTTTCTATACTTTCTGCCTATCTGTCTAATGCGCAGAGACGTAACTTTGAATAGCTTTAGTATGTAGCTCCCCATATCAAAGGAACTCATTGGTGCGGAATTCCATACCAGTACTTCATGTGTTTTCTTGCTTTATAAATGCGGTTTTGTAAATACGCCATCAATGCCACATTTTAGTTTTCTATGCCAAACTGAGTTTTCCGTATCAAAATATGCCCGAATTCTGCGCCCTTGCCACTGCGGTCACTGTTTTCGTAGTTACTGGCTATTTCGCTCGTTAAAACCGAGAGAAATTGCGAGGATGGTGGGCATGGCCCACACAAAAGAATACAAATCGACACTCTTAGCTGACGGTCAATATGCCTGGCATGAACATGGGTTAAGCAGATCCGGCTCTAGCATTCTGAATCAATGCGATGGGCATGCGATGCGAAGCGATGCGATGGGCGATGGGCATGTGCGGATTACTGAAAGTGGTATTGCACGTATACGCAGTGAATTCAATGATTCCAATGTATCGAGAGGCCTTTCCTAGCACTCAACACCATGACTCATCCCGTCTCGGCTATTACGCTGTGCAACGCTTGCTATGCAATGCGTGTTGTGGAGTCCTCTCTAAAATTTCGGCAGGTAAACCTTGGCCTGGCGGGGCCATTTTTATACCCTCGCCCGCCGGCGAGGTGCCCTAAAATGACACCCCTCCCGCTTCTACATTTGAACAAAGAGAGATAGAACAACTGATGACCTCCCAGGTCGCGGTAATTATTTCTAAGCGGCTTTGTCAAGACATTTCTTTGTTCTAAGTCATACGGCTTTCCGGGTTACGGAAATAAATCGATTCCTTAAGAGACAGTGTGCCATTCATTGTCTTCGCTATCGAAAAAGTTTTTGGGGGGATCTAGGTCAATGGGTGACCTCTCAAATTACGACAGTCATCATAGCAGAAATTTGCAGCGGGAATCGTAATGATCCCATCACGCTTTTGGAGGGTCGCAGGTCAAACGAGCGACGATACGTATGCCAGACATGGTATACCGGTTATCCTCAGGCTGGGGGATCGCTTATTTGGGACGTGGCTACCTCAGTTCCCAAGTTCACCGCCAGGGGCGCTCATGTTATTTTACGGAAATCGCTCCTTGTCGAAAATCATTCGAACTAGAGCCACCAAATCTGGTGTGCAGGTAGACAAGCACACGGTCTATCTTAGCATATCATTGTGGCGGCCGCAGTAGTTTTTGACGTCACCGCTAAGAGCGCAATCGAATTTCAAATTTTCGAATTTCCCTGACCCAGCGTGACCTTTACCTAGAAATCGGCTTTATATTGGGTCAAACGATGTTCGTCAAAATAGTGTTGACGTGGTAGCTTGTACTGAAGTATTCTTGCAAGTGTAAGTATCGCTTATGCCGTATACGAAACTACAACGGCGTTTGGTGTCAATGTTTGATATGCACGTTTGACCGAGCTTGACCTCTGATAACTTGTCCCTTCCATGCACTGAAATCAGGCATCTACATTTACAAAAGAAACAAGTATCACAACATTCCAATACCCAGTTTCCAAGAAATGAAATGTGTTGTTCAATTACGTCAAAACCACGACTGACATGACCTTCACAAAAAGGTTACTTATCACGACGTGTCACATGAAAAATTCTGAAAGCTTCACTCAAGGCGTATAAACATTACAAACTCAGCTACAGGAAAAAGCAGCGCTTTACCCCTTGTCACTAGAAAGCTATTCGAGAAAAACCGCAGGAGGGGTCCTAAAACGACCCCCCCGCTGCCGGGGAAGGGTTAAAATCTGTCTTTTTGGAGTCCAGGTGCATCAGCTTTCGCTATTTTGTTTTCAAAACATCATGTTTGAAAAACGATGCTGTTCGAGCAGGAGATCGAACAGAAGTTCATGGAGTGAACCTATTTCATCTAATGAAACAAAATAAAATGGGATCAAGGAGATGTTGGGTTATAAAAAAACGTCGGGACACGCGAGCAAGATAAACATGCAAGCTGTTCCGAACGTGAGACTTTTCATGTGGTGCCCGCTATGAATCCGGTCCGTCTTATTTTCTTCGTAGCATCCAAATTAAAGGGAATATACCAAGAAATGCTGCATCAACAGAAGGCTCTTTGCGTTTTCAACAGTTTTTAGTTGAATTTGGAGGAAGTCCCCTTCGTGCACATCACCCGCACGAGCTGAGGGAGGCGCATCGTCATCGTTCTTGGCACTTCCGTGTCCAGAGATTTCAGAATACAACCGGTTGCGACCATAAATTGCTGGACACTGGTGGTCCTCCAGAAGCCTTCGTAACTTCAGCTTCTGGCTTTCCTTGAAAAGGTCCGTTCCGTATGTTCAGAAGGCTTAGTTGAAGTAACTGGGAGAGCTCTGGTCCTTGATCACATCAAGCACGTTCGGCTGATGGAGGAGAAGGAGGGATTCTTTCGCGCTGTGGGAGGTAGCCGGATCAAGCCAAAACACAAAATCATCCTCTGGGCACTGCGAGACTAAGAAAGGTGCCAATACCTACAAGTGCGATTTCCATGGCAAAAGGCTGAATGTTTCCATGCATGTTTGCGGAACGTTATGCACGCTCAGACGTCCGTTGTCCGTTGTCATGTCCGTTGTCATGTCCCCTATCGACCGCACCTGGCTGTGTTTTAGAATCGTTACGAGCGCGGCGCAGTCGCAAACAGCGGTTGGATTAGACAGCTCGTGTTACCGCTCATTAGAAATCTCACTGAAGTGCGTCATGCGATCGCGTGGCAATGTTCATGTGAGAGCGGGATTCTCGGTCCGCAAACAGCGTTCTGCGCCATCCCGCGTTCACGCTGCTCCCGCGAATTTCAGGCTCAGGGTAACAGGTCTAGGTGCATGTTAGTTCAAGTTCCGCACCACGTATTTTTCCACCGCACACCTTCCCGAAATACTGAGCCGGTGCCTCATAGAACTATGAGGCAGAGCTATGATTTAGGCAGGCGATTGTCTAAATAATGGTGTGCTCACCGCACCATTAACTAATAAATGACGCGCGCAGGAGCCGTCGTAAGCGCATGCGCGATACGTAAGCGGTGACTTGCTTGCAAGGACCTCTGCTTGATTTACACGTCATCGAGACACACACACAGAGAAAGACTCACGAAGAGGACCGGCGGCTCGTCCAGCATCCGGCATCTTCACCGGCGTCTACCCCCCCCAAAAAAATTAGAGCGCGTATGGTTGCTTCCTGCCCTTCCTTCCCTCCTGCACTGCCCTCGCGGGGGCGGTGCAGGGTGATCCCCACCGCTCCCCCTCAGCCTTCTCTCCGCCCGGGGTGTCACATCGCACTTTCTAGGCGTGTGTGGTCTCCTCTCCTTCTACAGTGTTGCCATTGTAAGGGCGGTGCAGGACTCCCCCCCCCCTTCCCTCTCCACCTTCGCTTCGGCGACTGTACTGTCTCCCTGCCCTTCTTAGGCCTTTGAAACACATTCCCAGTTGTAGAGCCTTGTCCTCTGCTCCCGCCGCGTAAG
Source organism: Capitulum mitella (assembly GCA_030062745.1). Classification (NCBI taxonomy): domain Eukaryota; kingdom Metazoa; phylum Arthropoda; class Thecostraca; order Pollicipedomorpha; family Pollicipedidae; genus Capitulum; species Capitulum mitella. The sequence continues at coordinate 979,684 of CP099842.1, forward strand.
CGGCCTCCTTTTTTCTTTTTTCTGTCCCGAGTCTTTCTCTTTCCTAAATATGAGCCACTGGGGAAACCTAACGGTGCACAGCATCCTCACTTGGCCTTTCCGGGGTGGTGAGGAGGTTCAACGAACCAAGTGCGCTTTCCAGCTGCTTTCCACTCCCTCCACTAGAACTACTCAATCCCACCTTTCCATCCTTGCAGTCCCCACACATCGCTCCAGTCACACCGCACACCACACAGAAAACAGGATCTTTCACAAGTATCTCGCACTCGATCCCTCCTGGGTGGACGGAAATGTCCTCACCAGACCCCCTGAGAGCGGTCCCCCGACAACGGGTGGCGCACCTACCCCCGAGTCATTGCCGCCTCTAGATGAGGCTTTCTTCTTGTGCCCTTTTGATGGTAGCTGTACCAAGAACCCCTTCGCTCTCAAGAGCGAGCTTGACACCACCCTGGGTCCGGTCCGCACTGCCGAGCTGGTGCGGTCCGGATGCATCCTGATACGGACGAAAAACGAAACTCAGAATAACAAAATCATGGGGCTAACCTCCTTCCTGTGGTTTCTGTGAGGCCGAGCGTGGCATCCTCGCTGAATGCCACCACCGGTATCGTATTTGCCCCAGATCTCAAGGATATGACGAAGGAGGAACTGCTGACGGAATGGCGGTGCCATGGGGTCTGCCACGTGTCTCGGTCTCCCCGTCCCCCCCCCCCCGCCCTCCTGGGGACGGGGTCCTACCCTAAACATCAGGGTGGCCTTTTGGGGCCTCCAGCTCCCCCAGCATATCTATGCTGGGTAGCTACGCCTCCCTGTTCGCCAGTAGGTGCCTGCCCCGAAGAGATGCCGTCACTGCCAGTGATATGGCCACACTGAAAAAGTTCGTCGAACCAGGTCACCTGTCCGTGGCCTGTGCGTGGCCGCCCACGACATCCGAGCCCGTCCAGAAGAAGCCTCCCCGCTGTGCGCCGTCTGCGGCGGCCCACATCCCGTCTGAGACACGGGCTGCCCAAGATGGGCGTACTTCTGTCGAGCGGAGGCCGACAAGATGCACAGGCGGCATCAGGCCTCTGACAACCCCTCTCGCGACTCTGAAGAATGGCCGACACCCAGTGAGACCCACGGAGGCCAGGGGCCTCGCCCGGGCCCTCCTCAGGACGACAGAGTCCGCGAGTCGGACCCTGCCCCCTCCCCCCAGGCAGGCCCCTCGCCCGCGCACCCGGCCGGAGCCCCTCCCGGTTACTTGAGTGGTGCAGTCCGACGCGGCTCTGAGCCCTTCCTCTGGGGGCGCTTCCTCTCCCCTCCTCTGGTACCCCGGTCGGGAGGGAGGTCTCTTTCTCATCCCGGACTTTCTCCTTGCTTTCCTCCTTTCCATTTGTCCTCCTTCCCTGTACTTTCTCCTTCCTCATCTGCACTTATGATTGATGATGTGGACGAGCCTCCAACCAGACATACTGGCCTCAAATATTCCCTTTGTGCCGATGATACACCGGCGTGGTTCACGCACCTAGCGTTGACCGCGCCAATACATTTGTGCAGTTTGCACGAGGGACGTAGCCAAGAGCGAGCCATGGGGGCCATGCCCCCCCCCCCGCCGAGCCAAGTGGTCTGCATTAGATAGATGACGATTTCGCATGAATTCGTAATGGTGATTATATATATATCTCGTAGAAGCAAACATTATATGTTTCCCTGTACATTGAATATGAGGTAAATTGTCTAAAATTGCCACCTTTCATGTAAATTCCGTCATGTGCTTGTGGCATATGGCAAAATTTGACATTTGGGCCCCCGCTGGGGGAAATCCTGGCTACCTGACTTGCAGTTGATTGTATTCATGAGTGGCGCAACCTGTGGGGTTTACGGGTTCCAGTTACTAAATCAGTCACAGTATTTTTTTCACATTTTCTTCGTAATATACAACCTGTGGCCCCTTTACAGCTCAGAGGCGAAGGCATCCCCATCCACACTCATTTCAAATACTTAGGTATCACATTAGACCGAAAACCCACCTTGAACGCCCACGTTGCCGGCATACGATAACGCTGTTTTCGCCGACTTAACATTTTGCAATGTATTTTTGGTCAGGACTGAGGCGCTGACAGGCGCACTCTCCTGCGTCTCTACTTAGCTCTAATTCGATCAGTCCTAGAATATAACGCGTTTCTTTTGGCATTATCTCTTCTGCCCTTGCTTCGGCTCTCGAGGCCATTCAGAACCGAGGCCACTTCGAGTCAGCACTGGTGTCTTTGCTACGTCTCCGTACGAGAATCTCCGGGCCGACGTTGGCATTCCCTCTCTCGCACTTAGGCGCACACTACACCCCATGAAATGCTCCATTTGAGCCCACACCACCAAAATCACCCATCACAGCACATTCTGACTCACACTCGATGTGGACTACAACGGGGCGCCTATTACATCGCGCAGCAATAAAAAATGTCATTAATATGATGGGCTTCCCCCAAATTCATTATTACTTAACTCCGATCTTTGGCAACCATTGGGCATATCGTAAACTTGGTATTACATGCATTTCAGTTGAGAAGAAGAATTTCGTCACCCTGCGAAAACACTCAAAACCTTCAATGGATTTAAAGCACAATTCCTGGACTTCACCTTCTTGTACACTAATACATAAGTACTATTGTACTCTTGTACCCCTCAGGCCACGGGAGCAACTTTCATAGAAAGCCGGGCCCGCCTCTCCATCCGGCTTTCAAAATTTCACTCCATTTTCGCTTCGAAAATACGGGCCTTGCTTGCTGCCTTGAATCACTTCAAACGCAAAAAAAGGCCGTGAGTCGTCATTTGCACGGATACTCAATTAGCAATTCAATCACTACACTGGCTACACAGTAACACACATCCAGACATGACGAACTAGTACAGACACACAATACGCTCTCTGACAACACTCACCTTATTTTTCTGTGGGTGCCGGAGCACAGTTGCATCCCTGGGGACGAGGCAGCTGCCGCCCTGGCCGAGCAGACACAGCACTTACCCACGTCGTCATCACGTGGGTACCCACATCACCCATCACGTCGGCTACTCAGTGCCTCGCTCAGACTTACTTGTTCTCGCCACCTCAAAATTTGAGCAGCATGCACAAAGGCCCTGGGATACTCACACACATTTTCATATGTACTCCATCAAAACGGAATTCACACCTTGGAAAACTTCCAACCAAAACATCGTCACAAAAAAGCTGTCGTGTCCCGCCTCCGCATCGGTCACATCCACCTCACACACTCATACATCTTGGATGGACTCGGACCCACCCAATGCCATGCATGCCACACACGATTCAGCATCGAACATTTTCTCATACACTGCCCCAGATATGTCAGACACCGACTCCCCCTCCCCGCCAATGAGCGAGATAAGCTGATCCCCCGGGGCTGCCCACTCTGCCAGGAAACGAACATCCTGATGCGATTAAAGTCGTCTTTTTCATTCCTCGAAAAAGCACGTGTCATCAATTTCTTCCAGTTCATCTCCTATTTCATACAACACTTTCACGACAAAACAGGACACAAACACGAATATCGGTATACAAGAAAAATGAATCCCATCAACACTGAAAATGACCAAGTTACAACAAGCAACATCAATAAAAGGATAATAACATCCAGTAATAAGGTATGCAAGATATCAATACGTAAATCATAAAATATATCCTGACTGAAATAAATACAAGTAACACTTGAACTGCCGAATTCAATTAAACACAACGGGCTTAATCGATTCCATTATTCACAACAGCAAACAGAACACCACCACGAAATACAGGACACTGTCACGAAATACAGTACATAAGTAATGTAGGTTTTTCCCGTACATTCCGGTCTCGTGCTAGGTTTTCCCCAAACTCCACAGCATACAATACATAGCGCCATAACACAGCACGTTGGATGTCAGTGGAACCAAGAGGACCCCCTGCTGCGGCATGCCATTGCTGGCTGAGCCAGGGGGTCCTCTGTTGCGGCAATGGAGCTGACGTCCCACCAGTGTGTGCATTCAACGGAGCCAAGAGGCAGGCCGTCCCACTACAGCGCCTCTGGGCAAGGCGCGTCGTCATATCTTCATGTTTTCATATTACATGTTGTCGTCCGGCGCCCTTGGGCAAGGCGCTTTGTCTTCCTTCCGTTTCGTCTTCTGTTGTCGTTTCCTCTGCTGCGGTGACGATGTTGACATTCATACAGTTTACACCCACACACCACTAGCAATCGCAATGTATTGTATGTTGCGTGATTGCCTTGCAAATGTATCTCTTTTCAGATCCGCAACATCAGAGAGGCGGCTTTGGCAGCATCTTCAAAATCATCACTCCAGCGCGTTCCCCCTGTTTCGGCTTTGCTCCCGTTGCCTTCGCAAACCAGATATCTATGAGCTGGTATAAAGTAACCAATGCCTAAACGACGACGAACATAACGTAGCTTCCCGTTCAGGCAAGGGCCTTATGGTCAGCCTGACCGTAAGGCCGTAAAAAATAGATAAACAAACAAATAAAAAGGCGCGTTGTGACGTGTCGTTGCAGCGATGTTGATTTGCAGCATTGCAACACTCTGCAACTCTCGACCCAAGATGTCGCGTGGTCGACTGTTGCCTCGCGAGCACGCTGGCGGTGTCCGTTTGGCGCCCTGACTAACCGTTGCGGAGTTATAGGCCCTTGCAACATTGTGCAACCTTCTACAACAATGCGCAAAATGGGGCAGGTTGACCCCTGAGGTCGCCAGAACACGCCTGAAACCGTGCCAGGGCGTCGCGGGCCTCCGAAAGTACCGCCAGCCGGACAAAGCTGTGGCCGTCCACGCCTGTCGCCGTGGAACCGTCGCCTGCCGTGAACGGGGGCGTCTGCGCACAATCGGGCTGCGTATTTCGGTCACTGCCATCGACAGAACATTTTAAAGATGAGGCAGGTCAAGGCTGATCAGCGCATAGCCGGGTCACTTTTTACGTTGAGGGTTTTAGTTACGAAGATGAACGGCGAGATCTGGGTGAGAGCAGGGTTGACGGAGATTCCCTCTCTTACTACCAGTCTCCCAGTCATTTGGTGGCCAGTTGGACGGAGATCGGATAAACGTTCATTCGAAGGAGAACGTACTTTGAAATTTTGGTAGATTGACGTTGCTTCTGTGGTATAATTCATTTATACCTTTCAAGGCCAGTTGTTCCTGTTAATTCCTGCACCTGGCACCTGTCCACCCCCACTAGTTCCTAACTCCCCCCGCCCGTCGTCCGTCACCCCTCGGCGCACCCCTCTCCTCTGTCATATGTCATAGAAAAATACGTTACAGGCCCTCTTTTTCCCGCCAGTGGAGCAGGGTTACCAGAAACATCTTGATGCCTCCCGAGTGTGTGAATGCCCATTCCCTTAACAATTCAGCCACAGAAGTTCCGCCGAATCATGCGGACTCCGGATCCCTCGGACCCTTAGGTCCGTACCGAACCCCTTCCCATCCCTGCCCAAAGGTTAGCCCCGGGCGCGTGCCAGGGGTGTCCCACACGCAGCGTGAGCCGCACGGCGCAGGGATCTCACTCACCACCGATACCATCAGTGTGGTCAGTTCCCTTTCGGTACCGTCCTGGGGTTGGGCCCCTTACTTGCAGCGCCCGTCAGCTCCCTTTGCCATTTATGGTGGGATCGGAGTTTCAAATGACATTGCCCAATGAGGCAGGTGTATTGAAATAATAAATTCCACGTCACGTAATTGTGCCTCCGACGTGTCGGATCGGTTTTCCTCGTACACAGGGGTACTGCACACAGGCCCTCAGCCTCGATGTTGCCGGCTATTCTCAATCAGTGTTTGTCCTTTTTTCACCCAGCAATGACCCGCCGCCCTGGGGCCTGAGCCTTTGTGGCGGCGGGTGGCGACAAACTGATCTCCCGTTGGCGATGTTCGCCGCTCCGGGAAGTGGACAGCGCAGTTCCGTCCACTGACGGCAGTCAACGCGCCAGACCTGATGTGACCGACCATAAGGTGGCATGCCCGAGACCTTTCCGGAGACCTGGCCTCGGCCTCCCGGGTCTCGTCTGCGTGACTCGGCAAACCCTTGCGCCTCAACCAGTCAGCCTGCTCATACGACGATGCCGGCGACAGAACCTTAACCCCCGGTGGTGCTTCTCCCCTACCGGCGAGTGGTCGGTATCGTCCCATCACTGACCGCGGGTCACGGCCTGGCCAAACGGCGTGACACTGCAAAACCTGCGGCCCAGTATCAAGCCAGCTCATGCGGCGATGGCGGCAATAAAACCTCTGGGTATGGTCGTCACCAGCCCGGCGTGTGGACGTCGTCCCATCCACTATCCACAGCTCATGCGCCCGACCTCATCTTAGTGACAGGGCATGGCCGGGACAACTTCTGGAGACCTGGCCTCGGCCGCCGTGTCCCGACTGCGTGACGCTGCATCCCCGTGGGCCCCAAAATCCAGCCTAACCGTTGCCCACGGGCGGCGATAACCTCCGGGGATGTCCCACATCCACCCGGCGAGTGAACGGCTGACCGCCATTCACTGACCGCAGGCCGCGCGCTTGACCCAGCGGCGGGCTCTGCAAACCTCTAGCCCAAAGTCCAGCCGTAACCGCGACGTTATGGGGTGGCGTTGGGTTCTTAATTGCCGGAGGGCAGGGTCCGCGGTTGCCATATCAATCAACGGGCACGAAGTGCACCTGCCCCCTCCGTCATGATGATGGTCTGTCGCCCATAGCTGAGTGTAAGAGGATGGCAGTACCGTCCTAAGAGGTCGCCACGTTATTTGTCCAATGGCCTGAGGACCAACTGACCCGCTGGCGGCACTGCACCTTCGTCATACGCCACCGAATCACCGGCAACCTTCATCTGACTACCAATTCTCTAGTATCGGGGTATGCCTGACACGAGCATGGAGTAACGAGGGGGAATGAGGACAACCGAAATGAAAACTTTCAGTCACCCAAAGCTTACCAGTTACCGTCATGTCAATTACGTCCGTTCTCGCAGTCTGATTACACTAATTAAATTAGTCTGATTAAAGGAGAAAAATGAGTTTTTTCACATGCTCCGTGCCTTGGCCGTAACCTCGCTTTTCTTCACATTCAATTCATGCTCCGTAATCAAATTTCAGTTCCATAGCGAATTAGCAAACATCTGATGGTTTTCGTCTAATGTTAACTCTTGTCGCTCATGACCAACCACTATCAAGTGCTTCTGCTCTCTTACAGTATCGTAGTTGATTCAGCTGACATGAAGCATAATGGCTTAGCGTTATTGTGATATATTGGGCCGAACTGAGATGAACACGTCGGTGCTTCACGACAAAAGTTGCTGTCATGTATAATGATACGGCCAAAACTGTCCTTCCAACAGGGGATATGAAATGGAACAAATGATGGATAATCTTAGACCTGAACATGCGAAGATAAGTACGGACGAGTTGCTTGAAATGAAATGAAATTATCCTGATGGGTTTATCCATGGCTGAGACTTGTGCCGTTCTCTTGTTAAGTTCACACTGGTTTCTTCTGATATTAACTGCCACAGGGGGAATTAGGCTGCACGTTGTTCATGTGAAATCCTCCGGTCTGTATGTCACGCATGGTCAGCAATATCGGGACGGAATGTGGTTCCGCTGCTCTTTCTGCCCGCGAAATTCTGGGCCGTTTACGGTCCGGTCGGGGGGGGGGCGCGGGCAGGGCGCGCACCCCTCCCTGAACCCTCCTAATGACCGACTAATCCTCGCGGTCGACGCGGCCACCCGGCCCAGTCAGCTGACCGGCGCCGCGTACCTGTCGTCCTGGGGCGGACTGACCCTGGGACCAGAATGTCTGCTCTCCCTTACCCCTCTCTCTCCCCTTTCTCTCTCTCTCTCTCTCTCTCTCTCTCTCTCTCTCTCTCTCTCTCTCTCTCTCTCTCTCTCTCTCTCTTACACTCACTGACGCCCAAACGTGGGCACACACACACACACACACATTTCATCGTAGTTCTATCCAGTCCATCAGCCTCACATTTCTTCGAAAAATTATCCACAAGGACTAGTACCTGACTGAATCCGCATTGGAAGCTAGGCCATTTCACAATCGAAACTTGATTACGTTACGTGCTGCATGACTGCTCCGCCAGACACTTGCAATTCGCTGCGTCTGACATGTTTACTCTGTAACGGTCCTACAGCACGTAACTGATTAACTAGCGCTCGTTGTCGGCTTCATAAATCGGAACGCATCGCCACATATTTGTCCTGCAATATATCGTTAGAGCTTACCCACTCCTGCTCCTTCTCGCTCGCGCACGTCACGCGGCGCGAGCCGTCGATTTCTGAAAATGCCTTTATCTATCACTTACCGCCGCTAGAGGTAGCTTCTGCCGAACGGTGTCGGGTACCGTCGCCGTGTCTGAAAATTTCCCATTCATGCAGCTCGACCAAGTAGCCAACCAAATCCGGAATCTCTGCCCTACTTTACTGGCAATCAGTCCGCGCTGAAGGCTCACTAGGTCGGTCATATCGTGCTGACCGGTGACAGGGGAAGGACCGTTTCAGGCGGCCGGGCGGCGGCCCCCTCCCCCTCCGGCTCCGGTAAACAGGCCATTATCGTGCTCGGCGCACGCGCCGGTGACCGTTCGGGTGCCCGGCCCCGCGGCAGGGGTAGGGTATTTAAACCTTCAGCGCAGACTGAGCACCGCGATCATACAGTGCAAAACGGTCACTACACCTGCTTACACAATCATGGCTGTACTGCAGTGGGGCGCCTGCCGACGATCCCGCCTGCGGGACAATTTAAACTCGATTCGCCGGCATATTCTCTCCTTTTAAAGTTCGCTGTCCTCCTCCAAACGTTCTTCTCGTAATCCCGTTATCGGCCATCGTACCACCCGAGGCACCCGTCGTGTCTCTCAATGATACTGGGGTCTACATTTGTATCTTTGTGAGCGAATTATCCCTGGCGCCATGGATTTTGCGATTGGATACAACGAGCCAGACATAACGTCGTAACCTACTTTACTAGCAAGCACTGATTCTAATCGCACAGCGGCGGCACAGTGATCGGATTTACCAGAACGGTAACCTGCAACAAAGGTACGCCGCTTGCCTTGTACTAAGAGCACTGATCTGAATGAACGCAATGAACGGAAACTCATACAAGCGACTTTCTCGCGCTTCCTACTGTGAAATCAACGCAAATTAACTTAACTACGAGCAAACCTGCTTCGACCAGTTAACTGGAAGTCGCAACATTACATGACAAAAGCGATCACCACGCGACTCGTAATCGTGTACGGTAGAAGCTATTGAGAAGATATCGCCACCGCTGGATACGTAGGCACAATTCTGACTCCGTACTCCATGTTTGTCAGGAACCGCCGGCCGTGAAATGGACACGATTTACTCTTTACCTTGGACTGCACAATAAAAGCTGTCTAAAATGAGATACCTGCGATTTAAGCTCGTAATTGCAGTTCCGGCCATCTGCGTTACAATTGTCCGTCGGAGAAGGCGGTAGTTATTGTATACCATTTGACTTGTAATCTTCGTTGCGCTTTTGTACGTTAAAATATGATCTAACGTGACCAAAACGGCGAAAAGATGGGTTCCTTGACATTGAAACCCGACGTTTTAACTTTACAGATTTACTCGTCCTAGTACGAGTATGATATAAACACGACTGACCTGTTACTTACTTCTTACGCGAATATTGTACTTCATAATGGTAGATTTAATTGTGCACGAATTTGACAGGGATTGTAGTGATGCTGTGTATATTTCATGCCAGATTTACTCTAGTACTCGCAGTTAATAGTACGTGACTAAAAGTCCTTGCGCCGGTCCGCTGGCGAATCGATTTTTTCCATTGTTTGAGCTCGAATGATTTACCCAGCGTGATTTTGCCGTCATTGTGGATATTCTGAAGATGCTCAGACAGGTCCAGTGACTTGAAGTATTTTTTAGCGTTAGACATGCCACAATTGCGTTAACGTTACGTTCACATTTTACCTGTAGTTTTTGCACAATAATTGTAATCTATTGCTCATTGCGGACTTCCGCTGTCAATTATTCCGAAATCGCGATGATAAATCTCCGATGTAACATTCAATCTGCTGTTTATTTACACCTTTAATTAACACCAAAGCAGCACGAATGCCAGCTTCTTAATTATATCCCACTTACACCACTTGCCTTGCCTGGGACGGACCGGAAAGAATTCCTACGTCCCCCCCCCCCATGGGTATGCCGGTTACCATTCCATTTTTGGCGTAATTATTCTCAACCAAATTAAAAAGGGACAGGCTGACCGGGGATCAAAGCGGGCGTGGACACTCACATCGTCCTGGATGCTGACCGGAGGGGTGTTGCCCGAGGGCGCGACGCCTTGGAGAACTGCAGAGCAGAGATGTCTTCTTCTGCTGCTTGCCAGCTCACAAGCTGCGAGCTTCACATGAAGTGAAGCTCACAGCTCACTCCTCTCCTCCTTGCGCCCCGTCTTCACTTCGCTCTGTACCCTGCTGCCCCCAAAACTCCGCCCGACTCCGCTCCGGGGTCCTTCTGGGGAGGCTGCAATTCGTTGCCGGGTGCTACGTCATCTTGTTTCCCGCCGCGCTGGTGCTCTGATGGTACTCCTGCCCGTAGGAGTGGCCTGCCCCAGGCTGCAGGCCCCGCGGCGGGTTCCTGTTTGTCCGTAGCTGGCTCCTGGATGTCCTACTGTCAGCTTCACGGGACGCCGCTCTGCGTGCCGTGGGCGGCGCCCATTTGACGCACACTGACCTTTTTTTTGCTTTTGTTCAGTTGAATCTTGTGCAGTTTGGGCTTAATTTCTTCGGCAGATGGTCTCCGTCCGGCAGCTGGGCGCCTGGGAAAGTCCGGCCTGGCGTCCCCTCCGCAATGTTGTTTGTCGGATCTTGTTCCAGCGGCCGGCTGGGCTACGTTAATGCCTGGACTTGTATAAGAATGAGGTAGGCTGCCGTCGCTAACAAATGGTGTCCAGTTGGTGGTGCCCTCAGTGAAATAGTTTTGCCGCCTTCGTCGTCTTCGATGATTATTCGATGAGATGAGATTGTAGAGGTGATTGGAAATGCAGATGATGGGCGCTGTCGGGATTAGGGCGGAAAAAATTGTTACCGTATTTTGGCACAAAACGAAATGTAACCCGTCACAGCGTCATCGAAGGTGCACACTGCCGTGCATGAAATCACGCACAAGTGCAGCCGCTCCTCCCATGTTACAAGACAGTCTGTGCAAGCCGAGGAAAACGAGGCAGAGCTTCCGGGCATATCCGGCCCCGAAATGGCATTCCTAGCTGGGAGAAGCTGGCCTATAGCCCGGCGGCTCCGAATAGTAAATCATTCTTACAGCACCGTCATTTTGTTTCGCGTTCTTTAATCTTTATTTCAACAGCCTCGAAAATCCAACTCGCGTTTCAGTCCAGTCGACACAGGCCTACATAACGCAGATATCAGTCCGGTGCGACGAAACTCTCACCAGCAACAAGCGCCGCTGGCTGCTCGCCAAGCAATCAACGCGCTTTCTAAGTCAGTCTCCTGCGCGGTGCGTACCCACGCGCCGCCGTCCGCTCACCCTGGCGCGATCGGGAATGCAGACTGCGGATGAACGTCCACCTTGCACTACTTGACTGCACTTGCCCCGGACGCCCGCGCCTTAACTAGCAACACAGCTTCTCGAAACGTGGAGCCTCACCGGGACGCGCTCCCACGCGCCGGCCGACAGACGCTTTATTTGTCGTCGATTGGCCGGCCGTGTCTCACATCACGTGCAAGATCAAACCCACGACGGGCTGCTCCCGCATGAGGCGAGAGGAGGACAGCAAGTGCAAACAAATGTTAGATTATAAAGGATGCTGTTGCAATTATATGTACATATCTGAATATATATATATATATATATATATATATTAATGACATATTCAAAGAGAGACAGAAACGTAAACCAACAAAAATTATCAATTAATGTAATGCAGACGCCTCGACAACAACTTGCCTTCGTCAGTGTAGACAGAAAAAAGGATGCAGAGCAGTTGGAAGAAACGAACATAAACAAAATCATTGCGGAAATCACTGAGCTTGCGCACTTTTTACGTCTAACGCTTTGACCACGCCAATGCAGCAGCAATGTCATTTAAAGTCAGGGTAGAGCCCATCCTGTTGTTTATGCCGCTTGCACATCAGGCATTTATCCAATAGCTCTGTATCTTTTCTGTTTGCACTAACAAACACGCGTTAATGTCGAAACGTCTGTATTTTATTGGTTGATACTTTGCATTGGCTTATATTTCCAGGTCGCTTATGTGTGTATATATATACATGCATATATATATATATATATATATATATATATAGCTTTGTTATATAATCGTCAGTTTGCTCATGTTTTTGTCTTTTGTCTTGTCTTTTCTTTTTATTTTTGTCACATCGCACTTTTGTGATGTGTCCATTGTTTCTGGATGCTATTGGTTAAATCGTAGCAACGAAAACGAATACACTGCTCAGTTTCGTATTTGACATATATAGGTTATACACACATATATATATATATATATATATATATATACATATATGTATATGAATCCCAAATACGAAATTGAGTAGTGTACATGTACTCGTCATATTTTAAGCAAAAGCATCAAGAAAGAATGAAAATAGCGCAAAAGTTACGAGAGTTACAGCTGAATGACGATGAAATTTTGACACAGCAATGTTTTGCAGCTAATCTCGCTTTCTACAGATATATCTTGCACTTTCTTGTGGAGCCACAGCACGAACACTACCAGTGAGGTCAACGACGATTTTATTGATTGCACCGAGCCGCTCAAAACAAGCAAAGCATGTACGACAAGCTTCTAAATGATCATGCACTTTGCTGGACCAAACATAGTGTGACAACACGACATGGAAAGGACGCAAGTAAAATCCTTACTCGCGTTCTGTTCATGCCATGTTTTAGCGCATTGCGGGACTGTTCAGGGATTGTACGTAATGACCGCTGCGAAACTAATGATTTTATGCCGCCTGAAAACGTTCCTCGGTACATAGCATACAAAAGATTGCATTTTAAGTCCTACATAAACGCGAGGCCGTGATTACGCATGAAGGCCAGCCTGCGAGCGAATGAAAGGTCAGTGCAGCAACGAGACATCCACACGAACAGCTGAACTCAGTACTTCCCTGCACGCTATCGGGAGTGGCTGGCGCGGCGGCGGCAGAGGGGTGAGGCTCGCCCGGCCGGCCCGGCCCGCGGGGACGGCGAGGGCCGGCGCGGCCGATCAGTCCGCGCCGCTCGGCCCGTCGCCGGAGGGCTCCTCCAGGCGGCCGTACCGGCCGGCCACCCACAGGCAGGCGTCGCTGACCACCTGCACGGCCGAGAGCACGGAGGCGCCCAGCAGCAGGCCGAGCAGGCCGCCCACGTCCGCCAGGAACTGGGTGCTGCCGTAGGCGCGGCTCTGCACGGCGCGCGCCGTCAGCCCAGTCGGGTAGTACATCCGCACCTGGCTGAGGTTGCCCTGCCGCAGCTTCTCCACGCTGCTGATCGACATGACGTACAGCGAGTAGAAGTTGTTGTCGCACGGCCGGACGCAGCGGACGCGGCACTCGGCGAACAGCTCCGAGCGGGCGACGACGGCGTGCAGCAGCTCAGCGAACGCGGTGGCGTTGACGCACGCCGGCCCGCCGCCCTCCAGCCACGGCGGCCGGCAGCCGAAGCGGGTCTGGAGCCGGTGCGCCACGCAGCCCTCGTAGCAGCTGCCCATGTTGTAGCCGTCGGCGGCGGCGCACGGCTCGTCGGGCCGGTCCACCGACGAGAGGAAGCTCGCCTCCAGCTTGGCCTGCACCTTCTCGCCGGCGAGCACGGTGAGCGAGTCGAACCAGCCGGTGGAGAGGTCGGACCAGTCGTAGCGCGGGTCGTGCACGGCCACCGTCCAGCCGACGCCCAGGCCCGGCTGGCTGTACTCGGCGGGCTCGGCGCGCAGGTAGAGCGCGATGCCGTACTCGCGGCCGGGCGGCGGCCGCACGCCGGCGCTCGGCCGCAGCGTCGTGCAGCCGCCCGACTCCGGCTGCAGCCGCCAGCTCAGGCTGAACGCGTGCTTCGCGCCGCTGAGGCCGGTGCGCACCGGGCAGAAGCCGTCGTTGGGGTGGTCGCCCAGCTGGCACGAGCTGATGGTCTCCTCCGGCGAGTAGCTGGCCTCGGTCCAGAACTGCTCCAGGCTGGCGTTCGCCCAGGGGAACATGTCCCAGCGCGTGTGGAACGCGCCCGTGTTGCGGTCCCAGAACTGGTCGTACTTGCGCACCACCGATTGCTTGAAGCCCTCCACGTGGCAGATGGTGACGGCCGGGTAGTACATGCTCTGGTTGTAGACGATCTTGCTCTCGGTCGAGATGGGCGGGTGGCGCAGCGTGCTGATCCTGTCCGCGATCTGCGCGAACAGCAGCGCCACGCAGAACAGCACCACCAGCGCCCAGGCGAGCTTCAGCTGGAGCCGCAGGCCGCCGCGGGACGCCAGCCGCCGGCAGAGCTCGGCCGCTCGGTGCTGACACCCCCGGCGGCCGGCCGGCGGCGGCGGCGGCGGCGGCGCCGAGCTGCGGACCACCACCGTGGTGAGGCCGCGCCGCCGCTGGCTGGCCAGCAGCGGGCTCGGGCAGCCCAGGTCCACGTCCGGACTCAGCTTGCTGCCGACACACGACTTCCGCTGCGGCACGCCCATGGCCGCCGTGTGCCGCCGCCGGCCGAAATGGGCTACTGCGCCACGCTCCAGGATGTCTCCGGTCGGCCAGTGGGGCAGAGCAGAGAGGGTCATTAACAGCCGATAACAGCTGAGTGGGGCCCGTTATGAAGCTAATAAATCAACCAGTCGCCGCGCCGGCCTTTTGCCTATAGCAAAGCTGGGTCGCGCATTGTTAACTTCTAAACGGTGCTCCTAGGTTCGGCAGAACTCGGCGCCTTTGGGGCTGCCAGTAAGTGTCCATGCCAATTCTTTCTTCGTCTAACTTCGGGCCTTTCATCGACATCTTCACGTACCCATGATGTAAGATCGATGGATATTTGGGACGTAGACGACAACTACGAACAGTTGGCATTCATTTTCGCTGCGATAAAACGGCACAACTCGCAGTTCATTCAGAAGCAGCAGTTCATTGATTCACCAGTGTTCCGAATCATTTGTTAAATTTCGGGTCGTTTGCCTACTAAAGACGAAGGAAAACAAACGTCGGCATGCCATTGGTCCGGCTCGAGACCTTACAGGCGTCGTTGTTTCTGCTAAAAACCGCCCCCTCCCCTGCCGGGCCCCTATATTACAAAAAAGCGTCTGTCTGAGTGCCTGAGAGCTGTGCCCACCTAAGTCGGCGCTGTTGACTGTGGGGTCAGGGTGGGAGCACGGTGAGGGTGTTGGGTGGCGGGGAGGGGAATGTTTTATGATGCGAGATGTGGTTTATGTCCTTGTATTAAGCCCGTTTGAACGAATACAATGGCTGGCGAGCATTTGTATTCTTGCCCGTCATCCTGGACACTAAGGATTTACATGCTGGGATTTTCTCCATCTTGACGCTCAGTGTAAAGTGAATTTGGACACAGTGCTCTATGCCCATGTGTAAAAATGCCAAGCAGTATATGGTACACCTATTGTTCCCTATACCATCCGATAATCTCAGTCAGACCCTAGATAAAACAGGACCCAATACCTGTATTCAATTTACGACAAAAAATACAAGCACGGTTTTTGTTTTAACGCATAGTATTGCATCGTGAATCGAATCGTGAATCACGATTCGATTCAATGCCTTGCTACTTAAACAACCTTTGAATCATAACCGAATCGATTCTCTGTTTCCTGATGTGAGCCAGTATCATTGTCAAACTTACCTTCCCTGAGCTGTGAATCAGAATCAAATCGACTCCAAATTTCGTGAATCACTTGTACGTCTACTGATGACAATTTGGCCGAGCCGGTCGCGACTGACTCACGTGAAAACCCTCGTGCGAAACACACTTACACCAGGCCCCCGATCAATAAAGCTTATTGCTTTACCTCGGTGTAAAATCCCCGGCGATATTTCAAGCCCCCGCGCAAAACGGCTGGTTCAGGCCTGGCCACGACATTTCTGAGTAGTTTTTACAGGCTCATATACAATCCCGCTTGCTGACTGCCTTTTACCTTCTGGTCCTAACCCGGTCACGGCGGATCCAGGGGAGTGGGTAACGGGGCCACGGCCTTTTTTGTTGGAAACTTCGGGGCCAGTGTTTTTTGGCCCTCCCTTCACGGACGGAAATTGTGGACATTTGGTATTCCAAGGACAAATTTGTTTGAAATATGCAAATTTTCGAGAACAGCGAAATCAAGTGGTCAAAATCTGAGGAGTAACCAGCATTTGGTGAAGGTTAGGTTATGCCGATGGAGATTTGCCCCCCCCCCACCCGCCCCCCCTTTGCACATGGTCTGTATCCGCCAGTGTGCCTGGTAAATTTGAGCTCACTCCAAAATCTGTTGCCGTTTGCACCCTGATTTCGAATTTGGCGGGTCACCGTGGCATGCACATGACATCTCGTTTGTCGAAAACAATTTCATCAAAGATGGTAACCTGGCAGAGATCACTGCTGACCTTGACCTTAGTTAAATATTTCCAGTACATCTTCCGTCGTTGAGCAAAGTAATTAGTGCCGACTTTTGGCGTGGTCCGGGCATATCTTGAAACCATTTTTGTGATAAACTGAGGATTCAGGCTCTTGAACTTAGGGGGCAGTTATATAATAACTGTTCAGTTGTTTTCCTATCAGCTCCGTCCAATCAACTGAGCTAGTTTCAATAGCCTTATGCCAAATTTATAACCATTATCCATCGAATAAATGGTGTATCCAGGAAACCAGAAGGGACATTATCACGGCCCACTGGAAACTTCAACAGCGCTTTCTGGAAAATGAGCATGGTTCTTATTTTATTGTTCCTCCCTATTACTGTTCCATCTATTCTCCTCTCACATCTCCTCTCTGTCTCTTTATTTCTTTCTTGCCCCCGTTTCTACCATGTGTATATGATGAACGCGCAAGTCATCTTGCTGTTGAAATCCAGGATATGTACAAGAGCCGTGGTTATATGTAGATCAGTATTAGAGCCCACCGGGGCGTCGTTTTATTTTTGCTTTTGGAGAGATTTGATCACCTCCAATGTTTAGTTATGCCCAGTCATGTAAGTCCTCACAATATATATATATATATATATATATATATATATATATATATATATATATACTTTCTCCATTTATATATTTATACATGCAGTATATCATGCTTAACCCGGCAAGCTTGGGAGGTGTCAAATAGGGCATCCCCTCGGTTTTCCTTAACTTCTGAACCGTTAGAGTGAGCCCAACCAAATTTTCAACATTTCCTTCAACAATGAATTCTACATATTTTGATGTCAATACCATTTTCATGCTAGGTCAGACCATGGAGGTTTGACGTCATAAATGAACTCTTCCATGCTTGTTTTTGCCTGTTCAGGCGGGGGCGCGACTTTTTTCTTTTGTTTTTTATTGATTCTGATTTTGTTTTTATTCCACTTCTTTATTCCATTTTTTTTGCTTTGCTTCGTTTTTGATAATGCTTGCGAGTATAATGCATGGATTACTTGGATTTGCATAGGGAACGGTCCCCAAAAGGACGTACAATCGTGACATGGCAACATTAGAGGTTATGCTAGGCCATATGCATCACAGCCATTGGACTGATTTGCATGTTGGTTGATTAAGTTGTTGCTGCTGACTTTCCCCATCGTTCAAGTCAGACGAGCAAATCAATATGCGTTTCCTAGCAAAGTTCACCAAATGCAACGTGAGGTCATGTCAGGTCAGGTCACGTCATAGTTAAATGCCAAAACGAAATTAAATGCAGCGTGGTCTGTGGAAAATTATTCAGCAGCAGCAGACAGCAATCATTGCTGATATTGAGAAAGAGAAACAACGAATATTTGTCCTGTCCTGGCTTGGCCTTGACCCGCTACAGAACAGGCAGGGCATATTTAAACATCACGAAATGTCATTTCAGTTCTGTGCTTGACGCAGATAAAAATCGCAGCGAGTAACGTTTGCTTTTTGTCAGGAAGGGCCACGCAACCTTATTTGACCTGACCTGGACTGACCTTGGGTGGATGAAACGCAGGTAATGCAAAACTGTTCATAAGAAGGTTTTCTTCCACCCTTTTTGTCGCGTAGATCAAAATAGCTCCGAGTACCTACTGATCTTTGGCATGTAAAGCAAGACCAATATTTCGCCTGACCTAGGTTGACCTTGACCTGACATTTAACACTTTGGCATACATTTGATGCAAAATATCGTGACCTTTCGTTTGACACCCAACTGAAGGCTCTAAGACCACTGTTACCGATCATGTATGGTACAAACTGATGTCAGTTTTCCCGAGTCGTGTTATGCGGTTTACGTGACCTGTGACGTCATCAGCCACGTGACCAGGGCTAACATTGCGTTTTCTGCATCGCAAAAATCAGGGCTATCGATTGCGGTGGGCCGGTTCAGATCCGACGGTTAGAGCCTGAGACAGCAGTGAGGTGCCCTTTTGACACCCCCCAAGCGGTGCCGGGTTAAGGTATCAATGCCAAAAAATATGCGGAACAAATTGAAAAATTGTTTACGGTCAAACTAAAGTGGCCCAAGTCTCCAACAGAGCTGAAACACAACCAGGACAAAGAAAAACTAGCCTGAAACTATGCAAAGAACTCAGTAGCTATCGAAGTAAAACTAACTGAGCGTTTCCCGTTTTACGTCAATGGAAAACCACCCCATTATCGGGTTAACAAACTACGTAAACCAAGTTCATCCCATGGCTGGTTATGTGATGATGGTCTTCCACTAGTCCAAGTTGATTTTAGGGGAGCAAGCAGGCGTTTGCGCTCGGGTGATCGTTAGCACTCCACGCGTCGCGACGCTATTGTTCTCAGTGTGATGTTGCGTGCCGCAGTCTGAGCTGCGATTTGAGAAGAGCAACGTACCATTTTTGCCAAGATGTGAGGAAGTACCGGGCGTGAGGAAATATTGGGCGTAAATTCAAAGATGCGGCATAATTATGGAAGCGTCAACGTTCACGGTGACCATTGCCAGGCAGCTTAGGTGGCGATGGCGTGTGCTGCGGTCTGGGCTGCGATTTGTGAGCAGAGCAACGTACTAAAGGTCAGATTACGTAAACTGTGTACAGTCGTACGGGCAAGACGGCCGGCTGTCACGCGCCGGCATGTTGCGGTCAGGAAGCAGCATATGAAGAATGAGGATCTCGGAAATTCCCATTGCGTGATGGGCTTAATAACTGCTATGGCCGGCCTTAATTACGCTGCCGTCTTTCGAAAACATCGAGCTGACGGTGGTGAAACATCGTCCATGTGGGACCGGCGTTTTGGGTATGGTCGTTTAAGTCATGCTTATCAGCACCCTGCGCTCGTATAAGAAAACGGTTGCCTTTTATGGAGAGATCGAGACGACAAGACCATTCCAGAATATAAATCCTTCTCACGTGCATAACAGGTGCGCGGAGAGGCCAGTCAGCAATTTGTCGTGAAGGAAACGCAAATAATATTGTCGTCGTGGAAAAGTACGTTTCAGTCATTTGAGTTGCGTCACTTTACTTGACTATAAATACATATAGGAATGTGCAATGCCTGCCAGTTGTAATGCTTATGAAAACGATAATAAACTGACCTAAGGTGACCTTTTGCAAACGGCAAGTTTTCAAGCGCTTTGGAGGAAACGAGCAAACATCCCAGGGCTCCGACTTAAGGGGAAGGTCCCCTCTGCACGTTTGTATTAGCACAAGAGCCTCCAGTCCATGTTCGGAGAAACTGGAAAATAGGAGAACTCAGAAAGAATATGGGTTGTTCCTGACTGTTAATCTGCTCTACCCATGGATAACACGCCGTCGCCAGAGGATACCTCCGAAACAGTGATGCTTCAAACGAATGAAAAGAGCCTCGCGCAAGGCGCCAAAATAGTACCGCCTAAAACAACAATCTTAAGCTGGCGCAGAAATGCGTCGCTCAGACCAGCACATAGCAGATCCCAATTGCTAATTACAAAGTCGGCTTTCATCATTGTGCACTATCCATCAGCGGGTGTGCACCATTGACCATGGCTAAGGGAAATGGAAGTTGCGATTTTAAAAGATGTTGGCGAAAACAGCAAAGTTCGTTTTTGGAAATTTAATGTGGCCAGTTGTTTAAACCTTGGGAGCGGGGCGAAAACATAGTTTTGCGCATGTTTTTTCCTTGGAGGAAGGTATTTGACCAGTTTGTCTCCCCATGGATCCGACTGTGTGTCAGACGTAGTTTTCTACACCAAATCACCTAAAAAAAAATTGTTGGTACTGTTTCCAGCTTGATTCGATAAGTTATTGACGAGTTCAGCTGGGATGAGCTTCAGCGTAAATTTGAGAGATGTTTGGAGGAAAGAGGTTTTAACCCTATTCCCGGAGGGCTAGACGGTATGGTCGATTCCCGGCAGGGGGGGGGGGCGGATTCGGCCCCCCCGAGATCTCGAGAACTACTTGTCCGATTTCATCGCAGCAAACGGAAATCCATTGGCCGTGACGTGAACTATATTTTTATCAAAAGAAATTTCCAAAATTTTGAAATTTGTGGATACAGGAGGGCAAAAATGCCAAAATGGGGGGTACTTTTGGACTTCTTATAACTCCGATGTTTATCGACCGATTTCGATGAAACTGGCATGAAACGAGAGGTGATAAATAGGGCTTTTACCATGGGTCGACAAATCTGAAATTTTGAGAAAATTCATGGGCGTTCACAGGATTTGAAAAATAGGAGGAATAATTTTCCAACAACTGAATGAACAAGAGAGGCAAAAACACTTTTTTGGCTTCTGCTAGTCATATTATGCTACAGAAGCACAAATCGCATCACACTGTATAATGTTAGCATAGGCGTTGCCAGGGACATGAAAAGGGGGAAACTGTCAAGGTCACACGTTCTTCAGATCAACTTGTGACCTTTGACCTTAAATGACCTCCAGTGACCTTGGAGTCACTTGTAATGATCTCGTGTTTATTAAATATTGTCTGTAAACGTTTTCAATCATTTGAATTCACTCTATTTCAAAAACTTCATTTTATGGTCATTGCGATATAGGGTACGCGCACTGACATTTTAGGTCATAGCTCCGTGACCCGACCCGATATCAAGCTGAAACTTGGTACACAAGTAGAAGACACCTTTTTACATCATATATATTCCGGGTTTGGCATTTGAAAAAACAGCGCCGAAATTGTAGCAAAAAAACAAATTTTGACTTTTGACCTTGACCTGACCTTGTAAAGTCACCTCAGATAAACAAAATTACATCTGCACATTGCCCAACTATTTAGCTATACATTCATATAAAGTTTTAAGTTCTATCTTAAAAACTCTGTTTTTGGCAGAGATTTTCCTTTTACCCTCAACATGGCCAAAAATGGCATGAGGTGCCTCCCAAAAACGTTGCCTGGCTCCGCCCCTGAGCAAAAAAGAATTTTGAAATTTTGTCACGACACGTAGAAAGAATAGCTAGGAAAAGTGACCAAGTTTCGTGAAGCTGCGTTAAAAAGCCTGTAATTGGCAAGCAAAAAACCCGAGGGGGGCGGATTCCGCCCCCCCCCTGCCGGGAATAGTGTTAACCCGCTTAGTGGAAGGGGGTTTCGCACTAACACGCACTGGAAGGGAGGTCGAAAAGTGCCCCCTCCTATCTCGGAAACGAAATAAGTTAGAGACATGACATTTTATGGACAGGGTGGGACTGCAACGTTTTACATTGTGTGCAATTTTCATGACCCTAGGTGTATATCTTCAAGGTCAAATGGAATGGGAAAGGTTAACTTTGGACACTTTCTCGGTCTGTACAGGGCATTCCGTACAACTTTTCGAATGAAACGGGAAAAGGGTGTTTTTTTGGCCGTTAAAACGTGGAGTACGACAACTTCCATTCATCTGGGGTCTTGACTGAGGATTTTCGGTCGAGGTCATGTCAGGTCATTCAGCTATGGCGTCATTTTTTCATCTTTTGCAGATCAGATTTTGAACAATATGGAACAGTTTGAGAGTAAATGAGTGCGCAACATGTATCGTTTCGCGTATTTTCAATGAAGGTAGCCAACATTGATACATTTGGTCACTTCCAGCGTTTGTATTTATGTATGTATGTACATGCATATATGTATATACATGTGAGTATCAATGTGCCAAACGTGTTTTAGTAGGGCCTTTGAATGCATATTTCATACAAATCGACATATTGCAAAGCGGATCTGGGCCAGGTCACAAAAGCTGCCCTTGACCTTTGATGACCTTGGCCTGAGACGACTTTGGTATATATGCATGCGCATCCATGTGCGCAGACGTGTTTTTATTAGGGTTTTTGAATGCATATTTCACACAAATCGACATGTCGCAGAACAAATCTGGGCCAGGTCACAGGATATTTGACCTTGATCTTTGATGACCTTGACCTTTATTGACCCTGGCATATGCAAGCGTATCAGTGGGCGCACACATATTTTTATTGGGGTCTTTGAATGCATATTTCATACAAAC
This sequence comes from Capitulum mitella, assembly GCA_030062745.1. Taxonomy (NCBI): domain Eukaryota; kingdom Metazoa; phylum Arthropoda; class Thecostraca; order Pollicipedomorpha; family Pollicipedidae; genus Capitulum; species Capitulum mitella. Next base: position 1,002,244 of record CP099842.1, read on the forward strand.
TAACATATCGCAAAGCAAATCCGGATCAGGTCACAAGCTTTTGGCTACGACCTTTAATGACTTTGACCCTTATTGACCCTGGCTGTGGTCTTGATACATCCATCACTTATGCCCGAATAACATCGCCTGATTGTGTTCAAACGGTAGTCTGAAGTAGAACACTAGTTCTTTCACAAAGTCCCCATTTGTCAGCGACAACCGCCGTTTTCGTCATGTTTGCCTGACTTCAAATGCTTAAAACTTCAAACTTGCCGGCCGATTTCCGATTTTTCTGCGTCATTCGACGAGTTATTCAATTGCCATCAATGTCACAAAGTATCGGCAACCAGCTCCGATCCGTCCTCCAGATATTTAGAAAAAACAGGTGGGGGGGGTATAAAAAGACCCCCCTTCCACTGCACGTGTTAAGTGTCATGATCTCAGTAATCATGTAGAATCATTATACTTCGTCACTGACCCACGCCCTGCGCCAGTCGACGACGCCAGACCTCCCAGCTTCCCGTTCATGACTCGGTCTAATGGGCAAGGTCTCCTCTCAACAAATACAAGAAGGCCCTCGCGGCCCTGCACCGCTTGCCATTAAAAATAACGCCTACCATAAAACATACCATTGACATGATCACTGAGATCACGGCACTGGCAGCCTAATTCCTTCAAATGTATCACAAAGTTATACTGATCAATCACAGCTGCACGTCTCTATAAGCGAGTGTAAATCACAGTAAACAGCGGAACCAGAAATAATACAAATAATTTGTATTGCCAAAAGATATCACCAGCTAAGTCGCGTCTCTTCGTTTACGTATTAGAAAGAAGCAATATAACGGGGAACGTCTGTTGTCGCAGTTGTGGCGTTTTAACTATCCCCAGCTATGTGAGAATGTGCCAAACCTGGCTTCACAGCGGTCTTTGACCTTGACATTTAGGCAATCATTTTGTAGAGAACAAGACGAGCATGGTTTTCTTCAAGATTGGCTTTCCTCGCTGTGGCCGTATTCAAATGACATGAAATGGAACTGCACTAGGTTTTGGGCTGATCTTGAATTTCAGTTATACAGTAATCTGTAAACTGTATGGCTATTTCACTGAGAAGCAAATAAAGGCGTGTCATTCGATAAAAAATTGGCATGTATTTTATATGTTTCCATGGAACGTTGTAGAAGTACGCTGAACTTGATTTAACCATGAACTGCGACTTTGACATGACATGAAATAAAAGATAATCATTCGATAGCCAAGGTTGAGCCCCATCTATAGACATCAGACTGACGCTGATAGAAGCTGTTAAATAGGAGGATCTATCTTCGCAGTTGATGATGCATACTTGTTGAAATGCGGCAAATCTGATATCACTACCATATTTGTTCATGGCAAAGCGTTTAACGCAGTACATATAATACAACATATAATACAAGTACACATAATACAGAAATAAGAACGCATCTTCTTATTTGCCATTTATTTTCCTTGTGACCGCACTGAAATGGCACGTGGTAGAATTGCATTGCAGTTGATTTTATATTGGAGACACAAACATAATTTTTTAGGTCGCCTTTCGGCAGAGTAAAGAGAAGCGCATTGTATGATATTAGCTCAGCACCGTCTGCGGGTGTCAAATAGGGAACTCCTCGGGTTTTAATGAATAACTTCTAAACCGCTTGAGTCAGCCCAACCAATTTTTTGGTTCTTGATAAACAATTAATTCAACATATCTTGACATCAGAACTATTTCCATGGTAGGTAAAGTTATGGAGATATGACATCCTAAAAAGATCCTTTCATGCATGTTTTCGCCTCTTCGGGTAGTGGTGCGAACACTCACCGTTCTTTGCAACATTGGCAAACATAATGAATGGGTTATTTAGATTTACATAAGTTACAGTCACCAAAAGGATATACAACCGTGACACATCAACATTAGAGATCATGCTAGGTTACATGCTCGATGACAATTGGACTGATTTGCATTTTAGGTAAAAGAAGTGGTTGTAGCTGTCCTACCCCATCATTCAAGCCAGGCGAACGAATCTATATCCGTCTCTTAGCAATATTCTCCAAATACAGCGTGAGGTCGTGTCCGGTTACGTCATAGGTAGATGCCAAAACGAATGAAATACAGCTTTGGCTGTAGAAGACCGTACAGTAGCAGCAGAGAGCAATTATTGTTTCTAGTCAGACAATGGAAAATGACTATCAGTCGTGAACTGGCTTGGCCTTGACCTCACAAGAAGCAGACAGACCAGATTTAATTATGACGAGAAATCATTTTAGTTCTGCATTTGGCACAGGTACGAATCTTAGGGAATAATTATCGCTCTTTGTCAGGAAGAGTTATGCAACCTTATCTGACCTGACCTAGACTGACCTTGCCTGGATGAAACGCAGATAATGCAAAACTGATTATAAGAAGGTTTCACTTCCATCCTTTTTGCCACGTCTACGTAGATCAAAACAGCTGTAGGTAAGCATCGATCTTTGGCACGTAAAGTAAAACCAATATTTCGCCTGACCTTGGTTGACCCTGACTAGACATTGTTCAACATTTTGGCATGCATTTAATGCAGAAGATCGCGACCTTTCGTTTGATACCCAATTGAATGCTCTAAGACCAGTATCGCCGATTATATCATGTACGAACCGGTGTCAGTTCTTCCGACATCGTGTTATGCATTTTACATACTAGGGCTAACGCAGTATTTTCTGGATCTCAGCACTCAGGGCTATCGATTGGTGACGGACCGGTTCAGATCCGACAGTTAGATTCCGAGACAGCAGGGGAATGGTCTTTTTGACACCCCAGGCGGTCGTGGGTATAAAAACACGCCAGGCGGTGTCGGATTAAATTGGCACACCTTTCTTTGGCCGTACGCCAATGAAACGTTGCAAAAGCGCGCTAACGGTGACTTACTAATGAGTTGCACGTAAATGCCACCACTCGATAGGTGACGTTAAGCGACGTGCATTCGTTTTGAATTAGCACTCGCAGATGCACTAAAAGGGGGTGTCTCAGTTGCATCTGGAACAGCCGCTGGAGCGACCGCCAACTTTACAGACGAAGTCTTTCTGCCACCCTACAATTTTTACTCGTCTCTGTTTCCAAGGGATAACTCTATGCCGTAACTACATAGTGTAAAACAATTGTATCGTGCGGTGTTAGCAGCGCACCAGAAGGTGCTGAGCACCTTTGTAGGTAATTTATGCGGGGGAGTCGACTCCCATATCCTATTAACCTCACTCTATGCCCGGTCGTCACGGGCAGGAAGTGCAAGCTGAAATCGCCGTATTACCATGATGAAAAGCACCTACCCCGGATTTTCTCGGAGGGGCAAATGTCCAATTTTCTTCATATGCCACTGGCATATGAAGAAAATTATAGGGAAAAACAGGAATTTTGAATAATATACCTCATATTTAACGTACAGGAGAACATATGTTGGCTTCTGTAACATATATGTGGTCACTATTCCGTATTCCTGCGAAATCGCAAAATATTCAGTGTAGCCCACTTGGCCCCATGCCCCCCTAGGCTACGTCCCTGGCCGGGGAATCTTCGGCGGCGTCAACCGTAAAACCGAAGGAGACCGGGCGCACAAAATCAAGTTCGCGCTAATATCTGTTTTTTCGGCACGGGTATCTGTTTTTATGTTTTTCTTATCACCACTAATATCTGTTTTTCCCAGGCACGTAGCCAGGATTTTCCACGAGGGTAGGAGCAAGTGTCCAATTTTGTCATGTGCCACTGGCATGTGAAGAAATTTATAGAAAGAAAACAGCAAGTTACATATTTTACGAACGGGGAAAACATACAGTGTTTGCTTCTGCATCGTTTATATTATCACTATCCCGTATTCCTGCGAAATCGCTAAATATTTAACGTAGACCGCCTGGTTCAAGGCGGAATGGCACCCATCTCTCCCCCCCTCCGATGAGTGCCTGGATCACCCATACATGCATCGCCTGGAACACATTACAACATACAGCGAGTCGACTGGAATGACTAGCCGCGGTGACTCTAATCGGCTGACGCAGACTCGAATACCCACAGACGTGCCGGACGTTGGGCCCGTGCGTTCTCAGAGAGGCACACCAGGCCAGCTACACCTTTAGTAGACACCAGACTATGGGTTCGTACCAAATTGTCACACTTACGGCAGTGCTAAACTCTACCAATTTACCACCGGAACATGCTGTGATAAAACGTTCGATGGGAAGTGTGATGGAATGATCAGCAGAGTAACATTCTTGTTTGTTTTGTTTCTACAGGAGCTTTTTCATGTGGAATGACTTCTTTAAAAGATATAGCTTCGAAACTTGAGCTTCAGGGTCTAATCTCTGCTTGATCAGAAATCGAGTGCAAAAACTGCATTAATCTAATCTTAACTTAGTTTCTACAACTTAAAAACGACTTAAAAACGCACAAAAGCACTTTTTTGCATAAAGATACGTCAGAAGCCTAGCCAGGGGGGTTCCTAGGGACCCTGGGACCTCTCCGAATTTTTTCGAGGGCCCCCTGGCATTGGCCTAAAGGGGCACCCCTGGCCGGAAAAGACAAATCCACTCTTCCGCAAAGGGCCCCAGACCCAAGCAAAGAGCCCTCTGGCAGACAGCGGGATGCCCTCTGACCGGGAAAGGTAAGTGGGTACCCCGGCAGGTACCTATTCAAAATGCGAGTACCGGAATGGATTCTCCTCTGCAAAGGAGCCGCCAACCAGCAAAGGTCCTCCTGCCATGGGATGGTGCAGGTGTGTCGGGAAGGGAGCGCCAGTGACTTCACGTAAGGCAAAGGACCGAGGGATCTTATCATCCCAACTCAAGAACTTCTTGGAAGGTAAAGGGATCCCCTGGGCTGGGCCCCTAGCATGTCCTAAAGGGCCCCAATGTCCACTGACCTGGAAAGGTCAGTTGACATTGGGGCCTTTCCATGATACTTTTCCTGCTGGGCAGCTACTGGCAGGAAAGGTATCTCTGACCTGGAATGGCTTCCGGATGCCAGAGACGGGCAGCATAGCGGCGTAACTAGGCGATCATCAAAGCAATTCAATTAAAATGTAGGCCGGTTGGCGCCTGGCAGGCTGCCTGCCCATTTAGATCCAGAAAAAGTAGGATCGCTACGGTTAATGGGGCTTCGGCGGCCGGAACAGTTTACACATAGAGGTAATCCATAGATAATCTAAAAATAATGCAGGCCAGCTTTCTCAATAGGAAGCTTGATTATTATGGGAAAGAAACCAGGTTTTTACCAAGTGTCACTAGTGTTCTTACCACGGACAGAGACTTTATTTTAAATATTTTTGAGGGGGGCACGCGCACTTCCCCTCAGTGCTCATTCAAGCCCCCCCCATGATGATTTTAACCTCCCCAATCTTGAAGTGGGGCCCAACAATGGCATGCCAGGGCCCATTATTAAAATGACATTTAAATTCGATGGAATATTCTGCACCTTTTCAAATGGTGGTACTTGTCAGTATGCAAATCCAAATTACAGAAAGATTTCCTTGTCTCGTTAAGAGAATTTTCTCCACGAAGTTTGGGGGCTTTCTAAAAATGGTGAGGGCACCCCTAAGATTTTGAGAGCCCAACAGCATACTATGGATATATATATGTATACATTATATATATATATATATATATATATATATATATATATATATATATCCACACAGAACCATATCCACCTTGAACACTTGACTCGTAGCACCATCACCTCGAACATGAATATCCTGGCGAAGGCAACGGACAAAGGGCGCCTAACGACTCTCGAAGTCATATTCATTCCAGATATAGACCCACAAATTAACCGCCAGGTTAACGCGCGTGGGACCTCGCAGTTGTTTGAAGGACCGCCACTAGGACCTAAACCATGAATAAATGAATAGGTACTTTAATCAACTTTCGTGTACTGTTGTTTCATCGCTGCGTGTCCATGTCTAATGATGAGTGCGAACTAGAAAGTCCATGTCTTTAGAAACCGTGTGCTTTATCAAATTTAAACCAAATGTTGACCCTATCGTTAAGTTTGAAGATATATGTAGACGAAACGTCACACCGATAATAAAATATGATTTTTGGCCTGTTATTTGTATTATAATGAGCATTAGAAACATTCTTAGTGAACCCCCTTAAAAAAAAAATTTTTTTTAAAAAAAAATTAACCCCACTAAAAAAAATTTTTCAATGCCAAGTCCGCTGTAGTTTCTTTCACAATGTATACGAAACGATCTGCTTTCTAGTTGATTTATTACTTGATTTACTAATTGATACATAGGTGGGCACTGGTCCGTTACTCCGTTACTCCGTTACTAACGAAGTTACTTTTTTGAGTAACGGAGTAACGGACCCGTTACTTTTATTTTACTGTAACGGACTGAGTAACGGAAGTTACTTTTGCAGTCCGTTACACCGTTACTTTTTGGTCCGTTACTCCGTTACTCCGTTACTCCGTTACTTTTTAAACTCCTTACAGACACCGCCCGGCTTTATTTGCATCGGCGCACGCCATTGGCTACTTGAATAGCCAACACCCAATAGCGTGCGGCGATACAAGCGCGGCTGGGCGCGCACTCAGCTGACAATCGCGGAGTCGACTTGTTGACAATATTCGTCAGCTGATAAACGTTGACGGCAAGCTGGGGGCAATGGTTCAGTATAAAGGCCCGCTGACTTTGGGACAAAAGTACTGAATTATGCGTAAGTTTGATATAACTTAAAACGATAAATTAACCAGTCGTCATTTTTCAGGCTAAAAGATATCAAAGTTATTGTCATTTATACTGGAACAGCCAGCTGACGGCAGTTTTCAATGTTGTCTCAAGTCAGTCACGGATTGCTTACCACCGCCACACGGTTCCCCGCCAAGATCACTCAAGGCTGTTGAGCACATGATTACTGCCGCCATGGCCTTCGATCTGTGATGTCCATGGGGCGATGGAGTGGTGATTGATTCTTGACTGGCCTGAAATTTTAACTGCCTGACATTAAAGTGTCCCATTAAGGCGTCTTTACGCCGCCACTGGAGGTCGAAAACTTTGACTCCGAGTCCGACGGTGCCTCAGCTTCGGAGGAAGAGGACGAGCCCGGTCTGGGTCACCCATGGCCACATCTAGAAACGTACTTTGAGTTTAAGGAGGAGGGGAAAAACGTCATTTTTACGTATGTCCTGTGCCGACCGAAAGAGGTTATAATCAAGGGTCACAAGAGTAGCCTTTCAAACTAAAGGCACATATCAAGAGGAAGCATTATTTACGGTATTTCTAGGTGAGAACAGAATGTGCACAATAAGTTGTCAGTAGTGAAGCATAATTATGAAGCTTGTCGACTATTGCTTGGACTATTTGCCTTAACCATATTCTCTGCAGGCAGTGAGATTCACATTACCCTGGGGGGGGGGCAGATCTGCGGTAATCTACCTTTCGGCCGACGCTTACGCGTAATTTTTGGAGACGCGGAAGTGGCAACACAAGTTGTGTGAATAATTTAGCCCATTCAGGTATTTTTCTAAGCACTGGTCCCTACTGGGTGTGTAAACTGACTTGGTTAGGTAACTCTTGAATTTTGATTCAGTTGACACATGTTTGCCTTCAGCCGATACGAGCTAACCAAACCAAAAAACAGGCAAATTGAACCTAACAAAAAATTAGTTTTACATGCCCATCTAGGGCAATCCCTGCAACCATACAGTAGGTCTTAGGTTAGGTTAGGTTAAATCATTTTTAACTTGGAGGACAGGCTACATTGTCCATGCGATTCGAGTTACCACTTCTGCGTTCCCGAAAAAAATATCAACTGGCCGAAACACTTTTCGGCTGACACATTATTTTTTGTAGACGCAGAAGTGAGGACCCAAACTCAAACATGATATGAGCCGTTGCCACTTTTGCACTTTCGAAAAATATGCATTGGCCGAAAGGTGAAGATTACCAATTCTGCCCCCTCTCCTCCCCGCCATCCCAGAGAACTCGAGATTCATTCGTCCAATGTTGATGGGATGAATGCCATTTAATATGTTTCAACGAGATCTCGAATTCCGGACCCCAAAAATTCAAAAATTGCGAAAATAGGGCGTGGGGCAAAAACACTCCAAAACTTGGGGATTTTTGAAAGGTCACTGCGGCCGTGTTTACCAACCAATTTTCATGGGAATAACACGGTTCAGGTTGGAATGTCCAAGTCTTTTATATACCGAAAGCTGAAATTTAAAATAGAAAACCATAGGCAGTTCCAGGGAGGGCACGAAGGGTGATTTTTGAAATAAGAAATTTCCTTTGTTTTTGTTTGTTTTGGGTGATATAAACATCAGATGTACAACTAGCAAGCCAGTTTAAGTTTATATGTAGCGCAGAGGTGGATCCAGGTAAACAAAATTGGGAGGGCACCTTAAGCACAATAGTGTGCTCCCCCATTTTTTCAGTACCTGGGTGTGCGTTCGCCTGAAAATGTGTGTGCATACGCATTGTTTAGGATGTGTATGACTATATAAATGAGTCAGTGATCTTTATTTCTACTCAAAATGTCACGATAGTGAACCGCACAACTTTGCAGCTTCATGTACAGCACATTACCGCCGAAAACGGGGGCTTGGAACCGCCTCTTCGGGACCGATTTTTTTTTAAATGTTGACAAAACACGTGTGTATCAATTCCATGAAATGCCAGAAAATCTTGTGGCGCTGCGGCAAACAGTGTGGGAGCGACAAGCAAAAAGACACGGGTAGCAGAATCTGCCCCCACAGGGAATAGGGTTAAATAAAGTGTTTTTAACTCGTCTTCGGCCGGGCTCAGAATGCCCTTTGCCCGGCCGGAGGGGGGGGGGCGCGGATATCCGCACCTCCCAGGATCTCGGCTGCCATATATCGCACGGAAAAAAGGAAAACACCGGCGGAAAGGTTTTGTCAAACCGAGACAAAAACATTGAAGAGTTTTGACCTCAGGTCAATTTTGAGGCCACCAGACGCCATGAAAGGTCAAAACACGTCCTTGGAATTAGGTAAATAGACACAATACCTTGTCCCTGAAAAGCTGAACTTAAGCGACATATACTGAACCGTAAGACAATAGCGAGTTCATTGATATCAATTTTGGCTTTTCACAAGGGTCAGGTCAGGTCACGTCATCGTTCCAAAATGTTCCACTTGTGAACGGCTAACATCCTCCGTTGCATCTTACTTATGACCATGTTTTTATAGGTAATTTGTCTTCAAGGGTGCTGAAGAGGTACTAAAGCACCTTTTTTTAGTCTTTTATTTCACAATAATAAAATCCATATCACTCATGTTTTTTTCAGTCCTTCGTCGTTTGGTATTAAAAAAAACGTCAGAGGTATCAGGAATCTTACCTCCACGCACGCGCACGGACACAAACTAATACACACACATAATTTCAAAACAAAACAAGAAGTTGGCGAGACCGAAACGAGCTCTGAACGGAGACCATTATGTTCAGGGCGGATACTTCGAGAGGCATTGTTGATCAAACCCAGTCGATAGATGTCCGCTGTTTGTCGCATTTTGCATGCGTCCGCTCCAGCGCCGGTTGTTCCCGCTCCGTCGGCGCCGCGGGCAATGAACAGGAATTCGTTGGTTTGAACATCGTGGCTAACACAGTGGTAGAATATCCGCCGCGGCTGTTGTCCCGGCGCCGCCGACTCTACAACGGCTGGTGAGGGCAGTGGGCAGCTAGCGGAGTGTTTTGGGTAAGCGCTTTTTGTTTCTTCCCTTTGCATATGGAATGCGGTTTACAACCACAAAGCAGCATAAAAGACTTAAAACCCGCGTTCGCTTGGTTTTCACTGCATTTAAAAAAGTAACGGAATAACGGAGTAACGGTAACTTCCGTTACTTTTTAAGGCAGAGTAACGGAGTAACGAGTAACGGACTGGCTTTTTTGAGTAACGGAGTAACGAGTAACGAAGTTACATTTTTTAGTAACGATGCCCACCTATGTATATATATATATATATATATATATATATATATATATATATAATCTTTTCAATTCTTTATTTTTTTTTTCCTTCCCTTCTTAAAAAAAAAATTTTAAAAAGGGAATAAATATTTATATATATATATATGGGTGGGGGGGTTTTTTTTTTTCTTTTTTTTTTTTTTTAATTATTTTTTTTTTTATTTAGTAAAGGGGGCCCTGTCTCTTTTTTTTTTTTTTAAGAGACTGAATAACGGGGGTTTTTTTTGTGGTCCGTTACTCCGTTACTTTTTGGTCCGTTACTCCGTTACTCCGTTACTTTTTAAACTCCTTACAGACTCCGCCCGGCTTTATTTGCATCGGCACACGCCATTGGCTACTTGAATAGCCAACACCCAATAGCGTGCGGCGATACAAGCGCGGCGTAGACTTGTTGACAATATTCGTCAGCTGATAAACGTTGACGGCAAGCTGACGACAATGGTTCAGTATAAAGGCCAGCTGACTTTGGTCTCTTTTGGGACAAAAGTATTGAATTATGCGTAAGTTTGATATGACTTAAAATGATAAATTAACCAGTCGTCAATTTTCAGGCTAAAAGATATCAAAGTTGTTGTCATTTATACTGGAACAGCCAGCTGACGGCAGTTTTCAATGTTGTTTCAAGTTAGTGACGGATTGCTTACCACCGCCACACGGTTCCCCGTTAAGATCACTCAAAGCTGTTGAGCACATGATTACTGCCGCCATGGCCTTGGATCTGCGATGTCCATGGGGTGATGGAGTGGTGATTGATTCTTGACTGGCCTGAAATTTTAACTGCCTGACACTAAAATGTCCCATCAAGGCGTCTTTACGCCGCCAGTGGAGGTCGAAAACCTTGACTCCGAGTCCGACGGTGCCTCAGCTTCGGAGACAGGACGAGCCCGGTGTGGGTCACCAATGGCCATGTCTAGAAACGTACTTTGAGTTTAAGGAGGAGGGGAAAAACGCCATTGTTACGTATGTCCTGTGCCGACAGAAAGAGGTTATAATTAAGGGTCACAAGAGTAGCCTTTCAAGGCTGAAGGCACATATCAAGAGGAAGCATTATTTACGGTATTTCCAGGTGAGAACAGAATGTGCACAATAAGTTGTCAGTAGTGAAGCATAATTATGAAGCTTGTCGACTATGGCTTGGACTATTTGCCTTAACCATATTCTCTGCAGGCAGTGAGATTCACATTACCCTGGGGGGGGGGGCAGATCTGAGGTAATCTACCTTTCGGCCGACGCTTACGCATAATTTTTGGAGACGCGGAAGTGGCAACACAAGTTGTGTGAACAATTTAGCCCATTCAGGTGTTTTTCTAAGCACTGGCCCCTACTGGATGTGTAAACTGACTTGGTTAGGTAACTCTTGAATTTTGATTCAGTTGACACATGTTTGCCTTCAGCCGATACGAGCTAACCAAACCAAAAAAACAGGCAAATTGAACCTAACAAAAAATTAGTTTTACATGTCCATCTAGGGCAATCCTGCAACCATACAGTAGGTTTTTAGGTTAGGTTAGGTTAAATCATGTTTAACTTGGAGGACAGGCTACATTGTTCATGCGATTCGAGTTACCACTCCTGCGTTCCCGAAAAAAATACCAACTGGCCGAAACACCTTTCGGCTGACACATTATTTTTTGTAGACGCAGAAGTGAGGACCCAAACTCAAACATGATATGAGCCGTTGCCACTTTTGCACCTTCGAAAAATATGCATTGGCCGAAAGGTGAAGATTACCAATTCTGCCCCCTCTCCCTCCCCGCCCTTCCAGAGATCTCGATATGCATTCGTCCAATGTTGATGGGATGAATGCCATTTAATATGTTTCAACGAGATCTCCAATTCCAGACCCCAAAAATTCAAAAACTGCGAAAATAGGGCGTGGGGGCAAACAAACTCCAAAATTTGGGGATTTTTGAAAGGTCACTGCGGCCGTGTTTACCAACCAATTTTCATGGGAATAACACGGTTCAGCTTGGAATGTCCAAGTCTTTTATATACCGAAAGCTGAAATTTAAAATAGAAAACCATAGGCAGTTCCAGGGAGGGCAAGAAGTGTGATTTTTGAAATCAGAAATTTCCTTTGTTTTTGTTTGTTTTGGGTGATATAAACATCAGATGTACAACTAGCAAGCCAGTTTAAGTTTATATGTAGCGCAGAGGTGGATCCAGGTAAACAAAATTGGGAGGGCACCATAAGCACAATAGTGTGCTCCCCCATTTTTTCAGTACCTGGGTGTGCGTTCGCCTGAAAATGTGTGTGCATACGCATTGTTTAGGATGTGTATGGCTACATAAATGAGTCAGTGATCTTTATTTCTACTCAGAATGTCACGATAGTGAACCGCACAACTTTGCAGCTTCACGCACAGCACATTACCGCCGAAAACGGGGGCTTGGAACCGCCTCTGCGGGACCGATTTTTTTTTTAAATGTTGGCAAAACACATGTGTATGAATTCCATGAAATGCCAGAAAATCTTGTGGCGCTGCGGCAAACAGTGTGGGGGCGACAAGCAAAAAGATACGGGTAGCAGAATCTGCCCGCCCACAGGGAATAGGGTTAAATGAAGTGTTTTTAATCCGTCTCCGGCCGGGCTCAGAATGCCCTTTGCCCGGCCGGAGGGGAGCGCGGATTTCGGCACCTCCCAGGATCTCGGCTCCCATATATCGCACGGAAAAAAGGAAAACACCGGCAGAAAGGTTTTGTCAAACCAAGACGAAAACATTCAAGGGTTTTGACCTCAGGTCAATTTTGAGGCCACCAGACGCCATGAAAGGTCAAAACACGTCCTTGGAATTAGGTAAATAGACACAATACCTTGTCCCTGAAAAGCTGAACTTAAGCGACATACTGAACCGTAAGACAATAGCGAGTTCATTGATATCAATTTTGGCCTTTTACAGGGGTCATGTCAGGTAACGTCATCGTTCCAAAATGTTCCACTTGTGAACGGCTAACATCCTCCGTTGCATCTTACTTATGACCATGTTTTTATAGCTAATTTGTCTTTTCAAGAGTGCTGAAGAGGTACTAAAGCACTTTTTTTTTAGTCTTTTATTTCACAATAATAAAATCCGTATCAGTCATGTTTTTTTTAGTCCTTCGTCGTTTGGTATTGAAAAACCGTCAGGTGTATCAGGAATCTTACCTCCACGCACGCGCTCGTACACAGACTAATACACACACATAATTTCAAAACAAAACAAGAAGTTCGCGAGACCGAAACGAGCTCTGAACGGAGACCATTATGTTCAGGGCGGATACTTCGAGAGGCATTGTTGATCAAACCCAGTCGATAGATGTCCGCTGTTTGTCGCATTTTGCATGCGTCCGCTCCAGCGCCGGTTGTTCCCGCTCCATCGGCGCCGCGGGCAATGAACAGGAATTCATTAGTTTGAACTTTGTGGCTAACACAGTGGTAGAATACCCGCCGCGGCTGTTGTTCCGGCGCCGCCGACTCTACAACGGCTGGTGAGGGCAGTGGGCAGCTAGCGGAGTGTTTTGGGTAAGCGCTTTTTGTTTCTTCCCTTTGTATATGGAATGCGTTTTACAACCACAAAGCAGCATAAAAGACTTAAAACCGGCGTTCGCTTGGTTTTCACTGCATTTAAAAAAGTAACGGAATAACGGAGTAACGGTAACTTCCGTTACTTTTTAAGACAGAGTAACGGAGTAACGAGTAACGGACTGGCTTTTTTGAGTAACGGAGTAACGAGTAACGAAGTTACATTTTTTAGTAACGATGCCCACCTATGTATATATATATATATATATATATATATATATATATATATATATATATATATATATATATATATATATATATATATATATATATATGAAAACAGAGTAAAATCTTATGTAGATGTTGTTTTAGATCAACTTCCGCGGGTCAAAACAACGTGCCCTAAATCTGTTGAGAAACTCACATTTGGGGGAGGTTAGGTTGTGAGGTCCCCTCAACTGATCTGCCCCCTCCCCCAAATCATGAACACAAAGCGACGTCCCTGGGCATAGGATCCCCGTAGTATTTAGGGGTTCCGCTCAGCGTTGGGGTCACCCTCATCTTCTAGAGGCTCCCGAAAAAATCCTGGCTACGCCACTGAGACACATGTTCAAACATTTCGACGTAAAGCATTAACAATTAATTTAGTAGTGGATATCTTATGATTTACAGACATCTATGGCGCAGATGGAGTGTAAATATGGTCGGTTAGCCTGGATAAATAGAGGAAAATAACAATTTAAGTAAGAAGGATCCTGCATTATGCAATGTTTTTCCTTTCTAGTCTATGGCACTGTTGATCCGAAGAGGCTTCCCTTCTACAGTGGAGGGGAGCAGGAAGAAGTCCACTGCCTTATGCCTTCCAATTTAGGAGAAGACAGAAACATCAGACTCTCATGGATGGTCATTGTTTAAATTCTTACAACTTTGGGAAAATTCCGTACCTTTGGTGGTACTGGAGGCAAAGTTCTCATGAATTCAAAAGTTTTTAACTGTGCCATTTCACTGTGGCATGGACCATCTCTCAAGCAATGACAGTGGTATGCTACTTGGATTTGAAGGTAGCATTCACTTTAAGGTGAGCTGTATGTTGTAGCAAATATATGTCACCAACTAGGTAGATTGCATGTTCATGTTTTTCAGGGACATCTGCATTGAATATATAAAAGTGATGTGGTTCATTGCAGTCTTTTTTCAATATCATTGTTTCATTATTATTGCTCTTTATGTGGATGATCTGAAGGAAGTACATGATAATAATGATGTTCATCATCATCATGTCTGTAAATGCTAAACAAGGACTATTGTCATTTTTCTCTCTTCAGCTCAGACAGATTCTCTAGACATGTCTGTTGAAGTCCCTACTTAGATGGGAAATGATGGACTGTTGACTGTGCAATGAAATTGGTTTGCTGTTGGTTTTATGTGATGTCTTATGTTCCTATCAGTGTAACATTGTGTAACAATGCAGCTCACATGCCATGTTGCAGCAGTCTGTATGATTTTAGGGATGGAATGGGGTAGAATGGATTCATTTTGATAGAAGTGTAGCAGATAGTAGACTGGGGGAGGGGATGGGGAATTTCATCTTTGTGTAGATGATTTTTTGGCATCACCTAAGAGATCTCTCAGTGAAGATTCATGTGATATGCATATGCAAATGCAAAAGATGCATATGCACATTTGGCTGGCTCCAGCCACTGCACTGTTAATTCCTAATGAAAATTAAAGCATGTTTGATAAATTTAAAAGGCAGGCAATCACTTCTAGTCCTGGCCTATCAGTACCAGTGTTGGAAACCTGGTTTTTCATTGTGGTGTTGGAGTACAAATTCCCATTTGGAGTATAAAATGTCATGCATTTATGTGAGAAACATGAACTGACCAGGTGCTCTGCAAGCATATCTGGCCAACAGGGGTAGATCCAGTGGCTCCATTTGGGGGGGGGGAACCATTCTCTTGGATCTCCACAGTTGGTCAGCAGATGTGAATAGGGGGGGGGGGATATGGCAGGCAGGCCATGGACTCAGAGTGTACTTCAGTGGCCAAGTATGAATGGGAAACTATCAGCTGGGGAGGGACACTGGGAAACTTCAAACTCTGGTTGAATAGCTGGTTCCCATGTGTTTTGGGAGAGGGGGCAAATGACCATTTTGGAGTGCAAAGTTTTTCTTGGAGTACAGTTTTTTTGGTGTTCTTTGACACCAGAAAATGACAGTTTTTCCAACACTGATTGGTACACATTACAGCCCCTCTTTTCTGTTCCAGGTGCCTGGCAGCATCAGCCAGCACCTTATAGCCTACCAGAAAGATGGTGTGCAGTTTCTGTATGACCATTATAATCAGGATGAGGGTGCCATCCTTGCAGATGACACAGGGCTAGGAAAAACAATCCAAGCCATTGCATTCATCTCAGCTATTCTCCACAAATCAGGTGGGTCCTAATAGTGTGTTTGACTCATGTGAAAGAACAGGGGTGGTCCTGGTCAATGTGATGTTGTGACAAGTTGGATAATTTGCATTGGGATCCATGGCATATGCACTTGCATCATACAAATGAGAACTTTATGCAAAATGTAGCACTAAGTCTTAAAAAAGTCATACATGTCACACTTGAGTGTATTCCCATAATTAATAACTGTATGCAGGGTGTCACTTTGTATTCTTTTGGGGGGGCTGTGGCCCACTCAGTGTTGATTTGGGCCCACTCAATATTGGTTTGGGCCCATCCAATGTTATAGATCAACTTTAAAAGGAAATGGGTAATAATAATGAAAAGGACAGCTGGAATAGATCAGATATGGGCAGAAAGTGAACAATAAACTATAAACCAATATCTCTGTCTTTGTATCTTGTTTATATATATATATATAATCTGTATATATGGGGATAAATGCAATTTTGAGTTTGATAAATAGTAAAAAAAAAACTTATAAATTCCCATTAGTTAAAATAAAGTGGGCTAAATCAATTGAGAGACCCACTTTTGAGGGGATGTCAGGTTGTTGGGCTATTGGCTTGGCCCCTCCAGTCATTTACAGAAATTGACATCTGTGGCTGTATGTGTTCTACTCCATGGTGCCCAAATGCGTAACATTTGCTGCTCACTATACCACTGGACTCAGGCTGAAATCATTATGCCACCAGAACTGGCCTGCCACACACAGACAGCCGTGACACCATGTCATCAGGCTGGGTTTGGGAGGGCCACCCCACACAGACGGTCCAGTCTGCCACAGACTGGGTCTGCCACAGTCTGACCCTCTGCCGGCAGACTCAGAGGACTCTCCGAGGGGGGCCGGCCCTCTGCTGGCATGGTCCGCTCGGCCTGCGCCGGTTCTGGTCGTCTGCCCGGCGTCCGCCGTCCACAACTGGCTGGCTGAGCTCCGCGCCTGGGGCCACTTCGACACTGCCATTCTGGCAGGGAACGAGAGGTGCGTACCCGGGGCGGCCACGGGGAGCCAGAGGTGTGTGCGGGGCGGCCACAGGGAGCCAGAGGTGTGTGCTGGGGGTGGCCACAGGGGGCCAGAGGCGTGTGCCTGGGCGCGGCCTCAGGGAGCTGGAGGTGCGTGCACGGGGATGGCCGCAGGGGGCGGGGAAACCTGGCAATTCATCGGGCCGAGCAGATGTCATATTATGTACGTGTTAGACAGGGTAACCCTTCGGTAACGGCGGAAATTCTGGGTGCTACTTCTTGTTCTGGTCATGAAATGCAGTCTCTCCACCTCTCTTACTGTTAATCGAACCACTGCCCTTCTGTGGTTATTTAGAGTAGAGGGATGTTGGACCGGGTGATGTCGGTTTTCGGCGTCGCCTCTGTCCTCTGACCTGTGCCGGCGTGCGGCGGCCGCAGGTCGGAGGTGCTCCGCGCCGCTGCCGGCCGGGCCGTGGACGTGGTGATGGCCTCGATCGAGGCGGCGCGGGACCACGTGCCCGACCTGAACGGCCCCCAGTGGTCGGCCGTGATCGTGGACGAAGTACACCGCGTCGTCTCCCACGGGTCGCCGGCGGCCGGAGTGCTGGCCGGGCTGCAGTGCCGCCGCCGCATCGGCCTGACCGGCGCCGCGGCGCAGGTGAGTATGACGTCACTGGCGACTTGAGTCGGCTGCGGTGCGGCGTTGGGGCGGCGAGATTGGCGCCGCGGTACTGGTGAGTATGACGTGTCGTGGATTGCGAGGGAGTCGTTGACGTCACCTGGTGGCGTCGGACGTGGTGCTCTGCGTTTCACGGCGCTTTGTCAGTTTGGTCAGCCTTGATGATGTGTTGACGCAGATTTTGTTTTGGTCGCGTTGTTGTTATCGTATGCATGAAATGAAGGTTACCGGGCGTATCTCTTAATTTCCACAGTCTCGATTCTGAGCATGGCGTTTTAGCATTCCATTCCAGTTCGATTCTTGGCATTCTGAGCTGCAGTGTCGCCTTCTTTTGTGGAGCACGTTGCGACACTTTTGTGGTATTGCCGTTGATGCAGTAGTCGGGTTAATAGATCACCGCCGTATTGCGACTCGTACTGTAGGCTTCAGGTCAGGATATTTTCAGTGCATGTTTTCTGTGGGTGGCGAATGTATATGCTTTTAAACATACAACCCTTTCGATTATATAAGTGAGCTGCTAAGGAGATTGGTTGCTCCGTCAGTGTACCTCAGGCGCAGTCATGCTGTTTCCTAATTCCAGGAAGATTTGCGTGAGCTCTGGAGCATGCTGGATTGGGCTAACCCTGGCTGCATTGGCACATATGATCAGTTCATGAGCAAGTTTGTAAGGTGAGCCGACAATTCAGACCTGTTGTGTCATAGTGGTTGTCATCATGCAGGCTACCTTTAGATGATACTGTTGACAGATCGCGCTTAGCTAATTTTGTCTAAACCCTTGTCTTATTTGTCATCGTGTAGTCGCGACAAAGGCTGTCGTAAATCACTGGTCTTTCGGCAACATGCCGTGGTGGATGTGAATGGAGAGGGATGTTGACAGTCAAATGAACGTCACCTGCGACGATGCGTTCACGTATTTGTTGCACGGCTGTTTTTTTTATTGTTTGCTGGTTAACGCGTTCACGTAGGAATACGTATACGGATGACGTTTTTTTCTGTCAACGTCGAGCCGATTCAAGACCTCTTTTTGACGTTTTTTTTGGCACAGCTGATGCACTCCCTGCTGGCCTCACGGCGACTGGCGTGTTGTTCGCTGTACAGCCGTCGTGTCGTTTGCTGGCCTCAGGGCGACTGGCGTGTGGTTCGCTGTACAGCCGTCGTGTCGTTTGCTGGCCTCAGGGCGACTGGCGTATGGTTCGCTGTACAGCCGTCGTGTCGTTTGTTGGCCTCAGGGCGACTGGCGTGTTGGTTCGTTGTACAGCCGTCGTGTCGTTTGCTGGCCTCAGGCCCATTGAGCTCGGCCGGAGGAGGGGCGCCGTGAAGCGCGCGGTGGCCAGCTCCTGGCAGAAGCGGGAGCTGCTGGCCACGCTTCGCCAGCGCTGGATGCTGCGCAGGACCAGCGCCCGCCTGGCGGACCAGCTGCCCGGCAAGACGCACCAGGTGGGTGGCGCCGAGCGGGCCCCGGTCCCGGGCCGGTCCGCGGCGCCGTCCGGGTCGGCGGCCGTCCGGGTGCCCTCGCGAGGGAGCGTGCCGGACGTGCCAGTCTCGCCGCCGTCCGTTCTTGTTCAGGCAGCGTCGCTGTGCGGCCCGGCGCTGCCTCTCCAGGCGGGGAGGCGTCTCCACAGCGCCTGCCGGCGCGGCTGAAACACTCCTCCGACAGCGCACCTGAACGGGGGGGGGGTCTGGTCAGCTCGGTTGTCGTGTGCAGCACGTGGCAGCGGAGGCGCTGCCGGCGGTCCGCGGCCTGACGCTTGCGTGCGCCCGGCAGGTGGTGTACTGTCCGCCGTCCCGGCTCCAGGAGGAGGTCTACCGGACGGTGCTGGCCTGCCGGGGCCTGCGGCGGATTCTGCGCCGCTGCCGGCCCTGTCCCCTGTCGCAGCGGGCGGAAGGCCAGCAGATGCTGCCGCAAGGTACCGCCGGGAACCTCGCTGAGGCCCGTTGAAACCTTCAGGTCCCGTTGGTCCCAAGCGTTGGTCATGTTGTCCCGTTGATCATGTGTTTTGGTCCAGTAGTGTTTTTAAACTGTTTCAAGTAATGTGCTTTTGCTTGGACCGTTTGGGCGCGTAGTCACGTGGACTGTGTCGCGGCTGTGCACGATTTTCAAGGACACTATTTGGTGAAGAGGTGCACATTTCCCACAACATTGTTGGCAGTAATGCGTCTTTGGGCCTAAAAGCATTTTTATCTTAGCCCAGATTATTCACAACCTGTTATAGCCGCGCTTATTTTCCAAGAAGGTGGTCGCCTGGTGGTCCCCAGTCGGACACAGCCCGGCCGGGTCTGACCCGTTATTGACTCACGGCCCGGGTCCTGACTAGGACTGATCCACTGCCAGGGCCCCGACCATGAGGACTGACGAACGGTCAGGGCTGTTCAGGGTCTGTCAGATCCAGTCCATGAGGACTAACCCGCTCTTGGCCCACGGTCAAGGTCCTGATCAGAACTGAGCCACGGTCAGGACTGGTCAGGGTATGTCTAATCCATGAGGATTAACCCGCTTTTGGCCTTTTGGCCAAGAGCGGGCTAATCCTTTTGGATTTTTGGGTTTTTGGCCCACAGTCAGGGTCGGGGCCATGGGGACTGGACCGATTTGGCCCAAGGCCAGGGCCCTGACCAGGACTGACCCGCCCTTTATCCACATTCAGGGGCCTGATCAGGATTGACCTGTTGTTCACCCACGGCCAGGGTCCCGACATGGACTGACCTGCTGCCGACCCGCAATCGGGAACCCCGACTTGGACTGGCCCGCTCGTGACCCGTGGCCGCAGCTCTGACCCGCCGGTGACCCGCGGCAGGACGCAGGCTCGACGTCTTCGGCGGCCCGGCCGTACGCCAGACTGCTGCTGAACATCAGCGACCACCCGCTGCTGATGACGACGGAGGATCCGGCCGCGGACTGTCAGGACGCCGAGGTTCGCCAGGTGAGCGGGCACTGGCACCGCCGTCCTCGCGGCGCGGTCGGGCGCGGCTTCGGACGACCTGTTGTCGAACGATTCGCGGCAGGCCCGTCAGCGGTGAGCGGAGTGATCGGCGACTGTCGTTTGGCGGCCCTGTGCTCTGTCCGACGCTGGTCGGGTATGTTGTCAGTGTTCCTCGCGGAAAAGGAAGTAGTTCGTGGGCCTTATGGGTGGCGTGGTGCTGGGGCATGAGTCCGTAATAGACTGGTATTGTGGCGTGGTATCCTGACCGCATTGGTCGGGTGTTTCCAGACATGAGCTGATTTTGTCTGAGGCGCAGAACTAGTGGGCGTTGGAGGGCGTTTACAGTGTCGTGCTGTTTCCGCGTACGGTCGTCCGTTATCGGCAGGCGGCAGACGCTGTCGGCGTCGGGTAAAATATGACCACCGTTGAATGGAATACTAATTCAGAGCCTGCTAGTGCCACACGCCAGATTCTGATGTACGTCTCTTTATTTTTTATGTTGTATTTATCAACAGTGATTCACGGTGGTGGCAAAACATTGTTGTTACATTTTGGTATTGGTTGTAGTTGCCGGCAGTGCTAATAGGCCACCTGCCTTTACGAAAATTGAATCATATTGGTAATGGTTGTTTTGTATTGTTTCCAGGTTATCCGCGCAGTCTTTGAGAGCTACCCAGTCTTTGCAGATTTATGTCGGGCTAAGGTGTTTTCTGCTTTGTCAGACGCAAAGTACAGTGGGAAAATAAAGGTATGTAAGGATCGCTTCGTTTAAGTGACAGGAATAATCTGGCTGGACTAATAACTGGAGTAATGATTTTAGTCTGCTAGCCATAGTATCAAGCTTAATTTGACTGATACATTGGGACTCAGTTGCGTTACGTTGTATTTTGGATTGCGTGAGGTGTTTCGAATGGTGGCATTTCACTTAATATAGGTATGCGAGACATTGCCGATGAGATAGAGCTATCTGTGGGGATTATGCCAACGGAATTTGTTATCTGCAGATGCTGAATGCTTTGGTGGAGCATTTCCGGAAGCACTGTGAAAAGATGGTGATATTTTGTAACTCCAGCGGAATGTGGAACGTCACACGAGCCTATCTTTTAGGGCGGGGGTAAGTACCTTGTTAGTTTCGTTTTTGTCTCGGAGCAAAGTGGAATAGCCGACGCATGTAAAACTGCGACAGGTTACAACTGGGGCGCTGCTTTACCTTCTGCCATCAGAAACTGTTCTTATTTCTTGCTACAATCCGGCGCGATGATTATTTTCCATTGCTATTTGAACATTTTATTGCTATGATAAATATATGCATTATGTGAATGTCTAACTTTAATTGCTGGCTGACACTTTTGCTGTTTGTTGTGCTGAAAATATTTGGTGCAGCCATGTGCGTTTTCCGACCTTGAGGCTGTCGATGCGCCCGGCCGGGCCGCAGGCGGCCGCGTCCTCCGATACTGTCCAGTCGGGCGGCAGCGTGATGGCATCAGTCCGTCACCGTCACCGGGGCGTGACGTCAGACCTCTTGTGACGTCACTGTCGCGTCCGCCGACCGTCCCCGGGGCGTGACGTCAGACCTGCTGTGACGTCGGCAGGCTCGACCCGACTTGTGTGGAGGCCGAGACGCCGGCGGCCGAGCGGCGCCGTCTGTGCGGGCTGTTCCGCCGTCGGCCGGGCTGGGCGGTGGCGCTGGTCTCTGGCCGGCCGGTGGGCTGTCCGGAGCTGGGCCAGCTCGGACCGGCAGCCGTGGTCGTGGTGGACCCCGGTTGGAGGCCGACGCCGGACCTGCAGGCCCGGGACAGGTCAGCAGGACCGCCGCCGCCGGAGCCCGGCTACTGTGTCTGACCCCAGGGGTCGCTTTCGGACACCTTGTGGCTGCCGTTCAGGATTCAGTCCAACTCAGACCTCATGAAATCTTCAGGGTTTTACACAAGGCAGGTTTGTCTAACGGTGGGACTACGTATTTCAGGCTTGAAGCCAGTGGTTCGTTTGAGCGTATTTGTCCGTGTTTTGTGAATCGCGACGACATTTCGTATTCAGACGTAATTCAGTATTGTTTTTTGTGGTTTCAGAATGTATCGTCTGGGTCTGACCAGCAACGTCAGCGTTTACAGGCTGATCTCGGCCGGCACTGTGGAGGAAAACATCTACTTCAGACAGGTACATGGCAGGTGCATGCCCTCTGGGCCTTCGGTAACAGACCCCACCTGCATCTGACCCGTCCCACCTGCGGAAACTTCTGTCGTGGCCGGGGGAGCGCTTCGCCCCCTAGAACTCTCAGGATCTTGACGTCTTGTAACAGAGGAGAGACGCCATTTAAGAGCTCTCGTTACGCTTATCCCATTTCGCGACTAGCTTGGTCAGTAGGTGTTGCGTGCCGATACGGATACCGTATCATTTCATCACGTGGGGAGGGGACGTGTACGTAAAGTCTCGCCTTCGCTTTCTGCTATATAACTCGCAATGGTGCGTACCCAACTGACACACTGCTCAAACTCTGACGGGGACATCTACAGTCGTTTCGTCACTTCTCGCTGTAAGCGTACCTGTCTGTGTCGTCAGTG
Organism: Capitulum mitella; assembly: GCA_030062745.1. NCBI lineage: Eukaryota > Metazoa > Arthropoda > Thecostraca > Pollicipedomorpha > Pollicipedidae > Capitulum > Capitulum mitella. The sequence continues at coordinate 1,025,277 of CP099842.1, forward strand.
CCGTCTGACCGGACCCCGTCCCTCAGCTGTACAGGAGACAGCTGTAAGCGTGCCTGTCTGTGTCGTTAGTCCCGTCTGACCGGACCTCGTCCCCCAGCTGTACAGGAGACTGCTGTGAGCGTGCCTGTCTGTCATCAGTTCCGTCTGACCGGACCCCGTCCCTCAGCCGCACAGGAGACAGCTGTGAGCGTGCCTGTCTGTGTCGTCAGTGCCGTCTGACCGGACCCCGTCCCTCAGCTGTACAGGCAGCAGGAGACAGCTGTGAGCGTGCCTGTCTGTGTCGTCAGTCCCGTCTGACCGGACCTCGTCCCTCAGCCGTACAGGAGACAGCTGTGAGCGTGCCGGTGTGTGTCATCAGTCCCGTCTGACCGGACCCGTCCCTCAGCTGTACAGGAGACTGCTGTGAGCGTGCCTGTCTGTCGTCAGTGCCGTCTGACCAGATCCCGTCCCTCAGCCGTACAGGAGACATCTGTGAGCGTGCCGGTCTGTGTCGTCAGTGCCGTCTGACCGGACCCCGTCCCTCAGCTGTACAGGCAGCAGGAGACAGCTGTGAGCGTGCCTGTCTGTGTCGTCAGTGCCGTCTGACCGGACCCCGTCCCTCAGCTGTACAGGAGACAGCTGTAAGCGTGCCTGTCTGTGTCGTTAGTCCCGTCTGACCGGACCCGTCCCTCAGCTGTACAGGAGACAGCTGTGAGCGTGCCTGTCTCTGTCGTCGGTGCCGTCTGACCGGACCCCGTCCCTCAGCCGTACAGGAGACAGCTGTGAGCGTGCCTGTCTGTGTCGTCGTTGCCGTCTGACCGGACCTCGTCCCTCAGCTGTACAGGAGACTGCTGTGAGCGTGCCTGTCTGTGTCGTCAGTCCCGTCTGACCGGACCCCGTCCCTCAGCTGTACAGGCAGCAGGAGACAGCTGTGAGCGTGCCTGTCTGTCATCAGTCCCGTCTGACCGGACCCCGTCCCTCAGCCGCACAGGAGACAGCTGTGAGCGTGCCTGTCTGTGTCGTCGGTGCCGTCTGACCGGACCCCGTCCCTCAGCCGTACAGGAGACAGCTGTGAGCGTGCCGGTCTGTGTCGTCAGTGCCGTCTGACCGGACCCCGTCCCTCAGCTGTACAGGCAGCAGGAGACAGCTGTGAGCGTGCCTGTCTGTGTCGTCAGTGCCGTCTGACCGGACCCCGTCCCTCAGCTGTACAGGAGACAGCTGTAAGCGTGCCTGTCTGTGTCGTTAGTCCCGTCTGACCGGACCCGTCCCTCAGCTGTACAGGAGACAGCTGTGAGCGTGCCTGTCTCTGTCGTCGGTGCCGTCTGACCGGACCCCGTCCCTCAGCCGTACAGGAGACAGCTGTGAGCGTGCCTGTCTGTGTCGTCGTTGCCGTCTGACCGGACCTCGTCCCTCAGCTGTACAGGAGACTGCTGTGAGCGTGCCTGTCTGTGTCGTCAGTCCCGTCTGACCGGACCCCGTCCCTCAGCTGTACAGGCAGCAGGAGACAGCTGTGAGCGTGCCTGTCTGTCATCAGTCCCGTCTGACCGGACCCCGTCCCTCAGCCGCACAGGAGACAGCTGTGAGCGTGCCTGTCTGTGTCGTCGGTGCCGTCTGACCGGACCCCGTCCCTCAGCCGTACAGGAGACAGCTGTGAGCGTGCCGGTCTGTGTCGTCAGTCCCGTCTGACCGGACCCCGTCCCTCAGCTGTACAGGAGACAGCTGTGAGCGTGCCTGTCTCTGTCGTCGGTGCCGTCTGACCGGACCCGTCCCTCAGCTGTACAGGAGACTGCTGTGAGCGTGCCTGTCTCTGTCGTCAGTCCCGTCTGACCGGACCCGTCCCTCAGCTGTACAGGAGACTGCTGTGAGCGTGCCTGTCTGTCGTCAGTCCCGTCTGACCGGACCCCGTCCCTCAGCTGTACAGGCAGCAGGAGACAGCTGTGAGCGTGCCTGTCTGTGTCGTCGGTCCCGTCTGACCGGACCTCGTCCCCCAGCTGTACAGGCAGCAGGTGGCGCTGGTCGCCGAGCCGCGGCCGCCGACAGCCGAAGCCCGCAGCCTGACCTCGCGGCTGTTCGGTCTCTCCGGGCTGCTGCAGCTGCCGGAGGGCGGGCGGCCGGCGGAGGAGCTGCTGCAGCGGCGCCGCCGGCTCGGAGCGGCTCCTGGTGCTCTCCGGTACGGCCCCCTGGCGGCGCCTGGCAGCAGCGGGAAACTTTTGATCATTACTGATGCAGTTGTTTGCGGGGCACCAACTGTTGCTGTTGCAGTTACGGACAACTGATGGTGGAGGCGTGTGAACTGCTGTGGATTAGGGTCTAGATGTAGCACTGCTCGTGATTCAGAACCCGGCCTTGTGGCCCAGGGAACCGAAAGCCAGCTGGATTGTGTCCGAGGCGCTGAACCAAATAGCGCTGGTGAACCGTCTCCGCCTGAACTCGGCCGCCAGTGAAAAGTACGATCTCTTCTGTCTCGGATCAGACGGCGGTCCGTGTGAGCGCCCCTCCGTTCCCGCCGGTGCTCCCCGGTGCCCGTCAGTGTTCCTCCGTCCCCTGCAGGCCTGGACGTGAGCGGCGCGCTGCCCGTCCCGCGGGCCGGCGCCGCCGGCCTGACGGTCAGCGACTTCGCGGCGGTGGCGTCGTCCGACGGCCGCGACGAGCTGCTGACGTCGGACGACGAGGCCGAGCGGCCGGCGCTGGCCGACGGTGAGACGCCGTCGCGGCTGTGGATGTGGCCCTGAGGGAGCGAACGGTGCTCTGGTGAAGTGGCCTTGAGGCCGTCCAGCCGAGAAGAAACGTTCACGAAATGTTGAGTCTTGTTTGTGTCGGGTGTGACTCAGGTCGGGCGTCGGATGATGAAGTTATCTGTGGTGGCTTTAATTCACGTTCGCTGTACCGTCGGCGGGAGGCGCGGGCGGTGGACGGCAGACGACGGTCGGGCCTGTTCCAGGTGTACCGTCGGTGGGAGGCCCTTGAATGGCTGACGATGGTCGGACCTTTTCCAGAGCGTGGCGGCGAGACCTTCGGCTCCGGTGGCGCCGCCCTGGTGGCCGCCGACCGAGCGCAGGAGCGGGGAGCGGAGCGCGCTGGGCGGACGGCGGCGGCGTCCGAGTCCTGTGCTGCCGCCCGCCGGCCGGGGCGGCGATCTTCTCGGTCCACTGAGGTGCGGTTCGGCTCGGCTCCGAGCCTGGCCGCCGCGCCGCACGCCGGTGGTTTTGCCAGTGACAGACGCACGCCGACGACAATGGCCTTCACGCCCGCGTCTGGCGGCGCGCAGGTGGCTCAGACAAACCATATGTCGTAGAACTTGGACTTGTTGACTTTTGAGAGGCTCAGAAGAAATGTCCTGAAAGATCGCACCGAAATTCACGGAGTGTACGCGTTCACTGCGCGTGATTGCTCTCGTGTCTGGATGGCGTTGAGTGTTGACCACTGCTGTTTTGGGAAGGCGTTGCCAAATTGCCCTGGCATACACATAACTCAGGTGTTTTGACGTGCACACATGAATGTGTTCTTGGCCGTGTCTCTGACAGTTATTGCAGTATCAGGATTCAGAAAGTGACACACTAAGCAACTCCTATGTTACTGAAATGATTTTTTATCTTAGTAGTGATGGTTGCAGTGGTATTGCAGAAACATCTTCAGTTTTTTTTTCTTTTGTGTGTGTGTGTGTGTGTGTGGTTTCCTAGTATGTGGTACATGGTTAGGGGCTGACGTGACAGAAAGCCGTGTCTTGTCAGACTGAACACGTGTGGTGCCTTCGGGTGCGCGTCGCTGAACGTCGTTATCTGTACTCTGCTTTCGTCCGCCGGCCGACTCAAGTGACCGGCTGTTTCAGGGACGGTCTGGGCGGTCGGCGGCCGGCGTGAACAGGCCCACCTCCCTCACGATAGAAAAACCGGCTAGGTGAGAGAGAGAACTCACGTTCGTGAATTATTTCTTTGGGCGGGTTTGTGTATTGTGTTGGATGCCTTTCCCACCGTTTCTTTTGGGGGGAAATGTTTTCGTCCGCCGTTGGTTTTTTCTTTCTTGAGGTAAAGTGGGTGTCAGGTGGTAACGTCTTTGAGGTGCTAAGTCATCTTCCCGACAAATGTTGCTCCATATCAGTCCAGGTTTTTCTTCCTCCACTCGCCAGCTCTTTAGTCTTTTTCTCAGGTTTTCGTATTTGTCATGTTCGTATCGGGTCTCTGTAAAGCCATGTTCGTCATGAATTCATTATGTGTTTCCCTGCAGGGTCATCTCTCCGTCATTGTGTCTCTCTTTTTCCTCGCCGGGTTCATGGTAGGACCCCCTGTCGTATGCCAGAGGCGTCTGCCACGTCTGTCCTCACCAGTTCCACAGGGCGCCCGGCTGCGGTGGACTGCCTCTGCGACAGTCGGGATGACGCCGCCCTCGTTGCAGTGTGAGCGGCAGGAAGTTTGTCTCCCCCTCCTACTGGCCGCTCTGGGGCCCCTGAGACGGTGCCACTGGGCGCTCTGCCCCCTGAGACGGAGATTGTCACTGGCCGGTGCTCAGTCGGCGGCGCGGTGTTCCAGCGGTGCTCCGCCGGCCGGTCGGCGGGCGGCCGGCGGCGGCGGCCGGCGACACGTCTCCGGCTCCGACCGGAAAACACCCGGCCGGCGCGGGACGGCAGAGGACGGCCGCCGGCGGCGGCAGCCGCGCCAGCCGGCCACGGCCAGTCGGCAGGCCTCAGTTCGGCGCCCCGGCCGCGGCCGACTGAGCGGGGCCGAGGTCAGGCCGGCAGCGGGCCCGGTCAGCGCGGCGCCGGAGCTGGCCAGCGCCGTCGGACCGGCGCCGGGCCGGGCCGACCCCTCCCCGGCCCCGAGTGTCCAGCGCGCGGCGGAGACCGGCCCGTCCCCGGCCCGGACCGGACTCTGTTCAGCGCCCGCCGCCGCTCTCGAAGGAGGGAGCTCACGGTCCTCTGACGGGACCGCGGCAGCCTCCGGTCCGGCAGGCGAGTCTCCGGGCACGGTGCGGCCGCCGGCGGGCCCGTCTGTCGGCGGCGGCGGGCCGCCCTGCCCGCCCGGCCGGCCGACGCCGACGCCGACGGACGCGCTGTGGGAGCGGCTGGTGGAGTCGCCCCGCCGGCGGCCGCCGCCCCGCCGCCCGCGCCGGCAGGCCGGCCCCGCCTCGGACCCGCTACTCGGCCGCTGGCTGCGGGACGGCAAGGTGTCGATATGGCCGAGTGAGGGCCGGACCTGACGCGGCGGGCCCGGAGCCGTCCCCGAGGGACGCCTCAGCGTGGGCCGTTCCTCGGGGCCGGCAGTGATTAGGCGCAATCTCGTCTGCTTGTCGTCTTTGCGTTGAACCTTTGTCGGTCATGACTTCACGGAGGGGCTGCACCTTAAAATTGCCTGCAGGGATCTACTGTGCAGGCCGTACTGTGCCGTACATTGTTACTGTAGGTTTCGAAATGGCCCAGTGTGATTTGGCGAGTTTGTTTTGATATTGGTGGGCACGTCATTGTGCCTGCTAGTTGTTTCATTGGGGTGTATTTTACACCTGTATAATTTGGGAATTCTGAATCTCTTGGTTAGCCAAATGTTTTTTTTTCTTAACACTACCCCTGCATTCTAGTCGCCATTTCACAACATTGTGTAGCTGTACTGTACATTGTTATCCTGGCGGCATGCACTTGCAATATAGTTGATCACGCTATGAACATTTTTGTCCGCACACTCGGTAAACATAAGAGCTGTGGAGCTGCAGTCTCTGTTCTCGTCGTGACACACTTGGGACTGAGTAGACGCAACTTAGCTGTGTGCCGGCGGCCACCTGTGGTTGGTTCGTTCCCAAGTGTAACAGTGCACCATATTGCTGAGCTCTGTTATGGAGCAACGCATGGCGAATTTACGTCTGACAGACATTCATTTACGGGGGGGGGGGAGGCGGGACAAATTCTGGCGTCTGTGATGTAGGCAGGAAGTAATGTGTTGTTAAGAAACGGTGGTGGCCAAACTCGTGTGACACATGTGCACGTTTCGAGACAAACAAGCTGTGATCGTTTTAATATTTGGGACACAGTGCAGCGGGCAGAATGCCACTGTCGAATCGATTGGGGAAGTGTGCGTATGGGCAGAGCAGCGCTTATTAACTGGTTCGGATCGTTCCATATGTAATCCATACTAGGTACATGGAGCCCCATGTTAAAATCCATTCATTGGAAGCAGGGTCGAGCCAACGGAAGCCAAAGAAAGCCTTCTCAAGGGTTATGCGTGGACATGTCTGTAGCGATAAGTACGGAATCACAAACGGAATTGGGAGGATATTTTCATATGGTGAATACTTCACAATCGCTGTTAAGCAAATGAGCTCAGAGACTGACGCACGATTGAAGCATAACGGAGTAGTATCATATCCGACCGCAGTACATCTAGCAGCTGGCACTCCAAAATGTCCTTCCGTCTCGTAGTTTTAAGGGAAATAGGAATTGTGATAAGTCAGCGATTGTTATACGAGCGAGTATTCTGCTCCATTGTCGCGCGAATCGTCATCGAATTGAACTGAGAACGGACGCCAGCTGCACTTTCGTGACTGGACGAGGATGTCGATGTCGTGCACGAAGAAAACTTGTGATGACAAGTCTTTATTATTTACATTACAGTCTAGATATAAAAGATTCTGTACCGTGAAAAAGGAAACGCTCGATCGACAGCACATGCGTACAAACTTGCTTACGTGGATCTGACGTAGAAGGGACAGTCATTTTCGGCCAAAAGAAATCAGAGAAAGTATACTGGGCACCTTTAGGCTCAAGTGTGATCTTCTGTAAGCCTCTTGTTGGAATTACGTGAAACACAACATATGGCACGCAACATTTTGATGACAAAACCTAAGTCACATTTGGCCACGCCTTGGAGAGGCTTTAAGATGGGGGCATTCAGCACATTTACTCTGAGCAATCGGTCAGGAACAATTTGCGAAAGCAGCGGGTGAAGACGACAAAACACACACGACGATTCCACAGAACGACGGCCATGACAGGTGACGGTCAACGGTCGCCCTGTGTGGAGAGAGACTGGCGGCGCTGAAATGTAGGCACTTGCTTTGTGTATGCCAAAGACGGAGGATCAGCAGGCGCATACTGCCGCCCAGTTATCGTCGCAAATCAGCTTCACCGGAGGAGGTGCAAGTGATTAACGCATACCTGACAGAACTAAATCAATATTCAGTGCGCATGCACCTAACACGATTAAATTTAGTTAAACTGTGCATGGGAATGCGAACCTCAAGGGGCTTACGTGAAACTGGCTGCACGGGAATTGGCTGTGTTCGGAAGGGCAGTATTTCAAATGTGAGAACACCACAGGAGAGAACGAATCAGCGTCGATCGTTGGATTACGCTACGATCTACCATCTCAGTTATTCACAACGCTTACACATTTTGCCGGTTGGGCTATCACAGTAACACGTTCCATCACAAAATAAAGCTTCAGCCCGCGGGCAGCGCCGGCACGATGACGCTGACAACTGTAGCTTCCTCTTCCCGTCCACAGAGGGCACCACAGCGGCATTCACGCTCTCACTCGCGCGCCCACTGTACACATTTACAAGCGCTATGGCGGCCGACGGCGCATCAGTCGGGCACGAGCCGCAGTAACAGGATAACGGCCAGCGCGGCCAGCCAGTCTGGGCGCCCGGCGCGCGGCACCGCCGCCGACTTCGTGAGTCCCTCGTTTTTGGCCACACCGTCGTTCGGGTGCTTCTTTTTGTCGTACTCGTCTGCAACGGAGGTGAACGTTACAGGAGTCTGGGGAGCCATGCGGCTACCAAGGCTTGCTGCAAGCGACGGTCGCCACCCACACCAGAAAGCTCGATGATGACCGATTTAACCATCGCAAAAGAAAACAACATCAGCGAGCAGCCTCACTATACCTGCGGCAGTGTTACCGCACCTGTCTTCTTGGTGGTGGCCTTGACGTTGATGGAGGGCACGTGGATGCCGTACACATCGTGCACGCCCTTGTACGAGTGCCGCGTGGTGGGCCTCTGGGTGGTGGACGGCGTCGTCCTCGCGGGCAGCCAGTCGGCTGTCGTGGTCGTCACAGCCTCGTCGGCGGGCAACGGCTGCTGCGGCCCCGGCAGCGGCGCTGCCGGCAACAGAACCGCCGGTCAGAGGGTGCATCGGTCACAGGAGAGTGCGGCACCGATCACAGGGGAGTGCGGCACCGATCACAGGGGAGCGGCACAACGGTCAAAGGGGCGCGGGACGTCGAAGACACAACCAGACGTGACTGAACGACAGGACCAAAGAAATCCTATCAGGACACGCGTCATCAGTGCAGTGTCGTGTCGGACGTGTGTCACGGGGCGTCACAAACGTCGATGATAACTCGCTCCGAAGCGGTATCATTCTGGGGATCAAGTGAAGAACTGACTTCATCTTTTTGAAAGTGTGGCCACCCAAAAAACTTTAATGTTGTTCATTAAATTTCTCGTTCATGAACAGTTGGTGGGATTTTTGTTCTTACCCTCCCTGCAAATTGTTTGAACGCCAACACCAAGCACTGCTTGTTCTGTCCTAAGCCACAGCGCAGCTTTCCATAAATCTCGGAGATACTTCTGCCCTGCGCACGCGTCTGCACAGCACGCTATCACGAGTTCCCTACCACCTCAAAAAAATTCCGCCGCTGAGGCGCCATCCCGAGTTCGTAAGGCTGCAAAGCCCAAACCACACCGAGGCTAGCGGGCGTCCTTTGCACGCGGAGCGGCATGGCGTGGCCAGCTGACGGTGGCCGCCGCGTGCCGCGGTCTCCCGCTGCGGCCGTCACTCGTCGGCGTGCCCCGGCGGTCGCGGCCGTCCCGAGCCGCCCGCCGCCACGCACCTGGACCGCCCCGGTCGACGATGTGGTTCTGCTCCGTCTCGTTGCAGCACACCTTGAAGACGACCTTCATGTTGTGCGTGGAGCAGCGGCCGCCGATCCGACGCAGCATGTCGCCCCGCGCCGACGTTGCTGCAACAGGCCGACGCCCGGTTAGCCAGGGGCCGTCTCCGGCGGCGTCAGCACGGACGGGGGTGGACGCGTCCCCGGCAGCAACAGTAAGAACAGGAGGCCGTATCCAGATGCGTCACCACGGACAGGGGGCGTCCCCACCAGCGTCAGTAGGGACAGGGAGCGGGGGACTGTCTCCAGTGACGTCAGTAGGGACAGCGAGCGTCCCCGGCGGCGTCAGAAGGGACAGGGGACGTCCCCGGCGGCGCCAGTAGGGACAGGGGAGGGCGGAGACCATCTCCGGCGGTGTCAGCAGGGACAGGGGCGTCCCCGGCGGCGCCAGTAGGGACAGGGAGCGGGGGACTGTCTCCAGTGACGTCAGTAGGGACAGCGAGCCGTCCCCGGCGGCGTCAGAAGGGACAGGGGACGTCCCCGGCGGCGTCAGTAGGGACGGGGAAGGGTGGGAAGACCGTGTACGGCGGTGTCAGCAGGGACAGGGGCGTCCCCGGCGGCGCCAGTAGGGACAGGGGAGGGCGGAGACCATCTCCGGCGGTGTCAGCAGGGGCAGCAGGGCCAGGGGGCGTACTGAGTGTCGTCGCTGAGCCGTCACTGGACCGTCGGCGGTCGGTCGGCGTCAGGTGCGCGGACAGCGGCGCCCGCACACGGTATCCAGCACAGCAGCCAAGTTGGACGGGCCCTGGCGCCGGGACACGATAGCCAGTACAACGGTCGGTCACTGACGCTGAGACACGCGAGACAGAGAGAGAGACAGAGACAAGACAGACTGAGACACGCGAGCAGAGACCAGCGCCAGCGGGCACAGCGTTCTTAGGAACAGGCGGCGGCAGCTTCAGATGGCCGTGCTCACACTCAAACGTTCACCAGACGAGCCGAAAGCTGCGGTGGCGGCTCCGTGCGGGTCGGCCGCCGCCGCCGTTAGCAAAGCTAACCAATGCAGCTGCACACGACAACGGGGGAAGGTCACCAGGTCACGGAGGTTTGAGCTAATCGGTCGAATTGCGGGGGTTATGTGCTGGGGCCGGGGGCCAAGTGGCAGGCGGCTTCAAGACGCGGTTGGCATGCTGGACGGGTTGGGGCAATGCTTCAAGGCTGCATCGGCGGTCGTTTTACATGCAAAGTTCATCCACCGTCGCATGAGTGGTTATTCCGTTTGTGTGTAGGAAAATACCAGAGAAACCACGGTGGGAGCATGCAATGTCAGTAATCGCAGTAATTACCGTCCTTCCCGATGAAGCGAGCTTGAAAAGAAAGAAAGGATTTTTAACCGGGCGTTGCGCCATACATCCCATAACTCCGTAAAATACAAAATCGTAAAATACATCTGCAGTCGCCTACAGATGTCGGGTATTTTCAGAACCCCATTCATTTGTATCTTATCAACGACGTTCTCTTGTCATCAGTTCTTGGCATCAGGTCAGCCTCACACGATAAGCGCTATGTGTCAATACATCGCAGCTGACAGTGCACCTGCGTTATCGGTCGAGGACGGTGTTTTCAACCCTATGACCCGGCCACAAGACTGACAGTGCGGGGGTGTCTGCGCCTACTTACAGATGAAGAAGTAGTCCTGACCCGGACGGAACTCAAGCCCGCCCGGCTGAGGCGTGAACGACCGGAACGTGATGGTGAAGAACATCAGCTTGTACGGTTTGTCGCAGACGGCGATGATGCGCGGGTTCGGGTTTGTGATGCGACACGTGTCGTACTCCTCCTTGGAGACCTGTGGGGAGGGACGGAGAACGGTCAGCACTCTCGGAGACCCGCGGCTCGCGATTGGGCCAGAGAATGTTCGACATCTGACAGACGCGACTTGCGAGTACGAGAGAGGATGGTCTGTTGGAGACCTACAAGCCAGTGAAAGCGGTCAGTCGCCATTGTGACACTCGTAAAGCAGGGAGGACGGAGTGTCAGCCCCGTTGGAAGGCTGTGAGGGCTGTCTATTAGCGCTGCTGGGGAGCTGTGAGGACGGAGTGTCAACGCCGCTGGAGAGTTACAGGGCGGACGGTCAGTGCCGCGCCCGCTGCTGACTTCGTTCGGCTCCGTCCGACTCCGTTTGGCTCCGTCTGGCTCACGGCCTGCTCTGTTCGGCTCATCGCCGGCTCTGTTCGGCTCAGGACCGGCTCTGTTTGGCCCAGCGCCGGCTCTGTTCGGCTCAGGACCGCCTCTGTTTGGCTCAGCGCCGACTCTGTTCGGCTCAGTGCGGTACTGTTCGGCCCAGCGTCGGCTCTGTTCGGTTTAGCGTCGGCTCTGTTCGACTCATGGCCGGCTCTGTTCGGCTCACCGCCTGCTCTGTTCAGCTCAGCGTCGGCTCTGTTCGGTTCAGCGTCGGCTGTGTTCGGCCCAGCGCGGCTCTGTTCGACTCAAGGCCTGCTCTGTTCGGCTCATCGCCTTCTCTGTTCGGTTCAGCGCGGCTTTTTTCGGCTCAGCGCGGCTTTGTTCGGCTCAGGGCCGGCTCTGTTCGGCTCAGGGGCTCTGTTCGGCTCAGGGCCGGCTCTGTTCGGCTCAGTGCGGCTCTGTTCGGTTCACGGCCTGCTCTGTTCGGCGCAGCGCCCGCTCTGTTCGGCTCAGCGCCGCCGCGTTCGGCGGCTGCAGGCCGGCCGCGGCCGCTCGCCGCCGCTGGTTTATGCGCCCATTACGGCCGGCCGGATGATCGGCGGTGTCGGCGGCGGACAGTTCGGCGGCCGACCGCCAGGGGCGCGGCAGCCGCCCGCCTGAGGAGGCGGGATGACGGAATCGCCGCCGGCGGGTGCTGCCGCTGTCAGGGGGGCTGCGCGCTGAGACGAATCCGGCCACGGATACCGGTAACGGCCGGCAATCGCAACACTTGGGGTTTTACTCAATGCAGACCCCGTGAGGCGCAGACATGAGGTTCAAAACTCAGCCCTTCCACCTCGGGGTGGCCACCGCCGACCAGCGTGGCGGAACTCGATCATGCTCTGATCCGATTAACTACAAAGCGCCGGACAAAATGCGGCCGGCTTTGAGTGCGGCGACGGGAGACGATTTCACTGTGAAGTGACGTGAAGAGGGCACAGTGAGTTCACGACGGGCTTTGGACCAACTCGGAGCTCAGGGAGGGGCCGGCGAAAGACCGGCAGATCGGCGCCGCACCGGACAAAGCAGCCCGGGACGGCGCTTCAATGGTGGCACCAGGCCCATGAGTCCGCATGTCGAGGACAGGGCTGGATTAGAGCATAGAAACTACCCACCCGGAGAGAGAGAGAGAGAGAGAGAGAGAGAGAGAGAGAGAGAGAGAGAGAGAGAGAGAGAGAGAGAGAGAGAATGAGAAAGGAAGGGACAGGGAAAGAGAAATAGATGGGAACGGAAACGAGTTATTTCATCTCTGAGCCCGCTGCAAGATGCCACGGATCGCATTGCAAATGACGTGTAACCAAAAGCGGCTGAAGTCAAAGATCCTAGCCGCAACATATGAGCGGCCGCGCCAGGCGCCTGCGTGAGTGGCGCGACCAGCCACGCGGGCGCCGGCCGCCGGGCCGCCCGAGCGCCGCCTGGCGGCTCGCCCGGCCGGCGCGGGCTCCTCATGTCGCCGAGGCATGCAACGGAGGCGGCGCCGGCCGGCCGGCGAGTCCGCGGGACGCCGCCGCGCCGCCGTATACGGCGGGACGCGGTGCGACCGCCGTCGGCGCGCGGCCGCCGGCGCGGCGCCGTGATTTGCGTTCGGAGGCGCGCCGCGGGAGGCGCGCGCTGCAGCGGGGCCGGCCGACTTGACGCCCGCCGCCGCCGGTGTGCGTAATTGGCGGCGCTCGAGTGGACCGCGCGCTGGACGGCGCCGCGCGACGTCAGGTGGCCGACGCCGCGTTTTCCGTTCGGGGTCAATTACTGCGGCCGACCTTGGCGTCCGCTGCAGGGCCGGCTCCGGCATGGGCCGCGGCTCGACCGGGCCTGGACGGGTGCCGTTCGTCGGCGTCAGGCGGACCCGCGCGAGCCGCAGTCCGGTGCCGCCGGACGGTCCGTGCACGGACCAGTCCGTCCAACCGGCAGGCGGGACGGACAGGACGGGGCGACGGACCCGGCGATCGAAAAGGATTGCACATGTTCGACAAGACGTCCGATGGCTGATGAAGGATTAACCGTTGCTGGTGTCCGTTGCGTCAGGATTATCGGAGGTCAAACACCTGCTCAAGTGGAGAGATAACGAAAACGGGCGACCATGGCGATAGGCTATCGTGACCGCGAAACAAATACCAATGACTGATACAGTGCAAGACCACGTACTTCGTAGTCAGAATGAATACACAGATTGGACAGTCATGAAGCAGTCGTAAGAGGCTCAGTTGAGTTCGGTCTGTTAATCTCGACGACGTGATATTGCCGTCAGGAGTTTGTTGAACGCCACCGGCATCAGAATATCTTACGTTGTAGATGATGTATTTCTCCGTGTCCTCCTCCTTGGTCCACTCGTTGTACACCGGGCAGATGATCGTAACCTGGTCGTATTCGAACAAGTTGTTCCCCTTGTTTACGTCGATGATGTGGTCCGTGTTGCTAATCTGGAATCTGCAAAGAGAGACGACGCCCGTCAGCTGCGGCGGGCGGCGAGACGGGGCGGCGGCGTGGCGGCGCGCGAATTGGCCGGGCTTCAGCTGCCGGGCGGACACGTCGACCGGCTCGCCGTCAGTGCCGCCGGCCGGCAAAAAGCGGTCAGTCCTGCAGACGCCGCCAGCGGCGGACGGCCCGCCCCGGGCGCCGCCTGGCGAGGGTGGAGCGCCGCCAGCGCGGGTCATCACTTTCACCCGCCGCGCTCGGTCGGACGGTACAGAGAGGAGGGCCAAGTGGCCGATACGTTCGCCCGGCCGGGCTGGGACGGTCTGTCCGCGAGAGGGAACTGGGCCAACACCATTCGGTGGGCGTGGCAGAACGACCGAGGAGACCTAAAACGTGTCTGCAGTGGAACATCTCTCACCCCAGCTCGACAGTATCCAACGTTAGCGCCACGGAGTTGCGCCAACAGAAGGGGAAGGAGCTGGTGGTGCGTCCATACCGCCCCGAGAGCAGGGCTCCGGCAGCTTTGGCACGCCTCCACCGGCATCCCAGTGACAGACGGCCACACGTGGAAACGACACGTGGCACGTGTCACGCTCTGCGCCGTCGCCAGCCGCGTGCCGCTCGATCCGCCTGGCGTCGCAATCGGCGCGTGGTTTCGCACCTGACGTTTAATTGGCGACAACAGTTCCAGTCAACAAGACCAGACCGGGGCGGCGAGGAACATCCAGTCAGCAGCGACCAACAGTGACGGCGAGGGACATCCAGTCGCCACGGACAGGCGGGGGCGGCGAGGGACACCCAGTCAGCAGGGATGGCGAGGACCTGTCCGTAGCGCTTCCGTCAGGTGGTGAGGACTGGTCCACATTGCTGCCGCCAGGTGGTGAGGACTGGTCCACAGTGCTGCCGCCAGGTGGTGAGGACGGCCCGCGCAGGGCCGTATCAGGCCAGCCGTGCTGGCCCCAGTTTGCCCAGACCATATTGACTGTTCGCCGGGGATAAGGATTTTCCGGGGCCCAGTGCGTTTGCTTTGGCCACCACGGTGTCGAATGTCGCCCTTTGTAGCTGCGCGCTGTTTGGTAAATCGGAACTGGATGGGCAGGAGCAAACACGACGGCCGCGCGGGTCAACACAGTCAACGGCCGGAGTTAAATATTCGGTCGACGTCCCCCGGCTGTGACTGGATATCACTCCGAGTTCTGCTCCAATAACCGGACGCCGCGGTACACGACCGCCTCGAGAACCCAGGGGGTTCTCGACACGTGGATCACGAGCGACGAGCAGCCACTGAGACGTCCTGTCGCTACGACTTTTAGGAGAAGATTTTGGGGCTGTTCGTGTTCATCGCTTACTTCACGCGCTACCCCTACGTCGTGTTATGACAGCGGCCCTTTCTTCAGCAGTCTCCTGGCGCCCCGGGCGACACATCACAAACACGGCGCTGCCGCGACAATCCTGGCACGACCGCGTGAAGGCGGCCGACAACAGTTCGGCGTCTGCCCAGATCAACACCGGCAGCAGGGCGACGGCCAACGACGCGTCGCAAGACGAACGGGCAGCCGGGCCCGTGTTACAGCGTGACAAGCCGTCTGATGGCCGCGCCGAGCTGCTGCTGACGACGCCAGTCGTCCTGCCGTCCGTTTAATGGGACATCCAGTCATCGCCAAACGCCGGGCCGATACGCTGACAGCCTGAAGGCCGATTCGCGCCGGTCGGGCCCGAGCACATCGCTCCCCGGCCCAGGTGGGCCTGTCTGTGGGGCTCGGGTGCACACCTGGTGCCTGGGACTCGCTCCCCCAAACACGCCGAAATCAGACAAACGTTGCCCAAAACCCGATACCTCGGCCCGAAACTCTACTCCGGAGAGTAAAGCTCTGTGAAAGACTTCGGCAGGGAAAGCGGAAGGAAATTAAGAGCGAACAAAAGTGAGAGGAGTAAGCAGGATTGATGGAGAGAGGGCAGGAGTAAAGGAAGGCGGGAGCGGGTGACACGGGACAGCCCGGAGCCGGACGGCAAACAGAAGCGAGCGGGAGGCGGAAGGAGACGGAGACAGAGAGCAAGAAGTGCCCGTCATTAAGGTGTCGGCCCTCTTCGGTGGGCAGGGCCGGCTCCCTTCCTCTGCCTCCTGCTCCTCCTCTCTGCCGGCCGCCTCTCGAGATCGGTATCGGTCGGCGGCGGCGCCGCGCCGGCCGGTCCTGTCCGCGCCGTGCGTCGCCCGCGCGGCGACCCACATCGGCCGGACCCGGCGCCGACCGGCCGGCTCTTCTGCGGCCGGCCGGCGCGTCTGCAGAGCACCGCGCACCGGCGGCCGTCTGCGGCCAGCGCCCGGCCCGGGCCGCGGCTTCGGCCCCGTCCGGCCGGCGCAGAGCAGTTACCGGGCCGCTGACAGCGCTGCAGCTCGGACGTCTCGTCTGGCCCGGACCCGCGCGATGATAGGCGACCGGACCGGGACAGGCCCGGATGGCGCGGGAATGCCGCCCAGAAGTCTCCCGTGCGAGGCGGCCGGCGGTCTCTGGCGGCTCCCGGTGCAGCGCTGTTGACGGCGCGGTGGTGGCCGCCCGGTGCAATGGCGCCGGTCTGTGCCAGGATCAGCTGGACCGCTGATGGACGCGACTGGCCGAGATTCGGCCGCTGCAGAGACGGCGAGTGACACAGCCACCCGTCAGGGGCCGAAAGCCATCTCATCCCAGCGGGTCTGACCGACTTCTCTATCTGACGGCCAGCCGCGAGTTTCCTCCCCCTCTCATGCGGCCCCTCCTCGTCCTCTGAAGCGGCCGAGACAGGCTCCACAGCGGAGCACCTGGGCGGCTCCGTCGAGGGGCGCCGGCAGAGGCCGCCGCCGCGCGGGACGGACGGGTCCACCGTCCAGCGACAGACCGTGCCGGCCGCGGCGCAGCCGGGGCGGGTCCGCCGCCGCCGCCGCCGCAGACGTGGCGCTCCGGCCATTAACGCTGAATGGACGGCGGCGGCCGGGGGTGGGCGCCTGCCACTCGCGCCGGCCGCCAGCCGGCCGTCAGCGCCGCCCTCGGCCGGCCGCCGTCATCCCAGCCGCCGCTCCGCTCCGGGGCCGCCAGCCGGCCGTCAGCGCCGCCCTCGGCCGGCCGCCGTCATCCCAGCCGCCGCTCCGCTCCGGGGCCGCCAGCCGGCCGTCAGCGCCGCCCTCGGCCGGCCGCCGTCATCCCAGCCGCCGCTCCGCTCCGGGGCCGCCAGCCGGCCGTCAGCGCCGCCCTCGGCCGGCCGCCGTCATCCCAGCCGCCGCTCCGCTCCGGGGCCGCCAGCCGGCCGTCAGCGCCGCCTCGGCCGGCCGCCGTCATCCCAGCCGCCGCTCCGCTCCGGGGCCGCCAGCCGGCCGTCAGCGCCGCCTCGGCCGGCCGCCGTCATCCCAGCCGCCGCTCCGCTCCGGGGCCGCCAGCCGGCCGTCAGCGCCGCCCTCGGCCGGCCGCCGTCATCCCAGCCGCCGCTCCGCTCCGGGGCCGCCAGCCGGCCGTCAGCGCCGCCCTCGGCCGGCCGCCGTCATCCCAGCCGCCGCTCCGCTCCGGGGCCGCCCGCCCGGCCGCGGCCTCCGCTCCTCCCTCGGCTGGCTCCGGCAGACCGCCGGCCGGCGGGCCTGGCGCCGGAGCGCGCCCGTCGTCCGGCGGCGGCGCGGCCAGGCCGCGGGCCGGCCCCGCGTCCGCGCCCGGCCGGCCGACCTGCCATTACGAGGACCGCCGAACCGCGGGCTTCCGCTCGCTTTGAGGGGCTTCTAAGTGATGGAAAATAAAACTGCGGTGCGTCTAATGTGGCGGGGCAGGATTAACAATCACGCGCGAGCGGCCAACGGCGGGAGGGGTTTGGGCATGTGAAGCCCCAACAGTGGTCTAGCACAACCCGCCACAGGGAGCCAACCGCTATTGGGAATCCACAGGGCATCCAGGTGCCACTGATTGACAGTAATGCATAAGAGATGATGTTGCAATAACTGGTGACAAAACGATAGAACAGATAGACACAAAGAGAAAGGGAGTCGACAGGCACGAAGAGGGAAAACCGGGAGTGAGGGGACGAAGAAGCTGGGACCAGGAAAAGTCTGTTTTCATAAAAACGTGTGCAACTTTCAGAGCGACATTTTTTATGTTTTAAATATTGTCCGATGTGGATTGTCCGCTGTCTCCCCTCCCCCCGATCTGGCGCAGAACTGGTTCAGCCAGAGGTCGGTTCCGAACGGACTGGCCCGCGGCGGCCACTCGTGGCCTACACCCATGACCATCGGCGCGGCCCGGTAAGCAGAACCGGCGCCAGGTATGCAGATCGGCGGAGGTGTGGGAACGGCGATGGACCTATAATTTCGGCGGGCAGTCGACCGCATTGGATCGTTTAGCTAATAACACGGGCTGCAGGAGTTTACGAGGGTTACAAAAGAGCGCCGCCGGCGCGGCCACAGGAAGCCGCCGACGCCCGCGCCCGGGCGTTCCGGCGGCGCGGCGCCGCGCGGCCCGCGCAGCTCCCAGAGAGGAGACCGCGCCGGCGCCGCGCGGCGGCCACGGCTGGGAACCGGCCGGCCCTGCCGACTGCGACCGGACTGCCGGGGCCGGACGGCCGGACATGCGGCCCTCGTCCGGACAGCGCCAGGCACCAGGCGGGTAGACCTCATCCGGACAGCGGCCAGACAGCGGTCAGGCAGCAGCCGGACATCGCCCGGACAGTCTGTCCAGACGAGAGCCGGACTGCGGACTGTAACCGGACTGCGGCGAAGTCGAGGGCAGAGCGCCCGGCGGGAGGCCTGGACAGAGGACTGGACAGCGGAGGGACGGCCGACACTCTCCCCTCTCCCCCTCCCCCTCTGGGCGGCGTGTCCGACAGCCACCACGGCCTTACACCGGACGCCTGCAGAAACGAATGACAGGATACACAAACATTCTGACATGCACCTCCTGGATACCACTCAATCAACGCGAGATCAAGTACATCGTTGTCTGCCAGGATTGCGGACTCATCCGCAAAGAATGCGTCCCTACGAGCACAACGTATTTTTCTCTGAGCAAAGCTCTCGTGGGCACAAACCATCGCAGAGGTCACGGCTTATTTTTGTTCGACGGCATACCACTTTTTGTGCCCGGCCGCAGAAATATGGATTAGGGAGCGCATGCTTCCAATAGCATGCACTCCACGCCCACTGCAAACGACAACGCTGATAAACTGGTACGCGAGGCATTAAGTCGCAATGTTGATTAAGCATGACGAGACCAGACAAACCTGCCCATATCAAGGCCGGTGATAGGTCAACTTGGGCGATCAAAAGGCGATAGCATTTCACGCGGCGTTCTCCTTTCTGCAACATCCACCGCGTTCGGCGACTGCGGCTCACACCCAGGTTTCGTGCAAAGCTGGCGCAATCGCCAATTGACGGGGAATGTGCCGGGCCGAATGGGCCATAGACGCAGGCGCCAGGCGGGTCAGCCTGCGACCTGGGCGGAGGGGCGGAGGATGGGGCGGACGGAGAACGGCTGGCCTCGACCTGGACCGAGGGCCGCCGAGCGGCGCGCTGTAGCGGGTGGCGTCCCTCCGACCTGGAATACAGGTCAGCGAGAGGTGCGGGCGGCGGACGGCATTCCTCGGACCTGCGCTGCAGACGGCCGTGAGCGGCGCCGCGAGAGGACGCCTCCCTGCGCCGGGCTCCGGAGCGAAGGGCAGCGCGACAAGAGGTTCTCCCTCGGACACCGACGGCGCTGCTCTGGCCTGCGCTGCGGAGGACGGTGATTCACCGGCCACTCGGCGGCGTCAGACCGTGGAGCCCCCGGGCGTTATCGCAGGGCTCAGCGCCGTCTGGCGGGATATCATCGCAGGCTCGCGCCCCGACAGGTAGACAGGCGCGTGACCGGAGTATTTCGTTACTCAGCAGCTCACGATTGGCGGAGAGAGAGAGAGAGAGAGAGAGAGAGAGAGAGAGAGAGAGAGAGAGAGAGAGAGAGAGAGAGAGAGAGAGAGAGAGAGAGAGAGAGAGAGAGAGAGAGAGAGAGAGAGAGAGAGAGAGAGAGAGAGCGTCGTGGCACCACCCGCAGTGCGGCCGCCACTGCAGGCGCCTGGACGCCACATCATGTGAGAGCAATTACCACAGATTACCGGCACGGCCATTAGTATGGAGATTGCCCTGGGATAAACCAGGGGCCAGCATTTTTGACTCTGCGAAGACTGGCCTATTTCTGCATGTGTGAATCACGCTGTTAGAATATTCAAAATGGTTTAAAAACCAGTTCGCACACTCCATGAATTCAAATTAACCAGGAAACGTTCTGTCAACCCGTTAATTTAACAGCTCTGGGTGCCGTACCAATTCATGCAACGAGCCATTTATTGCACGCATTGCTCACGGAAGCAAAATACCACGCGCTGTCGTGGCAGTATGGTCTGTAAAAGATCCCGTTAGCAAAATTAAAAAAAATACGTACGTTAGATCTCCTTAGGGAAAGCAAACGGAAAGCAGGTCAGGACGAGATAAAGCGCCGTAGACGAAATTCTGCAGGTAGACCGATCATGAGAGACATCCAAACCGAGAGGGAATGTACGGAGCATATTCAGTCGTGGCGGGTAACGGAATGGGAGGAGATTCAACGGTGTCCTTTTCTGGGGGGGGGGGGCTTTTCCACTGGTGCTGATTACTGCAGGGCCATGAGATTGAAACTTGTTTGAGTGACACCTTATTTCTACCGCGGAGGACGAGGTCCATGAAAACCGGGCGCCACGACGACCAGCGGACGGGTGCAGGAGATCCGGCAGAAGGGAGACGTGGAGAAAGACAGACGAAAAGGGGATCCGACGGAGGCGGCAAGGCGGAAACAAACGTGAGTCGAGACCCACCAGAGACGGCCGTGCAGATCACGTACTGAGAAGAGACCCGGCCGGCAATTAGTGAGCCGCGCCGTCACGCAGCGCGCCGCCCGGGGTGTATAATGGCCCGCCGACGGCCAAAACGGCGACGACGATCGCAGCGGACCGATCTTCACCGCTCCTACACGGCCGACACGGTCCAGCGAGCCGCGCCTGAAGGCGCCATTCTCACCTCTAACGCCGACATGTCCATAGATAATCCAGCACGTACCATCAGACCGCGGCGCGGCGGTGCGATGTGAAGATAGCGCGGCCCAGCTCCTTCGGCGAGATAACTTTAAAACCGAGTCGTGCGGCTGGTCGAACGTCACTGCCGCGATTAAACGGTGCCTCCATTAGAGGCTTCATTAGGTCGGAGAGATGAGGGCAGAGAGGGAAGAAAAAAAGAGGGAAAGGTAAAGGAGGGAGAGAGACACAGAGACGGAGGGTAGAGAAAGAGGGAGAGAAAAGAGAAAGAGGAAAGAAAGAAAGGAAAATAGAAAAGGAGAGAGAGAGGGGGAGAGAGAGGGGGAGAGAGAGGGACTGGAAGCAACGCTGAAGGCCGCATTTCCATCGATTTATTGCGGTGAATATACCTTTGATCTGTTAGCACGACAGCGTTGCAGTGAAATGAAACTACAGGTGTGTTTTCAGAGAATGTTTAATAACGGGCTGAAAGTTTACTGACATGACACTACGAGATTAGAGAATTAGACAAGACCTTACAGTGTTGTTGGCGCATTCAAACCAGGCCCACGATGAGAAAACAGGCTTTCACAGTTGACAGTTAGCCAGCGATGGATAAGATGGAAATAATCCCTCCCACAATAATTGAATACGCACACAAAAGCGGGCGCAGGCCAAAGCAAACAGTGAAGGTTGTTCCAGTAAAAAGCGACCGCAAACAAGCCGAGTAACATTCCTGGACGCCCATCACTAGCCTTGTAAATGGTATTCCAGCCTTGACGTAACATACCATGTAAAGAACCAACAAGGAAAGATCCCAATGAATGCAACAATCGCGTCTGAATCTCATCATCTTTCCGGCTGCCATGTCAAGGAAGGCGACGTTGATGTTTTTCTCGTTGTTACGCCGCCCCTTATATACATCCTCTCTCTCTCTCTCTCTCTCTCTCTCTCTCTCTCTCTCTCTCTCTCTCTCTCTCTCTCTCTCTCTCTCTCTCTCTCTCTCTCTCTCTCTCTCTCCCTCTCTCTCTCTCTCTCTCTCATCTCCCTCGTTTCCTCTTTCTTTTTCTCTTTCTTACTCCCTCCCCTTCTTCCTCTTCCCCCTGTTTCTCTCCTCCTCTTTTCCCCCTCCCCTATCTCTCCTTCCCTCCCTCTTTCCCTCCCTGCCCCTCCCTCTCTCTACCACCCTCTCTCTGCGTCCGAGGGACATGGCGCCGGCTTGCCAGCTGCCAGTCACGGTGGCGAGGCGCCGACGCCGGTCGCGCCCCTGGCGGGCGGAGGGCTGTAACACGTTCGATCCTCTCCGCACTGCAACTAATAGACCCAATCTACATATGAATAACACTACCGAACCTGCACGGATATATGAATATAAAAAAGCCGACATCTTGATTAGGATCTGGAGAAGTCGTGAAGGAGCGTGGGTTCGAGCTATAAATTCGACATCGGCGGTTACTGTCGGGCCCACGATCTACGGACCTCGTCATTGTGGGCATCAATTAGGCTTCTTCAGGCGGAGGACGCCGCGACACAAAGCCTGGCCGCGTCACCGACCGGCGCCATGAGAAGGAACGGTGTGCGCCGCGCCTCCCGCAGAGAACGCCTCAGGAGCCAGCAGTAGCGCAGGCTTATCTCCATCGCTCCGACACGGTATGTCCGATGAAACGGAGCCGCAGCAGTTCGGCGCTCGATGTCCGCTGATACCGACTGCCTCCGGCTACCGGTGATACTGTGCTCCCGGCCCCGGCGTCGCAGTTCTCGGTGCTAGCATACGGCCGCGCCCGGCGCGTCGCAGTCTCCACGATCCGGCGCCGGCTGAGCTCCGCTCCCCGGTCCCGCGCTCGGACGGGCGCAGCAGCAGCTCCGCCGCGCGCCGACGCTTCAGATCCGCGAGCATCCCTCCGTCGCGGAGCGCAGAGGCCCGCGCGGCAGCGTTCCGTGCTCTGCTCGCACCTGCGGCTCCTGGTGCCGGTGACGCCTGGCACGGGATCTCGGTGCTCGGTATTCGGAGTGTCGCAGACTCGAGGCACGGGACCGGCGGCTGCGGGCCGCCGCGCTCCGCGCAGGCGCCGGCCGCCGACGCGGCGGCCCCGCTCTGTGCCAATCTATTGGCTTCCCACGGCGGCGGCGGCTGGACGCGGCTGGGACGTGCTGACCTCTGGCGGAGGACGCGCGGTGAGAACGTCCCTACACGTCGACGACCGACCTCCAGCCGCCCGGCTGTGCGGCGCCGGCTGCCGCGCCGCCCGGCCGGACCGCCGAACACACGGAACACCTGGCCGCAAGACGCCAGGCCAGGAGTGGGATCAGACCATCGCACCGTCAGACCCAAGTCCCGAGCGGGCCCTGAACGCGGAATCGCGGGCTGTCGTGACGTCGTGATCCGTGTCGGCGGCTCCGAATCCACCAGCCTTGCCGCGGCCGGCCACCGGGTGCACTGAGACGGAGCTCCGGCCGGCCTGGCGGCGCCAGCTGAGCCCTCTGTGCGAGGGTCTCGGTAATCCACCGGTCGGATCCGTCGGCTCGGCGCGCGAGCCGGCTCGTCACAAAACATATTGGCGCCGGCGTTCGGCATCCCCACAGACGTATCCTATTAAACACCTGGTTATTATCTCCGGGGCGCTTTGTTCGGTACCTGTCGCCATGACGACGGGAATCAATACGGGCAGGGCGGACAGAGATTGCGTCGTCGCCAGGCTGCGTCGGCGGCCGCCGTCGCCGCCCGAGTCCCCGGAGCCGAGCCCGTGGGGTCGTCACGCCTGTTGCCCGCCCGCGACGGACACCCAGGCGTTCCCAGCGGTCCCGTTTTGATGGCGCGCGCGCCTTTCGACCCTAAATCCGTGTCGAGTATTTTCACCTGGCCGCCATTCAGTCCCCGGCGATTTTCGGCCGGCCAGCCTGTGCCCGTCGCCACGGGAGGAGCGTCTGGGCCGAGCCGGGCGTCGGCGCATTCTTCACGGACCCTTTGTGCCCCGTCAAGTGCCCCATGCTTCCTTACCCCTTCCCCATGGTTGTGGGCTACACAAAGATACCTTTAAAGCCCCGGCATAAAGGCGACTGTAGGAATTCCGGCCGGTCGGTGAGCCCCCGCTGCGAGGCGTCCCGCTCCCTGGTTCAGGAAGCGCCGCACGGGCGCGAGAGGAGAGAGACGCAAAGCGTTCCACATCATTTAAACCACCCTCATTACGGCGCGGTTTTCACGAAAGTTAATTAGCGATTCATGAGACCACCGTTCGGGACTGATAAGCTGTTCCAGAGGGCCAGTGGACAGGACCCTTTAAGACATGACGGGAAAATGAGCCTCAGCGGTGAGGTCGCCCGCTAGCCCGCACACACCCTGACCTAGCCCTCCCCGACCTGACCGCGCTTCCCACCCTGACGGCCACCCCGAATAGCCTGAGACAAAAGGTCCCGCTATACATGACCTCAGTCGAGCCGACAGGCAGCGCGGCCGCCGACGCAGCGCCGGAGATGAGCCCGTGCCGACGCCGGCCCGCCCCAGCGTCCGTCGCCATGGCAACCGGACACCACCGCCGGCGCCGGCAAAAATGTGGGAAAGCTTTCCTCGTCCGCTTCGCCGCCTTCGGCGACCCACCTTTCTGAGGGGAGCGCGCGAAGGTGACGGGCCGCGTTCAGATGACTGGACCTGCACGGAAACACGAGCCGCCCTCCCCCGGCCAGCCGGCGCCCCCGCCGCTGCCGCGCCTTGAAACCAGAGACTGTGCGACACACGCGAAATATGCGGCCGCCTGAACGGGAGGGCGAGCTGACGAGCTCCGCCGGCCGGAGCCTCCGGTCCGTAGTGCAGTAGCTCCCATCGTGCGCGTGCTGGAAAAATGTTTTGTGATTCTCAAACCAAGGATTCAGCCTGCGTGATTCTCACTACGCATGCGGGAGCTCTGTTTAGACCGCACCTGAGACGCGCGGTCCAATGAAGAGAACGAGAATTTTCTCAAAACGTTTTTTGTGCCTTTTTCGTTATTTTGCGATTAAGAAAACCTATGCGCTCCTGCGAATTAAGACCCGAGCTGAAAAATCAGAGGAAATGACAAATACCTGAGACGTTTGCATACCAAATCAGAATAGCTGCCACTTCGAAACGCAGTGATAATACCGGCCACGCCTGACGATGTAACGCGACAACGTTGACCAAACATGTCCTGCAAGCTGGCTACAGCGGCGGTAGCTGACGCTCGCTCTTCAGACGCAGGCCCGTCTGGTGGCGGAACGTGCACCGCAGCTGGCCTGAACGGGGCGTCCCTCACGGCGTCCGAGGACCGGTGCCCGACAGTGTCCGACAGTGTTCACTACAGGGCGGCTTTATGACGATAAAGCTCGGTGGAACTTCACCACGACATTGATCACAACGCAAAACGCCGTGAGGGGTACACAGACAGAAGTGGAGCCACGTTTGAGAACCAGGAAAAGGGACTCCAGCTGTCGAAGAATAATGGGCGTCTCTGCAGAGACGAACCACGTGTTTGTTCTGCAGCCACATGCGGCCACTGCCCGGGGCCGGCGGCTCCGCCACGGGGGCATCTCACTACAGACCAGAGCCGTATGCGCGTCCGTCGGAGGCGTGATCCGCCCCGGCCGGGCCCGCCTAACTGTTGTCGGCGTGGGCGGAAATTAATGCGGAGACGGCCGCGAGTAAATCGCACCGGAAAAGTCGAGGCCAACCACGCGGGCTAATCGGTGGAACGGAACCGCCGGCCGGCCGGCTTCACTGAGCGCCGTCTGACGGCGCTGACCTGACCGGGTGAGCCGTGTTCGGGCGAGGGGCCGGCAGCAGAAGCCGCGACAAAGGGCAGAACCGACTCTGTTCTCAGCTCTGATCTGGCGGTTGCGGTTACGGCCTTCAGCGGACCACTGAACTGGTGCCCTCAGCCGACCGCTGCGCTGGCGCGAGTGATGGACGGCAGCCGCCGCCGCCGGCACCAACTGCCTGCTGAAAATTCCGCGAGCTCTGCATGACGTGACCTCCGGAGGGCAGCCTACTGGAGCACACGCTCCGATTCATGAGTCGGCATTTACCCACCAGCAGCTCCAGGAAGACCGTAGTGCTGTTCCGGTATGTAGTGCATACGTGATGCGTCGAATTATCTCGGTAAGTAGGGCAGACATCACTCAGCTCAGTGTTTCGGCGTATCTGTTTAGGTGGTCAGGCGAACGCGCTATTAACCATGCCCCAACAGCGGGATGTGTTTGGAAAGTTCGGAATGCACCAAAACTAGCGTGGAAATGAAGAGTATTGTGGAAATACGTCGTTTGAGACGGGCAAACTCGCACAACATACCCAGCCTGAGCCAGCAAGCGCAGATGAAGCTTACGGATCCGAGATTATTAAAGAAAAGGTGACTGAAATCTTTTAACACCATTTTTTTTGCATTTGGAGGAGGAAATTCTAAACAGTGGCCAAGCTATATTTCTGACCACTGTATTTCTAAGTTCCGTGCACAGAACATCCATCGGGTTTTAACGAAATGCTGCTTTTCATCAGGCATGGAATACGGCCGTCTAATGTAAGTAATCATCGTTGAATAAGTTGTGTCTCAGAGGAGCTTTACAGGTAGCGCAGGGATCTGGCATTCTAATGTCGCCATTTCCGAAGTGACTCAAAATTCTCTCCACCAGATCGACGACGGTTGGACGACAGGTTCGGCTACCGACAGAAATTTCCAAAGCAGACTAAGATGGGAGTGATACCCGAACGGCGATATATATACATAATGTAGGTAATTATCGTTGAATAAACTAAGTCTCAGAGGAGCTTTACAGGTAATGCAGGGATCTGGCATTCTAATGTCGCCATTTCCGAAGTGACTCAAAATTCTCTCCACCAAATCGACGACGGCTGGACGACAGAGTCGGCTACTAACGGAAGTTTCCACGATATATATATATATATATATATATATATATATATATATATATATATATGCGGCTGCCGTCCATCACTCGCGCCAGCGCAGCGGTGGGCTGAGGGCACCAGTTCAGTGGTCCGTTGAAGCCTAACGTGGGACTGTGTGGGGTGAGCACTTCTATAATTTCGAGTCCCCTTCCCAGGCAAAGTATGTGTGGGTACCTCAAACCCATGCAAACAGGTAGCGTCCCTTGTCTCCCTGTCTAATCCCAAATCCTTCCGGCTACGACTCCGGGTGCCCGTCAGAGCAGGTTCGCCCGCAGGCGCCAAGCCTCCCGCTGCATCAAATGGGCCGACCGCCTGCCGGCCCAGCACTGCGGCACGCGTAACGGTCCCGCGCGCCAAGAAGGCTAACAAAGCGGCTATCTGCAGCGCGTCGCCGCGCGGCGCGCTCGGCATGAGCGTGCGGCCGCAGCCTCGCCGCGTACGTCACCGGCTGCGGCGGGGGGCGCGGACGGTCATCGCCGCTACTCACCTGCAACAGACAAAAACACGACATTAGTCGCCGGCGCTCGACGGCCACACGCACAAACAGCGCGCGTGCAAACAGCGCGCGCGCGCGCCGGCGAGCGGCGGGCCGGCGGCGCGGCGAGCGGGCAGCGTTCGCCTGACGCGGCCGTGAGTCAGCGCGGCCGCCGCCGCTGCCGGCACAATGGGTGCGCGGAGACCGCGCTGCCAGCACTGGCACCGCTACAAAGCCGCTGCGAGCGCCATCATTAAATGCTGGAATTCATTACTCGAAACAGTCGGGCGGCGTGGTCGCCTGGCGCCTGCGAGCCCGGCGTCGGGCCGACGAGCCGTCCGGCGCCGGCAGCTCCGCCACCGCCCGGCGGCGACCGTGCCCAGCCGGGCGCCGTGCCGCTGCCGGCCGTCCCCGGCGTGCCCCTCGCCGCGCGCGCTCGTTAACCGGCCCGGGCCGGCCTTTGAAGTGCGGCGGCCAAGTCGCGGCCGCGGCGTCGGCCGCCTCCCGCGGCCGCGGCGTGACGCGGCAGTCGTTTTTCAGCCGGCGGCGGCGCCGCGACGTCCGACGCGCGTTCTGCAACGTCGCCCGTCCGGCCCGTCGGCTGGGTGGCTGGCGGAACGGCCGGTCTGGCGGCGCCGCCGAACGCCGACACGTGGCGTGCGTCGTGCCCGGCCAGGTGCGGGAATCGGTCCCACTCAGACTGAGTGTGACGCGGCTGCTTGACGGCGGGGAGAGGTCGGAAACTCGATGAGCACGGGAGGTGCGTGCAAAATGCCAGAGGCGTGTCGCAGGACGGGACGGCCAGGGCCCTTCGGTTAACCTAAGAATGAAATTAATTGGAAGTGACAAGAAATAAAATATGACCTACCAGCGCTCAGATTCACTTATCTGATTGGCATGATCATCCGGTTTGTCAGAACAAGTGCACCGAACACGTCTGACGGCACCCGCCAGACGGCCAGACGGACCGGTACTAATCAGATCAATCCGATTCAGAACACATTTGACGGTCCATCTCACGTACAACGCAGTCCATGTGGCAGCTCCAAGAAAAACAATGAAGCCGCCATGGCGTTCAGCAGGCTCGTTTTATGCGCTCGCCCCCCCCCCCCCACCCGAAGCACATGATTGAGCCGGCGCATGGAGCGCCGCGGCGGCCGGGCGGCGGCCGGCACCTGGTCGCCCGGGAGACCACAAACGGCGCGCTGCAGCGGCCTGCACGGCCGCCGCCGCCGCCGCCGTCCTTGTATCGGCGGCTAATGACGCCCCGGCAGACGGGCCGCCGGAGCCATCCGCCGCCGAAAGTCATCGCAGGCTGACGGGCGTCATCAGAAGTCCACAGGCGTCATCGCAAACTGGCAGGCGTCGTCAAGAGCCGACAGGCGTCACCACAGGCCGATAGGCGTCAACGGGGGCTGACAGGCGTCGGCGTTATCGCAGGCTGGCGGGCGCCATTACGGACCGACAGGCGCCATCCGCAGATGCAGGGCGTCATCGTGAATCGCAGACCGCCATATGGAGCCGCGGGCTCCAAACGGAGGCTCCAGATCCGACAGCGTGGTCACAAACTCACACGCTCCGTACTCGAGCGGACGACTGCACTGCTGCGCGGGCAGCCCAGCACTCCGCCGGTGTCCGTCGGCGCCGTCAGGACGGCCACGCGCGGCGGCGTCGGGTCCGACACCGTGAACACCGCAGGCCGCCGGGGGGTACCCGGCGCCGTCCCTGCCGCGCGCAGGAGGCGGCCCGCCCTCTGCCGGCGGGGACGCCTCCGACCCTGCAGCGGCGCCTCCGACCCGCCGAACACGTGCCGACGCGCCGGCCGCCGGTCGCAGGAGGCGGGACGGACGGGCGGGCTGTTGTGACGGCATCGGCGGCGCTGCGTGCACGCCGGTCCGCACTGGTCCTGGCCGTGCTCCAGACTGCAGCCCGCCTGCCGCCCGCGGCCACTCCAGCGCCCGGATTCAGAGCCGCTCCCCGGGCACCGGGCAGGCCAGCCGCAACGACCTCGGCCAGATAGGGGCCGTCTGCAGAGGTTTACGCCCCGGCAATTTAGACGAGATCATAAATAGAGGAGTGACGCTGTTTGTCCATCCTCGTTGGCGGCGTAACCGAATGTGCTACCCGGGTCCATTAAGGGCCGGCTTTTTATGGGCGCGTTCTCCGGCGTTCGATCGAGCACTGGACAGAAAATACGGCGCCGCATCATAAAAGCTAATCTAATTAAGTGAAAGACCAGAATTTACCCAAACAAAATCGTATCCCAGTCATTTCTGTGGGTCTTAATGCCTGTCGGGGAGTCGGTTCGGAATTAATCCCGAGCTGCGGCAATAAAGGCGGGCCGAGATTGGACGCCGCGCCAGGTAAGGTTTAGTGCTGTGGGAACGCCGTTGACGGCCGGTGACGAAGGGAGCCGCGGCACTGCGGAGCGTGCCCCGCCTCGTCATCAGCACCCACCACGCCGCACAGGCAGGCACGAGGAAACTCCACCGCCCAGCGCGGGAGGGACACAACTGCACACCTGTCAGGAGGCAACGCGCGCCGACACTGACGGTGACCGAGCCCCTCTACAGGTAGACGGTGGAATCCCTGAGGGTGAGTTAGTGGGACTGTGGGGGCCTACTCGGCAGCGAGGCGAACCGCCGGTGGGACCCCTCTGACGGCAAGTTTGGATAGTAAGTTAGCAAAACCGCTAAGGAAGAGGGAACTCTCGCGACGCTTCCGTGGAATCGTTCTGATGGCGGCTCGGTCGAGATGCCTCTGACCGCGGCATGTAACCACTCCCCTCCCCCACCCACTCATGGATATTTAGTCCCTTCGACCGTGTGTCAATGGGTTTCACCTGCCTGCTGGCTGGCCTCTCCGGCGGTGAATCAATCGGACGGCTAGTCAGCATGTCTGAAGACGAGTCAGAGGGCCTCTTACATTGGCAAACTAGTGCAACCTCTCTGACGATGAACTAGTGCGAGCCCTTTGTCGGCGAGCCAGTGGGACCCCTCCGACGGAGAGCCAGAGGGACCATTCCGACGGTGAACCAGTGGGACCCCTCTGACGGCGCGCCAGGGGCTCCCCTCTGTTGGTGAGCCAAGGGGACCCCTCTAACGGTGAGCCAGTGGGGACCCTCTGGACGGCGAACTAGAGGGACCCCTCTGTCCGTGAGCCAGTGGGACCCCTTTGCCGGTGAGCTAGCCGGTGCCTCGGACGGCGCGTCGGCGCGGCCCAGCCGGGACTGGCCGCCGGCTGCATAATGGACCCAGCGGGAGGGCGGCCGGGCGCCGCGGGCGCCGCCGGCCCACTAACACAACAGCGCCGGGCCGCCGAACCCAAACACCGGCCGGCCGCCGCCTGTTGCCGATGGCAGGCCGGCTGTTTGGCCGCGTGTTTTAGCGAATTCCTCGCGCCGGCGTCTGACGAGGCCTGCCCGGACGTCGGCCGGGCCGGGCCTGCTCACCAGCTGACCGGCGCTCCTCTCGGCTGCGCCTGCCGCCGCGCGAACAGGTATCGGTCAAAATTGGCCCGGGCCGGACCGGGCCGCGGCGTCCGGAGCCGGCCGGCCGCGCGCCGGCAGCGGCGCCGCCAGCGCCTGATTGGCTCTAATTCGGCGCGCGTTTCTAACCAAACAGAGCCGGTGGGAGTGGGGCCTGAAGTCGGCCATCGTCAGGCCGGCGCCGGCCCGGCAAAAACAGCCATTGTGGCGGCGGACCGCCCCGCCCCGTCGAGTGCTCATTACCCGGGCCGGCCGGGCCGCGCGCGCCGCCGTGGGACGCTGCCGGCCGGCCGGCCGGCCCGGCACCCGCACGCAGGGCCAGGCTGCGGGCGACTGCGGCGTGCGTCGAGAGCGCGCTGACAAAGAGACCCTGCAGCCGTCTCGCGCAGAGTGCGGTTCGCGGCAGCAGCGGCGGCAGCGGCCGAGGCGGTACAGCGGTAAAGGCGAACGCTCAACTCGCGAGACGAATGGGAGAACACTGAAAAGGGTCACGACTGCGTGAGAGCGGCGCCGGGCGCCGGAGAGATCAAGGAGTGGAGCGACACTGACAGGGCGTGGAGACGCTCGGAGTCGGAGACCGGCCGGCAGAGATCTCCCCGGTACCGCGGCCGTCAGGGCAGACGCTCGGACGGCGGCGGCGGGGAGCCCGGCGGGACAGCTGCTCCAGCTCGCGGCGTCCGGATAGCTCCCGCTGCGAGCCCCGGCTGCCGGAGAGCTCCTGCAGCGAGCCGGGACAGCCGGCCGGCAGGCGGCGGCAGAAATAAAACAGTACATTACCCGCTTCCGGCACGCCGCCCGCCGACCCGCGCGCTCTGTTTTGGCGGGAGGCGGCGCGGCGGAGCATGAAAGGGTTCCGAAGAGGACGCCGCGCCGCCATGCCTCCGCCGCCCTGCGCCCGTGCATGAACCTGAAGAACTCGGGACGCCTGGAAAACTTCCGCCACACGACTCGACCGACCGCTCTCCTCTGGCTCTGGCCTAATTCCATGTTGTCAAAGCCGAAAATTGGCGACCAGACAGCATGATGGACGATGGTCGGGCGCGCACACGACATTCGACCATACTGGCCATCAGTCGTCGAAGGAATGGGGCTCACCTTCCCATGAACCGATGAAGCAGTAATGAAGTGGGATGCTCCCGGTAAGAGAAGCGATTTTCAACCTTACGCCCATTCATTTCAGTGTTACACACGGGCCGTTTTCTTATGTCCCAGTCCGAGGGCCCGAGGCGAGTTGGCGGCGACGCTCAGAAAATGGCCGCCACGAGATTAGACGCTTATTTTATTAACAGAACTTGTGGCTTTCCGTATAACCGTCTGTAAATAAATGGACCAGAAGAAGAAAACAAACACGGTTATCGTTCACGGATGGTTGGCGATAACTGCTGGTCGCTTGTTCGCGGTGAAACAAAGGCAATCTCAGCTCGGCGGGCACGCCAGATGATCTGAAACCCTCACAGCTGGTCAGAGCGGGCTATCCGGGCAGCCGCAGCCCTGGCTGAGACGCAGACATTCTGACGGCTGCCTCAGACGCAGCCTCTGTGAAGTTTGTGCGGACGCAGCGGTTCCAGAGGCATGCGTCAGACACGGCCAGTGAGATCGCGCCACTCGGAGGGCTCTTCAGTCACGGACACAGACATGGGCGCAGACACAGACACAGTTACAGACAAGCAGTCGGCGGAGCCCGCGACCCACGGCGCCCCGCAGCCAGCCGCAGCCGTCCGGCGCCCGCTGCCCGGCCGCTGGAGGCAGGGGCAAACAAAAACAGCGACCGGCCGGCCGCAGCGTACCGCTTTGGAGGGCATGCGGCGCGCACAGCCCGAGCTCCAGAGATCTTCACAGTCCATCTGTCCTGATGACGGCCATGGCAGCCACCACACTGTCCCTGGGCGGGATAAGCCCAAAACTCGAGGAGTCTTAACTTTTTTTTTTTTTTTTTTTTTTTTTTTTTTTTTTTTTTTTTTTCTTTTTTTTTTTTTTTTTTTTTTTTGGGGTGGTTTTTTTGGTTTTTTTTTTTTTTTTTGGTTTTTTTTTTTTTTTTTTTTTTTTTTTTTTTTTTTTTTTTTTTTTTTTTTTTTTTTTTTTTTTTTTTTTTTTTTTTTTTTTTTTTTTTTTTTTTTTTTTTTTATTATCCTCTAAAATTTTTTTTTTTTTTTTTTTTTTTATTTTTTTTTTTATTAATTTTTTCGGGGGTTTTTTTTTCTCTCTTTCTCCCCCCCCCTCCTTTTTTTTTTTTTTTTTTTTTTTTTTTTTTTTTTTTTTTTTTTTTTTTTTTTTTTTTTTTTTTTTTTTTTTTTTTTTTTTTTTTTTTTTTTTTTTTTTTTTTTTTTTTTTTTTTTTTTTCTTTTTTTTTTTTTTCCCTTTTTTTTCTTTTTTTTTTTTTTTTTTTTTTTTTTTTTTTTTTTTTTTTTTTTTTTTTTTTGTTTTTTTGCGGGCCCCCCCCCCCCCCGGGAACGCCCATACCTTTACCCCCAAATCGGTCAGAAGCTGAGTACCGCCTGCTCCGTACACGGACGGAGAGCATTGTCATATACGATAACGACGTACGAGAAAGATCTATGATACATATGCCGCAATGGCACACTGCATTTCATCATCTCACGTCATCAGACGACTGCATTATCTGCGTCTTTCGATCGCCCGATTGTCGCGCCACCGCGCCACGCCGCGCGGCCCAGGCCTTATCTGGCGCCGCCGACCCTAACGCCGTGCCTTGGTGTCGTCCCGCCATGGCATCACTGGCCGTGCGTCACCTGTCCGCCGGGCCGGCGCTTTATCTGGTGCCACCGCCACGCCAGGGGACGCGTGCCAAACGAGTCGCGGCCGACGCCGTCAGCTCGACGCCGAGTTCCGCGGGTGAAATGGCCGATGTCGCGGGAGGATCGCGCTCGCCGGCGCCTGCCAGCGGCGGAGCCGACGGCGCTGCCGCCGCCGCCGCCGCCGCCGGCGGCGACGCCGGCCGGCCGGCCGGAGACGCGGCCCAGGACAATGGAGCCAGACACGTGCAACAGGTGCTGCGAAGCGGGCCGACGGCCACAAAAGAAGCCAGGGACAGACGGACGGCGCGCGCAGTCAAGAAGGTAAATGCAGGAAACGCGCAAACAACGCCGCCACCTGGACTCCCGGTGGGCGGCGCAGCTGGGTGTGAATGGACGGGACAGGGAGACCCAGGAGCAGGAGACGGATGCGGCGCACCGCGCACTGCGCATGCGAGAAAGGGAGACAAGACCTGAGGGAGGAGAGAGACAAGCAGGGGAAAGATAGACACCAAGAGAAGGAGAGAAAGATGAGAGGGAGGTATACGAAAAAAGAGAGAGGGGAAAATAATAGAAAAGGCAGGAATAGGTAGATCGATAGAAATGGAGAGCACGAAAAGGAAAGACAGAAAGAGGCAGGTCGACAGAAACAGAGCTCGAAACGGAAAATAAATCTGCATTCTGATCTCGGCCCAAAGGTATGCAGTCCGGGCCTTCAACGCGCCACGTGCTGGGCGAGTCGGCACACATATAACAGGATAGAACGATCAAACAGGCTCGCCATACAACAGCCAGCGCCAAAAACCCCGGACGCGCCGTTCGCAGACAGCCGGCTTACCGAGGCGGCCGCGCAAAAACGTCAGCAAAAACGCGGCGCGAAACATCAAAAGAAAGGTCCGCTGTAGAGCTTCAATGAATGCCATCCTACACACGTGTGAACTCCAAGGGACGGAGTCACCCGCATGTGTGCATCCCGCGAGGTGAAGCCCCACACCGCGAGCCGGCCGGTCGGAGCCGCTAAAAACATCGCTATAAATTCCGGGACGGGGACTCAAGAGCAGGGGGCCCGAGCCCCCTTGCTTAGTCATCCAACTGTATACATACAGACTCGGGAGCTCCGGTAAACAGACGGCGCTGCGGCAGCTCGCCGCCCGTCCCGCTAAAATACACAGCCCGTCCGGCGAGCGGCCGGCGCCACCGCCGTGCGATTACGATCAGGCGGACGGATCGTAAACCGGCATTGAACTTTACAGGCTGCGCCCGGCGGTCGGGCCCGGCAGCCGGATTCAGCCGTCTAACGCAGAGACCGAGCCGCCGCGTCCGGCCCCGAATGCAGGCCGGCTGCAGCGGGCCATTGGCTGCTGACCGGCCGGGCCGGCCGTATTCAATGCAGACATGCTGGGGTCAGCCATGATGCCCCGGCCAAACAGGCTCCCACTTCAAACCGAATCGTAATTTAATCGAGCCCTGCAACAAAGAGAGCCAAACGCTGCAGCAGCACGGCCGCTCCAGTGCAATGTTAATTGAATGCAAGTCCTGCTGAGTCTGCGCCGAGCGGGCACGGCGGAGGCGGCGGCGGCGGCGGCGGCGGCGGCGGGTCGGCGCAGCTCGCCCGCCCGGAAGGGGGCAGACGCCTGGCCACTATCGAACGTCACCCCGCCCCGACTGCCGCCACGGCCGGCCGACCGCACTGCACCGCCAGTGTAAACGGCGTGAGCGCGCGATGGCGCGTGGGCGGCCATTTGTCTTGCTTTAATGGCGCCGCGCCGTTATTCATCAGCGCTGCCCGGAGAGCCGTCCGTGCCGTGTTTAGCAGCAGGCCGTCGGCTCACGTTTCAGACGGCTGGCCTGCCTCCCCGCCGACACCGTCCGCAGACGATTTCTCGCTCTGGGAGACAGGGTCAAAGGATGTTCGCCGAAGTGGCCGCGATGGCGCTGGGGACTCCTCGGACGCCAGAAGCCCCGCGTCCACGCCGTCGGAAATGCACGAACGTCCGCCGCTGACGGTGGAGCGCGCCGCGCGCGCTCGCAGGTGGTGGCCAGTCTGCAGCAGTCGCCGCTCGGGCGGAGCGACCCCAAGTGGCAGCGCGCCACGACCGCCGCCAGTCGGCGTCACGTTCGCCGCTCGTCAATCCCGGCTGACGCATCGGCCCCGTCGCACTTCGTCGCCTCCGACGCGCACGGCGCGCCGACGACGTCGACGGATCGTCGCGCGGCGGCGGCCGGTCGCCAGCCGCCGGCGGCGGCCTCGGCGGCGAAACAGCGAGCGAATTAACGGCGCGCCCCGACGCGACGGCAACGCAGGGCTGACGTGGCCATTAGCCGCCATTACCGGCGGCGGTTAATTCAACGACCGCGGCGCTCTCGGAGGCGACCCGCGGAGGCCGCGGCCGACCTTGCCGCGCTCACCTATCGGCGGTCGGGGAACTGGCCCGTCTGGGAGCCGCGGAGGGCCGGTTAACCACCGCCGGCTGCGGCCGCCGGACACAAAGGCGGGCCGCTGACGGGCGGAACTGGCCGCCGGCCAAACGCCGTGCCCCACCGCCGAGCGCAAGACCGCATCTGCCTCGGCTGGAGGCGAAATCCGATCCGCTCCCCGATGACGGCGCGCGTTCCGACAACCTGCCAGACGTGTCGGCGGCGGATTTCGACGTCCGACTCGACCATCGGCGGCGGTGGCGGCGCGCGGTGTCGAGCCGA
This sequence comes from Capitulum mitella, assembly GCA_030062745.1. Classification (NCBI taxonomy): domain Eukaryota; kingdom Metazoa; phylum Arthropoda; class Thecostraca; order Pollicipedomorpha; family Pollicipedidae; genus Capitulum; species Capitulum mitella. The sequence continues at coordinate 1,061,059 of CP099842.1, forward strand.
CAACTGTCGGGCCGGCGGCGGCCGTCCGACACGGCCGCGGAATGATAATGAGCCGGCCGACGCCGCGCAGCCTTGTAGCGGCGTTGACAAATGCGCTTCTTTGTGCCAGAATATCCTCAATTACGGCGATGACTGCCGGTACACCGGCTGGCGCCCGTTCTGGCAGGCCGCCTGCAACGAACAGCCTGGACTGCCCCGGGGCCCTGACTCGAGCGCTGCTCGAACCCTGTCCTAGCCTCTGAACCGGCCCTCACCTGGGCCCGTGGTTATTGCTGCTCCGTCACGATCCCTATCCCGGCCTATGTATCGGCCCCAGTTCCACCCCCTGCCCCGAATCTTGTCCCAGCCCTTGGCACTGGCCCGGCCGGTGGATTTCGCTGCCCCTGTCCCGACCCATCTCCGACTCTCGTCCCGGTCCCGGTCCCGAACCCGTCCCGGCGCGTCTGCCGGCAGCAGCGCCGCGGGTCGGGCCTCTCCCACCGCGGCGCGCGATCCCACCGCTCGGCCGCCGCTGCCGCCGCCGCCGCCGCCGGCAGCCGACAGCCACGCGCATGCCAAACATAGCTGGACGGAGCTGTGGCCGGCTGTTTACAGGGGCGTCGGCCAGAGCGACCCGGGCGCCGCCGGCCGGCCGCCACTCGCGCCGCATTACGCGCCATTGTGCGGGCCGACCACAAAAACCGGCGCTAATTGTCGCCGACGCGGTCCGGCCCGCCACCCAGGGGCGCTGGCCGGCCGCACTCGGCAGACCGCCACCCGGGGCTCGGCCACAGGGGAACCGCCATAAACGGGCGCTGGCCCGCCACACTCAGCAGAACACCACCCAGGGCACTAGCCGTCACATAGGGGCACCGGCCCAGACCCACTCAGGACCGCCTTACAGGGCCGCCAGGCCGCCACGATTTCGGAGCGCCCTCAAGGGGACGCATTAGAATTAGGCATGCTGGTGACGTCAGACAGGTAGCGGCGAGCACGCCAGTCTGGAGCAGCTCGAGCACGCATTGGGTACCGGTCGACCCCGTCAGTGTGTTGGGCATCACGCCCGGCTGGCGCCCCCCCCCCCCCGTCCGGCTGGTGCGCGCAGCTGGGACGCATTCTTCCGCCGATCTGGCCGCCGAGTTAGCAACGGCTGATCGCCCGCCTGTCCCAGCGCTCGGACCTATATCACACTCATTACGTCCTATTCAGGCCCGCGCCGGCATCACAATCAAACCGGCTTAAAACATAACAACTAGAACGGGAATTTTGTCGATTAAAGCCGCTATGATTAATTGAGATCCCGCGGATAGCGCGTGCCCACGGGCGAGCCGATGGCGGCCGCGCTCAATTAAAGCTCGGATCGAGGCCGCTTACCTGGGCTTTAATATCGCCCGGCCTTCGCACCAGGCCGCTGAAGGTTTAACAAGAACAAACATTATCTCAGCGCGGACAGCACAGCGCCCGTAGCTCAGATCAAATGCGATTTCGCCAGAGATAGTGTCAATTTGGCATAAATGAAGCGTCGGCGACGAAGCGAACCCTTTTGCGGCAGACGCCGGGACGGAGCAGCCTTGCCAGCTGCTGGCCGCCGCCCGCCCGGACTTCACGCGGCCGTCGGCAGAGGATGGCGGCCACAAGAGTGACTTCACGGGGACGACCACGGAATGTCCTGCCCTTCAGCACGGGTGACCGCAGCTCGCTCACTCCGGCCCCGGTGACGGGTCAGCGGCTAAAGCCCTGGTGACAGCGGTTCAGTCGCCAGCGCTGGTGACATTGGCTGGCCGCGGCGCCGCCGCCGCCTCAGTTCCGGTCGGCGCGACAGCCGGACGTCCGGCGAGCAGCGGCGAGCACACGGCGGACCGTTGTGACCGGCGCGGTGACGCACACGCCCCGGCGCACTCACACAGGCGGACAGTCTGGCGGCGGCGGCCGGGACGCGGCCCTGATGAGGCGGCTCCACGGCACGGCTTCGCTCCCGCTGCCGCCGTGCGGCCGGCTCACGGACGGTGATCAGCCCTCGGCAGGAAATCCCGCGGCTAATCAGGCGGCCAGCTCGGGCCGCGCGGCGCCGCCGGCCGTCTCCGGCGCCGGCGCGTGCCGAGGCGGGGCGGCCGTCCGTCTGGCTCAGCGCCGTCGAGACCGCCGACTAATGCACGCCCGGTGTCGCCGAACCGCCCGGCGCCGCGGCGAACGGCATCCGCTGCCATTACGTATTCTAATTTATTAATTAATGCGCGTCGCCGCCTCGCAGACGCTGCGCGCCGGGCCGTGCGGCGCTCGGTGCGGCGGGGCGTCCGCGCCGGGCCGCCCTCCACCCAGGCCATCAGCGGCGGCCGCCGGAGCGGCGGGAGGGCGCGCCGCCGGCCCGCCGCTCCACTCACCGGCCGGCGCTGACGCCGGGGAGGTGAGGGCGCGCCGCCGGCCCGGCCACTCGGCTCACCGGCCGGCGCTGACGCCGGGGAAATGAGGGTGCGAGGAGGCGGCGCCGGCGCCGCAGTTCAGGAAGGTGGCAGAAACAAAGCCGGGCGGTGTGCAACAGGAGGCCTGAACACGACAGTCATTGCGGTAATCAGATGTGGAGGTGGTCGGCGTCACGTGGGCCAATGGTGTGGCTAAGGGAGAGCCCCTTGAAACATACAACTCTTCACGTTGTTCACTTTGCGCATGTGGGTCCCAGTCCTGGCGAATGCTAAGGATTTAGCTGTACTAAGTTTACCAGAATTGTTGCCGTCCCAGCGATCTGGCCGGACGGATCCGCCCGTAGTCTGAACCGTTTCACGTGACCTTCGACAGACGTCATGAACGTGACGAAAGCACCTCTGAAAGGTGATATCACTCTCGAGCACTGTTGTCTGCATGGCTTGTTATCAACGGCAGAATTCTCTGAGACCTCTGTCTGGTGTTATGCTCGATGTTGTGCGGGCTCCAGGCTGCAGTGATACGGCGTCGTCCGTGACAATTCAATTGTACAGTTTTTCCGAAGATCGCGCTCGACCGATTGGCAATAAATCACGCGGCATATTCGGCTGAATCGCGACAAAAGCGGCGTAATTCGGCCGCGCCGGCTGACGGCGGTGTTCTGGGAGGGCTGCGGGCGGGAGGGCGGGCAGGCCGGGCCGCGGTACGCCGGCGGCGGCCGCGCGGCCCGGCCGATCGGCGACACGCCAGGCGCGACAGGGCGCCGGCCGCAGCGTCTCTTATCAGCGGGCCCATCTCCGGCGGCGAGGCAGCGGCGGCGCCGCGGCCGCCGCGGGACGGGCGGCCCGGCCGACCCACGAAACTGAGCGCCGCCGTGCACCGAGCGTCCCATCAGATCCCACGAGCCAGCGGCCCGTCCTGCCTTTGTCCCACCGGACTCAGCGACCCACCAGAGCGTACGCCCCACCGGACCCAGCATCCCACCAGACCTAGCGTCCCACCAGACCTAGCGTCCCACACGGCCTTCGTCCCACTAAACCAGCGTTCCACCGCTGTGACGGCCGGACGTTTCCGCCGGCCGGAGGCCGGCAAGCACACCGATAAGAGACGACGGCCCGGAATCGCACTGTCGCCGCCCGGCCGCCGGCGTCACGTGACCGCAGCGGCCGCCGCCGGCCCGCGTCACGTGGTGCGTCCCGTTACGCCGGCCGGCGCGCGCGGGAGAGCGGCGCGGCGTGGCAGAGCGACGGCAGACGGATGCGGCCCGCCCACTGCCGTCCACAGTCGGCCGGAGCAGCTCCCGAGCGGGCACTGCAGCGACCCAGACGCGGCCGAGCCGGCCGATTACCTGGCCGCCCGATCAATGGCGCCTAACGAGCGGCGCCGAAAAAGCGGCCGGCGCTGCGGCGCGCCGCTCCGGAAATAAATCACGACCGCGGCGCGCCGGACTCCCGCCGCTCAGACAGTGACGGGCCGGCCGGCCGGCGGGACGCACCCGTCCGCCGGCCGCCGAGGACGCCGCGGCGGCGGAGCTGCCCGGCGCCGCTCGGCTCTGAATGGGCGGCGGGCGGCCGCAGGGCGGGTGCCGCCCGCCGGCCGGCCGACGCCGCGCTTTGTGCGGCGGTCCAGGGCGCGGCGGCGGCGTCCGGGCCCCGTCCGCCGGCCGCCGGCCGCCCTCAGTCAATGACTCCGTCGCCGGTGGAGTGGAGGCCGAGCCCGCCGCCCGACGGCCGCCGACAACCCCGCATTCTCCGCCCGGAACGCAAACAGACGGCGGCCGGCGCCGTGTTTGTCCAAATTTTAGCATCTGTCGAATAAAGGCCGGCCGGGCGGCCGACCGCCGTCGCGTTCCGGTCCATAAACCGGCGGTCTGGCGCGGCGCCGCGCGGGGTCGCGTCGGCCCGGCAGCCGGCGGCTCGGCGGACGCTGCCTGACGACACCGACGGCCCGACGGCCCGACGGCCCGACACCGACGGCCCGACACCGACGGCCCGACGCCGTCAGACCGCGGCCCGCCGGCGGTCTCCGCACCCGGGCACCTGCCGAACACGACCGCTGCCGGCCCGCAGGCCACGAGGCGGGCCGACGCGCCGCTGGACGCTGCTGGAGCGCGCGTCCGCCGGCCGACGGACCGAGCTGAGGCTGCGGTCGGCGGCGAGCTCGGCGGAGGCGTGTTTTCGCCGGTGTCGGCGGTCCTGCTGATCGCAGCGCTGGCGCGTGTTTACCACGCCGCCGGCCGGCCTAAGTGCCGTCGCCAGGTAATTGCCGATAAGGACGCAGCGCCGCTGCTGACAAGCGCCAGAGACGGCCCAGATCGCAATCCGAGGCAAATTGTTTCTCCGTCGACTCTCCTGGCCGGGCATGGGGGCCGCGCAGCGTCTGCACGGGCCCCATGCCACATGCCAAGCCCTCTGCCACGGGCGGAGAACTCTAAAACAATCATTCATCTATGCAGCGACTCGGCGCCCGTACGAGACACGTTCTTCCACGCGAACAACGAACCGAGAATACGGTGGGGAGCCGCAAAGGTGAGCACATGTCCCGAGGAGGTCGACGCATCAGCTAAAACCAGAAGCGGGCAACGTAACGCAGCAAACTGCGGGAGGGACAAACCATCCGGCTGCCAGCTGCCAGCCACCGCGGCCGTGCTCGCGGTGGCGCATTAAACGACTAATGAGTGGCTCCGGTGCCGACAAAGCCACTCTCGTAGGTCCCAGGTACCGAAACAGCAGCTTATCATGAGTGCCGCTGGCGCCGACGACACAGCCACAGCTTGTCATCATCAGACGCATTTCCTGCCGCCACTTCTGCGCCCAATCGTGAGTACCTCTGCCGCTGCGACACCCGTTTATCTCGAGCGCCGCGACGAGACAAAAAAAAATTGTTAACAAAAACGAGTACAAATACTACGGCAGCACAGCCTAAAGCAGCCCCCAACAAAGCCTTTTTGGCCTCTCCTAATTATTTTCGATATATATATATATATATATATATATATATATATATATATATATATATATATACCCTTTCGGCCCACGGAAATCGGCGCACCCTTTCTTGTAAAATAGCCTGGTAGTGCATTACGTAATGAAGTCCAAGTCAGACTCCGCACGCCACAAACTCAGGAACATTTGCCAGATAAATGCCGAGAACAAACGTCGCGTTCCATCATCAGCACGGCCACCAGCGCTGAAGCAGAAAATGCGGCGTGAAGCAATGTTCGTTCCGCCTACAAGCGACGCCTGTCCGCGCAGAGACGGGCCACTCACATTGGATTGCTGGTGTTCCAGTGGATGTAGTAGTTTTTCGTGGCGGCGGCCGTGCCCCAGAGCAGCGCCAGGCCCACCAGGGTGAGCGGGAGGTCGCCGCGTCGCCAGCCGGCCATCGCTAGCGAGTCCGTCTCTGCCGACGATCAGCAGCGGAGAGGCGCCGTCGCCCTGCCGGCCGGCATGTCCCTCTCGCGCGCCGGCGGCACACTCACAGCCACGCCGAGTCGAGCCCGCGCCGAGCACCGTCCACCCTCGCCGCTCGCTCGTAGCCAACTGCGGCTCGGCCGGCGGCGGCCGCCGCGGCCGGCCGGCTGACGGAGGTGGCGCCCCCTGGCGGCGTGAATCAGCCGCGGCCGACGTGGGACCGGCCGAGCTGATCGGCGGCGCGCCACCGCCGGCGGCGCCCTGAGAAGAACGCCTTCGGTTCGGGAGGTGCTGAGCGATGGGATGTCGTGACTGGGACGCTCGGTTTCGGACGCGTGAGGGAATCGGCGCACCGTAGGCAAATCCACCCGAGCGGGCGACGACAAGCTGCGAATCGGGTCCCTTCGCAGCTGGGAATCGGGTCCCCTCGGAGCTGGGAATCGGATCCCTTCGGAGCTGGGAATCGGGTCCCTTCGGAGCTGGGAATCGGGTCCCCTCGGAGCTGGGAATCGGGTCCTCTCGGAGCTGGGAATCGGGTCCCTTCGGAGCAGTCCCTGAGTTGCAAAGAAAGTTACCAAAGCACCGCAAAACAAATGCTGAACTGACTACGCCAACGCAGATTTCGGTATTTTGAAAGCTGCCACTGCCTCCAACCCAGTTTTGGGGTGACGTTTGTTGTTTTGCTTGTCGGGCTGCGTACAAGAAATGCAGGTTCCATGGGCAGAGTTTTTTTTAGTCTTATCATTGTTACCCAAGTAAACACAACCATTGCGTTAAAATCAAAACATAAAAAGTCAACGAAAATCGCGATATAATATAGATCACTTTTTGAGTGCATTCCAATCATGTACCTCAGCAAGCGAGGTGATACTAATTAGAGAACAGCGAGTGGGTTCATTTACCTGATCACCACAAGGTACAAAACTTACCGCATGCAAAACGCTACCGGGCATGTACATAACGTACGAAGGGATATCAGTATCGATGATTATTTTTTTCTAACTGGGACGTGGAATGCATTTTTCTTGAAATCTCGAAACTGAAAACTGCATCTGTCTTAAAAATGTCGGTTTGTTTTATTCGGCGCATTTCGTCGTAACCCAACAATACCGAGCCAAACGAGTGACTTATTGTAAGTGGCACTTAAAGAACAGACTGTAGAGTATAGTAGCCATGTAAAAAATACAATGGTGCCGTAGAAGGGTAAACATTTGCTCTGTAACTCTTTGCTGTTCAGGATGATTCCGATGAAGAAGCGGCCTTAATACTGTGGGACAGTATTTGTGTTTCACCCATATTAACACCTACTTCTCTCCAACCTGCCTTCCGTTGGAACTTTCTGGCAGCTCACGACTCTACTGCTCCTTACGGATCATCTCAAAATGGCATCATAAATGCGATCGCATGTGTGCGTCTGGTCTTCCATAAAGTAGGGATTAAATGGTCATCTGAAGTGGTTCGAACTCGAGAAAAACAACAGTCTCGGTCTGGTACATATCCCAGTTTTCACCAGCGCCACGCCTGTGCATCACACAACACAACAGTTCTCTCCTCCTTCTGCCACCGTTTTCTTTCTTTATATATGATATATACTGCCAATACTTTCGGTGTTTTTGAGGCATATAGGCGTCAGATGACCAATATTATCTCCAGTATGAAAGACAAGTTTTAAGTACATGCAGCAGCATCTGTTTTCTCCATTTCATTTCAGAACCAGCGAGTAGTGACGTTGTGGACTGCCGCATAAGTCGGTCAGAGACGATCTTGCAGCGGGTGTTACGCGGCGAACAGACTGCTGGCCCTTACATGCCGTACTACATGTAATCCACAGCGACTTCATTTCTTAATTCCTGTCATGGTTGTTACTCTGCGTACTCTGGCCCGTCCCTTAATTTCAGTAAAGTGCGCAGTAGTGTTATATATATCAATATATACATATATATATATGTGTGCGTGTGTGTGTGTGTGTGTGTGTGTGTGTGTGTGTGTGTGTGTGTGTGTGTCATCATCTAGGTGAGGACGGTAACTTTCTTATGAATTAAGGGTGTCTGCTCATGCATTTTCTTGGATACTTCATATCATTGAGGGTGCCTCCCCATGTGGACCCACGTTAAAGTCCAAATGCTAGTGGTGCTCAAGCAATGTTCCGAGCACCGAAGCAACCACAAAAGAATGTAAAGCTATACCCATGATCAGCTTCCTCATGATTAAATGCACCGAAAGGAAGCAAAGCGGCTTCCTGAAGGTCACCCTTGCCGATTGTCAAGAATACCATATCTGGATTTCTGGCGTGCCTGCGGCGTTGAGTCAACATCCTCCTGAGGTCGGATTTTCCCTTTCCGGCAGTTCCCGGCTGCAGCGCCATGAGGTTCGCGCCAAAACACCAGCTTCCAGCGCCCGCCGGCCGGCGCCCGCCCCGGCCAAGGTGTCAGCGCCCAGCGGCGCCGACGCCGCCGACGTGGCACTGCCCAGCACGGCACGGCGACGCGCGGCACCAGCACGTGGCCTGTGTTCGGCCGGCCGGGCCTCATTTCCATGATCGGTCGGCCGGCGCAGGCCAGGGCCGCGACCTCCGGCTGCCCGCCGTGTCCGGTGCAACCACGGCTGACACCTCGGCGCCGACAATCCGCTTACCGGAGGATCACCGGCACGGACTGCACGGCTTCAAAGCAGTTTCCGCACAGGAAATATCGCCGGTCGGACGGAACGACTCATGACATTCCCAAAGAAGCTGACGGCGGTTTTACATCCAGCACGAAGCCCCCAAACTCATGTGAATAGGATTTGTTCTTTTTGTGGAATGGGTCGTTCCGAGATTCCTAGCAGTAGAAATTGGTTCAAGCAGTCTTCTACAAGAACAGGTCAACGACACAAACAAGCATTTAGCCTTAAAACAGACCAGCGTTTACGTTGCGACGGAAAAGAACAGCCACATCTTATTTTTTCTCGGCATGCCTTTTCTTTAAACAAAGCCAAAAACATTTTCGGCTGCTCAAAACTGGACAGACGGAAATTGGTGGGCAGGTTGCGCTGTTATAGGATTCAGCCATCAGATAGAAGACTGACACTGCTTAAAGTGGGTCATCTCCAGCAAAACGGACGAACGGACAAAGGACACGTGCTACGACCATCCGCTGTTCGTTTCTGCCTAGGACGGCCATCACGCCGGGCGTCAGCGAAGAGACGTCTCAATGTCGATTCCGGGCCCACGATACAACGGTGCGCAGCCCAGACCGCCTGGCCTCAGAGGTCGGTGTGCGTGTTAGCATAAATTGTCCTATCTTGATGAGCATGCAACGGCGAGCGCGCATTTATTCCGGTTTGAGCCATGGACGGCGAGATTGCATCTGGCGCCGTTCCCGGATGAGGAGCGATCCGCGCGCCCGCTCCGCCCGACAGCTGGGCGGCTTATCGACGCCAGAATTTCGGCCCTCGTGCTGTGTCCGAACAGGGCCGAAGGCGGCGGCGGCGGCATTAGCCGCACAATGCGGCCCGAGTGCCGTACGGAAGCCGGCCGAACCCGCCAAATAATTACCGGGCCCGTTTTTGTTATGCAAATCGCCGCGTCCGATGCTCTGGATGCATCGCTCAGCCCGTAACTAAATCCTTCGGTCATGATAGAGGATAAGGATTGCTATAAATCACGGCGATCAAAGTGAGCCGTGGCGCCGCGGCCGGCCGCTGCACTGCGCAGACCACGTCCTGGCCGCCGGCCTCGTCGGGCGTCTTTATTATACAGGCCGCGTCTGGCCGCCGACCCGGCACGACCGACAGCAGACTGGGTCCGCCGGCTTGTTCGGGCGTCTTTATTATACAGGCCGCCGACCTGCCATGACCGACGACAGATTGGGACCCGCTGGCCGGGGGTTGCTCCGCTGTGGGTCAGACAGCCGTGGGTCGCTGTCCAACAGGCCACCGCCCAGATCAATGTCGTTTTTTATTATCGCATGTAACGTACTGAGATAATAAAGCTATACACACGTACTAACGCATTGAAATAGGCGTTTCAACGATTTCGCACAATACGACAGCACATGGAGCAGGTTTGGCTGCATAAATAACTCACACCAAACACGCCAAACAGCTCGTTCGGTGTCTTCTGGCCCAGGCCCCCCCCCCCCCCGCTTTTGCGCACAAACAGCGCTATCATTTACGATCGGGAATCAGGCCTCCTCATTCAAACGCAGCGACGAGAGACGACCGCCCACGTCAGCAAACACTGGCAAACGCAAACAGGCCGGCGTTGCCGACGATAACGGCACGGGCAGGGCGCATGAAAATCGAGAATCGGTAAACACGACTGTGATGTCTCCTGCGCGGTCGATGAATTCGACTGCAAAGTATGCATCAGAAATTTCCAGGAGATTCCCACCATCGTAAGCTCATTGGAAGGCATTTGGAAAATCCCAGTCGCCGCGTCCAGTCGTGGGAAGAGTCGAAATGCGCCACTTCATTTATCATAGGGTCGACTGGCCGACCAAGATTCAATTACAACATACATAAATCAGAAAACAAACGTTGTTTCTGCCCCGAACTGACTGGATCGCACCACTTCTCCAACTATATATTCCATTTCGAATCCATAGTTCATTAGTTTGAAAGTTTACCTAAGCAAGAAAAATGAGTTTGGTTATTGATACAAGCCATTATCGGAATGAAAAACGCAACGTCCTTGAATGTGTGAACGAGTGGCATGCCTATGTAAACTGAAGACTGTAGGTCTTCCCAGCACGGCAGACACCGAATCCCAATGACCATAGGATGTCAGGTAATATATAAGTACTGCAGATCAGTTACATTACAGTCAGTTCAACAGTTCACTTCATCCGATGGTCAGGTACTTCATGTAACAAAGCATTCCACTTTCCGACAATGGAAATTGTACGGCAGAGAAGAGAGAGACGGGGAGAAAGAAAGAAAGAGAGGGAGAGAGAGAGAGAGAGAGAGGAAGAAGGGGATAGTGCTGGTTAAAGTGTGTTGGTCATCGTAAAAAAATACGAACATCTTTGAATTGTCATAGACAAACACGTCGAATACGCTATCGAAATGGATCGAAATCTTCTCGTGCCGGTGTCTCGGATCGTTTTTAAAATAACCGACAATGGAACCAGTCTTTGTTGAAGATCTTTGACACTCGAACTTGCGGCAATTTTGACTTTCTGCGTAAGAAGCCCTGATAAAAAAACGACCAGAGTGAAAGTCAAACTGTTCGCCAGAAATTCTTAAAAATTGCAGTACCTGAGCCTTTACCTCATACTTATTTTCCCATGACATGAAACATGATGACGAACAGCCGTGATCCGAAACAGTCGGGTGCATGGAATACGTTGACAGTGATGGATCAGCTTGTTTCTCTCGATACTCCACGGACTTTTGGTCCGCCCTGAATCGTAAGCAAACAGCAGCTGCAAAAGCAGGAGCGGGTCACAATAAAGAGCGCGCCCAGGCAGAAAGGCCAGACAGGCGCGCCGACGGGGTGTGATTTGGCCGTGTGACTGCGTCCGGCCGGGGGTCGACCACAGTCATTTCAGTGTCGGATGACACCCGGCAGTTCCGCTCAGCGTTAAAAACACGGCGCTAATGAATAGGTCCACAGGAAAGTATCAATCGGAGCGGCAAACGCATTCCGGCGCCGTCCTTCGCTCGCCGGCCGGCCGGACGGCGGACCCCATTGGCCGACGGTCTCCGCTGCGTCCAATCGGCGACCCCGCGGCCCGTTTAATTATTGTCATTGGCCGCTGACCAGTAATACACATAGGTGGGCGAGCGAGCCGGGGCCTAATTACACGCAGCCGGGCCGGCGGTATCGTGATTAGGCGTAATGCCACCCTTCGGTGCCGCGCTGGCCGGCAGGTCGGCAGGCGGACGGCTCGCGTGGGAGGCGAGTAATGATATGGCCGGCGCCGCCCGGCTCTAGCTGGCGAGCGTCGCCGGGCCGACGTTCCTACACAGGCTGCTAACCCGCCGCCGACGTCCTCACAGAGGCTGCTCATCCGCCGACGTCCCTACAGAGGCCGCTCTCACGTCACCGACGTCTCCTGCAGGGGCTGCCACCCGCCGCCGAAGGCCCTGCAGAGGCCGCTCACCCGCCAGCCGGCTGTCTTGGCAGATATGGCCGCTCAACTGAAAGAGGCTGCTCACCTCGGAGGGGTTCGCCCGTCAGTCGCCAATTTCAGCAGACAGAACCTCTCATCCGCCAGCTGTCTGCGGTCTCATGAAGGTGGCTCATACGGAGATCAAGGAACGACCGAGTGTGGTTTCCTTCCCGGAAAACTTCGCCCTTATCTTTGTACACGGTGGACAGCCTCTTGGCTTGGCAAAACGGAGTGCCATATCCGACGCCCGTTGTGATGCAGGCGACTTCACAGCAGGCGCCCAGTGCAACGACATCGTCCTCGATAAGACGCTCGACGCAGCCATCAGATGGGCGCCGACTGGGAAGGGGATGATAGGCGTGAGGCGAGGGGGGCCGTCAGCCGCCCGGCTGCGGCAGCACCCATGGCAGCCATCTCCGCCAGTCTAACTAGGTCTCGGCTGTCCCTGGGCCGGTCCGCGGTGACCAGACGTCCTGGCCATGCTGGCCCGGCAGACGCAGACGCAGACGCAGACGGGCACGGAGGCCGCATCCTGCCGCGTGAGGCAGGATGCGGCATATATATATATATATATATATATATATATATATATATATATATATATATATATATCAATCGACTCAAAACTGTATGTTCTATGACACTACACATGGATTTAGTGGGCTTCCGCTCAATGCCGGGATTACCGAGGGTAGAAACTGAGGTCATGAGCTACGGCGGGAAACACGTAGCTTTTTGTCTCAGGGAATACGATAGAAAATAGTTACCGCAAAACAACCTACAAAGTCGGAATGCATGAGGTGTGAGAAATTGAACGATATAAATTTGTATTTGAGCAATGTATCTTTGATTTCATCGGAACAAGACTGAATGCATCGAACGACTAACTTTTGCTCCGACGGGCGGAGCGGCGCCAGCCACGGGTTGAGAAGTCTCCATTACCACAGCATGCCTAAAATTGAATTCTGTATTGGATGTCAACAAAAAAGCACACTTAAGTTTAAAAAGAGACACCAGTCGCGAGATCTCGTCACGCGCAGCACGCTGGTTTATACCACGACGCTCTAGGACGTACGGTGTAGAAATGACCGGGTGGTCGTAACAACCCCCCTCTCCAATACATCCGCTTTATACATAAGCCACTATTAAGGGCGAAGGGTAAGGCCTTCACTGAAGTGCTAAACAGAGCAGCTGAAGTGCTGGTGCGGTAACAGAGGTTACTCACACAGATAACTAAGACACATTTATACATGCTCTGTATTGATCTGATAACGGGAATCGGACCTAGACGGTCAAGCACGTAACGATAAGACGTAACACAAACTGTGACTGACTGCAATTTCAGTGAAACTCGACGTCGGTCTGGGAAGGAGGCGGGTGCCAAAATCTAAATATCCAAATGAGGCCACGTTATCGCCAGCTGTTGTCAGAACAGTATCACTGAACACACACAAGCATGAACCGCAGTTCGGCCCGTATGAAACCATACCATGTCGACGATCACCTATGTTATGACGCACGTGACATATCGCATCAATATACAGTTATGAAAAACCTGTCTTCTTGGTCGTATGATCGTGATGGTTCTTGGAGTTCGAAGAACTAAGCAAAATTTATCCACTGGACTTGTTGGGAACAACAAGCGTAGGTAGCAAGGCCTTAAGTTTCAAGCGTTCGCATCATATTTCCGGATGGGTTTTTAGCACTTAAGGAAAATTCGTATTTCCAGCATGATTATCTTGCAAATTTCAATGAGCGTCCCTAAACTTAGATTAAGTACGTGGAGCAAATATACGTCGATTACACTCAAGGGGGATGACGAGAGAAAGCGAAAACAGTTCGCGACAACTCAAGAATGCAGGCAATAGTCATTGTTTGCTAACTCTTTTCCACGCATCGCCAACAAACGTGATTCTTCTCCGATTTGTTCTGGCCTTGTTTAGGCTTCGTTACGGCATACAAATATCCATCCATGGGATGATGCGGAAATGGAAGAAGTGGGTGAAGAAAAAAAACTGCGCACTCAATAGAAGTAAGCCCACTCAGGGTGATGGGCTGTGCCCACTCTACTCCAACCCACTCAGAGTAAGTGGGGCCAGTGGCTGACCGACTCCGCCGCTGCCAGCTCGAGGCCAGCCACTCTCTGCCCCCAACAGGGACAAAGCCTACGAGGCAAGACACATTTTTGCCTCTCAGGAAGCTTGAAGGGAAACAGTGAGAGAAGTAAGAGCGAGGAGGTTACAGAGTCGGGCTGTCTGAGCTCTGTCCGGCCGACGATCAACTAGACACGACGGCTTTCCGGGGAGGGCATAGCTTGGCGGGGCGGGGGAAGAGGGGGTTCAGGGCGGTCGCTGAAGCTCCTCACCCCGTCGGGTTCGGCGGCGCATGCGCCATGACCTGGCGGATTCCGAGCAGGCATGCATCACCGCCCGACCTGTACGTATTGAACCACGGGCCCCACTTGGGTTTGATAAACGATGTATTGTCGGCGGCGCTGGATGGAGGCAGGGCGGTCCGCCGAGTGGAATACCACCGACCGCAGGAGGGGGTGAGGTACCGCCTCTGGAGCCGACGGACGAGACGTGTCCGTCCAGCAGTGCCGGAACTCTCAGGCGATGGGTTCCACGTGTCGAGCGCCGAAATTCTCACACACATGATGCACCGCGTCAAGCGCCGAGGCCGCTAGACAGAAGGCACAACGCGTAGAGCACCGAACCTCTCGGGCGTTTCGTGCCGCGAGACGAGTGCCGGCATCTTTCCCGGACCGATACGAAGGACTAGCCATCGGCAGACATCCAGAGAGGATGAGGAGGGCCGGGCTGGACAAGATTTGACACCACGAGCCGAACAGCCTGCGCCAGACGCCTTCTGGCCACTTCTCAGCTCGGCTGTTGGTCCGTCGTCTCAACAATCTCTGCCCGTTATTGCCAAACACGTACACTTATGCAGAGACATTCAGTTTCCTCTCCACAAATTTTGGGCCAGTCAGGAGCAAACAGAGCATGAACACCATTCCTGGTGAGGTTCTGTTTGTCTGCTTTCGCCTCCACCCCACTGATTAAACTTCGGGAGATGAAGTGGCCTTGTCAGCAATGGCAAGCTCTGCAAAGCTGGCAGGCCTCTTGTGCGAGCATCAACCCTCTTGGTTACACGGCCTGACCTCTTTCCTCTCGTCAAAAACTGGTTGGAAACAAAGAACAGTATGGACAGCACCCGGTGACATCATATTCCATGCACCTGGAAGATTGTTATTTGTTTTGTACGAACAGCGACACGCTGATTTCATCATTTACAGACAACCATGGTTTTAACAACTGAAAAAACAATCATGCATTCGGGTTCGTTCGGGTTTGTTTAGCAACCGAGTACATGTCCGGAATCATTGGCGGGTCCAGGAAGGGAGGCAGGGGGGGGGGTACTGAAGTCATAGCCGTCCCTTTCGTTAGAAACCCCAGGGCTAACATGTCTTCCACCCCCCCCCCCCATGCCGTTTCGGACATAAATTGTGCATATTTTGCTTTCGAAACCAAAATCCGTTTACATACACGTGAATTTTCGAAAAAGACGAAACGAAATGGTCGAAATCCCAGGTGAAAAAAAACATTTCGGGATACGTTAGGTTACCCGGATGTAGATGTGGCCCCTTGGCACATGGTCCGGATCCGTCCTAGCCGTGAATTCTGTGTGCACAGTGATAGACACGGTATCTGGATCCAGCTGCATCCGATTTCGCGTTACTCTTATCTCTGTCCTTTGATCTCAGACCCAGCGTTCGAGAACTGTCGCAGATATCATGGCCTACGGCTGCCTCGCCGGGTCGCAGATCTGCGCAGCGCCAACAGAAGCACAGATAACGGTTCAGCACAAGGACGTAGCCAAAGGGGGGGGGGGCATGGGGGCCATGATTTCCCCTGAGCCAAGAGGTCGACACTAGATATATAGTGATTTCGCACAGATACGGAATCGTGATCATATATATGTTGCGAAAACAAACATGATGTGTATTTCTGTGCGTTAAAATGAGGTCAGTTACGTAAAGTTCTTGCTTTTCCGATAAGCTTCGTCATATGCCAGTGGTATATGACAAAATCTGACTTTTGCCCCCCCCCCAAGAAAATTCTGGCTACATGCCTGGTTCAGCGTATGATTGGTCAGCTGCAGCTATCTGATGTATGATATCGCACTTGCGTGTAGTTGTCCTCTGGCATGTGACTGCCTTGGAAGCCCAGCTATTGCATACGGCTTCCGGCACATATTGGCATGTTTCACAAAGAATTCACGGGTAAGAATTACATCGTGAGTTTACAGCAGTGGTCAGGCAGCTGATGTGCCGATGTGTCAGCCAAGATGCTTACAAGGAAGAGCAAAATACTCCCCAGGACTCGGAGGCCCATACAGTCCGCAGGACCCTGCTCCATCGTGGCCTGGGACAAAGACCGGATGTACCGGCAGAGCCCGTCTCAGAGGGCGGCTGCTGCGACTCCTTGCACCGGCGGCCGACGTGAGCGGCGCTGCCGGCGCGCGGCTCGGGTGCCGGGAGACACGAGCGGCCCATACGGCGCGGCAGACAGGCACGGCTGGACTCCAATCAGGCCGGCACGACGCCGGCCGGCCGCCATTGCACGAGCCGGCCCGATCACGGAAACAATTCGCCGGCGATAAGCGGCCGTCACGACGCCGCGCGGCGCCGCTTTACACCGCCCGGACCGGATCGTTTGCTTTGTGCCGTCTCACCGGAGGCTGATTCGTGAGGTCACCTGCTCGTTGATGTGGGCTGTGAATAACGCATCGCATTCCAGGAGAATATGACGCGCGGGACTATCAATGTCCCTCCTCTCCTCGCAAATAACGATAAAAAACGATTGCCCTGTCCGACCGGGGATTAGTGTCATTGGATGGATCGGGCCTGGTGCCGACGGGCCGCTCGAAGGCGCCCTCACGGGGTGCGCCGACCCCCAGCGCAGGGACAAGCGCTGCTCGGTCACCCGCTGCAGACCAGCAGGCCTCCGGCCGACGCTGCCCAGCTGGCCGGCCGCCGCTCAGGTCAGCGGCCGGTGTCGGCTGCTGGTTAAGACGCTGTCAGCAGGCCGCCGTTCAGGGCCCGCCGTGACGCGGCCGCTGTCCGGGCCGCCGCCGGCCGCGGTCCGAGCCGGACCGCCGGTGGTCGGAGCCGCCGTCTGAGGCCGCCGGTTGTCGGCGGCGGCTGTAACGTACGGCCGTGTTCGCCGGCCGCTGGTGACAACCGCGACCGCCGCTACTCGGTCGGAGGTCCCTGTTACAATCCGGAACCGTCCCTGTCAGCCCCTTGGTGGAACTCCTCGGGAACGTGAGCCAACGGTCCGGCTCGCAAGCAAAATACTATCACGCCAACTTGGAAGGGAAGAGATCCCCAACGGCACGCGATCGGCGGATTATCACGCCTCTGCCTCGACCTTGCGGGAGTCGCGAACCTGAGCAGCGGCCGTCGTCTGACGCTGCAGACCAACAGGTGACCCGGGTGGGCCTTGGGTTCGGCGGCGACGAGCACCGCCCTCCTGCCCGCCTCCCTTCCGGCGGCAGTTCCCAGCGCGCGGAAACCCTTCCCGCTGCGCGCTTCCCGCCACACGGACGAACGCCGCGAGCGCGACGAATGCCGCCTTGTTTTCGCCGCGAGCGTGACGAAAACGGCGCACTCTCCTGCCGGCGCGGCATTGTGGCGGGCCGCGTCCCGCCGCGATCGGCCGGCCAGAATGCGCATACGTTTGCGGCCGACGCGGCGAGCGGCACGGCCGCGCGGGAGGGCGCTTCCTGCACCGTGTCGCGGCCGCCGAGTCCGGAACGGCGCGCCGGCACGCCGCATTCCAGCCGCGGGTCCTGTTACGCCGCTCACGGAGGTAAGGCGTGAGACTGTACGGAGGACACGGCTTTTGCCTGATGTCCCACGCTGCGGCGTTTCGGGTGGCGCGGGGACAGCGTCCGTGGTCCGCGTCCGTCATGAAAACATCGGGGAAACGGAACCGCTGGTCTACCCCACAGGAAAAAGGCTAGTCTGAACAATAAGCCCTTGTGCAATACTACAGGAAGACAAGGCTGCCTCTCCTGCAGCATCACGGAGGGTCCGCCGACCAGCCGGCCTCTCCCGCAGGAGCTCACGTGAGACGACCGGCGTCAGCCTGCGACCGGGCCGCGGCGCGGACGTCGCGTGGCACGCGGGCCGGCGCGGAGACCGGCCGGTGATCGACAGCTGCCGGCCGTTTTTGCCGCGCATGCGCCAGACCGGCCGCTTTTTACCGGACCTCCGGCACTGGGAGAGCGGCGCGCAGCCGGCGCGTCCCTCTCGGGCCCTCTCCCGACTCGGTCCGTTTTCTGACGGAGTCGCCCTGTCCTCCCTGACCCGACCACCCCTGGTCCGCTGCCCGGCAGGGTCCACAGGGGGCCTTCCCGGGCCCAGACCCGTCAGACCAGCCGACGAGGTCGGCCGCTGCCCGAGCAGGGCGAGAGGGTGGACTCCCGCTGCGGGTCGCCTCGCGCGCCGCCGGTCGAGGTGTCGAGTGCGCGCGCGTGACCCCGACCCGGCCGGCGCGTGACCCGCCGCTGACCCGTGTAATCGCGCCCGCGCTGATGGACGCGCGGCCAGATACCATCGGCCTGCGCCAGTCAGGTCTCGGTAAAAAGCCAGCCCGCCGCGGGCAAAAAGGTCGCCGCGTGGCAGCTCGGAGTTCAGAGATGTCTCGATAGCTCCAAGAGGGTATGATTACATCACGTCATCGAGAGGGCGAGAGGTGACAACATCATGAAAGACGCCGGGACGCCGGCCGGCGACGCCGCCGTTGAACAGGCCGCCGCTCGCTGAATGCTGAACGGTGTTCCTAACCGGCGCTCAATCGGCACAGCCTCCTGCGGAGCGGCGCACAGTCCCAATTACACTGCGCTGGCCCATATCGTGATCCGCTCTAATTAGCAATGATTAGGGAGGCGCCGGACCGGCAGCTGCTTGACGCGCACCGCACGGCGCCCGAAAAACACACCGTGTCAGACGCACCGCAGCGGGCTGCGCACCGTGCCGGCCGTACTGGTCGCTGGCTCGGCCGGCAGACCCGGTTACGCCGGGCCGTTCACGGCTCGAGTGAGCGTGGTCTGGTGGCCTGGGACTCGGGGCGATCAGACCGTCCCGGTCACTCCCGCTCAGGCGGGCAGCGCTCTGCCGCAGACGGGACAGGGTCTGGCGGCCGCTGACGGCTCCTCTGCAGCAGGACCGAGCTCTGGCGGGCCAGTTCCACTGCAGGCCGGGAACACGGACGGTCAGCGTCCGGCGACCGGGTCTCTGGCGAGAGCCACCTGGGCGTCACTTTCTGGAGAGGACGTGACAAACGGAGGACAGCGGCTCCTACGCCGGCGCTCACCGAGCCGCGCGCGACGACAAATCAGACGCGTAACACGGACCAGAGTGTCGCCGGAGCGCAGCTGCCGTGAAGCGGGTCGTCGACCCACCCCAACAGGCCGGCTGCCGAGTCGACCCGTCCGTTCAGACCCGTCGCCGAGTCCGGAGTCACGATGGCCCACGGAGGGTGGTTGAACTCCAAAGATCACGCTCCAGCTAAGTCCGCAACAGCGCAGAGGGCATCATCGGACCCGGAGAGCCAATGGGATTTTCGCCGGTGAATTATTGGTCGCGGTTTGGCAGCATGTTGACATGAGTCGATGGCGACCGATCTGGAGGTCGCTCCGGGTGGTTCTGTAACCCTCAAGATACATTGCGATAACGTCTCCGACCAAGCGATCCGCACTGGAGACTGATGGACACAGAAGTCCCGGAACAGCGAAACTGGACCTGGACACCGTGCGTCACCGGGCCAGGGCAGTGAGTTTCTGTTCCCAAGCAAATGCAGCCTAAAGTTGGACGTGGCAGGTTAGATTCTACAAGCAGGAAACAAGGATTGCTGGCCGGATGTTCGGGACCAGTTGTCACGAAGCTTAGTAGCACATTAATTCTTCAGCAACGAACCATCAATCATTCATAAACAGATATGCAGCGGCCACAAAAACAGCAAACTAAATGCCATCCAGTGAAGTTTTGTCATCGTAAAACAGCAAGTGGTTCAAAGCCCTGCAGCCGGTTCTACAGGTTTCAGATATCAGCTACACAGCATTTGCTTCCTTGAAATGATTTACCAGTGCAATTATCGGGCTACTAATTTGAACAAGATATGCAGGACTTCTGGCGCTAAATTGTCCACTCATTCTCCGTGCATGATGAGTCGAACAGATCGGCCGATGATAACGGCCCGGATCGATTCCAGGCATGATCAGGCCATTGCGGGCCGGCAGAAAGAAGCGGGCGCCATCTACTACCGGCTGTCGGAATGTCGAGACAGTCTGGGACGCCGCCTCCTTGAGACGGCCGCTCGAGATTATCCCCCGATCATCTCATGATTATTGATCGTCTGGACGGGAATTTATGACTGCGGAATGTCACGGCGGTGAGCTTATTTCGCCATGAGCTTTTATCTGCTCCCAGGTCGTCTCATTATGAATATCCGGACGGCGAGTTTATGAACGTTTCGTGCCGACCCAAAATGCCGCTCGGTCGATACTTATCTCCTGGGACCATTTTTATCAGGATATCGAACAGGGAGCGGCGGCGGGGGAGAGGTGCAGGCCGGCGCCGCTGCAGCCCCGACGGCGGCGCGTAACGTGACGTGACGCGACCTGGGTCGGCTCGGCGGCGCAGCGGGGACCGTCACCCCTCGGCCGGCGGACCGGCCGCCGAACAAACGTCGGCAATCCCGCGCCGCGGAGCGCCGACCGGCGCCGGGCCGCGGAGGCAGCTCCGGCACGGCCGGCAGACGACCCCTGCCACCGAGACCGGGGCCGGGCAGCCGGCGACAGTCGACACGAGTCAGCAGGAGCTCCCGATCCGGCGACGACTCATAGGAACGAGCTCATAGGAAAAGCCGACAATCCCTTCTGGACTCCCCTTGAAATCCCGGCCACCACTGGTCACATTCAGAAGGATTACAGCGGGAAATTTGTGTCTAAATGTGACTCGTGTCTGCACGGAAGTTTTAAATAAATGTGACTTCCTCAGTGCGGCACTTCGTCCAAAATTTCTTCAATTACCTCGATGAAGAGGACTGTTTGTCTAGCACCTTCCAAGAAGGCATGTATGTTTCCTGGCTTTGCTTTCTTGTCTGAGGGCTTTTACAGCTTTAAGCAGTTCTGGCAGCCTTATTTGCATGCCTTTCCAAGCTGCTATTAAATTTACGTCACAGCCATCATAATGGCATGTCATCAGCAAATCAAAATGTTTGTCATCAAAACGAGTACACCATGTGGAAGTACATGGAGTACAAAATAATACATGGAGTACAAAACGAGTACACCATGGAGTACAAAATGACTTACACCATGTGGAACAACATGCTCGTCATCACCATATCCCCCGATACAAGTTTCATTATTTTGATCTGATGTCTGAATGGCTGAATGGCCGGTAGTCAATGTAGAAAGGTAGAAATGTCGATGTAGAAAACCAAAACACGGGGACAGTATCACTTTCAATCACTTTCACTGTCGTCGTTTGCTACGGTGGAAGGGACTGCGAATGGAATCTCTGTGTTTATGAGACATGATAGTCCTTACGGCAATGCAAAGGAGAAAGCATCAGAATGGCAACAAATATATCACAAGTGATGGAATACAGATAGCCTCGTAATGAATACGTAATTGTAATTCAAATATATCGCCAATTTGTACACAGTACACATACTGCCTGTAGCACTGCTAGAACATTGGTTAAACATAATTTGCCCAATGCAAATGCCGCATAGGAAATGTGTTTTAAATACATTTAGGTGAACGTTATTTTACAGAACGTAAGGCTGTCACTTGTAGCCATCCCATGTTCTTCCACATGAGCGAAAAGACAAGTGATGCCTCACAAGCAGCGATGTATATCCTTAGCAAAAGTTCACTGACCATCTTTTAAACGCCTGAAAACAGCTCACACGTGAATAGAAACAAGACGAACCCGGGGGCAAGTTCAATTCCGCATCCAATGAACCGATATTGCGACTATCGAGCATAACTAGAGCTTTCGCAATACCAGCGGAGACATCACTGGATAGGAGAATTACCACGCACATGGGGATCGTTGGGTGTATGTGTTTCGGCCTTTGTGCGCTCCTGCTTTTCGTTGATTTATCTCCAAAAAAGTTAAGCCAGATTAAGCGCGTTTAAGTTTAAAAGCAGAACTCTTCAAGTCCATTACGCAGTTGCATTCGTAGACGTTTCAGCATCGAAAATCTTGATTCTGCTGTTAGTTAATAAGCTTTCTGTTACAACGCTAAGCAATTTACGGCAGACCAAACTTCAATGTTAACTGCTGAAATATACCCCAAGCCCAATTTTTGCGATGTTTTTTACTTTAACCTACTTAATGCTGACGATATTTGATCTAAAAACATGCATGCTGTATGGATTTGGGAAAGTAGTGTAAGGAGGATCCGCAGCAGGAGCCAGGCATGCTCGCGGAGGAGCGTTAAGAGGATGTTTCTTTTTTCATGCTCTATGTTTCCATATTCTCTTTTGACTGGTTTTTGTGAGACAGCAGATGAGTATAGTTAGCAAAAGCTGAAAGTCTGTATTGGAAATTCCACGGGATTAAGGGCTAAATATATAGAGTATCCAAATTTCAACACAGTAAATTTATATGCTCCTGCTTACGAAAACACGCGCATTAAAAACCGTGTTGTTTTAAATGCGCTAAGTATGAATCCATTTTTCTACTATTCTGTTTTAATTACTAATTTAAATAACACTATATCTCGCGGTCCACTCAACATGCAGCGATACACGTAGCACAAAACAGCCATGTCTCCATCTGCTTCAGTTCACAAGGTACGTGACGCCGCTCATAAAGACGTACCCCAGCGACAGGAATGGAGACACGCAGCTACCCACGCACGGGCGACAGCCGCGCACTGGCAGGAGGTGATCACTCGTCCTCCACGTCCCAGTGCAGGGGTTAACGAGCAGACGACGACACCGGCCGGCCCGTAATGAGCAGGGGGAGGACTCCGGTGCTGCGACACGACCCCCTCCCCCCTGGAGGAGAGGGGGTTTAGCTCGGGTGATGGGATGTTTTCTTGGGAGAGACCGGAGCCGTCTGCTAACAAGACCAGGGGTCGCGTCCCGACACGTGGCGCTCCATGCTGGCCGCCCGTGGTCGGTGATAACGGGGCAAGATCGAACGTCACCATTCGTAGGCAGGAGCGGGCACTGGCGACGAGCGGCCGCCGCGAGTTTACCGTGAACAGCGGGACCGTGGTGGCCGAGCCTAACATGCACGTGACGGTCAGGAACAAATGCATTTGGATCCAGCTTTTATCTTATAAAAAAACGTAAGAAATACAAAAAATCCATCCGTAAATTAAATGCTTTTAGACTTAACGCCGGAGATCCTTTGGTTTACTAATTGCGGTCGTGGGTAAACAAAATGTCGTATAAAATAAAAAAATATAACATGTCAATGTCCACCATCGTGATGACCGAAATAATCATTTCTGTCAGTCGTTGTCTCAGTTAAACAATTTACGCCACACTGCGTTTCAGAGTGACCTGCATGACAAGCTCATGCCTTTATCGAATTTAATGTACAATACTGCAAAGGGTCAGGCGGTTTCGAAAACCGAGTGGTTTTCCTTTTCTCCCACGCCCGGGGTACGCTGGCAGGCGGGAACCATTCATCTTTCGTAATTGGTAAGCTCAACGTCGTGCACCAACAGATGAGTGCATGCTTTGGGTGCTCCACCGCCATCAGTCCATTATATTGCTTTCGTTGGCCTCCAGGTAGTTAACGGAAGCCGTCACTAGTCCAAAAACAATGTGGGATAAACTAACGTGCTTGTCATACTACAGTCAGTTGAGCCACTGCTGTGTTTTGCACCAGAGGAATGACAAATGTGAAAGTTACTCGCACGTCTAATATTGTTCACTTCATTCCTGATCAGTAAAAAAAAAAGAAAAACCCAAAACAACAGCGGAAAAACATAGAGAAAGGTCCGAATGCAAGAAAAAAACACCTCCTAGAACAACTGACCTGACGCCGCCAACGACTGGGCTATATGAAGTCGTGGTCCATGATAGCCATTGACATCCCAAAACCACACGGATCAGACCAAACCGGCACACGTTTACACAACGGCTGAAACCGAAACTGTTTGTGGGGAGCAACAAAACTTAGTTGCACTGTTACCAGGTCCCAGCATTCCAAATGTTTCACGGTTTTATTTTTAAGTTCTCAAGTGCCGTGTTACCTCTGAGCCTTATGGCAAACGGTCTGTGGTGGGGTTCTGAAATGAAAACCGCACTACTTCAGCTGCCCTGTCGGCTGTTTCTTAAGCAGACTGCGTTATATCTGGTGACCGATACGCTAGCAGGCTGTGCCCCCAAACTCCAGCCACTCGGAACGACCATCCTTCCACATGGAAAAGGAGCTCTGTTTCAAGTTTCGTGGTTTCCCGGCGAGTAAGAAAAACTGGATTCCGGACAAAAGAAGCTGCAACAAAATGACAGCTCGTTCCCGCTGTTCGGCACACATAAGTCAGAGTCACCGCAGCAAATGAAAGACGAAAAATGGCAAATGTACCACTTGACCAAGTTCAAGCACCGACTCCATCACTGCGGTCCGTTGGTCCCTGCGGTCACATACCCCGTATGTAAGACACCAATGTTCGACGCAAGAAGCCAGCGTTGTTTAACACGACATTAAAGTGCGTCCGTGGCTTGGTATTCATGGAAACTAAACGATCCGTTGACGTCATCTGCTTTAGTTTCAGGGCCCAAAACCATTCCAGATTTGGCCGCAAATGGACGAAGGCGTCATTGTCTTCACACGGAAAAAAGCTTTGCTTGGTATGATCCCTGCTCTAAACGCCGCACACTTCAAACGTTCCAGCCCACTTCATGCTCGTGTAAGTCAAGTCAGATTTTGTCTCTTTGGACATGTTATTCGATTTCAAGCAAACAAAAACGTTCACATTCTATTCGCGATGCGTTTCGTAAATTTTCCAAAAACCCAAACAGTTTTTATAACAAACTGTTCACGATGCACTTTGTAGGTAGCCCAAAAATGGCGATGACGTTACTTAGGATTAACGATCTGTTTGATAAGCCGTCAAAATGTCACAATGATTAACTGTTGTATGAGATACCGGTCCTTTGCAATGATAATGACCGTCTTTTTACTACTAAAGACAGAAAGACGCCTTATGGGGCGCAAACCGTACGCCGTCACTTTGAAATATTGATGGCATATTAATTTCTCCTTGGTGCATCTGACATTATCAGCCGATATTGTTCGAGCCATTCCCGTGTTTTGCACCCAAGGAATTACAAATTCAAAAGCTACTCGCATCTCTATATTGTTCACATTCGTTTCTGAGCGCTTTAAAAAAGCATAGCAAAAGGTCTAAATGCAGAAAACACTCCCGTAAAAAGCGGGCATACAAATATGGCAGGATAACGCGATGTGGATGCAAATGCAAGACCAAACAACTGAGCTATCTTTTAATGGGCACGCCACGATTTAGCACCGCATGGTTACGAGGTCATTAATACGTCAAAGTCATTTGGCCAGGTCGCTCAATGTGATTTTTCCTGCTGGTTGGTGTAAGACTTACTCGGCCAATGACCATGTGACAAACAATCGTGATGGCGGTGACCTCTCTGACTCAGAAGAACCATCCAATATCAATGCAGCGGAGCAACCGAGATATGGCATTTCCGTAATATAAAAAGGATCCATGTTTTCTGTAACCTATGGTCCGGCTCTCTACGACTCTCCTCTGAGGAGCTGGTCCACAGAAAGGTGCCATCCAAGTAGAACGGTTTCCTACAAATAAACGTACGTTTTGCTTAAGGCCAATACATACGTTTCTGAAATACTTATTTCAAATGGGCAATATCATCAGAGTGCACCCAGATCCTGATAGCTAGGCTGGCCGCAGTATGAAAATGGAGCTATCGGCACAAAGACGTGTTATCTCCCTCCCCAAAGCAAAACAAAACAAAACCAGCAGAAAACAAACGAGACTATGGTCAGACACATTGAAACACTGCAATGGCTCGGGAACGTGAAATCCACGACCATCAAATCAAATGCATGAGTAGTGAAGGTCTTGCAACAAAGAAGCGGAAGAAGACTACAATCGAGACTCAATGAGTGCTGTTTCATTCCATCATGAAGCGCCATACACGACAGACACGCCATACGCCTATAAACGATATACGCCCAGGCTTTTTGTTCGACCACCCAGTCGGGCATTGTGGCTGGGATAACGCGAACCGGAGGAATCAGCGCACGGCGCCGGCGACCTGCAGGACGGAGGTCATCAAGATCTCCCGGCGGCCGCCATCTTGGCCATCACGAGGCAGCCTCCTGCACGGCGGCCGCGGTGGCGGCCTGTAGCCGGAGAACCATTAGTGATTAGCCATCTGATCGGTGCAACGCCCAGCCGCAGCACCTCAGAACCGCTCTGCTAGCTGCTGGCGCGGACAAGACATCAACTGGCTAGCACAGTGCACCCGGATCGGCCAATCCAAGAAGCGGTTTTGCGGGCCGGAAGAAATGATCGTCTTAGTTGCATCCGGTCAGTCATCTGCCACAATGCGTGCGATGCACCCTCAGTGCTTGCAGCCAGGACATGTATTTATACGCTTCTGAGCGAAATCCATGTTGTGTTGTCCTAAGTCGACAAGCAAAGAACAAACTCGCATGCACAACACGTGGGTTTCACTTCCTTGGCGATGCGAAATTCATCCGCACTTTACCTATCCGTGCAATGATCGGCGCGACATTGCACAAGGTATTGACTGCGCAGTGTAAACCGTTTCCGGATGTAAGGTGCCAACAATGGCAGTGCACGAAACTGAGGAACACACCTTTATTTATAACACGTGAATACAGCTATACGCCAGACCATATGCACAATTCCGAACTGGTTTCACTAAATCCCTAAATACCAATTCGGTAGCGTGTTCTCATTTAAAACAACCATCGCAAACAAAATCAAAGAACGCCTTCTTTCCAAACGCTACTTGGTTGAAGTGCATTGTACAGGGAGTGAATGATGAAAACTAAAAGACTTGACGACGGGTAGGGAGTGACTTCACACGTCAACACAGTCCACCGCCGCAGGAGCAGCGTCTCCTTCAGAACATTTACAAGTGACCCGGCCGGAAAACGCGCGCGGAATCCGGCTGCGGGATGGCCGGACAATGTTGCCGTGACAGGCGGACCCGGCCGCGGCCGCGCCACCCCTCACTCGTCGCTATTTTGTAGCGGCCGCGTGCTAAGTGCGCCTAATGGAGTCTCATTGTCCGGCCGGAATCGACCGCGATATGAGGCGGAAATTAAGTCAACTCTGTCAATAGTCCGACTGTGTGCGCGCCGAAAGGTGTTAAAAGTGAGGCAGCGGCGCCGCCGGCCGCCCCGGCCGCTGCCTGCCAAACAGGGAGCCTCCTCCGGCCGGTCGAACAACACCAGCTGTCGGCACCGCGGCGGCCCGGCGGCGCCCGCCCGGGGGTACCGCGGACCGGCCCACCCGGACCTGATCAGGTCCGACCCACCGCACCCGGAGAGGGCCTCATCCTGGTCTGATCAGGTCCGACTCACCACAGCCGGGAAGATCTCATCCTGATCTGGTCAGGTCCGACTCATCGCGCCCGGGGAAGAAACCATCCTGACCCGATCATAGTCAGCAAAGCGGCTACGGATCCCCAACAGGCTAATTCCCAGAGTCAGTGTAGGCAACCATCAAACGGCGCGGGGGAGGTTCCCGGCCAAAAGTTCAGATCTGTGCAGGCCCAAGGGCCATGAAACAGTACTGCTGGCTTCATAATTTTCGTTTCTCTAAGGCTCCAGCGTCCAGGTCCAACATAGCGTTAAATATTTTATGGCACTGTTTGGTTTTATTTTGAATGAGACTATCGTTCTTCCTTGAACTAACAGACAATACCGCTGCATGAAGTGACTGACCACTCCCGAAGACGTTGCGGTTTCTGAGATGAAGACATTTTGACCGGCCACAATGCATATCATTTGACCACCAAAACGGGAGCTGTACAGCGGTTTCTGGCGCTTCCTTGGTGCCATTGTTCTGAACCGGCTGCCTGCCAGCGCGCGGTGAGCCCTGTTACCGATATGTGCGGACAGTGCCGCGACAGCCCCCGTCCGGAACGCTCAGTCGCGGGACGGAGGCCGTCTCAGTCGCCTTCATTAACGCTCCCAGGCGCCGTGAGCGCAGTAATCTGTTCTTTTACAAATCTTACACGCGGAGAAAAATGCCTCCCCTTGGAAAATCACAGGCACGGAGTCAATTATTCCGGGCCGGACCGAGCGGCGGCCGTCCGGCGCCTTTATGCCGGGGGAAATTTATGAGCGGCCCGGTCGTGCCCGGGGAGTCTCGAAATGGGGGCTGTGTGACGCTGAATGGATGGTGGGAGCGCGGACGAGAGGCCGCGAGCCGACGCCGTTCGCTGGGAGGAGACGCGGACGGGTACTGGAAATTACCGGTCCGGCCGGAATTTACAAGATCTATACCCGGGCGACGTGTAATTTGAACGACGCGAGAACATGATTACGCATTCGGCCCCTTCACAGATGCTGTGTTTAAACTTTTTGCGCGCTCGGGCCGGAATTCGGCGTCCGAGGGCATTATGTCCGGCATCTGTGCGGACGGACCTCTTCCTCCGGGGAATGCATCTCCTGTGCGGACCCCTCACCCTCCCGGACACCCATTGCCCTGGCGGACCGGCCACTCTTCCGCACACACCGTGTACGGGCTCAGCCCTAACGTCCACGGAATCAGCTGTGGGGCAGAGGGTGTCAGTCGGCTCCTCCCTTCAAAACGCCGTGAACTCAGTCTGGGGATGACGCATGTGAACAAGATGCCATGATCGTGACAACCGGAAGGCTGAGGGCGAGCATAAACGGTTCACTGCTGACATTCCGTATCTAGCAAAACTAACCCGCCGCACCCACGGGCCCCGGCTGGGCGCTCAGATCCGACAGACGCGACTGATCGCACTCGTCGGACAGGGGGCCAGATGTCACACCAGCTCTCCGCGGCTGCCCGGCCGGCCGTGCTGCGGCCGGCCGTGCTCGAGACGTTCGGCTCTCTCCCGGCCGTGGCCGCCGCGCGCCAGCCGGCCGGCCGCCGCCGGCCGATCGGCGCGGACGGCGTGTGCATGCCGAGACACAATCGACCGGCCGAGAGCGAGCGTCAGCCGAGACCGGCCGGCCGCGCCGGATATAATGGGACAGGTCTGCTCCCCCTCCCCGCCGGCTCGGCCGTGGCAGGCGGGGCGAGCAACAGGGCCCGGCATACCGACCGGTGACCGGTGGGACCGAGCTCTTTCAGCAGCTATTTGTGTGAGGGGCAGATTGGACCTGCCACCTCACATCTCGTTATGGGGGATACAAATTTCGACAGGGACTAGTGCCCCGTGATTGAAATAAAGCGATATTCTATGGTTGCTGTCAACTGCAGGGTCGGTGTGGAACGACCGAAACTGCATGCCGACTAGAATAACTGGCGAGCGACAAGTTCACGCCCTGCGATGGACCTGGCTTACACAGAGCCGACGCCTGCTGTGGGAGACAATCATCGCACATCCATATCAAGGCCGCGGATCGTGCAAAGGCATCCATTCAACCGCTAACCACTCCGATTATTCATCCCCAAAGTAAACAAATTCGCATAAATTATCCGGCCGAAACGCGGCAATCAAAGTAGTCGACACGGCCGATGCGGGGCCGTCACGAGATTGAGACATAACAATGGACGGCTCTCTGACCGCGGAGCGGCCGGCGGCCGGCGGACGGACCCCGCTCACGTCATCGGCCGGCTCTCTCGCTCGCTCGCCGGCCGGCCGACTGATTGTCGCCGCATTCCTCCGGGGCGGCGGGCCGGCCCGCGATCGCCGCTCGGGTGCGGCACCGTCTGAGCGGCCCCGCTCAGGTGCGGCACCGTCTGAGCCGCCCTGCTCAGGTGCGGCACCGTCTGAGCTGCCCTGCTCAGGTGCGGCACCGTCTGAGCTGTCTTACTCAGGTGCGGCACCGTCTGAGCCGCCCTGCTCAGGTGCGGCACCGTCTGAGCTGTCTTACTCAGGTGTGGCACCGTCTGAGCTGCCCTGCTCAGGTGTGGCACCGTCTGAGCGGCCTTACTCAGGTGTGGCACCGTCTTAGCTGCCTGCTCAGGTGCGGCACCGTCTGAGCGGCCCTGCTCAGGTGCGGCGCCGTCTGAGCTGCCCTGCTCAGGTGCGGCACCGTCTGAGCGGCCCCGCTCAGGTGTGGCACCGTCTGAGCGGCCCCGCTCAGGTGCGGCACCGACGGAGCGGCCCCGCTCAGGTGCGGCACCGTCTGAGCCGCCCTGCTCAGGCGCGGCCGGCGAGAGGCTAAGACCGTCCCTGACGGTCGGCATCCTGGACAGCCGCCACTTAAGCCACAACCATCACTGGCCACGGTCCAACAGGCCTTGGGCTTAAATGGTTCCCTTCTCTCACCTGAGCAGTCCAAGAGGTCCCTTATCATGACTGTGGGGGGGGGGGGTCCATATAGGATTCCTGAGCGCTTCTTTCCAATCACTGTCATAAGCCTAATGTTAAAATTCTTGATTCTTGGGGGTTCGGAACCTTCCCCTCCTCCTCTTACCCTCGGGATCACCAGTTATATTCCCAGTTATAAGACTGCACGTCTTCCTCGACTAGTCTGAGAGAAGCCAAATCACCGCAGCATTGTATATACAAGAACGAACGGATCCAGATATTTTGGGCATGTCTATTTTCTGGACATGTAGATGTCTTGATAGGCTTCTTGAACCATCTGCTGCCCAGCACAGTTTTCATCAGATGCTGTGAGCTGATGCCCCCACAGGCTGCCGATTCAGTGCAGTATGATTTCACGCGGCTATTCGGCCCAGAGAGGAACTTTGCCTAGCTAACTGCACATGAAGCAAATACATGGTAAAGCTGCATTCTTTCGTTTGAGTTTGATGTCTAACAAAACGTCAAAGGTTGAAAACGTTTAAACAGGATGTGTAAAAGGTTTACCGATTTGAGCTCGGTGACGAGTCCTAGGCTATCAAAAACGTCTGACCACCGCAAACCTGCTCATGATTTCTGTTTCGTACCACGCATGTCTGACTAATATATTTTAAAGTGGAGCCTTATGGATCTGTCCCTCCAGTTATCTGGCTCTCGTCAGGGGCGTACCCTCATCCTCTACTCCACTACTAATTTTACGACCTGCCTCCTGTAAGTCTCCTGAATTTCAGTGGTAGTGGAGGGAAAAACATACAAATTTTTTTTTTATATCTCGCGAATTAAATTGCGTTTTGTTCGGTTTCTAACGTTATTATCAAGTTTTCGATGAGATACTAGACAAGATACCGGTGTCCATGGGACATGCAGTAGACAGAATGCCACTGGTTTAATCGTACTCATTTTGCTTTCAACGTCTCTTATCGTGTACACATTTTCGTCTTTCACGCACATTTCACAAGCGCATATGTAGTCGCCCAGGTGGCCCAATGCAAGCAAAAGGCGTCTGAAAAAGGGCTCAGTCCAGGGATGCAAAAGACGCATTGCAGGCTAGTCTCGACCGGAGGAAGAACGATTTATGCAAAATGTCGAGTGAATTAATTGCTGATACGTCGTTCACTGATATTTACCATCATAATGTTTACTATGGTGACGAAGGTCATACCGAACAGGATTTTGACCAAACGAGAAACAAGAACACACCTTACACCGAACATATTCATCCACCATATTAAAGAGTTGGTTTATTTTTATATGATGCAAGCATGCCTGAAAAAAGCAGAAACATTCTTGTCAACACCAGACAGGTAGCCATGATTTTTGTCGGCGGGGGGACAGGTCAAATGTCAAATTTTGTCATATGCCACTGAAATATGATGTCACTTCAGAAACCAAATTATTGCTTTGATGAACAGCGAGCATTGCCTGCCTTATGCAGACTCCAGCAGTTTCGAGTGCACAGATTGAATAGCGCCACCAATCAAAACTGATCTTATCTGCACTGCAAAAATTCAAAATGTGGTGTCATTTAAATTGCCTACTTTGCACGGCTATCATGATGGCGATCAAGTACACGGACGACATAGACTACCAATAACTCATTTCATATACTGCAGCAAATCAGTAGATGGGGTGTTGGATCGGAATGAAGATATAAAATGGAGATATCAGACTGTAAAATGTCATTGTCTCCATAAAGAGAAACGAGGTCACGAACATGAGTAAAAAGCCCAGTATTACTGACTACGTCATCTCTGAACCACTGCACACTTCAACTACCGCAATATACAGTCCGAATTACCTACATGTGATAGCATCCGGTGACAGGTTTCGAATCATCTCGGAACGCCCAAGATCAGGCGTGGATCAGGGGTTCGAGAGAAGGGAGGCCCTTCACGAAACCACAGGGAGACAGCACTCCTGTTCGGCGCCGCCGGCAGCCCCGCAGGAGCCGTCCGCCCTGTGCGTACGGCGAACGCCAGTTCGGCGCGAGCGTCTGCGGCGACGCGGCCGCTGCCCGCCGTCCCTCCCGGGGCGAGCGAGCCGCCACGGCGCGGATCCACCTCGCCGGCCATGCATCACCCCCGAGATATTGAGTCGCACATACATCTTGTGACAGCTAACGAGGAAATCTTTATGCGAAGTGAAATTAATTGCCCGCAACGCCTCCATAAATAACGGCCGCTGCGCAGCCGCGAGGCGGCTGCGGCTCGTGACCGGGGCGGTACCGAGCGGCGGTTACAGATCAGCCAGCGCAGCGGACGGCTGGCCCGGCCCGCCGACCGCCGAGAGCACCTGCGCTGCCGCACCGCCGGCCGGCCGCCCTTATTAAAATACCCGCGGCGCAGCCGCCGATATCTAGCAAACTGTCACCGCCCGCCTGTCAAAACATGGACGTTCCAATTAAGCCGCGCCTCGATTGGCATCGGCCTCCGGCGGGCGCCATTGGTGGAGGACAGCGACGCGAAGGACCATCGGCCAATCAGGACGCCGTCTTCTTGTGACGTCACGGTCATGTGTCGTCGAGCGTGCGTTGGACGGACGAGGCGCTTCCTGTGATTTGTTCAGACGGCTGTTCATGTCGCGCGGCCGGTCTGATGTCTCGATTGATTACTGGGGCTTAGGGGTGCGCCGACGCTCCGATGTCTCAATCGAAAAGAAGGCGAAACGTAATTAGGTCTCAATACAGTCATTTTGGTTTTGCTATCAAAGCATTTTTGGCCAATCTGTTGTTCCCTTCGTGGCAAATAAGTACGCAGATAGGTTCAACGATTCACTAGGTCTCTCGAACGTAAGCGCAGATGACATGTACATAAATCTTCATTTCATGTCAATTTAGTTTCAAAATACTACTTGGCTGGGTTATACTATCAGACATACCAAAGCCAATAGCCCAAGTACTCAGGACAGCATTTGTTTTGTTCCGACATTTCATCCAAACAGCTAACCGGCACTGCGTACCTTGCCTGATAAGCCATCTTCACACCGCTATCAACAGGGCGAAGGCTAGACGACGGCGCCGGGTCTGAGGACTATCGCAGCGCCATCAGATGACGGCCAGTGGCAACGCCGGTAGTCGGCCGGTTCCGGCCACGTGGCGCCCGTGAAGGGACAGCGGGGACAGCTCGTGTCCGCGTCACGCGCCGCGGCCGGGCGGCGCCGCGGAACGGCGGCTCGGCGCCGCGCGGAGCCGGCCGTCACGAGCAGCCGGAGACTGACAACCAGCCCGGACCGCCTGTCCCCGGCGCTCCGCCGGAGGAGACCGCTGCACCGGCCGCCGCGCCGGAGATGGTATCGCACCGGCCGAAATCGCGCCAGGAATTCCCGAAATGCAGGCGGCGATTACTGCCGATTCGTGGCGCCGGCGGCGCCCTGGCGGCCCGGCAGGCCGGACCGGCGGCGCGGAGGCGCTTCAAAGACTTCAACGGCGCCGCGCCGGCCGGCGGCGGCCGCTACCGGCCGTCGGTGAGTTGCAGTCTCCGGGGCGCCGCGGGCGCCGGCCGGCCCGGTCTGGCCGGCCGCGGCAGCCGCGGCGCCGACTCGGAAAATAATGACACGCAGTTTTCACGTGCGATCGATACCCGATAAAAATCACATTAGCAATCAAAACACAATTTATTCTAATGGCCAAATCAACACCTCGGAGTTATCGCGCCGACATGCCGGTGGAAAAAGCGGGCCGCCAGAAAAACCGCCGGCGTTCTACGACGCAGCGCCCGCGGCCGATCCGAGGCATCTCCCGGAATGGAGGTGCGCCCAGCGGTGATATGTCGTTAGCGTTCTGTGTTGTCATTGTTGGCCGGTCTCAGACTGCGGCCGCGCCCGATGAGTTATGCTTTGACTCTCAACTAGGATGGACGATCGTTTGGCGATCAGCGGAGATTTATGACGTCACTTAGGTGTACCAAACACCTATAAATATGAATGATAACGAGCGCGCGTCGCGTCTCAATACATGTCCGGATACGGACCGTCTTCCCATATCCGTGAGGCGACAGGGAACTATATCGATAAGGGGGAGGGATGAAGAATGAGGCGGGGCTAACACTCCTAGTCGCGAGAGACGCACGGCCCCTACGGCCTCCAGGGACGGAGACGCTGGCGACAACTCCGACCTGTCGCGGCGTCACCGCGCTGCCAGCCGACACTGCCACCGCGCTGAGGTGACGGCTCGGCTGGGCGTCACACACCGTCACGGCCTCGGCGACCGTCACCCGGAGCCGGCCGGCCGGCCCGTGGCCGACCGGCGGCCCCGGATCGCCAGCACATTCCTGGCTAATCTCCCTATCGCCGGCTACACACGCGGCCGCCGCTCCACTCCCCTGCAATTTAAACAATCGGGCGTTTAGACAACGAGCAGCTAACGAGCCGAGGGCTAAGGCCGGGCCACTCCCATGGCCGGCGGCGGGCGGTCCGCACGGCACGGAGCAGGTGCCGCTCTCCACAGCCGACCAGACTACCCAGGGCCGAGCAGACACCGCTCCCCACAGCCGACCAAACTACCCACAGCCGAGCAGACACCGCTCCCCACAGCCGACCAGACTACCCACAGCCGAGCAGACACCGCTCCCCACAGCCGACCAGACTACCCAGGGCCGAGCTGGCACAGCTCCCTAGGGCCAAGCAGACACCGCTCCCTTGAGCTGAGCAGACACCGCTGTCTTGAGCTGAGCCAAATGAAACGCAACATTATTCGAAATATAGGCTGGGAAAACTGGATAACTTGTTTGGTTAACGCCGAAGCATGACATTTGTTAACTTTTCCGTCGGAACTATGGCTTCAGACTGCCTCATCGTCACTCTGCAGCCAGAGGGCTGCCATGAACGCCGCGCACGACGGAGACCGGCCGGCCGGCCCAGGGCCGGCGGGGTCGGCCGGGTCATGACCGGGTTATCTCCGCCGGCGCGGAACACGGCAGGTCACCGTGACCGTCGGATAAGGAAGGGGTCAGGAGAGGTCAGGCCGACGAATCTCGTCCAGACGCAGTGCAGCCGCCGGGACTGAACAGATCACCGCCGTGGAGGGCCGGACGCGCTCCCACACGGGTTTGCAGAACTCATTGTCCAAAGCCCTCCGGCGCCGTATCGACTGGGATATAAATACACGTCCTAAGACTACCGCGAAAGGGCCGTCGTTAGTCTATAAGCAGAGTTTATTGCTTGATAAGCCAGTTGTTAAAAGAGCTTCTAATAACCTTTTCTTCGCTTTTTTATCTCAAAGTTGTTTTTTGAACTCCCCTTAGTGATTCCCGCGGCATCCGAACAGAGTTTTCACAAAAAGTTTTATGAAGTGTAAGCTTTTAGGGCATGCACATTGCATTATCACCACAGACACATCTTGTATCAAGATGTTTCTCTGTTTTACGTTGACAAATATGGAAGGAACATAGTTGGTCACGTGTTTACCTGGAAATCTGAAATTATCGCATCGCGATCCCGACGACATTATTAGGCCGAAAACAAGTTACCAGACCTAATAGGTCTGAGAACAGCAAATGCCAAGATACGTGTCTTCCTTCATGGGCCGGCGTCGTCCTTCGTGGATCATTTATCATCATCACATACATCAGGAATGACGTTTTGCTTGACAGTCGCCTGATCGTAAGCCAAATGCTAAGGAGGAATAAATAACTGAGGTAACATAAATCAAAGGGCAGCCGGATGGTTTCTCGCTGCGGCCGAATCGCCGACGTGCCTTGTGCCCTACGTCGCGGCACGCGGACAAACAACTCCGACCGCTCCGCGAGACCGAAACACTGGGCACTCCTGGCGCGTGACAGCTCCTCCGTCCGGCGCGCCTGGAGCACGCCGAGGTGCAGGAGCTTCTTGCTTACGGAGGGCTGACCGCCACCCTGACCGCGGCCCGGCGACCGCCGTCCGTAGCAGACCCGGTGAACAATGACCGGGCGCCCTTTCTGCGTGGCGGTCATCGGTCATCTGCCCGCGGCGGTCATCGGTCTATCTGCCCGCGGCGCCGCGGGGGGCTGCCCTGGGGGGCGGGGCGCAGCAGGGGGAGCCCCGGGGGCGGCGGCGGCGGCGCAGCGGCGGCATTCCGACCGTGTGCCCCCGCCGCCGCCGCCGCCGCCGCCGCGTAACGGCCAAATTACGAGGCCATTACGGAGTGATACGGCTGCAGCGGCGGCCGGGCCGCGGCGGCGGCGGCGGCCGGCAGACGTCGATCATCTGTAGCCGCGCGGGAGGCCGCCGCGCGCGCAGCTGGCATTCACTCACCGCGGCCGTAAACTGCAGCCATTACAATACAATGGCGACGGCTGCGGCGATAGTCCGGTACTCACCTGCAACAGAGGGGAGCGGCGTCGTGTGAGGCACGGCACGACACGGCTGCCGCGCCGGCGGCGGCACCGCCCCGCACGCGGCAACAAGGGGTCATCGGGTGCGGAGCGCGTCCCCGCAGGCCACGGCGTGGCAGGTACCGCCTCGACATCAGCTCAGTCCAGGGATGGAGGGGTCGAGCAGCACGTTTTCGGCGTGACGTCAGCTCGGCGGGTCGGGGTCAGGTCGGCAGGGGCGAGACAAGAGGTAGGCCATCACCAGCCCAACATCTGGTCAGACATCAGCACACACAACGGGTGCTTAACAGCCACTGCCAGCCGGCCAGCATAGCCTCATCATCAGGACATACGTCATCACGAGGAGGTAAGAGGCTACGGGTATGGCCAGCCCGTCACGGTTTCCCAGCCTCGTACGGTGTACGCTGAACAGCGTGCACAAAGCCCAGCCAGCCACAGCATCCAAATGGGATATTATCAGATGTGCAGAAGCGACGAGCGCGCTGACCCAGACAAAGCACAGAGCGGGCCCTTTCAGACGTTCACATACCAAAGAAAGACATTTGCTTTCTTGCTAAAGTCATTCGAAACAGTTGTATGTTTCACCGTAACTGATTGGAACATGCATCTGACGAGAACCGTCGGAACTCGCTGGCAGTGCAGCAAACGAGTAGAACGTCGCGGGTACAAACAGAAACGTCGAGACGGGTCAGATGTTGAGCCACGCTTGACGTGATTGACAGCTTCCTGGACAACATGGAAATAGCGGCCCCCACGCGTCGACAGGCCGCCGACGTGGTGGCAGCGCCTCGGCGACGTTACAAATATCCCAGCACTCGGGGACGGCGGAGCGCCCGTTAATAAGTCTGTTACGGGGCGATTACAGCTTAATCAATGGACCAGCACTCGACAAAGCCCGTTTATAAGCGCGCGGCCACGATCTGCGGTCCCGGCGGTGATTGATGGCCCTCCCGATGATCGGTATGCATGGCGGCCACGGAGCCCAGCCCAGCGCTGTCGGCCGGCCTCACGCGGGTGTGTCCCCTGCAACTCCAGCGCTGCAGCCGGCCAGCCGGGTCCGACCGGGCCCGCGTCAGTGTCCGTCCGATCCCGCCTCTCCGTGATAACGGCACCGGCAGCGACGCGGTAGGCGCCGGCTGCGACGGGCCGGCTCGGTTCTGGCGCGGCGTCCAGCCTGTCATTCCATCCCCCCCCGCGACCACCGCCATCTCGGCTGAGCACCTGTCCGAGCTGGCGGATGGGCGGCCGGCGCTGCCCACGGCCGGGCCGGCGGCCGGCAGCGGGCTGCAGGCTGGCTGTCAGCTCCGTGACCGCCGCCGGGAGGGCGGGGCCAGCACGGCAGAAGAGTCACGCCGCCAAGATGGCGGCCGGTCGGCCGGCCGGCCGGCGGGCGGCCGGCGGCCGGCGCCTGGCGTCGGACGCGACGAAGCCCCACCGACGAGCGGTACTCTCCACTGTCCACAATAGCCTCCCGACCGGAGCGGGGCGCTCTGAGGAGGCGCTCTGTGGCAGGCTGAAACACGCGGGAGCTGGAGCGCATTCTTCGGAGTATAGCATTAATGAGTGCGAACGAAGGCTTAGTGTCAGTCGCCCAGTTCACGCGCGTTACGCGGATGGTTTGCACCGTGCAAGGGATTTGGTTTTGAAGGGAATTGGATGCGGTCGAGGACAAGACAGACGGGTCAGCGGTTATCGGATTGTTGCACTACGCTGTTTGGTCAGCGTCTTCCACCTAATCCGACAAAGCTTGTCAAGTCCGTCGGGTGTCGTTGGCGCGAACCAACAAGCATGTTAAAAAATTGCTCATACACCCTAAATCAGAGGGAAACACTAAATGGATTCATTGAAAGCAAACATCAGCAACTCCTGGCACACTGACTCGGCATGTCTATCAAACAACTAACATTACTGAATCCCTAACGGCAGAAAAACTCAGAAATGAATGGCTCTGGTTATTACTTTTAAATGACTCGCATGATGCAAGGTACCAACTAACTCGGAATCCACACACTGCTTGTTTCCCAACTGGCTTGTTCAAAACGCAGACTGCAATAGTATATTACAACACGTATATTACGAATAATAAATAAACTCAGCGGTTACTAAAATGCAATATCAGAGACGTACTGCAAAAAGAATCGGCTGCAGTTCTCGAACGCAGCAAAACAACATGGGCAGTAAAATAACATGGATGCCATACAGCGTCATACCCAGCGTCGCTGGAGGTCCATTTTCTTTGCACGGCCCTTTCCGCCACATTGCATCATAGGTCAATCGAGGTGGCATTATGGTCTTCAAATGAGCCTCCATAAAGCAAAGAAATATAGCAGCCGCATTACCATATTAATGAGAGCTGTTCATCGTGCTAAGCAGGGTCTGGTGATAGCTTTGCGGCCATTACCTCCGCATTATCTGGTCGGCTTGCCTGAGCCGATCAGCATGGGGCTCTCCACCGAAGCCGCCACCTCCCGCACCAGGCGGAAATCGCTCGACTGCTTTCAGACTGACCCTCGACGGTGTTTCAGCCGGACGCATACCAATATCTCGACCCATAAATTCAGCGTGAGCTGATGATTACGGGGAAACGGCTGCTAACTGGGAGACTCCCCAGGGGCAGCGGAATGGCCCTGGAAAACTGCGGGTGCCTCCAGGGAGTGTTAGACCCAGTGTATCAATTTGTTAGCTTGTTAGATAGGGCGTCCACCTGGTCGTTCTGATAAACACCGAGTAATTATCTACCGTGCGCCACGCCATATTTCATCAGATCAGAGACTGGAGGTCAGCTGACTCACACAGCATTGTCAAATTAACAAACGTCCAGCTGCTTCAAACCTGCGAGGAAGGCTGACGAGCTCAGATTCAATCAAAATCTAAAATAATCAGCTCCGCTCGAGGAAAAATGAAAACCTCAAAGATTCCAGCTGCGTTAGCCTCAGGCTGCAGACGAACGTTCTGGATCTCGGGAAAATTACTTGCAATCCACCATCTGTCGACGAACGCTCGCCACCTGCATAAGATTTCGCAGTTCCGATAACCACATCATTGAAGCGACGTCAGCAGGAGGGCAGTATGCCTTATTGGCCTGCTCTGCACAGCTCCCCGGTACGGTGCGTCGCATTTCCGTCAGACGCCGAGATCTCACTGCATGGAATGGACAACACTGGGATCAAGAACCATACTCAGTAGAGCTTGCTTGGTTGTAAGAGGTTCTGAGCCGTTCGGGTCATTTTAAACATATGAACGACCTTGAACAAAGACTTTTCAGGATAAAGGAGGAATAAACGTCGGGCACCACTGCGGTCAACCTAGCTAATCCAAATCTTTCACCGAATCTCCCTTCGTATCGTCGGGCGTACAACCACAAACTGCTCAGGCGGCACTGGTGCCGAGGGGCCTGCGCCTGTCCGTCGGGGGGGCTGACCGCAGCAGGATCCCGGGAATGTCCGGTAAACGACAGCATAGGATCGGGCGTCACGAGGACGGAAACAAGGAAAAACCTGTTGTCTCGACCCCAACCCCGCCCCTAGATATAGCCAAATTCCTTTGCTGCTTGCTTCGAGGTGTGACTGGTGGATTTTTGCTTGCTGTCGAGCCCACAACATCGTCGTCAGGTGGCCTGAGTGGCGCGGTTTTTTCGGGAAAATGGCGCTGGCTTCCTGTTGGCATGGGATCAAAATCGTACATAAAAACGGGTCGGATGGACAAAGAATCGAGTAGGCGGCTCAGCTTAGCTCTGAGCAGATCACTTCGGCACGCCAAGTCGTGCTAGGTTCTCCATGGTTCCGGAATCCCAAACGATTCCGCGCTCTCGTGAACAGACTCATCGGTCTCGTGCCAGTGGCGCCGGGGGGGAGGCTGGGCGCCTGGTAAGATGTATCCCCCGACAGGGGGGTGCAGTCGCAGTATCCCCCGACAGGGGGCGCAGTCGCAGTATCCCCCGACAGGGTGGCGCAGTCGCAGTATCCCCCGACAGGGGGGCGCAGTCGCAGTATCCCCCGACAGGGAGGCGCAGTCGCAGTCGGCAGAGACCGGGCCACCCAGCCGCCGACTATCAGTCGGTCCGGCGGTCAGCAGACGTCCAACTCGTAACGGGAAGCCCACCCTCGGGCCGAAAATCCAACGGCGCGAGGCAGTCCGTCTCCTTGGATGGGCGCCGAATGACCCTGTAGTTGGTGCGCCCCTAAGCCCCAATAACCAACCAACTAACCTCCTTAGACGCGCCTCAGACTTCAAATCAGCCTGCGAGCCGACGCGGAGCATTAGCGACAACGGCCTCCCGTGCACGAGTGTGCGTCACGAGGCCTCTGACGCCGAGGCCCCCGACATCCCCGGCTCGGACTCCGACACGACTCTCTGGAGCAGCGCACGTTTGCGGTGGATCATTCCGTCCGCGTGGTTCGGTCCGCCAGCAGGGTCGATCGGGGGCGTCCGATACCGGAGCGCCTCCCCGCGGGGGGGGGGGGCTGGTAGCCGAGAGGGGAGCGTCGCTGGCCGGGCGCCCCGGAGCCTGTTTACTGCCGCCGCTGACGGGCGGCCTGCGGTGCTCGCCGCCGCCGGCCGACTCCCTCTCCCGCCGACGCGGACCGGAGCAGCAGCAGGTGGTATATTGGACATAGCTGGGTGAAGCGGGGCGACCGCCGATCGGTTTACCCCCCCCCCCCCCCACCTGTGGTTCTGGCGAGTGGGTAACAGGCTGACACGCGCCGCCTGCCAATAGGCCGGGGTAGTGGAGGGCTCGGTGGCCCCTGATCTGGAAGCCTTGAGGTCGGCTCGGGCATCAGATTGCGAACCGTTCTGCAGCTAGGTTTTCAGTGCAAATCTGAACTTGCTGTCGCATCAGTTTTAAGTATTCAATGTCATTTGGGTTTGGCAGCTTGCGAAGTGCGACGTGCGACAGCAGTGACACATTTTAAACTCCAGTTTAGCTGAAATAACTAAGCCATTTGACTGGTAACATCTCAGAGCAGGGCCTATTTTAAGGAAAAATGACTGCGGGGCAATTCTGCGAACGAGACGCATTGGTTGAGACCACCCCCCGCATTTGCGTTCTCCTTATTGAATTTTGTCCACTTCATATATATATATTCCTAAGGAAAGGACACACACACACACACACACACACACACACACACACACACACACATATATATATATATATATATATATATATGTGTATATATATATATATATATATATATATATATATATATATATATATATATATATATATATATAGATGCTTTCCTAAGGCGAATTACGATGAACACTTCCACAGCGCTCTGTCATTACCTGATATGTCTTTTGGGGGAAACCATGTGTGCAAAATATGGCTTGGTCCAGCACTCTTAAGCACTTTCACACGAAGACTGTATGTCGTTTGTGTTGGATTTTATTTTATTTCGATGAAATTCGCGCTGGCTTTTGTGCATTCCGAGCCCATTAAATTCAAAGAACACCATTTCATTTATCCCCAGCAAGAACTTATTCTCCCTGGACTTGTGATCCCTGGGAGATTCGCTCAGGGATGTCTGAAATGCCCCCAAACGTGTTTTGTGCTTCAGTTTTTTTAAAAGAAGCGCACGATATGCATAAAATGCACATCATAGTACTCCTTTTAACACACTGGATCGAAAGACACTTCGCATTCTGTCTCAGGTCATTGGTCACTGGCCCTGTCGGCAGTAGTGTGGCTTAGGTGGGAATGATACTTCAGTCCTCTTAGTGGTCTCGGGGTTCTGGCGACGATGCTATTCGACGACTTGCAGCAGGTACTGCTTTTGCCTTTCATCCTTCGTCATTACCTTGTTGTATACTTGGATAAGAGCCACAGCTCGTTCGGCGAAGTCGCTAACTACCGCGATCCCGCACAGGACTTCCTTAACGTTCGTGAAGCCAGGTGCTGTCTCCCAATCAGCGGGATCTGCGGCAAGGAAGTCCATGTTGATGCCGTAGGCTTTCAGGTTGCCCATCGACTTAGCGGTAATGAAGTCGACGATGATCTTCCTGGGACGAGAACCTCCTTTTCTGCGAGATCCACCTGCGCTCGCTGGGAGGACTCTCCGATCCCTGTTCCTGGAGTGCCGCGATCATCCTCGTCTTCATCTCACACGGCACGCCCTCGTCGAAGAACGACACACCAGCCAGTTCTTCGCTGGGGCACCATAACAGGTGATTGTTATAATAAATCATATGTCGACTATAATGTCATAATAGATAATAGGTGATCGGCAAACTCCTTGGAGATCCCCTTCGAAATTTCAGCATTCACATCAGGCTTGGCAGAACGGCCAGGTCGCGCACGGAAGCGCTGACCGCCGATGAAGAACATAACCATGCACTGACGTACAAAACAACCATGAAAGAGACGAAGCGCTTGAGTGCTCCCAATTCACTGAGAGTCACGGAGAACTGATGGCAAAGCCAGAAGATCTTGATCCCGCAGATTATGCGCCCCATCCATCTGGCGCGATGGAACCATCTATCTGGCACGTTGGAGAGCACCCGGCTGGGGAACTTGATTCGCCGTGGAGGCTCTTGACCAAAGGGCATAATCGAGACCTCAAAGAACCAACGATGATCATCGCTAGGCTGGATTTCGGCGAGCTTCTCACGGCAGAAGGCGACGAAACGATCATTGGAAGAGAAAAACTCATACAACATAGTCTCGGCCAATGCTGGCTCCAGGTCTTCATACACCATAGGTTCAAACTTGTTCCAATCAATGAGTCCCCATCTCTTCTTGAAGCTCTTGAACAAGGAGATCGCGGTCCCGAGGACGGACCGAAGCGCGTGGAGAAAGCCGCCTCTGCCTCCAGTTCGACGATATGATGACGACAAGCAAAGTGAAAAGGCCGTCACTCAAGCTTCTGCTGAAGAAGCGTGTTTGCTCCCACAACTTGTCCAGTATTGCTGGAGGTGGTGTCGAAGCTCATGCCGACGACGTTGTCCGAAACCTCCCAGTCTTCCAGACAAAGCGCGACAACGTCGGCTGGCGTTGCTCCGGCTCTACTTGCAACTTCCAAACACCGAAGAGCTTGGCGGCACTTCTTGGACCGGTTACAATGACAGAGTCGATCCACCTTTTCCTTTCCATCGTCAGTAACAGTTTGCCGTCCCAGTGGACCACCAGGTTGAGTGACGCGGAGAAAGAATGCTAGATTTCGTCCGCAATGGCTTTCCTCTGCGATCTACGTGCGCGCCTGCCCGAGCTTCTGTGATCGCCAGTTCAGAGGAGTCGTGGCCGAGGACCGAAGCCGTCGCCGATAGGAAATGAATTGCAGAGCGATCATTGAGCTTGGTCCGATCGAGGGCTGCTGCCTGACCAGGAGTGGCGATGTTCTTGGCTCTCCTGCAGGGCCGCTTCGAAGGCATGGCCAAGGGCTGCGGGTCATCCTGATCTGTCAATTATGTGTTATCGGTAGGCGAGTATTCCAGCTGGGCAGTTGCCTCATGCTCGGTCTGCTGTTTAATCTAACAGCGGGCCCTTTAAAGCTTCGGCCTACTGTTGCCGTTGAAGAGCTCGCTCCTCCTTCTCAGAAAGGAACTTGTCGAATACCACCATGACGCCTCGGCGACCTGGATCCCTTTGAGCCTAGAGAGTGTCTTTATCCTCTTGGTTTTGATGATCTTAATGGTGCCGACAAGGGCAAGGTCAAAAACATTGTTAAGGTTGTCCCTAAATCCATTCTTCTTGTCAATTTCCGGGCTGAACCTCCAGAATTCGCCTTTGGTACTGGTCAAGCTTCCTGTTGAGCTTCTTTATCACGTTCCGCTCCGGTGCAGTGAGAATACGGGCTTTGTTCCACACCTTCATCATTTCGCGGACGATCTGTGTTTTGACCTACCTCTGGGTAAGCTTATCCACACGGTGGGACTGAAAATATTGCTGCAGCACTTTTCCCCGCGAAGGCAGTTCTGAGCACCGGTCAACCAAAATTCGGCTTTTTCTCGTGGTGCAGCCATAGTGGCACAGACTTC
The DNA here is from genome assembly GCA_030062745.1 of Capitulum mitella. NCBI lineage: Eukaryota > Metazoa > Arthropoda > Thecostraca > Pollicipedomorpha > Pollicipedidae > Capitulum > Capitulum mitella. The sequence continues at coordinate 1,105,834 of CP099842.1, forward strand.
CGTTATAAAAGGTACTTTCTGCATTGACGCAGGTGGTCCTTAAATATCCTGACGTCTAAAAACGCGCGGGAAATTGCCAGACCGGCACCGTGGGTTGCCGTGGCATGGCAAGGCGTAGTGCTTCAAATATATAAGTCACAGTCTGCAAACGATGGGCAGAATATTGGCAAGATGTTGCGGCAGCTTCGATTCTTCCCTAAATGAGACAGTAGGTTGCCTGTCCGGGATAGTTTCTGTTAATCTAATCTATCCCCAAAATACATTTTCTCACCGAATTTTGGCCATATGTTTTTCAACACTGCGCAGAAGTGTAAAAGCTGTCCTAACACAGGCAGAACAAACTTCTCCATTTCCAGGTTATCGGCCCCAAAATAAAAAAGTCACCTCAGATTGAAATATTCGCCTTAGGCCCGCCTCAGTGAGATATCATCAATATTCGTCGTTATCTGCAGTCTGGGCCATGCCATGTTCGTTAAGCAGATGAAGCATTCTCATGGGATGCTCAAACCCATGCACTAGGAGCAGCAAGATTGACGGTTTTAATATATGACTGATTAATTTTCTGTTTTCCTCGCGTAAAACTCGGGTTTAACCGCCTAGTTCAATGAAGTTCTACCAATCAGGTACTGGGATTTTAGCAGGGTTTTCGGATCAGGATCATTGGTGATGACTACAACACTGCTGGACTGTTACCGCATTCATATAAACCTTATCTCACCATAGCGAAACCGCCCTGCGCACCAGCTCGCCGTTCAGTTTTCTTGCGCTTGAACACGTCAAAGATGGTTATCATCATTTTTAACGTGCTTACGATGCAATGAAACGCCTTGGCCGCCCACCAGACAATCGCGGCATCGGGTGCCGGCGTACTAATTACGAAACACGCTCACCAGCGGTCACTAGGTGTGCCTGCAATACGTATTATGAAGTGATGCTTCTAAGTGTGCTCCCACATTACTCAGTGATTCAACACATCCTTCGTTGATAAGATGCTGCTTTGAGAGCGCAGCGCTTTATGGAATACCTTCCTGGGTACGCTAGTACACCTGGCTTTTTTTTCCTTGCATGGGCAAAGGATCTTGACTGGGGGGGCAAAGTGCCCGACTGGGGGGGCATTTGCCCCCCCAGTTAACATGTTAAAATAGGCCCTGTCTCAGAGGGCAGGTAATGCAAACAGGCCAGTTTCACTAAAAGTTTGTTCACTGTGAGCAGGCGGCCGACGTAGGGCGGCGGCACATGTGCGGTCAAAGGAACTGGAAGAGTCTCGTGGCACAAGTCAGATCTTGGGCTGCCAACCGAACAATGGAAAGATAAGCCAGTCTCCAAAAGTACGCAGAATAATGCTTCAGTTCGTTAGAATCTGATTGGACTTCGCCCCTGAAACAAAGTCGAATTGAGTCAAACAAATTTCTGCCAAGTGTGGGCATTTTCGTGACTTGCAGTTGCACCTGATCCTTGAGATCAGGATGTCATCATCAGAGATGCTGTTTTCTTCCTCAAAGGCGTGTCTGGAAAACCCGTTTAGCTCCTTCTTGACCGCAAGATTATTTGACGGTAGAACCAGCATTAATGACATTGCGACAAGGCTGCATCACTTAAAATACGAAGTGGCACACCTGGGAAACTAAGGAAGAACCAAGTAGACAATGGCAGAGCTAATAACGCCTTTATGTAACACTTTTGGCTTTTCTGATGCAAAGTTAGTGTTAGAGAGAGAAAGAGAGAGAGAGAGAGGGAGAGAGAGAGAGAGAGAGAGAGAGAGAGAGAGAGAGAGAGGAAAAGACAGACAGACAGACGGACACAGTGAGGGGGGAGGGAGGAAGACACAGAGAGGGAAGGAAGGACTGGGAGGGGAAAACTGGAGAAAGAGGGAGAGATGGAGAGAGAGGGGGAGAAAGAAGGAGAGGGAGCACATAAACATGCAATTTGTGCGCTTGTTTTTTATACCGTCAGGAGGATACTTTCTGGCGTATGAAGACTATCAGTCACGTTTTGTTTGCTTAACGGCATATCTTTCGTGGGAACCTCTAACATCAAAACTGCGCTTTTGAACACCTCTTATTTCAAGAGAAAATGGGCTCATTGTATTTACGTTGCCTCATAATTTTATGCTCCCAGTTCCTCGATTATACAGTTAACAGCACCGTTTTTAAGGGACATTTTAGGGTATCGTGTTTGCATAGGGGAAGCGGCTTCATTATTCGAGTTTTTCCGCAATGCAGTTTGAAACACCATGATTCCAGCGTTACGTCACACAGGAAAGAAATGTTCGAGCCAGCAGCGGTCGCCTGTTCATGGGAAACCGATGGCTTGGCACAGGTCAACGCCACGGAAGAAGGCAGCGCCCTGCTACCAGCTATTTCAGTCGGCAACCGTGAATGCTAATGAAGCTGCCTCAACCTGCAATTATTTTATAATCAGGTTAGCATGAATAATGATATGCGCTTACATCACATGACTGTTAACTTCTTGACACCTATGCGGTTTGACACATCTTCACCCACGATAAGAGGGCAGGTCTAAAGGTGAACGCCCCACAGCCATCATTTCTACCCTGCATTCGTCGCTGGGATGGATCGGTCACTCGTAAATGCTTCCTTAATTTATCTACGTCAATATGTTTCTGTTTTGTTTATGATAGCTCTGTTTTCACGTCACATTCTAACACCACACGGAGAAACCAGAACGATATTTTCCAGACATTTATAAAGGTCCATACCTCCAATGCGTCTAATGGAAACATTTCACACACGGCAAGCCTTCCATCACTTACCACCACGAAAACTACCCCTAAAGCAATGGAGCAAAGCTCATTCTGTCACTGCTCAACGTTGGCATGCAAGAACAACGAAGCCTGGTGCCCGAGTTTTCCCGAGAGCCGCATGTTTTGCAGATTCCCGGCCAGCTGAGAATAATCGGGGCGGTGCGCCGGCGTCTGCCGACTGCGCGCGCGGCCCCGCGTCACGTACTAACTGATGCAGAGGGTGAGAGCGTATCCATGATCCCCGTATTTGAGGCCCAAAGGAATTCGCCCATCACGTACTAAATACTGGTCATCTGCGATCAAATGATTTCTGACCCCGGGGCTGGTGCTCCTGCCCTGTGATTTACTGAAGTCTCCCACGATTCATGCGGACCGTACCGATACTCCGTCGCTGAGTCGTGGCGGTACTAATCGTCCGCAAGACGGCGGACTCCATAACCATGGTGACTATTAGTGCCAGCCGGCTTTGAAAGATCTAAAAAAACAGCTCTGTAATGCGCACAGGTACATCATAGGCGTCATTATATTAGAGAAATTGCGGGTTATGCTCATTTTCAGAACTGGGCGCCCACACAGCCAACTTTTTGTGATCCACGGGACAAGCTATTTAAACTGGCCACTTCATCAGCTGAAACCATCAAAGTCGTCCTTATTTTTTTATGTGAGCCATAGCCATCATGCATTTGTTCCGCAATGTTAGAGGCTCTTTTCATTCCCTACTTTTCCTCCGTCTTTCGATAAAACTGGAGCAAAATGACTACAGGGTGTTAGAGCTTGCTGAGAGCTGAAAATCCTTTGTGAACGAATGCCGTCCCATCGGTGGCGTAGTCGGAACTTTCGAAAGCCACGAGCAGACCAAAGCTAATTGGACTCCCGCCCTACAGTGTCCGCCCTTTGCTAACCCGAACTGGGGAAGGTTTTCGCCCGGCGACACAGCCGTCGACAGTCCGGCACTTCTGAGTGTCCCCAAAATAACGGAGCATATGGAAATTGCGCGCCGGGTGTCTGCGCCTACCCTCGGCATAGCTTGCCGCCGAGAAGTTACACTCGTGTTGGACCGTTACTGTTTTCATACAGATTCAGTCTTGAGTCAGATTCAATCGTCTTCCGCAGCCAGCCGGGAACCAGACCCATCCGTGGACCTGACCCAGTCGTGAACCGGACGCAGCCGTGCACCAGATTCAGCCGCGAGCGAGATCACCAGCCGTGCGCCCGATCGCAGCCGCGGACCGGCCGGCGAACGGTCGGCGGGACATCTCCATCAGGCCGGCTCGTGTCGGCCGTCGCCGGCCGTCTGATGCTGGCGGCGATAGCGTGCCGGGGACACGGGCGGTCGGCGGCCGGCGGACCGACGGCAGCAGCCGGCCGCAGCGTTCTGCACGGGGGCCTGTCGGCCGCGGAGATCACACGCCGCCGAGACGGCCCGCCGCGCGCCGCGTGCGACGGCGTCCGAAGTGCGATACCGTGCACGCTGCTCGAGATTGTGCGCTGCAGCGAAGTGCCGCGCACAACAGGAGAACCTGAAGCACGCCTCGTGCAGAAGCGGTGTACTGTGCGCAATGGCGGGCTCCCGTGCGCACATTGCGCTGCGGCGAGGTACCGCACGCCGCGGATGGACACGGCGCACGACGAGGCGCCGTTGGCGACAGGTGGCCGCCGCCCACCGCCACGGGCGCCGTGGCCGGTGACGGCGCGCCGGCGCGGTCCAGCGGCACCCGCTGTGCAGGCCGGACGGTTCGGGAGGCGCGTCGCCGAAGGAGCCGCCGCCGCCCGGCCGCCGGCAGGGCGTAAACACGCGGCGACAGCGGCCGCGCTGCGACCCGGCCCTGCAAGAGATAGCCATCTGGCGGGCGCCGCCATACAGCCGGCATCAGCCGGAACGGGCCGGCGTATTGTGCCGAATCGGGCGGCCTTCACGGCGCGCCGACGGCGCTTGTCCGGCCGCAAACAGCTACCGGGAGCGTGTTTGTGCGCGGCCGCGGCTGGTTATGTGCCGTGACGGCCGGCGCCTGCAACGGGGCGCGGCGGCGGCGCCGTCCCGACATGATCCGTCACGCCCGTGAACCCCCCCCCCCCCGACCGCCCGAACATCCGCCTGGGAACCGGCGATCTCACGGGGCCACCGTCGCGCCGGCTCCTTCGCGCCGCAGCGCGCCCGCCGGCCCGGGCCTGATGAGCTCGCTGCAAAGTGTTGGGCTAATGACGCCCCGGCCGGAGATGAGACAGCGCGGGCGGCCAGTTACGCACGCTATTTCCGGCGCCCGTCTCGCGGCACAATCGGGGCGCGCCACGTCGATGGGAAGGACGCGTCCGGCGCGTTCCCAGGCGCCGATTACCGCTTCCGCAGCGTCCTCCGTGTCCGCGGGGCGGCGGAGATGGCCCCGACGTGCGACATAATCACGGCACCGTGGCCAGTTGAGCCGGATGATTATAATCGGCCACAATTGGCTGCGACTGCCCCTTGATGTCGCTATCATGAGACCATTATTAACGAGCCGACGTGCATGTTAGCGTATTCCCAGCAGATGACAGAAAGTGAAACCAGACTGTGACAAGGACAGGATGTGATAGAGGCAGGGAGGAGACAATTTTAAGATGGACTAAGTGGGGTTAAAAACATAAATGGTTGAGGGAAATAGGATTTAACGTCTCAGCAAATCACGGAAAAATGACACACAAGAAAGCTAGGAGAGAGGGCGAGAGAGACTCGGAGGGATAGAGACCCGAAGGGAGGAACAGAAGACAAATGCATGATCATCACTCGCTGTCACCGCCCGGGCCAAGAAGCAGGTGTCCCTCTCGGCCGCCGCGGACGCCGGCGCCGGAAGTGAACGGTTCCGGCGCGGTGCGTGCGGGTCATCACCATATCAGGCCAATTTGTCCGCCGCCGGTTATCACCTGGCGGCCCTGGCGGTGACACTCTCTAGCCTGTCCCGGACCGGTTCCCATCAGACAGAACAGCCCGAGCTAAATGGGACCACGGACCTCCTGAACACTCGTCGGCTTGGTAGAAATTGACCTGACAAAGGATCGCATGGATGATAATGCTGGTAACTCCATCAACGCCGTATTACAGCAAAGGATCCGAATTAGGACGTTTTCAGTGAGCAGTTCTCCGTTTAAAGGTCTGACCTGTACGTCGGTCTTATTTGCACGTCACCAGGACTGAACGTCTCTCCGCTGTCCGCCAGCTGCTGACAAGCAGCGGCGCTGCTGCTGGCGGATGTCCGCTGCTGATGACGGAGGGTAACCAGCCCGCCGCGGCCTAGCGCGTGCCGGCTGGCCACGCAGCGGCGCCATCAGCTCGTTACCGAACAGAAGGCAGCTCCAGCCCGGACGTGCCACCATTGAGGGGGGGGGGTGCAACGCAGACCCAATACATGGGGCTGTCACAAGGATGGGGCGCTACAAGATTGAGGGCCGGACAAAAAGAGGGGGACGTACAAATGTGTTGGGCAACCAGCCATTTTAGTCATTCCATAACTCCAGTTTCCTCACGTACAAAGGTAAAGTCAAGCAGAAAAAGTTATGAACACACTGTGATTTTACTGGCTCGTTCGTCGGATTGGTAGTTAAATGGTGCACCATCTGCTTAGCCAAGCGTGCCCATGAGCCTCGAGAATTCCTACACACCTGGCCACCCGCGGCAGACGGCTTCATAAGCGACCGTCAGCTCTGACGAAGGCCTGTTGACACGCGTCCACCCTCCGTCTATCTCGCGCCCGCCCGCTCCGCCCGCTCGCCAGCCGGGACAGCGTCCCGGCAAAATAACTTCATTTCGGGCTGCCAGAGTCGTCCTGAGGTCCAGAAGCTTCTGAATCGAAAGGATTTTAAACCGGGAAAGGGCATCCAGTGACGCCGAGAATCCAACGGATTTCTTTCAGAAATTCTCACTGCAGAAGGACCCAACGGATTTCTTTCAGAAATTCTCCACTTTCTTCTGCAGAAGGACATGTTCTGTCATGATCCAGTCGTATTACAGGCGCCCTACCCGAGCACGACAGCGGGTGCGACGAGCAGAAACATGTTCGGACCCAAATTGACCCCCAAGAGGTCGTCATTGTCCCGACCACGACGGCGTCATTCCGAAGCACGGCGCCCACACGACCGCCACCTCCTTCCTCTGACTCACACAAGGTCGGCGCCGCCGGCGGGCCGGCCGCGCCCGCGCCGACCCGCCGGACCGTGGGACAGCGTGGGCGCGTCCTGCTCCGAAGTCGCCGGACAGGCGGCCGATTAGCGGCGGCGTGATTCCGTCGGTCCGGCCTGATCACAGGGCCACACGAACCGCTCGTATCCGAACACAAAACTGCCCAGATTAATCCTATGCAAATGGGGGCGGGCGTTGTGGCGCCGGTTCCCAGCTGCACGGCTAATTGTAACACAGCCGGCTGCAAACGCCCCATAAAACTGCCGGCCGCCGGCCGACCCGATGCCGGCCGATACGTAATGGATCCGGCGCCGAGAGCCAAGCGCAGCGCCGGCCGGCCGGCCGCCCTACCCGGCCATTAAGTTAAACACACGCCAATTTGTTCGGGCCCGTTTTTACCCGGTTCGGCGGCGGCCGGCCGCGCGGAGCCACCGGGCGCCATCCGTCGACCCTGCCTCATCTTCCTGTCCGGCCGGCCAAGGCTGGCCAGGACGGATCGCGTGAGCCCGCGCCGCCGGCGCCGGCCGCCCCCGCCCGCCGCTCGGGCCGCTCCGAACCGATTCGGTCCCGATCATATTCGGTCCCGGTGCCGGCTCCGGCGGGCGGCGGGGAGCTGGGGGGGGGGGGGGGGCATGGTCCTCCCAGGACAAGTACGAGTGCATGGGGCGGACCAGGCGCCGACGGCGGGACGCGTGATTGATCGGCGGAGTTCTCGGAGGTGGCGGAGCTGACGGAGCTCTGTCTCCTCTCCGATCTCTGTGAGTGGCCACGGCGAGTGTGAGGAGCAACAATTATCTACAGGGCCCAAATCTGTCAAATACACTTCACGGGATACGAAACGGGTGTGTGTGGTTTTATAAATCCCGCCAATGAATTCAGTGCCACTGAGCCAGAAAGGTCAAAACACAGGGTGTTCCAAAACTAAGAACACCCAAAAACGAGTTATAGTTAATATGCTTTTCATTGGAATATGTTCAAATTCTGGTTATTTGTGGTCATAACCATTTCAGATCACGTGGTGACCTTATGTTTACAATTATTTGCTCATTTCTCGATTGTCAGACTTCACATGATATGTTCTAGATGGGAGCCACGTCGATGCCCGCAGATTCGGAGGCGACGTAGGAAATGGTCGATCACACGGCTACACTCTGTTGTGGAGATGGATCTGATACGGGCACGTATTGCTGTTTTCAGTTCAGCGGTGGTCAGCGGAATTTCCCGGTATACATTGTCTTTGCAGTATCCCCACACGTAGAAGCCGAGTGGACTTAGATCAGGGGAGTGAGGGGCCCACTCGACCTCAGTTTTCAGGGGAATGACACGCTCCCCGAAGTGCGCTGACAACCGCTGTTACGTGATTTTTGTCGTGTGTGGTGTTGCTCCATATTGTTGGAACCATTCTTCCTCTTTCATTACTTTGACTTCCCAGTGCTGGCCAAAATTTCCTTAGAGTGCCAATGTATCGCATGCTGTTGACTCCTGCATGTGCTCCATCCCCGGTTTCAAACCACAAAGGTCCGATAATGCCTAACTTTCCCGAGGCAATCTGCACAGTCACTTTCTTGGAATGCAGCGGTTTCTCGATGACTATGTCAAGACGTTCGTTTCCCCAGAAAATGTTGTTCTTCCTGCTGACGCATCCGCTTATGCTTCATCTGAAAACCATACGTGGTTCAGGAACTCTGGGTCCTCTACAATTTTCTGAAAAAACCACGTCGCACATGATGACGTGCTTCGTTTTGTCCATCTCTGTCATTGGTTGGGAAACTTGTATGCGGTGAGGGTATGTATAACTTCAGTTCGTCTCTCACAGTTCTGTGCAGTGAAGAGTCCGTCATATTCAGTTCCTGAGATTTGCGACGCATTGGCTTTTGTGGACTTCTCAACATCAACGACAGCGACAGTCTCGAAGTTTTCTTCGGTTCTCACGGGACGGGAACAACCAGTCTTCTTCAGATTATGAACTGTACCGTCTGATTTACATTCTTGGCCATCTTCAATATCCCTGTTTTATTCGGAACGTTCATGTGAAACTTCGATTTGAAACGCTCTTGAGTTAATGTGTACGACTGTGTTTGGAGGCACGTCTCCACACAGAACCACCTTTGCTTATGGGACCATTGTATGTAAGAACAGTCTTTACAGCAAATTATGTTGTTGGTCCATAAAAAGCACTGGCCGTAAAATGAAGGACGTTTTCCTTTGTGTGTTAATTTTCTCACATGTACACATGTCACGTGGCGTTTTCTTATTTAATATTTTTGGATACTCTTACTTCTGGGACACTTTGTAAGTCGAACAAGAAGACAGCTTTACGAACGGCCTGCCGTTGGTGCCGGAAGACCCACAGACGTTCTGCAGGCACCATGCGCAGCTGGTGTATAAAAAAACCAACGACGGCATACACCGAGCCAATTTCAAAACTGTAACCCTCGCTACAGTCCGTTTCGTTTCATTTTCCTGATTTCATTAAAAAGAAGTAAGGTACATCACCTTGTGACGAAAACCTCATGCCAGCGTCAGGAAAACGCCTAGTCATTATGGGCCAAAAACCGTCAGTGAACCACAGACACAGGCAAAAAAGTCCCACGAAAATAACATTAAACAGCTAATGTAGCCGCAGGGCAAGAATGAGTTAGCATGGTGCTGGGTGTTCGAGCATGAAGTTGCCACATCGATTCTTTCCAAGGAGAGAGGCACCGGCAGGGAGGGAGCCGCCGACAGAGCGGGAGCCGCCGACAAAGAGGGAACCGCCAACAGAGGAGCCACGGACAGAGAGGGAGCCGCCGACAGAGCAGGAGCCGCCGACAGAAGTGCCCGGGCCGGGCCATTTCGACAGCTCCCAATCAGGACGTCGTCGGCAGTCGGCAGTAGGTTTTTCCCGACCCGTCCGGGCCGCGGCCCCAGATATCTCGAAAACCGCTCTCGAGGCATCCGCCGCCGGGCCGTTGGCGGGCTTTTTTGCGCGCGCCGGCCGGCCGGCCGCGGATCGCAGCCTGACAGCTCGTCCCGGACGGCTCAATTAGCCCGTCGGCTGTCAGCGCGCCGTGAGAAGCGGAAAAAACGCTGCCCACCTGCGCTTTTTGCCAGGTAATCACTTACAGCGAAAACTCGACGCTTGTTTTTCGTCACCGCGCGGCTCGCGTTGCCTTGGACTGTCGCCCGTCCTGGCGGGACGGGGTTTTTGCCGTCTGGAGCGTCCCCATGGACGGTTACGTGGCTTATAATAGGCGCGCTAACGGCGGCTGCCTGTCGCTAAACGGCGGCCAATCGCCCGCCACCGGGCGAACAGCCGGCACGTCGCTAGGGGACCCGGCGTGGACCCGGCGGTTCAGAGGAGGCTGCGCCGGCATACCGCAAATCGCACAGCGGCGTATCGCAACCTTCATCAGTGCTCCACCGTGCTCGGGATTTGGTTGGCTTTTGTGTCCGCGCGTCCGGCGCGCGCGACCTGCGCGATGTCGCACGTGGGTCCAACGTCTCGCCGCGGTTTCCGGTCAGCACGACCCGGTCCCTCTGGCCCACTCTCTGATTAGAGACTTGCAGGACCAGGTCGACGCATCGGTCACCGACTCTCCGATATTTACAGTCTTGTGCGCGTGTTTTCCTGTTTTTTTTTTTACGAACTCTGAAATATATTTAAAATGCCCGTCCTGCTGCATTGGTCTTCATTATCGAGCCACGACTCTCGACACCCTTCTGAAGCCGCCTGCTCTTTATCTTTTCAGCCACTGCACCACTAGTCCGTAGTTACTTAAACAGGCGCTGACAGACTTATGCATCTCAAGCTCCACAGTCAGCCGAATAGCTTCAGGGCACAGTCAACCACCACCTCCCTCTGCCGTCCAGACTCCACCGCCGGCCCCCTCTGAGTCAGACCGCCGCCCGCGGCCTGTTGCGCAGTTCCCACCGGCAGCCGGGGACGGTCCGCCGCTCGGCCGCCGCCGGCGCGGACGGCGGGGCGGCCGTCCGCTCGCGGCGCGGCGATGCGGCCGATCTCGTTGGGAAGTGAGTGATTATCGGCGCGCCGGCCGGCGGGCGGCGCGCCGGCGGCGACGTCGTGCCGCGCGGCCGGCCGCAACGAGCCGCCGACAAAGACGCGGCCGCCGAAGTGGGCCGGCGCCGGCCCGACGTCTTCATGGCCCGCGCGCTGACCGTTCTCACGCCGGGCCGGGCCGGGCCGGGCCGGGCCGCCGGCGCCCTCTCCGGCGGCGCAGCCGGTCGGCGCGCGTGTCGGGCCGATTTGCGCGGTCCTCAGGCCGTGTGGCGCGACGACAGGCGACGACAGGCAATCACAGAGGAAGGGGGACGGGGCGGAGACGACTCTCCGGGACAGACTGAAAGGGCTGTCAGCGCGCGGCCCGGCTGCAGGACCTGAGGCGTGACCGGCGCCGAAGCCAGACCGTGTCCTCCTCACGGGAACGGGAACCGGCCGTTGGCGAGGCGTCCTCCAGCAGAAGCTCGGCCCGATCATTGGAGGACGGCACCACCGTCTCCAGCAGCGCTCCAGGCGAAACGCCAGGAGGCCGCGGCCAGCAGCAGTGCTCCAGCAGCCGAGCGAGGACAGGCGGCACGGCAGCCTCCGACGGCGCGCCGTCGCGGGTCCGGCTCCGACGCCACCCGCGCAGCGCCTCCGATTTCCAGACCAGACCAGAACAGACCAGACAGGCGCGGCGGCGCCTGACGCCGGCCTGCCAGGCGCGGCAAATCGGCCCCGACACGCAGAACTGACGCGCCGCCCCGGACCTGACCCGATATCGTACCGACCGCGTTAACTGGGCGAGGGGGGGAGGAGGTCGGCGGTGTGGCGGCCGGCGCCGGTCGCCGCCGGGCCGTGACAAAGTGACCCGGTTCGACGCGCCCCCGCCACCAGCGCCGAGACGACACGACCGAATGACGTCCTCCGGCCTCTTCCGGACAACCTTGACCCCGTTTTATTTACCAGGCAATTCCTGTCGATTAAATAAGAAACGATTTTTACATTCATCGTCATCAGTTATTGGCATATCATTTTCAAATGGCCCCAGCCATTTTAAAATGATATGCGCAATAACACGTTTTGGACCCCCGGAGATAACAAAGAGGATCCCAAAAGGAGCGTCGAGACGAAATGAATGTTTTACATGAAAGAGCAATATAAGTCATATTAAATCCTGTATCTGATGTGTGTCTGAAACAGGTATACTGAACATGTGCGCATTTGTTTACGGAAGGTGTGCATATTTTGTCGTCACAGGCTGATGAGTCATCCCATACTTAAGACAAAAACACTCCGACAACACTATTCTTTTTCTCCCAATGTGACTGGATGAGTTTTGAAATATCGCTATTTTAGTTGTCTTACCTTCTCTCGTTATTTTTATTGTTAGTTTTCTCTACACGTTTCACATTTTCATCAACGCAGAGTAGCTGCCCAATTAGTTTTCTTCTGCCTGTTGTTTATCCAGTTTTTATAGCGCCACACTCACTTTTAGAGTATCACTGTCGACTCAGTTTCGCTTTGGCTTAAAATATGCATTTTGTATCTTTTAAATCTCCTTGCTTAGATTTTGGCGTGTCAGTTTGCTAGATGTTTTTCGGTTGTATATTTTATATTTCAGTAACATTCACTAAACATACAAATGAGTCAGAAGTAAAACGTGCGACAGCGAAACACAGAACAGACAGTTCCATATCACTGTGGAATAGAAAAGACTAGTAGAATGGCTTGTCTTTCTCTGGCAACCAGAAAATTTTGATTTCCTTCGTTTTGCTTGCAAATTAACAACGTCCAGAAAAACAAGGCAAGGAGTTTGTTGTCTTAAACCCTCTCAGAATAAAAATGGTGTCTGGAATGCTTAAGAGGAATTCACCTATTCAACACATTGAGAAAAACACACTAATCCTGCGCTGCTTGAAAATATACTACACATCGGGACATCCTCGGGTGTTTTACGTTTGGTCATTGACCCAACCTCCTGGTTATCGGCCATTGTTTCACGCACAAAGCGAACAAAACTGACCTAGAAGGAGCAAAAATCATAAACGAAAAGGCTTGTGTCCGACGCGTGGAGCACGATTTCCCCGACCACGACCGTAAAATATACCGCCGCCTTTGACTAATGCATGGCTGCTTTCTCCATCCGAGGCCATTGTCAAGTCCTCACACACCGCGCCAGAACGGAGCGGGCGGCATCGATCATCCTTTTAAACGGCCTCAGTCATTACGGGCCGGCCCAGATAAAGCGGAACGGAGCCGAAGAGATGGGCCTCCGTCCCCCGGCGACCGCCCGCCGACCGGCCGCCGTTACCGCAAGGGCAGGCCGCGCCGCGTGACGACGCCCGGGCTCGGCGCCGTTACGACACGCGGAGACGGGGCTGCGTCACGACTCTCGCGACGCGGCCGACGCCGACCGAACCGCGCCGTCTGAAGCAGGCTGTCCGACCCCGCCGACGGCCGCACCCGCGCCCGACGACGGCGGCGCTAGGACCCCGCCGGTGGCCGCGTTACGACCCCGCCGATGGAGGCGTTACGACCGCTGCCGGCCGCCGACCGCTGCCAACCCGTCCATGCGTAATGGGATCGGCGACAGATTTACATAGTTGCGGCCGAAACATTAGCCGGCCGGGCGGGTCATTAGCATTTTGAAGAGACGGCGCGAGTGACGGCTGTCCGTCAGCGGTGCCGGAGCCGGTCGGACGGAGGCTAATCACCGTCCAGCACCTGTCGGGGCCGCGGGACGGGCCGCCGACTCAGCCCGCCGGCAGCCGCACTTTGAAGTGGCCGGCCGCGTGCGTCACGCGGTCGCCGAACACCCATCAGCGTTCTGAGGTCAGCGATGACACGTTGGCACAGCATACACTGACTGACCAAACAGTGCCGTAGCAGTGCGCAAGGAGCAGACATCCCACCATCATTTGAACTGTGTCGGGAACTGTGAGGTCGAGACATGCTGAGTGAGAAGGAATGTGTGAAAAAATGGAGGGCGATGGGCACCTCCACGGAAAAAAGGAAGGAAAGGCATGATTATGACAACAGGAAGCCTTCTTCGTACCGGTAGAAACTTGGGTTTAAACGCAAAAGATGCATATGTTATTAAGGACATGCTGAGTGGGAGGAAAATGGAGGGAGATGGGCACCTCCAAAGCAATGTACGAAAGGCATGATTATGACAACAGCAAGCCTTCTCCATACCGGTAGCAACTTGGGTTTACACGCAAAAGATGAGTATATTTACAAGGACTCAATGCTTCGGCCATAGGCCATCTTCAGATGATGCAGATGTTTCGTGAAGGTGGCCTATGGCTGAAACGTTAAGTCCTTGTTTTTATACACATACACACACGCACGCATATATATATATATATATATATATATATATATATATATATATCTTTTGCAAGTTTATCCCGGTATGAAGAAGTTTATCTATTTTCATAATCATGACCAAAGCCCGGGAGCCTGTACAGACCATTTCTGATTATATTAAATGTACGAAAGGTACGAACTTACGTGTGCCCCTTCTCAGCAGTCTCACTTAAAACTGTGTAAATTTTGTACTGACTTTGGTGGAGTCTCTCATAAACATCCACTCAACTCTCAAGATTCAACCTTCGTTCAGATGTGTTCACCATCCTGAGATTCGAACCAGCTGGCAGCAGCAGCGCGCCTCATGCCAACGGCTCAGACTCAGAACGATGGCCCTTTCGGACTCAGCATGAGAAGGCCTCCTGATCGGCCGGGGTCACTGACTGGGCGGGGGCGGGGGCGGGGGCGGCGGCGCGGGGTTCCCAGCAGGGCGGACGCTCCGCACGGGTCCGGCGCGGCGGGTAAATTCGCCGACCGGCCCAAAACCAATAAACAATGATCGCGGGCCGCGCGCCGGCCCGTGATGGAGCGGCCGCGGCTATCAGACCGTCGCCGCGTGATAACGCGTAAGAATTCATAGGTCGCCGCGTGGGACAGCCGACAGGCGCCGGCCAGCCGGGCCGGCAGGAGCAGCGAGGCTGGAGTCGCCAACCCGACGACGCCGACCGCGCAGAGAGCTGGCCTGGTCTTCTGGGGCCCCTCAGGGCTATCCTTCCGTCTGGGGCCCCTCAGGGCTACCCTGGCCGCCTGGGGCCCCTCGGAGCTATCCTTCCGTCTGGGACCCCTTAGAGCTGTCCTGGTCTTCTGGGGCCCCTCAGAGCTATCCTTCCGTCTGGGACCCCTTAGAGCTGTCCTGGTCTTCTGGGGCCCCTCAGAGCTAGCCTTCCGTCTGGGGCCCCTCAGGGCTACCCTGGCCGCCTGGGGCCTCTCAGAGCTATCCTTCCGTCTGGGACCCCTTAGAGCTGTCCTGGTCTTCTGGGGCCCCTCAGAGCTATCCTTCCGTCTGGGACCCCTTAGAGCTGTCCTGGTCTTCTGGGGCCCCTCAGAGCTATCCTTCCGTCTGGGACCCCTTAGAGCTGTCCTGGTCTTCTGGGGCCCCTCAGAGCTATCCTTCCGTCTGGGACCCCTTAGAGCTGTCCTGGTCTTCTGGGGCCCCTCAGAGCTAGCCTTCCGTCTGGGGCCCCTCAGGGCTACCCTGGCCGCCTGGGGCCTCTCAGAGCTATCCTTCCGTCTGGGACCCCTCAGGGCTGTCCTGGTCGTCTGGGATTCCTCAGAGCCGTCCTTCCATTTGGGACCCCTCAGGGGTATCCTGGTCTTTTGGGGCCCTTCAGAGCTAGCCTTCCGTCTGGGGCCCCTCAGGGCTATCCTGGCCGCCTGGGGTCCCTCGAAGCTATCCTTCCGTCTGGGACCCCTCAGAGCCGTCCTTCCATTTGGGACCCCTCAGGGGTATCCTGGTCGTCTGGGGCCCTTCAGAGCTAGCCTTCCGTCTGGGACCCCTTAGAGCTGTCCTGGTCGTCTGGGACCCCTCAGAGCTCTCCCTCGCTCTGGAACTCTTCAGAGCTATCCTGGTCGTCTGGGGTCCGGACAAGCCGAAGTGCACGGGACGTTTTCGGACCTGACAAGGCGCAAAGGACGCTCCCGGTCGTGGCGCCTGCCTGAGAGGTAAAACCAGAGGGGCCGGTGTGGCCCATCAGTCTAAGCGCCGTCCCACGGGAACTCACAGTCTGCGTGCCGTTAGTACGAGCTGACCTGAGTAAGGAAATCTAGCGGAATGACTGGTACACTCAGCGAAGACCGTTCATCGGCTGTCGGAAAACTGGACGTGTGCTCTGTGATACCTCCCTTTGTACTTTCCTAGACGCTGTCTTTAAGTAGAAGAGTAATGTGGATCATCACATCCACCATCACGTCTTTCGCAAACATACTGACTTAACCCGTTACCGCCTAGTGTGTGTTTTGTACTCGCGGACGCCTGCGAGATGTCAAAAGGAGTACCCCCTGTTATCTCTGGATCTAAGCGTCGGATCTGGACCAGCCTACCACCAATCGATAGCCCTGAGTCTTGCGATTCAGAAAATACTATGTTAGTCCTAGTCATGTGACCGATGACGTCAGAGGTCGCGTAAAACGCATAAAACGGCGTTGGAAGAACTGACACCGATCGTACATCATATCGTCGATAATACTGGTCGTCTGCCATGTAAATCCAAATAATCCACGCATCGTTTTCACGAATATTAAACAAAAACGAAGCATGTTTGCGCCATCGCCCGAAGGGGTGAAAACAGGCACGCAAGGGTTCATGTATGACGTCATATCCCATGACCTGACCTAGCACGAAAATGGTTTTAATGCCAAAATATGCAAATTGATTGATAAACAGGTCCTGAAAGTTTGGTTAGACTGACTCTAACGGTTCAGAAGCCATTCACAAAAATCGAGGGGTGCCCTATTTGACACCTCCCAGGCTGTGCCGGGTTAAAATCCATTGTTTTCTCGTTACGTTCACCGCGTTCCTCTGGGGGGGAAACACCTCCACGTTATGCCTCCACTGACATACACTGCAGCTGCTTGCTCGATTCCGCTGACACGCAGACCAGGGTCCGCGCTGACCCAGCGTGACCTCAGCTGGCGTCAGACGTCAGTTAAATTCGGTAAAAAACTGCCCCAGGCCGTTGATTACATGCGCTTCTGCTGAAATAAACGGTATGGCTCGCTCGTAAGCTCTCCAGTGCAGTGATTTTATGCAGAACAGGGGAAGATCATGACAGCCACCATGCAATTTAGGTGTGAAGTATTACAGAGCCGGCTAATTTTGTGTTTTCTGGGTCAAGCCCATTTGTTAACTGTTTTCTTTTTCCGGACGTTACTAAGACGGTCTGCCCATAATCAGGGACCGCACATCGCCATGAGCTTAAAAAACCGGTAAGCCCGCGAGGGCGCCGAGGCATGCACCTAATACCACTCGACCAGTTCGACTCTACGGCTTGTGAGTCCACCTACCATCATGGGCGCCACCGAACTCCGCTGCCCTCGTCGTGCACCTGGTAATCCGCATCCGGGGGTATTTTAACGGTAAACGCACGTGCAGTTACCCGCTAAATGCCGGCCGGGACGTGTTAAAACGCAGCGCGCCATCTGTGGCAAACTGTCGGCACACTGGCAGCCGAAGCCGTCCGAGCCTCGCAGCAGGACTCAGACAGACTCAGGACAGACTCAGTCGCCTCCGGTGGCCGCAGCGCCCTCGGTACCCCCGGTGCCGCTGCGGTGGCCGCCGCCGGAGCGCGGTGTCGGCGGCTGCCGCGGCGCGGGGGGCCGCCGCAGCCTGCAGCCGCGGCCGGCCGGGCCGGGCCAGTGACCGGAGGCGGCGAGCCGCCCGCCCGCCGTGGGCTGTGGCAGTTATATGCGCCGCTCAACAGGAGACGAGGCCGGCAATTTATCGCCTTCCATGTTCATTATTGGTGGCCCCTAAATCACTGGTCCGACTCAGCACGTGCAAGATGGGCCGCCGCCGCCGCCGCCGCCGCCGCGCTGCGGCGAGCTCTCGCACGCGCTGCCCTCGAGAGAGGTTGAGGGACGCCGCCGCCGGACGGGCCAGCTGGCCGGCGGAGCACTGGTCCACAAGCCGGGACACCGCGGGGATCAGGGCGTCCTCAGAGGCAGCCGTGCAGTGCCGCCTGCCAGATCCGCGTATCGATGTCGGAGTTATCGGCAAAACATACGTTTGTTTGTCGCGGACTGGCGCGATTTGCATGATTTCACCATGAATCAGGAGTCATGAATCGCAACCAGGATGTTTTCGCTGACGGCCAACCTGGTGGGTCTGGTTTTCTTTGCGAGAAAGCTGCAATTGCGGGGCCGTGCTTGCCGAATGGATCACTGTGAGTCGGCATTAACAGTTAGCTGGTGTGGCCGCAGTCAAGCTGGACATCACCAGTGAAGGATTTGCGGTAGGTCGATGGAGTCGACCCATCCTAACAGGAAGTGCAAGCAGTGTTCCGTTAAAGCATGAACTTTAAACGGTTTAACGGCTTACGTAGTGATGTCTTCAGAAGTACATGTCTCCATAGCGATGAAAAAGTATGTCAGGTTTGCCTTTAGTCCTAACGACGGCGCAGAACTACCGCATTAATCCCCAGAACAGCGGTACGGTCCCAAATCCGTTGCAACATCCGTAATCACTTGTCTAAATGATGACCGCTGTCGGGTTCCACCCAGTCATGCTGCATATTAGCCGGCCCGGCAGCACGATTATGTGCAAAGTAGAGGCGGAGGACGCTCGAAACGACAGGGGCTGACGTGTGAGCCGAACATCCGAAAATTACCCGCCGGTGACCGGCAATTTCGGCGACCGAGCCGGCCTCCGCGGCGGCCCACCGCCTGCCAGACGTGGCTTGCCACATTGCCAGCGGGGCACCTTCTGGGTGGAGCGGCGCATACGTCGGGCCTGCCCGTCCATACGTCATCGTCATCAGAATTTACGGCGACTTTCGGGCCTGCAAAAGTCGCTCCGGAAATCCGCAGCATGCAGTGATGCGAGCAGGAAACGAAAAAAGAGAACTGGACGACTGGACTGGACTGGACTGGACTGGACGACGGCACCCTGCACGTGTCCGCCAGTCTCCGGCCCCGGCGCGGCGGCCAGGAACGAGCCGACTGGCCGCGGCGCCTCAGTCCGACGGCCGGAGGTCATCCAACCGCCATCGGCGGCGCTGAGTCATGTCCAGCGCCGCCGGGCCCGCCGCCGGAGAGCGCCCCATTTGTCTCGCCGCCGGCCGGCCTCGCTAATTCGATTACCCCGCGTTTTTCGGCCCGTCTCGCCGCGTCGATTTCGACGAGCCGGCCCGAACTAACGAGGCGAGCCGGCCGGCGCTGAGTGCGTCCGACTCGAATCCGATGGCGCCTCGGCAGGCCGTTTGGACGGCGCCGCCGCGGCCGGCCGCGGTTCCGCAATGCGGGCCGCGGCAGAGGGAGGGGCAGACTTCAGCCGCTCAACCGCGGCAGAGGGAGGGGCAGACTTCAGCCGCTCAACCGCGGCAGAGGGAGGGGCAGACTTCAGCCGCGCAACCGCGGCAGAGGGGGGGCTGACTTCAGCCGCTCAACCGCGGCAGAGGGAGGGGCTGACTTCAGCCGCGCAACCGCGGCAGAGGGACGGGGGCCGACTTCAGCTAGTCAGCGGCGGCAAAACGGCCAGGTTCTACATCAGTGTTTCTGACGGGGCGGACAAGATATCGGCACCGTTTATTGACAGAAGACGACAGGATTCCTTGCGTCGTCCGATCGGCAGAGGCAGTCTGCTGCTGAGCTGGCCGGGACAATCTACTGCTGAGCTAATGGGGCAGGCAGCCGGCCGACAGTCTGCTGCCGTCCGACAGTCTGCCACCTCCCGACAGTCTGCCCACACCCAACATACTGCAGCCGCCCAACAGTTTGCCGCCATCCGACAGCCTCCCACCGAGCCGACAGTCTGCCGCCGTCCGACAGCAGGGTTGTGACGGCGGCAGACGCCGGCTAACGGACGGCGCGGCAGAACCGCCGGCGCCGCTGAACCGGAACAGCGCGAGCCGATCGGCCGATCGTCTAATGATCGACTGACCCGGACGATTGCCCGATACGGCGGCCGCTCGCAGTGCACCGGCCTCGTCCGCCGCCCGGCGACCGCGTTACCGGACTGAGATAGGGGCGGCAACGGATCGCACCGAGGCCACCGACAGATGCCACTGGTGCCTGCACCTCAGCCCCCATCGGAACGTTGAGTCCATGGAACGTCACTTCTATTCATAGCCATGTATTCCAGCAGCATGAATTACGCATAAAACGCTCAATGACTGTTTCAGTGGAGATAAATGATGCGCAGGAATCACCCTAAAACGTACTGAGTTTCGTTTTGCAGTTGTTTCCTCATTACCAACAATAAATGCTATCTTTCTTAAACTGAGTCGGCTGTTGGTGCGTTCTGAGGTTAGTTTCGCCATTTGGAAGCGCTGGACGCGCAGTGCAAAGCTGTAATTTTTCCACTGCGGCCTGCTGCAGACCGTCCATTCAAACCATGTCACGGGTCGACCGGCCTGGCCGAGCTTTGACCGGCCCGCTGAGAACGGAAAACACAGACATGGGCGCGCTGTCGTGTCGCGCGTCCTTCCGTCGCCAGAGCGCCCAGGAATGCCGGACGAGGCTCGTTAAATGCCGGACGAGCTTTTTGTAGCCGCGCCCGGCGATAGCATCTGGCTATTTTTGACAGCAGATAGATGAATCGTAACTACCCTTCCGCGCTATCTGTCATGGGACGGCGGCGGGCGTCCGGGCCGGGCCTCTCTCACGCTCTGTTTGTCCGGCTTCGCGGCCGGCCGGGCCGATCTTGGCCCCCGAGCGGGAATGCCTCGCCGCGGCCGCCCGAGCCGGCCCGACGGCCGCGCCTCGCTTCACCCGTCACAGCGCGCGGCCCGGCCGGGCGTCACGGCGGCGATTTTTTACCGCCGCGGCCGGTCGCCGCCGATTGCGACCCGCCTTATTCGGCCCGGCCGCGGCCGCCGACGCGGCGCCGCATCTCTATGCTAATCGGGCGCGCGGCCGGCGCGCCGACGGCGGCGTGTCGCCGTTTCCGTCGGCGGCGAAATAAATCCGTCAGCGGCGGCCGTCGGCGTCGATCCGTCAGCGCCGCCGCCGCCGCCGCCGCATCTATATGGTAATGGTGCGCGGCCGGCCGCGCCGAGCGGCGCGCTCTTAATGAGCGATCGCGGCCGGCACGGCCGTGCTCGATCACGGCCGGAGCCGTCCCGGCCGGCCTCCAGTCGCCGATCGCCTCCCCCGGCCCGCGCAGTCCGGAGTCCGGGCTCCCTCACACTCGCTCACCCGGCACCGAGTCCCCGCCCTTCTGCGTTCGCTGGTTTGACCTCGAGCTGCGGTTCTTCTCGTTTCGCTCGCGTGGCCCCGCGTTACGGTTCGTCTCTCTGTGTTTCGCCCAGGCTTAAGTCGTGGCTGGTCTGTCTGCGTCTCGCTTCCCCAGCTTTCGGTGCCGGCTCCTCTGTACTCGCCCACTCAGCCCTGAGCGGAGCGGCTATCTCTCCTTGCTCACTCAACCTCAACCCAGAGCTCATCTCCCCGTGCCTCATCGGCCCAGCTTCGAGCCGCCGCTCCTCTCTTCCTACCACCTCAGCCTCTATTCATGGTTCGCTTATCCTCGCTCGCTCGGCCTCAGACCTTCCTCTGTCTGCGCATCTCGCCTGTCCAATTTTGAGCCGCAGGATGTCTCATCTTGTCTTGTTCGCTAAGCCTCCAGTCGGGAGCCCGTCCCTCATCGTCACGGGCCGGCGTGCGCTGGAGCTCCGTTCGGAAGCAACTCCGAACACCCCGGCTCTGCCTCGGCAGACATTACCGCAGAAGACGTCGTCCCTTTTGGTCAGCCGGCTGGCGCCCACCGTGTCCGAATTCCAACGTCTCACCATTGCTGGCGGGAGGCTCGGTTGGGAGAGGAGCGTGAGCTAGACGGCGCGCTCGCGTGTCCACTTTGTTCCCTGTCTGCGGAACGGGACCAGTTTTTGCTGCCTCGACACGTTATAGAGATATAGAGATTTCAGTGCGGCAGTTTTTTACTCTGGAGCTTTTTTCGGGCTGACTGTGGCCATCCTCCGGGGTGTAAATGAGCGTGCGAGAGACCACTGATATAAATACATCATCGATAATAAGCTCAAATGGTAAATGAGGTGGCTGGCTACCAGTGACCACCAGATGAAGCAGACACATAAATGTTCGTGGACACATTTGGACACACATCAACCTGGCACATTTGGGCCTTTGACGACCCGCAACGCCAGCAGTCCACAAAGGCCTTGCTTTGTGCTTTGTTTTACCACGGCGTTGGCAACTCACAAATACTGGTCAGTCACATGGTCCCGTGTCTTCTGAAGCATCAGTGCAAACAAGCAAGGATGTAAATGTTGCTATCACTGTCTAGGGCTGTCTGCCAGCATATTGCTCCTAATCAAGTTATTGGCTGGGACGCCACGTTGCCGTTGTTTTCGGTGTTCTCGTATATCTCGGCCACTGGCCGATGTGGACCGAAAAAATAGGTTTGTGGAGCTTTATTAATCAATGAAAATAAAGGCGGAGGCAAGCGACTGGGGCGCTGTGAAGACGTTTGCAGCACCGCAAACAAAGACCGTTAGGCACATGAATTTTCCTGATCGCATGTCGATAGGCAAAGGGATGGCGGCCAAGTGGAAACCTCTAGTCTTTAGCTTCACATAAAGCTCGTTACTGTTCCTGTGACAGCAGTGTTTTAACGATACCTTTCTACTAAAATCATCAAAATTGTTGTCCCTAAAAACTGATCCTTTTGACTGCGTTTCGCAACCGGCCCCGAACTAAACGTTAAATTTCAGCCTTGGAGGGAAATCGAAATTACTTTGGGCATTACATTACACAACCCATGCATTTCGCAAGCAAACGGCCTGGGAAACAATCTTCGGCCGAGGCTTGTGTTTGTTTTTAGTCGTTAAATCCATTTAATTAGCCGGGTTTGATAGCCACGTCCGCGCCGTGTCGCAAGGGACGGCGGCACAGTCGTTATGCAAATCTCCCAATGTGCAGGATGACGGGCAGCCGGGCACCTGAAAGGCCGGGTCTCGGGGCTGGCGGGCGGTGAGCGCCCTCCTGGCCCTGCCCAGCACGTGACTGGCATCCGACCTGGGGTCGGCGGCCCCGCCCCCTTCTCCGGAGAAAGTGGCCCGTCCCGGACGGAGGGGCTCAACGCGGGCTCTGAGTGGCTCGGGTCAGTGGAGGGACTCAGGGAGGGCTCTGAGATGCCGGGTTCGGGTCGGTGGAGGGGCCGGAGAGGGCTGATATGACTACATTGATATGACTGATATGACTGATGTGACTCCATTGAACCGAGGAGGGGCTGTAAGATGACTGGCCCAAGTCGACTGAGGAACTCAGGGAGGGATGAGAGAGCCTGGCTCAGGTCGGCAGAGGGGCCCAGAGAGGGCTGTGAGATGTCAAAGTTATCGGTCGGCATTACAGTGTCCATTTGACTGCCAGCTGGGCTGGACCAAGCCTGGTACGTGCTGGTGTGATGTCCTGCAGATGACGTCATTCATCAACAGCCCAGCGTTTTATCCGCAGTGTCTGAGATTTTAAGGGAGCAGATGCTCTCTTTTCCGATGACTCCTAGCTGCACATGTTTAAGCACATGCAGTTGAATAAGTTTATAGGGATGCTCTAGAAAGGCACTTACTTACAAACTCTTCCGAGCAGACCGAAGCCAAGATTTTTGGCCTGCGATACGTGCTCTATCCCACCATCGAACAAGACCACGGAACGAGGAAGACGGAGGCACCATTAATCATACCTCGGCCTCTCTAATTTTGATGTTTTTACCTTGAACAAACTGTTGGAATCTGGATTTAGTCGTGACAGAGCCGAATATTTAAAGTACGAATGGAACGGAGAATTCTTCCTCTGGCCCGATCTGACGCTAATCTCTTCCGTCTGACATGGTCTGCTGACAGTCTGCCACGTCTGCCTCGGTTTCTGCGGTCTCCCCGACTCGGTCGCTCTCGAGTCTCTTCCGTCTGACCTGGTCTCCCTGGCGTCTCTTCCGTGCAACTAGATTCCTCGAGTCTCCTGTATCTGACGCGGTCTCTCGGGAGTCTCACCGGCTGAGCGGGCCGGTTCTGCCGCCGCTCGGCGCCGGGCAGAGGTCGCCCGCTGTCGGGCCCAAGGTCACCGAGGCCGGCTCGGCCGCCGGTGCCGGCAGCGGGGGGTCGCATTCGTGAAACTTCACGCCACTCAGTGCCATTAGCGGCGTACTCCCTGCTCATAACCGGCGCAGCGCTGCGGGGCGGGAACGCTTTTTCCGTCATTTCTCAGCGCTGCCCCCCGCCGGTGCGGTCGCAAACCCCAGAAATTACCATTTTTCATCGGCCGGGCCGATTTTTCACGCGTTCAGGACTCGCACACCCACCCAGGCACCAAGGACAGTGCATGCGGAATGGGAGAGAAGGGGCGGCTCTGGTCGTCAGTGCCGGACAGCTCCTCTGTTTTGACGGGGCCCCGGGCGCCGATGGCTTTTTGTCGCACGTGGTCGGCCCGGACGGCACCTCGCGGCCCGAGGCAGGGGACTCGACGATAAAAAGACGCCCTCCTAATCACACACGACGGCGCGGACAACTGCGATGCCAGCCTGCCTCGAGCAGAGCGTTCGATTAATTACAGTCTTCGGATAGACGCCGATGTGAGGCGTGCCAGCGGACGCGTCTGACGGTGGAAGGGGCAGAGTTCCGCCGAGTGAGGTCCTTGGCTTCGGAATGATGTGAGTATCCCGAATAAATCCTGTCCAATGCAGATCAGTCTCACCGTTGTAAAGTCCAATGAAGGTACGAGCATGAGCAGCGACATGGATGCTGATGATACAGGGACTGAGAAAATGGCAAATGCGAATGAAATGGAAAAGCGGCTTCTTGTTCTCAGCTCGGTATGCGAAATTGGCAACAGCAATTTCGATGTACGGTTGCACAGCTAAAAACAACGGCATATAAATGTCACTTGAATATCTGCAATACAGGGGCTAAATAACAAGGCGATTGTAATTCAAGCGTTCGAAAAATCAGCTGCTATCGGTTTTAACTGTAGCTCTCCATCGCGGTAGCGGGATGAAGAGCAGTTATGAAGCACAGGCTGTTTGGATATATCTCGGCAGTTACTGAGGTCCGCTGGCGCAGCTGTTTCGTGGCAGTGCTTCCTACGCAGCGTGCGAAAGCATTCCAGGAGTTCGTGTGCGTTCACCTTTGACTCCTCCGCATGCCAGACATACGTTGGTGCGGTGAGTCCGGATTTCAGGGGGGTGGGGAGCAGTTTCTAATCACTTCTTTCTAGTCAACGCCATTGGAGAAATGAAAATTTCAACATTCAAAGGGGAGGAGGGGTTCAGTGCATCAGTGTCTCAGTGGTTCCACCACCCCTGGTGTGGTGAAACTACTGGGTGTCGGCAGAGTGGAATATGAAAAGGAAAGAAAAGGATTACAATATGAATTGAAATCATATATTTTTTGGGAATTTGAGAAATAAGAAGGAAAAAAGACGATTTTGTTCAGCTTTTCAGTCCGCGTCTCTATGAATTTCCACTGCTGTGCGGGCTTCAGAAGACCCTAAGTTTACGTCGCCCTCGATGGCTCGGTTTTGCTAAAGCAGGTCAAGTCAGGGTAGAATGTAACGGCCACAGCTTTGGGATTGTTTCGCGGTAGCTGTAAATACATAACCAAATCTGCAGGATAAATGAAGACTACTAAAACGCTGTTCCATGTCCATACTGCATGCAAACGTGGCTGCACAGTCCGTTGTCATTAATCAAATCAACGTTACCTAACCATCATTTATATTTTCTGTTTTGTGGTATGCGGATACAGAAAAGCAAGACGCTAATGAGACCTAAGCAGAACTGAGCGAAAAAGAGAAGAAAACATTTATACGATCCTATGCGTATGCGTATCTGTGTAACATGCAAGTTTTTTGCCTAGGTATGCGATCTCATGTCTTATCTCGACTGCCATACCGGTACGTTTATATAGATCAACGATAATGTTGATTGCTACGAGCTTTTTCAAGTGAACCAAACAGATGAACAGACATTTCATCGCCACAGCCAACGGCGATATATATATACATATGAATGCATATATATATATATCAACAAAAAACTTGTCATACCAAAGTTTTCTATCGAAAAGTTTGACACCGAGACCCATGGCTGTTCACCTATCAAGGCGCAACGGTGTTTCCAGAATTGGACACTATGTCCATCTTTCGTGAACGGGAGACACTGCAGTTACCGCGAAAACCCCATCGCCATCTACAACATCTAAAATGGATGTATTGGCTGAACTCGGCGCATCATCGCCGTGCTCCAACCACAATCTCATTTGGGCTGAGGTTACTTCAGTCTACCCTTAGCGCCATCTATTGAGAAAAAGTTCAACGTACAGGTCAAAGATGGCAGCACCATGCAGCGAACAGGAATACAGTTTCGAAATTTGACTACCATTCTCATTGACAACGATTGTGAAAGCAGGGTAACAGCACATAACCAGAATCTAACACCGATTTCCTGAAAAACTGCCCCAGCCTGTTTTCAGAAATCTTCACGCTTAATTTGGAAATCTGGAAACAGTGGTACATACAGAAAGTATTCCAATTATTCGGCCTCAATGGAAACGGTAAGGCAACAACAAAGTTATTGTGTTGATAAATATTGCAAAAGATTTCAGCGCATAGGATCATCTCAGATAAATGTGTGACAAGCTTCTCAAATGTTGTTTATTTTAAGCGTTCCATTGTGGTTTGCTTTGGTAAAGCACTGTAAGATTTGGGAAGCATGGCGTTATCTGATAGGTGAACTCATTTACGTCCTACCTACCCTCTGTTATTAGCATTGACGCAAGGGCGGCGGAAGTGGGGGGCAGGGGGACAGCTGCCCCCTCCAATTGCGATAGGCCTGGGTCAAGACTATGTTCCTGCCCCCCCCCCCTCGTCTATGGTCTTCGGGGGCCTCTTAAGAAATTGAACAGAAAAGAAAATAGGGATAAAAGCGACAAACACGCCAAAAACAAAAAAAGGAATATGCAACTATGAAGGCAAGGAAGTAGGCACATGTCATGCGTGTTCTTTCAAGTCTTACTTCGTTAGGGGCCTCAGCTTTCTTTCGGTAGGGGCCTCGAACAGGTTGGACCCAAAACTGGCCAGAGACCGCGAACTTACAATTTTTAAGGGGCCTCGCGGAATGGACCCGGCTGGCCTACCCCGACACACAGTTCGAACCCTGCTAGGGTGTCCGGCTTCCATCCAAAAGAAGGTCTCGTGTTACAGCACTCAAAGGTGGCCCAGCGACCAGGGCTCATAATTTTCAGGGGCCTCAGAATTAATGGACCGGGGTAGCCTGCGTTGAAACCAGGGTTCAAACCTTGTTAGGGGGCCCCGGCTTAGGTCCGAGAGAGGGCTTCGTACCATTTACACTCAAATGTGGTCCAGCACCAGGATCTCACAATTTTCAGGAGACCTCACAGAATTCATCGACAGGGCTGGCTTGCGCTGAACCAGGGTCTGAATCCTGCTAGGGGGGGGGGGCCCGACTTAAGTCCGAATGGGGACCTCGTACCGATTACACTCAAAGGTGGTCCAGAGACCAGGACCTCACGATTTTCAGGGGGCCTCGCCGAATTGATAAACTGGGTGGCCTGCGCTAAACCGGGGTTCGAACAATACTAGGAGTCTCTGTTTAGGTCCCAAAGAGGGCCTCGTACCGATTATCACTAAAAGCAAAACAGGGCCAGGGAACCTACAGTTTTCGAGAGGCCTCATAGAATGGACCCAGGAGCCTTTGCTATACTAATCCCGGGTTTCGGTGGACGCCCCACCATCCGTTCCGTAAGATGACCTTGAGCGAATTATATTCAAAAGTGACCCAGAGACCGAGAACTTACAGCTTTTAAGGGGCCTCGCCGAACGGACCCGGCAGGCCTCTGACAGAGATCGGGCCATGCCAGGGGCTCCCGAATCCGAAAGCGGAAGCTGATTTGCTGGCGTTATCCTCAATTTTTAACATTGTGTTGGTTCGTGAAGGCTCCTCCACACAGTGGTTCTTAGTGTTCAGTCAGTACAATGTTAGCATATAAAACACATCATTGTGTTATGTGTCGTTATATATTAATGCAAGAACATTGCGTTATATCCTCAGCTGATGTAGGAGTTTTCTTAATTTTTGTATCAAGTCGTTAGATAATTAGACTTGGACTCCGTTGCTACCGCACCAGTTGCCTCGGGTTCCGACCAGCTGTCTAGCTGTAGACGTCAGGAGTTCACGGTGGGCCAAGCTGTGCCACAGCTGCCGAGTTTAGCGGTTGAACGCCAGAGTTCGCACAAAACACTACTGAATCGTGGACCTACCCCCGCGCGGTCGGGCGAAATACGACTCCCATTGAGTGAAACGTGGACTTTTGGGGGGGATGAGGGCCCTTCGTAGGAAAAAGGGGCATCGAAATTTTGCTTTGCCCCCTCCCCATGATCAAATACGATCCGCCACCACTGCAATGATGTCACCATTTTAGCTGATCGTGAATCCTTATTTGCTATGGTATGAGTCGTGCGGAAAAAACGGGTCTATATGACGTTGCCATATGGTCAATGTCATACGGTGCACGGACACGCAAACAAAATGAAGTGGTTTTATTGCGGCAGACGAAATGGGCCGTGAAAGCAGATATATTGCGATGATTGAGCTTACGGAAGAGGGGTAACGATAAGCATCCAGCCTTCTTTCCCGCAACAAAGCCTATGTGCTAGGTTAGGTTTGCCCCGTCGATTGCAGTTATTCGGGATAGTTACTGACCATACCAGCCTAGCTTGCCCTATAGCCATGCTAACACTAAAGTTTACAATATACAGGCGATGTGTGCAATACCCGTCATATCATGCTAAAGCAACCATCTAACATCAAGGGCAAGGAGGGCTGAGCCGTTTACGTGCCGGCACAAAGCCTTAAGCTTCCTCATTGTTTCCAACGGCGCACGCCAAAACCAGAAATCAGATCGCGACGAAGCCGCTGACGCCATGCCACCGGCATTATGCCTGTCGTTCGCGTGCAAAGGCAGGAAAACAAATCCCTATCTGCGGCGAACACTGGCTAATGTGCCCACGAGGAATTCGATCGGGGCTTGGCGGGCGGAAGACGCCTGACTGGACCGGTTCTCTGTGGGCTTCAAGCAGCTTTGCGGGCATGCACGATGGTCAGAGATTATATGTTTGAGTGTACTGTGCTAAGGACCGCTCATTTGATGGAAAAATCGGACTCTGTTAAAAAAAGAATATCGTGTGGAAGCACACAGCGTCACTCTACGAAGAAGAGAAATGCATATAATCAGAAAGGAAAAACAGCCAGTGTCCGAGCCACAGCGGTCAAGCCACCATGATCTTTGCGCTACCTTGGAGTTTGTTTCAGTTTTGCAGTTATCCTATCGATTTTTGTTAACTAGAAGATTGCAATCAATAAGGTCGGACCGATGAACGTATTTACGTATAACGTACGCCCGTTCCTAACAAAAGTACGTTCTTCACTCATTTTCGCTATCGTGACGGGTGATACAGAACGGCGTCACACTGGAAAACTAACAGACAAAAGTTCCCTACAATGAGTGCAGTCTTTCGGCTGACACGTTGAACGCTGACCACCCATTCGGTCCGGGCTATTTTTGTTCAAGGATTTGGCCGCGTCCTCCCACGTCGCGGCGGCCAGTCCCGGCCACAAAAACCCCGGGTGTATATCTTCCTTACGTAATGAGTGACCCTCGAGCCGCAAGCTCACCGGCTGCGGTTCATATTCGCTGAAGTTTTCCCAAGCCTGAGTCAGTCTCGGGCCTCGCAAAGGCCAGGTCTCTCCGGGGCGTCTCAACTCCCACCCCTGGTGAACAGGAGCCGCAGCGGAGGCGACGGCGCCTGGCGACAGGCCACCGGGGGCAGCGGCGACCGCAGTCAGGTCCAGCGCCCGACAACTGCCCATTAACCACACAGACATACGGTTACGAGACAGCCACTCGGTTACCAGGCGCCAGTCCAGTCACCAGGCAGCCGTCCGCTAACCAGTCAGCTGACCCGTCGTCAGGCCGCCGGCGTGCGGCTGCGGCTGTCCCGTCCGACGGCGCGGGCCGTTCCAGCAGCGAACCGGCGCCGGCGGCGGGTCGGCGACGCGGCGGTGACGGCCGGGCCGGGCCGGGCCGGGCCGCCCTGGGGGGCCGCCGCAGGGTCGTCTTACGGCGCCTCCGGAGCCGGCCGGCGACCGTCGGCTCCGGTGTCTCCCCGGAGAGACAGGTGACGGACGGCGCGACGCCGACGACGGAGCGGCGGGAGAAGAGGGCCGCCAGCGGGCGGCGGCGGCGGCGGCGGCGGCGGCGGCGGCGGCGACGACGGCCGGCGCGGAGGACGCAGGTTCCACCGTGACAGTACAAGGAGGCGGCAGCGTTCATCTGATAGCAACCGTCGGGACGCATTACACGACACCGCCCGAAGGCGTTTTTGGTGGCAACTGCGGCGTTTTTCGGCGCTGAATTCCGGTCCCACCCTCGCGCGCTGTCTCCAGACCGGGGAAACGCCCGCTGGCGGCAAGAAACCCGTCACGATCTTATCGCCTCCTCCCGACGATCGCCTCTCCGGAATTTCCTCCGCTCTGCATCGCAGGGTTTCGATCGCCGCCGTCGGCTCGGAATCGCGCGGCTCCGTCTATGGTGATGTTCGTTTTTCGCCGAATCGGACGGCCGCGGGCCGGCACTGATGACAGGCCATGATCGCCCGGCACGGCTTTACGACTGCCCGGGCAGAGCCGACGGGAAAGAGGGCCGGGGAAACGGAGCGACTGGGGCAGAAAAGAACCAAGAAACTTTCCTAGCACGCGTGAAAGGAGGCGAAATGAGAGAAACCGGGAATACGATGTCTTTCTTCCCATTCCTTCCAAAGAGCAAAAATGAAGAAAAGCCTAGGAATCGGAGCGCCTGGGGGGGGTCGAACACGACAAAATGTTGTCTAGGATAAGGGAAGTGAGAGAGAGAGAGAGAGAGAGAGAGAGAGAGAGAGAGAGAGAGAGAGAGAGAGAGAGAGAGAGAGAGAGAGAGAGAGAAGAGCCTCAGCACCCTCACGATGTACATTGCAGATAAATCTCGGGGCCATCCAGCCGTTCCGTCAGTCCGATGTCAAATGGTTCGTACGGTCCCAGCTGCTCCGAACGCGAGCTCCCCGCATGGCCCATCTAATTGAAAACGTAACGGCCGCCATTTGCATATGGATGGAAGGGTGTCGGGTCGACGAGCGGTCGAAATGGAGGTGATCGCTGGCGGCGACCCACCTGCCAGCCCCGCGAGGCGTCGCAGGAGCACCGTTAGTCTCAGGGTGCACTTCAGGCGTTGCAAGAGTGCGGTTAGCTGCAGAATGTACTTCAGGAGTGGTGCGAGTAGAGTCCATCGCGACATCCGATGGACTCGATCAGAGTCCGGCATGATGGGCACGCCTGTCCGAGCGAAAACTGCAGTGTTTACCAGCAATGCTACATCAATCGTAACAACTTACACGATTGACGTGATCCTTAGGTGAGTGCCACAGACCTTCTTAAAAGTATTCATGGGTCCCATTCCGCGGATATTCATGGAAGGTGTTTCGTTTCCATCTCCCTTCTCAAAATATTGCACACCCGGAGCGCAGTCTTGGATGGGTCTCCTCAGTTTTACAGCACCCCTTGGTCTGCTCGCGAACGTAGCAGAGAGGCCTTCAATAACACAGAGGCCTCGGTCCAAATATCCCGGGGATAACGGCCACCGCAGCCGAGAGACGAGAGCGGCAGCAAAAGCAGGGCTCCGTCCTGCTCCGGGCCGAGAGCGTGTTGATTTTATCGGCCGCCCGACCAGCCTGGGCCAACAGCTGGCGGCGGCCAGGCCCTTCTGCGGCCGGTCACCGGCGGCCATCGATTCGTCCGGCGCGTCCGTGCAAAATCAATTTCGTCCCGCTGGGCGAGGCGTGCCAACCCGCCGGCGGCGCGCCGCCCGGCCGGCAGGCACTGGCCATTGTCGCCCAGCCCCTCCCTCCCCCCCACCGGCCGGCGGAAGTTGTCCGGGAGTCGCGACAGGACTCGGGAGCTATCCGGACTCCGGAGCTGTCTGAGGAGACTCCGAGGCTGCCTGACCAGGGTCCCAAGCCTTCTGATCCGACTCCTGAGCCGCCTGATCCGAGTCGAGCCGCGTCAGAGTCTGACACTGTCTGATCAGACTGGACGACTGATCAGACTCCGAGCACCGTCAGACCCGGACTGCCTGATCGACTCCGGAGCTGCCTGGTAAGATTCTGGCCAGTGTCTGCTTGTCCGCGCCTGTGGCAGCCATGCCTCGCGGCCTCTTGTTCTGGGGGTGTACATTATCCACTGCACCGTACGCTCTACAGTACTAGAACGCTGTACGCTGCACAGTACTATCCTATGTGGTCTGATGATCGACCACGCGATGTTTTTTAATAACTGGCGTACCAACTTGGCACTTTTTGCGGCTTTCGAACACGTCGCCATTACGTCCTAACATCATCTTACTTTCAAGAAAGAAAACTAAAGCTGTCGTACCCGCTGATGTTAATTTAGGCACCATACAAGATAAGTTATCAACCGCGCCACAGCACAAGACATTCACAAACATGTGAATTCAACAGCTTTTTTTCAAAACAACGTTGAAAAAGTTGTTTCCAGACATTTTTGCCTTTAAGAAAGCAAAAACGACTTCATAATTCCTGTTTTCTCTGAACCATTTCTACGCACCGGAACTAAAGTATCCTACGAACGCAATTTTACATTACTTAATTAGACAAGCAGGCCTGCTTGTCGAGGCGAGGTAGCCGACTGTTTTACAACTTGTTCGTCGCCAGGCATACTTTCCTGAGTAGATGAGAAAGACAGAAGTGTGCTGAGTGCGACGGGCGAATTACTACCAGAGTGGCGATCACGACTGGTGCCTCGCCGAGCTTCGGAGCCTGTCAGTGTAGTGTCAGTGTCAGTATCCGTGTCGCGCTGTCAGTGTCAGTGCAGTGCGGGCCGTCGATCTCTCTGACGGTGTACGATGGAGAGGATATCTCCGACATTTCGTCAGTCAGCGGCGGAGTCTCTCAGAGACGGCCAGTCGGCGCGACGGAGTCTCCTGGAGGCGGCAAGTCGAAGCGACGGAGTCTCCTGGAGACGGCCAGTCAGAGAGACGGAGTCCCTCAGAGACGACCAGTCGGAGCGACGGAGTCTCCTGGAGACGGCCAGTCAGAGAGACGGAGTCTCTCAGAGACGGCCAGTCGGAGCGGCGGAATCTCCTGGAGACAGTCCATCAGAGCGGCAGAGTCTCCTGGAGACGACCAGTCGGTGCCGTGGGTCTCCTGGAGACGGTTACTCAGAGCAGCGGAGTCTCCGAAACACGATCATTCGAAATGGCTGAGTCTCCGAGAGACGGTCCCCAATAACGCGGCGGCCTGATTATAAATGGACGTTTTGCGTCGCGACGAAGCGAGACCGTCATGCAAAGACCGAAGCAGCTGGTTCCAAACCTAACCACATCACTGCCATTGACCGGTTCAAAACTCCTGGGCCCAAGTCTGGCAATAACCGGCTAAACGGCCTGGATCCCACTGCATGGTTACACTATGAGCTGAAAGTTGGACGGACTGACAGTGCGGGCCTCAGGGCCAATTCCTGGGACGTCGCGAACACGCCGCCGCGGTTTGTTCTGCCTGACTGCAGAGTTCGGCAGACGCCGGGCTGGTCTGCTGGATCGCCGCGGGCGCTTTCTCCCTTCTCATGCCTGTTCTGAGCAGCTCAGCGTGTGCGCAGCTGCGTCCGATGGCTCATCACAGCGGTAGCCATAGCGGCTCGAACGTCCTGAGAGTCACTCGAGCGGCCAGCACTGAGTGTGCCGCACCTCAGTTATTGGACGCCCGTGGTGCCAGGCGTCACTGGCTTCCACAGGCGGACCGAGCTCGGCAGGCTGAAAGCCCGCCTTCAACGGCAGCCAGATCACACACCCCGGCGGCGAGACCACACACCCCGGCGGCCAGATCTCACACCCCGGCGGCCAGATCTCACACCCCGGCGGCGAGATCACACACCCCGGCAGCCAGACCACACACCCCGGCGGCCAGATCACACACCCCGGCGGCCAGATCACACACCCCGGCGGCCAGATCTCACACCCCGGCGGCCAGATCTCACACCCCGGCGGCCAGATCTCAAACCCCGGCGGCCAGACCACACACCCCGGCGGCCAGATCTCACACCCCGGCGGCCAGATCTCACACCCCGGCGGCCAGATCTCACACCCCGGCGGCCAGATCTCACACCCCGGCGGCCAGATCTCACACCCCGGCGGCTAGATCACAAACACCGGCAGCCATACCACACACCCCGGCGGCTAGATCACAAACACCGGCAGCCAGATCTCACACCCCGGCGGCCAGACCACACACCCCGGCGGCCAGACCACACACCCCGGCGGCCACACACCTTCACGACGGCCGCGTCCCCCGGCCCTCCTCCCGTTCGGTGCGGCTGTACTCACATGGGGTTGGTGGCGTTCCAGTAGACGTTGATGCGGCGGCCGGCTCCGTCCTGGACCAGCCGGAGCAGCAGCAGCACCCACAGCGTGAGCGCCGACGCCTGCATGGTGGGCCGGTCAGCGCATGGCCGTCTGAAACTGGCGCCGGCTGTCGTTAGTCGGCTCCAGCCGGGCGCGTCGGCCGGCGCCACACGGGGCAGGCGCGCGGAGCGGGCTCTGATGTCGGCGGCACGGCCGCGTTCAACTGATGTCATCTGAGGCTGGTGGACGTGGAATGGGACGTGGGCAGTGTTATGATGGTTTTCGCGGAACCGGCTGCTCTCTGTAAAGAGTCTGTAACGGGAAATGTGATTACAAGCTTCAGCTGTCACTGAATTACGTATCACTGCGTCTTTTTGTTGTGCAGATTTAGCCCCGTGGCCATCAGGATACATTTCATTATGATCTAGCGTATTAGAGGCAAAACCGGATTAACCAGTAACGGAGCTGAATGGATACATTTTATCAGACTCTGCATCAGTTGCGGGCACAGTCAAACATTAGGAGCATGTTGTGCCTTACTCACAGACAAGTTTGTGTGAAAAAAGAACTGACGAATAGCTTGCAGACAGAGAAACTCATCAGTTCCAAAATTTTGTCTCACATCAAAATGGAACTTTTTCCGATAGGCAAGAACATGCCGTAATCTGCCAAACAGTCTTAGAAATGTACGACAGCTTCGGAAAACAAATACAATAATGGTTTTGGTCCGCATGTGGAACAGCATTTATGAATTCACCATCGTGAAGACGGCTGTTGTTACCATGCGGGCGCTGAGGTTACTTTCGTGAAAACGTTATCTTCTCTACTCGTGAGTTTTAGTGCTGCTGGATTTTCAAAGCCTAGGGATATGCAGACGAACATAAAAATCCAGCCTGTGTAGTTACTCTGAACTTGCTTGACCTATCTACATTGGCCTGGCTCACATCGTCAAAAACAACGGAGAAACACCAACGTGAAAGGTGAGCATTCCAGCAACACTGGGGCGTCAGGATCTCGTCACGGTCTTCAGGAAAAGTGGCATCACAAATCGTCCGGCTTCGCTGCCTCGTGTCCGTCACGACCAGTTCGAGCGGCCAACGCTATGATCCGACGCCTCACACCGTCGCCCCCGACAGATGACCTTCGGCAGGTCGGACCCCGCGCTGCCCTGATACACGCCGGCGCCGGACTGTCGGCCGGACCTGGCCGGCAGCTCCGGCTGCTGTCTGTCTGCCCCAACCGATCACGACGGCTGTTCAGCGACAGGAGCCCCCTGACGTCGGGGCGTGCTGCTGCCTATCAGCCAATCGCGTCCCCATTTGAGTCGGTTTTTTTGACTTCGAACTCTGCAGTAACACGTCCGGACCTGCGTAACAAGAAAGGCGTCTTGGAACTTTTAACATTTGATAATGGATATGGCGTAAGCTCAATAATGACGTGTTGTGGAGGCAGACGCTTGAAAGCTCGGAAAGGCTGCCCCAAGGTAACAAAGCCCTGGGGCTTGGTTTCTTGCCAGAGTTCCGCGATAGCTTATCCGGGGAACATCCCGGATAGTAGCTGCTCTAGCTGTAGCACGTGGGGGGAGGAAGTGTCCCAACAATCCGTCTTCTCCTTTTTACTGAACGGACCTACAAGTTCCCACTGCCAAATCGACTGCATACCGCACAGTGACGTCATTGGTAGCTGGTGCCCGCCCCGGAAACTGTCAGACCGTCCCACTGGAACATGGCTGCGGACAGTCCTCCCGCTGAAGGGTCCACGTCAGGAGGAGTTGACTCGCATCTCAGCGTCATTCCTAAGTCCACCGAGGTCGTCCAGAAAAACTCAGAGTCGGCTGCTCAGAGGCTCAGGAGACGAATGGAAACTCTGGGCCGCGGTTTCCTGCCACTCCTGTTCGGTCCATATTTTCCTCCATGTACTGCGGATGCACGGCGATGGGCAATGTTTGTATCGTAACGCTAAGATCACATCGGACATAGCGTCGCATCTAACGGGGCGTTAACAGAAGGTCGGAGGCATAGAGGCACGCTGAGGCTCTTTGTCGTGAAGCGAACCCAAAACCAAAGTGCTGCTTCACAACCCTGCGACAAAAATAACCGCGAAATTTATAAGGAGAATCCCGAAAGAAATGAATCAACAAACTGAATTTCTTTGAACTATCAGTAAAACCTTAGCTGCGTTTCCTAGGTTAAAGCGACGGCGGAAAGGTCGTTTTTTCTTTCTATTCCTAGGCTGAAGGCACGGCCCGGACTGTCAGAGGGACCGCATAAAAAGCGTCATGCGGCGCTCGCCGCGGCCCGTCGTATCGATACGCAGCCGCCGCGGGCGGCGCGCCAGTCACACTCTGATTACGGTCAGATGCCCGTCTGGCGCATTACCGCCGCCGTCGCCATGGCAACCGCTGCACACGGCCCCACCAAAAAGCCGGCATCAATACGGCCGGGGCGTATTGCAGGAGAATGGGAGCTGGCCGCAGCCGGTTGGGGAATGGAGACTTGACGGAGTTAGGCGTATTGCAGGAGGATGGGAGCTGGCCGCAGCCGTCAGGGGAATGGAAACTCGACGGATTTGCCAAGCTCGGAGAGATTCGGCCGTCCTGGTGTAGTGTCGGAGCGTCGGAGCATCCATTTAGCGATGTGTTTCATCTTCTAAACGTCAAAAACAAAGACTAAAATACATTTGCGGCAAAATTATAACAAAGTGCCGGATCAGTGCCCAGCGTGTGTCGTCCAAATCGATGACGGCAAGATACTATCAATAAGTTAGCTTCGTTGCATGAATGTCAAACGACTTTTCGCGAATTTGAATAAATCGGTACGTATTGCACCCGGGCGAACTGATGAAACACGAGAGGTGTACAGAAGGTAGAGGTCGATGTAGAGGGTAGAGGGAAGGTAGAGGGAACGAGAGAGAGAAGGGGACGGGAAGTGCTGTCAGGAAGTGGACACAGAAAGAAGGGGCGAGCACGTCCCAGTCTAACTCTGGATGCCCTACTCTCAGCTTCCAGCTCCCAGCTTCCAGTTTCCTAGCAGCGGGCCGGATCCTGGCCAGATCTCGGCCGAATCTCGCACAGATGTAGGGCTGGATGTCGGAGCTGATCTTGGCTGGAGGCTAAGCCAGGGTCCCGAGGTCCCCTGGCCAGGCATCGGGGCCGGATCTCAATCGGATTTCGGGCTGGACTTGGGCAAGATCTCGGCCGGATTATGCTGCGGATCTCGGTTGAATCTCGGAACGGACCTCTGCAGGTCCGCGATCAGATCTCGGGCCGAATCTTCGGCCGGATCCCAGCCCGAGGGAGCCGGATCTGGTCCCGATCTTTGCCGGGTCTCGGCCGCCTTTTGGGCCTCATCCTGGCCGAACGCCGAACAGAATCTCGAACCGCGTCTCGGACCGGATCCTGGCCGAATCTCGGGCCGGATCTAGGACCGGATCCTGACCCGACATCCGGTCGGATCTCGGCCGGGTCGGGACGCCGCGCCACGGCTCGCGCCGCCGCCAGCTCGGCGGTTAATCGCGTCCGGGCCGTGCGGCGCCGGCCGGGCTTTGCCCTGGCACGCTACGGGCCGGGCCCGGCGGACCCGCCAGTCGGCGGCCTCTCCGGGACACATCGGCCCCACAGCCGGGGCGACGGCTCGCCGCCATCTCGTCGAGCTGGTGTCCCCTGATGGGATACACGGGCAGTCATGTTGCTGAATGCAGTCGTCTGTTGAAAAACTGGCGCAGTTTCATTCGACAATGAAACATCGTCGCACCGTGTCCCAGCTGCTCAAACTTCGCTCCCTTCTTCATTGATTTCTGCTCGCCAATAGCGGACAGGGGTTTCTAGGAAGTACAACACTGGGAACGTTTCGTACGAAGCATTTTCTTTGTGATGGACGGTTTTCGGAATCTAAACCTACCAGCTGAATTCAGTTCGAACAAACGCCAATAGTTGGTCATGTCGATGGAACGCGATCTGTTCCAAACTTTGAAGGGAGATAATTAAAGATTCTTACCAGACAGGAGATGACTGTGCTGTCACCACAGCCACTGTCATTTCAGTACAGTACCCGAGCCGTGCCACAAAGGGACGAATATCGAGGCCAGTATAATATTTGATGATCGTAAAATTAACCGTTCGGTCTGGACCAAACATTTTTATTTCAAATGTGCTGTACGAACGTCTATATTTTACGGTTTAACTAAACGGATGCGACACATAGGTGGCAGAAAACGAAAATAAATAACTCCGAAAAGTCATATCTCATGCTCAAAATCATTCAGGCAATCTACTTTTAAGCCAATACAACCCCTGGCCAGCTGGCGTGACGAACTAACGATGGCGACTCCCTTCCGAGCCATTGTCTTCGCCTCCCGATTTGTGGGGCCCCACCTAAATGGCCTCCTCCGCTTCCAGAGCGGACCACGCACTAAGTGAATTCCGCAGTTGCCTCCATCGGGTCGCCGCCTGTCCGCTGCGTATCTTTGCTCGTCAGTTCGAGCGGCCGGCTGTTATGGTAATTAAATGGCCGCGGCGCGGACAAGAACGCCAGAGATCGCCGCCGGATGAACTGGACC
Organism: Capitulum mitella; assembly: GCA_030062745.1. Classification (NCBI taxonomy): domain Eukaryota; kingdom Metazoa; phylum Arthropoda; class Thecostraca; order Pollicipedomorpha; family Pollicipedidae; genus Capitulum; species Capitulum mitella. The sequence continues at coordinate 1,144,779 of CP099842.1, forward strand.
GGGCGCGGGGACGGCCGGGGAGAGACTGCTGCACCCCTGACGGTCTCCGCTCCCTCCGCGCCGTCCATTGCGACTGTCACGACACGACAAAGCCCGCCGACACACCACTTACGGGCGTAAAACAAAGAGTCGCGTCGCCCGCGGCAGGAACGAATGGAGAGAAGGGGAACATTACGATGTTACTGCTCAGGGTGTCGCTGGCCGACGGCACATTGCAAAGCCTCCCTGGTCAAAAAAATAACCTCTGTTAAGCCATTTTTCTTGATCGCCAGATTTTCATCGAAATACACCGGACCGCAAACACCAGCATTTTCTGTTCCGAGTCTGGTTTCGGGCCCAGAAAACACCACACTTCAGCGTAGAGAGGAAGAAAAGACGACCAAATCGCATGGCTTGCAGCATCGTGAGCTTCAGCAAACTGGTTAATCAAAAAAAGCCTTGGACAGATGGCAATCATCTGGAAATTTTAGCTGCGTCCCGGTCAACTTTCGCCTAATCCGACACGAAACACCACCATCAATCATTGAGGTGTTTGGCAGCTTCACCGTGTTGACAGTGGACTGAGGGAAGACGTGATTTTTGGTGGTGAGCGAAGGAAGATATTTACCTTGGTTTATAGCTGTTTTGATGCCATTGGTCTACTGCGATATATTCATCCATTTTTGCATGGTGTTGTTAAATTATAGCACCATCAAAGGTAAAAATGAACAACTTTATTTAGCCCTGATGTAGAAACTAGTTGCCTTTCAGGATTTCCGTGGGCATAATTACGAAATTAGCTTATCGGGTTGGCATTGGAAAGCTTTTAGAAAGACCATACCCCAGTCAAGCTCGCCTATTTCCTGAATGGTATCCCACTTTTGGGTGCAAACCTGGTACGCTAACAGTTTTAATGGCATCTCATGTCTATTTTTTTTTTATTAAACACGACAGCCTGTATTCCGAATTTCGGAATGTGACTTCATGGCAGAAACGGTCTTAAGCTTTCAAGCACAGAAGCACCTCTTGTAAACCACTTGTTACACGCACCAGTTAATGTATCTTAGTTTATGAAGTCGTTTCTATACATTATACGACCCGTTTAATTCGTTAAAAGTGTTATGTTAAAAGTTAAAAGTGCGGCATTAAAGAACAAAGAACTGCGAAATTCCACTTCGGTCTAGTGCATAACATCGTTCTCCAAATGGCACCTGTATTAACCACGACACCGCGAGCCATCTGCATGGCTTGCGGCGCAAGTCAGTGGACCATAAATCCGATCAGTGAAACGTGGTCTAGCGGGACAGAACACATTACATAACATAAGGGACGCCGAAATGCTTTCTAAGTTGCGAGGGCACAAAGCAGTTTTAACACAAACCAATTACCAACCGATACCATTAGGCTAACAATCCAAACGGGCCAACTTGTTCATGACAAATTTAACAAATTATGCATGGGCCAGCAACCTCGGCCGTCCGTCCCACTTCCGCCGTCCACGTTCACAGGACATGTTACGGTCCGCCAGAGAGGGACGGCCAGGCCGAAGTTGGGGTGCCGATAATGCGATGTTCCTTCGGTGGAAATAAAAAAAAAACATTACTGGGACCTAATGTCTTAATTCTGATGACCAGTCAGGTGCGGATCAGTTCGTAGCCTTCCTGGGGCGAAACGGTTATATGCCCTGCAGTTATCTGAACCAACCTCTCATGGTTCAACGTCGGACTGAAGCGCGCATTGTCGTATCGTGTTAGTTTTGTTTTAATAAGGGCATTTGCATTAGCCGAAATTTCCTTGCGCTTCTTCTGGCCGCACTATTCCGAGAATATCCGTTGTCACATTGCCAACGCCCGGGATTACCACAGACGTTTCAAAACTCACGTTTTGCCTCTTGCTATGCTTCTTATATGGAGCCCATTAGCCTTTCATGAAGATCCAACCTGATAACCCCATAAAAACTTGTTGTTTTCGAAGCCACTTGACACCAATGGACAATGAAGCTATCCAGAAGATCAAAAAGCTCTCAACATTTAAAACACTATAATCCGGCAGGATCGGAAGCCGCTCCTTCGCGACTGGCGAGCATACACAGCCTAAACGAAGTGGAAAAGGACACATGTTCTCATGACTAAGCTGAAAGGTGTACAATCCTCAGCCTGTCATATGCAGTAAATCGCATGACAGCTGCCAAGTAAATACGAGATACTTTCGAATACTTCGAGCCCGACCACAAAAATGGTATCACTCTTAACGCTGCAGGCGACAGTTTCAGAAATTACGCTGCAGAAAAGCCAAATTTACTGACGGACCTGGGCATGTCAAATGCAGCGATAAGGACAAGGCTGGCTAGTTGGTTATTATCTCAGGTGGTCGTTTCATTATCTGGAGGCGCGTACCGAGGCCCAGATAGGCAGATACCGGCCAGTTAGGCACCCGCCTGTCAGGCACACGAGACAATATATTCCACATGAGGCATCTTGGGCCAACGGGCAAAGCCGATGACGAAACCCAAAAGTGCAAGCTTATATTCACAAACGACGACGCTACGCAGGCTGGACCAAAAGATTCTATGCCTGGTGATACTCTTGGAAAGATCTTGCCAGATACTAAGCAGAGAAACATTCACTTTCTTGTTCTCGGACTGCCGTGAACTAATTTCTAACACACCGCATTCTAAGTGCCCAGCTTTTGGCCGGGGTCGGTTCCATCTTCGTCTGGCCCGCCTCGACTGCCAGCGCCGCAACATCCAGTCACTCCGTGTGACGCAAGTTCACGGCCCGGGAATCATGCAGTGTCCGGCGCCGCGTTCAGCGTATCTGAGCCAAACCAGCCGGAACGAACGAAGCCCCACGCAGTCACACCGGACGACTAGCCGCCCGCACTCCGCCGTCGTCCGCGGTGCCCGGGCGTTCCCGGGGTGGCGCCGACCACAGGACGAGCGATCGCGCCGGACCCGGCGCCGGCGTGGCCGGACGTCACACGCAGCCCGACAAAAACGGCCCCGAGCGACGACCGGACCACGCGCCTCCGACAGGCTCATTTCAAACTCGGCCGCACGGGCGCCCGCCCGCTCTCAGACTGTGACGGGCCTTATTACGCACTAATGGACTGGAAGTGAGGAAATTCCGGCGTTTTCTGAGAGGCTGATATAGGAAGGTCAGTCATCATAAGGCGAGGAACATTAAATAAAGGGATTTCGAGCCGGAACTGGACTAAACGGACCCAGACAAACCCGAAATGCATAAAGGCAGGGAAAAGCGCCAGTCTGTGTTGTCTGTTACTTTTATTGTAATCAACAACCAATATGTTGCAGTAATCAATCTACAATAATTTCTTGTAATCACAATCAATCCTGTAATTGTAATGAACATCAAATATATAGCAACTCGAATCGTAAACAAACGTACTAATGGCAATATCACTTCCGCCAGAACATAAAAAAATCCAAGGGGTTTCCGTTCACGCAGCATCGCCTCGCGCCCCACTTCTCACCTTCTCACCGACACCATGCTCATGACCTAGCCAACTTCCTGACGCCTCACCGTCGCGCCTACCGCCCTCCTAATTACCCAGACATTAACATTTCAGGCGCACCCGCGCATTTCCATGCATGCGATGGCCAGGCGTAATGGCGGAGGTGCGGTTCATCAATTATCCACGGCTGGGGCGGGGGTGGCCGCGAATCGGTCGACGGTGCCGGTGCGACCCCAGCGCCCGCAGGCACCGTCCGACAACAGCGACCCCTCCCCCGCCGGTCCGCGCCCGCGGCGAAGTCCCCCCCCCACCCCCGGCCAGTTAGCGGGATCTGACGTCCGGTGGCAGTCGGCCGGGGCCAGTCCACGGGGGGAGCGCACGGACCAGCGTCAGGACGCCGCTTCGCCTGAGTCGCACCGGGGGCTCGACTGACGGAGTAAATCCCGCAGGAAGAACAGGCGTTACTCGCTTGATTGCCGTGCGTCATATGACCGTCTTAAGGAATGGTTGCAACTCCGTCGATTTTACACAAGCACATTCCTTTAGACTGTGTCTTCAGCATTCTTTTTTCTAACAATGAAGACCTCACGAATACATAAAAATCAGAAACCGTATTCGGACACCCAATGATAATTTGTGATTTCAGCCCTCTGGTAACGTTGATTGGCCGGGATCGATCGTGCTGTGACGGAACAGCTATAGCGATTAGACGAATATAGGAGACATAGAAGAAATTCACGATAGATAACTTAGAGAGTTCGCCACTATGGTTCTGAACAGTTATATATATCATCTCTTACGTACATACCTGCTTTTGAGAAAGTGACTAACGCGCCTAGTGGAAAAGTCCTATGTGTTTTCTTCGCGTTGAATGCACATTCCCATCGTCAATGATCGACTACACACAGCCTCATTTGTTGGACCAATCAGCTGGTTTTCATGAAGTTCCAAGAGAGTGTATGAATGCATTATGAAAACTCTAGTCTCGTGCAATGATGAATAGCGTCGGGTTCACTGACGCCGTTCAACAACTAAACATGACATCGTGCTGCTGTTGCACCTCATCCATCACTTGAACCATCACAAGAAGCTTTACATCACTGAGTGCTACTCCCAGCGACCAAACAGTCCTCACAGAATAGCGCCAGAACCACAAGGGAACCCGCTACCTCAGCCAGCCTGGAAAACAGAGCCGGACAACACAGTTCACAGCGTGCCATCTCGATATGCCCCCCAGCACGGATGATAATCTTTGGCCCAATGAGAACAGGGTCAGCCAATGACGAGACGAGCTCGGCACGGCGACGGAACGCATTACAAAAAAACAAGGTAACTGGAGCAGCGCCCTCACCATGGCATGGAACAGTATGCTGACCACCTCAAAACGTCATGTATGGAAAAGTTGACGCTTTGCCGCAGAGCACCCCTGGCTCCGAGCACTGCCATCGTTCTCTCTCAGACCCGTATAACACGGCGTCCCAGAAGGAGATTTCCACTCTGCATTGCTCTACGCTCGATGTCCGGGAAACTGACTTGTCCGGAAATTTAAAACCCGGATAAGTGGGTCACATATTGCAAGGTTTTCAAGGCTCTTCCCGAAACCGGGAAGGGAAATGAAGAAATTAAGGGGTTTAGGTGCATTGCATGAGCGTATCTTGATGTCTTTAGGTTAACGCACCTGCAGACACTAAACGGGAAAAATCGTTAAATCTGGCCAGTATCGATTTTGCAATAAAAATATAGTCCATTCCCTCAACGAGCATTTCTTGACGACATCTTTCTTTTCTGCCATCGATAAGATGACTGACGAGAGAACAACAATCTGGCTTTCCGGAACTATCAGATCTAACATGTCTTAGCAGACGGAAAAAATATAAATGACGATGACGTGACAGTAACATTGTCGTAGATAATAAGGGGCTTCATGTATTAGAGCAAGACATTAGTAACAAAGCGGCTAAAATGACAGTTTCAGTGCAACAAGCTAAGCATGTTCAAAGTGTTACTGATATTTTCTGAGTTTAACTGAACATCAGGGCCCTGCAGTCACTTCCCTTCGTGCATTTAATCCTTCTTCCACGATGGTCATTCCCCCGTTAAACAAACACTGAACAAAACAAAGCAAGACGTCCGTGCGCACCAGACCGCTGGCAGTCTCCACTGACCGACATCCGTCAATATTCAGAGCACCGGCTGTTCCAGCATTCACTTCGGGCGGCGTCGGACACCAGCTTAAAGTTTTCACTTGGATATTGATCCAGACCGAGATGTAAAAGCTTGTCGACAGGCGTCCAGAACGTGGCGAATATTCTCAAGGAGAATAAGATTTTTCACGACTACATAACTGTCAATCGACGGAAATTTTCTTTCAAGGGGCTCTTCACAGCAGCAGTTTGCGCCAACTTGTCTGGAAACGAGAACGCTGCCAGCAGTTACAAAAGTTCCCTTCGCATCGATGCACTCTAACCGCTTGATAGTCGTGGTGAGTCACAGACATATAAGCTCCATTTCACTTATAAATCATGACACAGTTTTGGGTTTGATGACCAGTCTAATGGTGTCATTGTCATTCCGTATTTTTTCAATGAGATCTAAAAGGTGCTGCATAACAACACATTCTAGTCACACGTAATACGTAATACTCATGTACTATAGACGGGGGTTAAAATATCCCGGCTGTACACAGTGAAATCATCTGATATTTCGGCCTTTATTTCCTCCGCTGAACAATGGTACTTCCTGACAGCATTCGATAAAGTAAGCGCTCCTATGCCTGGTGTTTCATAAACACTTGTAGCTGCCCCGGCGTTCTCATATCCGAAATATTCGCCACAAACAGTTTTTAAATGATAACAGTTTCTGATATTTCGGCATCATTTCAGCAGTCCTTCAGAGATTTTAGGGGAAAAAGTACTGAGGAAATTGCAGCAGATTTTAAATTGTTTCCGGGTTATATTCCAGAAGCACTGCATGAAAACCCGTTGGACACTCTCAGTCATCTTTTTAATCCTAACTCCTGACAGCTTCAATAATAACTAGAAACCATCCAGGAACGAAACAAGAAGCAAGGGTGGACGCAACAGGAGAGCGCATTGGCGGTCTGAGGAAAAGTTGTCTGTCGGTCGTCAGTTCTCCGCCGGTACGGGTTCCGGTCCCGAAGCCTTTGCAGACGCGTCAGTCTGTCGTTTTTCCGCGGCGCTAATGCCTCGCGGCAGCGCCGCCCGGCAGGCGTCAGCAGATTCCCGACCGTCTCCTGATCGCGCATCATGTTCATCATGTACCGCACGGCCTGTCGGGCCCCAATCTGCCGACGCGGCACAATAGGCTAATAGGCGCGCCGTCGACTCACGCGCCGTCAGAGGCCGACACCGGCAAAACTGGCGCAGCTCGCCTGTCGGTCGGCGCAGGCCCCGGCCCCCCTACGACCGCTCCGAACGCCGCCGGCATCCATCGACGAACTCATATTTTATTTAGCGGTCATCTCGGAGCCGATAACAAGTTGCAGGAAAGCGGAGGTTATCTTCTTCCGCTCCGGCGCGGCCGACTGAAGAAGATTAAAAGTGTCATCACGCCCGCGCGTCGGTATCGATGGACCCGCTACGGCGCGCTGCGTCGGTATGGATACGGACCCGTTACGGCGCGTTGTGTCGGTATCGATAAAAGCCCGCTACGGCGCTGCGCTGGCTACCAAAAACCGCCAGATGGCGCTACGTCCCGCATCACGCTGCTCGGCGCCTTGCGGCTGAACCGGAATCCGTCACCGCGGTGTTCTCACCTTCTGAGATGAACTCCGGCGCCGTCCCGATGGGAGCTCTGCCGGCGAGCGGCGACGTCGGTCCTCGGTGTGTCTCCGCACAGCGTCGGTTCGCGCGGACACTGAACGCCGTCACGGCGCCGCGTCACGCCGCGTGACTAGGCCGTCGAGTGGTCCTCCGAACACTGCGGGGCGCCGAGGCCTGCTAGGCCGCGCCGGTCGCCGAGACCACGCCTGCACCCCGCCCTCGTCCGGGACAGCAAGCCTGGAACGGCGGAGATCAGATTAAACACGAGGCGCGGTGGCCCGCCGCTTTGGCACTCGACTTATCCGGGTCGTATCGCAGCTGGCGGGCGGAGACTCAGCAAAACTCGATTGGAAATGATTTAAACCCTGCCGCGCTCCGGACGGGGATTTGAGCATCCGAACCGAGGGACGAAGACTCGCTGTGGTCCGGACGGGGCGAGCGGTCCGACCTCGGCTCTGCTCGGCGAGAGGCTCGATCACGCACTGACCAAGAGGCTGCGCTGACGATGACAACAGTGAAAATTTGCAGAGGGGGTCAGCTTACGAGTCGGGGAACCTGTTGTTGTCGACCCATGGCTGGAGTTGCGCGTTACCCGTTCAATATTGCGGAAGCAAAGTAGACGGCTTTTGGCCAGCGCGTGAGGCTCTTCGTGCTATAAGTACCGCATGTTGGTCGTATATCTCGATCACCAGAGCCCCTCTTGTCAGCTAAATGCCGGCCGCAGTGTTAACCTGACCTCTCGCGAAATCAGGACCGACTTAGGTTTATATACCCAAGGCCTGCATCGTCGGTTCGTCGGCTACGTCACCAGACACCCTGCTCGGCCCTCTGTCGTTCAAAGCAATTTCTGTTGGGGCTGAGAGATGCAGCAAAATCAGTTTGGTACTTTGAATGTCGCACAGATCTAAAAACAAAATGGCGCAGGACTGTCAGTGACTTCTGGTTTTTGCAACGTAAACGTAGACAAGACACCTTAATTTTGAGCTAAAAACCAAAAGTCATCCAACATGCCGCTGGTCCCAATGGTTCTTCTTGTCCGCATCACAGTTACATATTAAGGGCCTACGAATATTGTTGGGGAGCACCGCCGGCCGGCCGGCTCCTCTCCCTCTCTTCCCCATCTCCTCTCTCCTGCCCCCCTCCCCCGGGCGGCCGGCCGCACGTGACAGATGCGGTCCGTGCCGTGCAGAGATGAGCTGCCGCCGGCGATCACCGCTCGGCCGCCGTGGCCGGCGGCGGTGACTGATGCGGAGGCTCCGCTGGCAGTCGTGCCGTCCGGCCGCCGCCGCCGTCGCCGACGACGGTCTCGGCCTGCCCGGCCGCCGCCGCCGCCGACGGTCTTAACCCACCCACCAGCCGACCGGCCGACACACAGCGAATGGAGAGAGAGACAGAGAGAGGGAGAGGGAGGGAGAGCAGACAAACAGACAGACAGGAGAGAGAACACGATCATTCGGCACAGCTCAACACGACGTGATGCCTGATAACGTTTTTGTGCGGCTTGGCCCATCGGTGCAATCAGTATTCTGCAAGAAGAATATTGGGCGGGCCAGCGGCGGCGAACAAAACAGTGGGCGCGCCCGCTCTCCAATGATACGGCCACTAATAGCATTTTCCTATTGGCGGCCGGGCCGGCGGACGGCGCCCGCGGCGGCTGACGCTCGGCGGCCGGCGAGGCGGCCATGGCCGGCCTTTGTCCGCTGACGGTCGGGCCAGCTTGCAAACGGTTTGGGCCGCGCCGCGGGCGGCGGCCGCCGGAGACAGGAGCGCGGAGACAGGAGACAGGAGACGGGAGACAGGAGCGCGGAGACCCCGGCCGGCGGCGCCCACCGTCCGCTCCCGCCGCCTGTCCTCGGCGACAACGTCTCCACTTGTAAAATTTATCAGGTAATGAGTAAAAATGCATTATGAGTGTGGCTGTGCAGGTATTCGAATACCGTTCGTTGGTTTGGTTGTTTGGTCAGAGCTTTGCCCTGAGGAGAGGGTGCAAGAAGCATTGATGTAATAGAAATGACATCCATAAAGGTAAGCTGAAATGTATGGAATTCCAAAGCAACCAGATTTGCTGGCGATAGTTATTTCTGAGTGTGGACAGTATTCTCTGCTTGGAATTCCAAATGCTAGTTGCATTACGCAATAATTCGGTTCGTCTTATAACAAGACCTTGTCAGATATTTTCATTGGTTCCATCGCTAGCTTCATGATATCTTACTGCCACGACATGCTGTTGACACACCACAATCAGACAATCTCAGCAAAATGAATAAGTGGCAAAAAGCGTCCTCAACGAACAGCAAAGCAAAATCCCTGTAAACCCTCCTGGTTATCAGCCGAGCTTCGTGCAAAGAGCTTGAGCCGTTGAATGATGACTTTCTAAAAACGTAAACCGCCGATCCAGGTCCCGTATACCAGGCCCCATTCACGCGGCGCCCGTGCGGCGGGCTGCACGTGCAGTCGGGCCGGTCGGCTGCATTGTCGCTCCGTCAACGACGGCGCGTGCTCGGCGAGTCGAGCGATCCATCACGGCGCCCCAGACGGGCGGCACGCGGCCCCGTGCCCCGCCCAGCCGGACCTGGGAGCCGCTGAAGCCGGCGATCCGTCATCGCTGGCCGGCCGGCGTCAGCGCCTGTCCCGCCAGGCTTTTGATAAAAAGCGCCCCGTGCGGAGAGCTCAGCATGTCAACTTTAATGCGACCTCCTGCAGGAACTGCAGCCCTGACTCAATAAGTGGCAATTCGTGTTTTGCAACTCCGCGGGACCAACAGCTTTTGATCTCAACATGCAGTGCGTACTGCGCGGACAGTAAGCCGGTCAAGAACTCGCGCGACCCATGCATGGCGCATTGGAATTCACGACTCATCACGGCTAATGCCACCACCCATGCCGCTCACATCAAACGCCGTCACAGGGGCAGAAGTTTTGTCTATTCGCACCGTCTCAAAAGCCCCGGGAGTCCCCAGCTGTCACCTCAGGCTGGCCGAACAGACGGGTGTGACAGCTCCCAGCGCCCCCTCCCCCAGTCGTACAACACCCACACGCCCTGGACAACGCCTGGCCGCCGCCCCGGCGGGTGGCGCCCGGTGGCTCGGTAATGACCGGGTGCCGACCCCATGCATCACTGATAGTCGCGTGCGCCTCTCCCGGCTGCAGTCCGCCGGCTGCGGCCGCCGTATCTGGCCGAGGGCGCCTCCTCTCCCCGGGCCGCGCTGATGGATGGCACGCGGCTCGGACGGCCTCGAGAGCCCGCCGGCCTGGCTGACCGGCGGCGGAGACGGACGCCTTTGTCTCTGCCCCCTCCGTCGGGCGGCGTCGGCCGAGCGAGGTCGGGGTCCGCTGACCGCCGCCCGGCCGCCGGAAACCAGCCGCATGGTCAGGACATCACGCCCTGCGTGTACTGAAAACGTTGGCAACTGCCTGGCCTTCCGTGCGCGGTGTGTCTCAGGACCACGTGCTTCATTTTTGGCAGGACCCTTCGAGCCTCTTCTGCCTCTACCTATCACCACCAAATTTAGCGGCCAGGTGCATTACCAGGAACACCTCCGTGACGTGTTCAGTTTCTGGCGACTGGCCGGGACCTCACCCATCTGCGGCCGGCCGCCGAATCGACGCCGCCAGACCGGCCGACGGCCACCGGTCCGCTCGTAAAGCCGGCCGAAGCGGTTAACGACAATTACTCTCCCGCTGGTGGGCCTAACGCGCGCGGTTTTGCCGAGACAAAGCGCAGCCGTTCCCATCGATCCCCGGTGTCGGCCCAGCTGCGGAACTGCCTCCGAATCCGGCTGCGGGGCTTCAGATCCGCAGACGGCGCGCCCTTCTCCAGGCTCGGGGGAGGGGCGCCCTCCTGCTCCGGCCCCGGGGCCTTTTTTAGCCCTCTTGGCGGCCCGCAATCCGGCGTGTCTAGGCCGCGGACGCCGGCGCGGACTGGACTCTGGAGCGGCATCGGCGGCGCCGCGCCGAGCGGCGTCGATGATCCGGCCGCGGCGCTTCCTCCGTCGCAAACGACGCGGCCGCTATCGGCGCTCGGCGGGCGGCCGCGCCGCTGCCGATGATAACGCCTGCGGCCGTCGTAAACGGCCGGCCTTCTGCGTTCAGAGGCCGGCCTTATGCGGTCAGAGACCGGCCGTTGAACGCCGCGACCGTTGCAAGGCCCGATCCACGTCCGCCGGCGATTCTGCCGAAACTGACCACCGACTGGCCTTTCGCGCGGCCGAAAACTCCTGCATTTTTTATCCGGGTGGTTCCGGAAAGTCAGCAGATCAATTCAGCGGATTTGCTGTTTTCATTAAAAGCCCGCTAACTTTCTGTCATCGATTTCCTTCCGAAAACAGTTCAGTCAAAAGCTGGTCGTTACCAAAACCTATGTAAGCGTCGCTTTTTCGACGAAAAAAAGTTCCAGATGAAAAAGAAATCCAATGTCCAGATCCACCAGATAGCAGCCGTCCAATTCAGCTTTCATTCTGGTCTAAATCCAGCTTCCGGCTTTGGGGCTTTTTCTTCGTCGTCCGGCTCAATATTGTGGTGCACGTCGTCCGGCATTTTAAATCTGTTGACCGTCAATAAAGAGGCGAATGGCCGGCGCCGGTGCGGAAATTGAAATGTCCGAGCGAGGACGCTGAAATTGAAGTGTCAGCAAAGTACCTTTGAAACCTGAAACTGGCCATCGATCCGGGGCGGCCAGTTTGTGCGAGCAGGCCATCTGGGAGACGCAGCCGCTGCCGATGAGTTCGTGTTATGGTGGTCTCAAAATCACCTTTGTCCTGTGTGCATTTTGCAAATGCCTAGAAAGCGGACGTCCGGCCGCATAAACAGTGGTAAAGAGACTGCTGTGGAACTGATGTCGTTCGGTAACCTGAAGAGAGCTATAAGATTTATTTGCTTCAGACACAGCTGTCGCATCATTTCTCACCACTCGGCAGGACTAACATGGGGCCGGCGAGAATTGTCTGTCAGACAGAAACGTAGCAAGGGTGGATTCTTGTAAGGGGGGTCAAGACTACATAAAAGGGCTGTATATTACTCGTGCCATTCTATTCCAAACACAGGGAAACTGATTCTCCGAAATATACCTTCTAGAGACTTTCTCAAAACACGACTAAATTTCTTTTCTATTTTACGAATGTTCTGCCTTTTAGACAAATAAGCTGTGATATAAAAGACAATTTTTGAAAGCCTGTGCATTATAAGGAGGGGGCCAGGTGACCCCTCTGATCCTCTGGCTACGCTTCTGATGTAAGATAAAGATTAAGCCCGACTGCAAGATCTTGCGAGCCAACGATTACAGCAGCAACAAAACGCTAGGATAACGCACCGTTGCGCACTTAAGCATTGATTAACCATTATTTATCACCCGCGGCAACGCTCGCCGCCATATTGCTGGCAGTCTCATCTGATTTCGACTCGCATTTTGGGCGTCGGGAAAGATTGGACAGCTTTGTCGATAGCCTTAATTTTCTTGACAGCCTACGTTTCCAATGAAGAACCACGTTTGATGCCCGGCCGCTGTGCTGAGCAGCCTACCGATGAGCCACAAGGGCATTCACAGGGAAGCGTTACGCGTTTCCAGTGCCCTGATGGGTGGAGCTCAGGCATTCTCTTCACACCGCTGCGGGCGCTCTCCCTGGGGGAGCCGACAGCACCAGTCACTCCAAGCTGACGCCGGGTGCACGAAAGCACCTTGGATGGGATCAGGCATTTCTCCGGAAATTGACTATCTCGTCGCCAGACCGACGGACCCGGCTGAGCACATTGCAGCCGATGTCATTTGAGTTCGCAGCCCGGTATCTCGACCCAGCACCCTGGCGCGCGGTACGAAGGGCCAGAGCCCGGCGGTCTGGCGGCGACCGAGATTCTGAGCCGCGAAATTTCAGTCCGAAACGCAGAAGCCCGCCCTTGACCTCGACCCGTGTCCTCCACCGACACAGTGAGATCAGGAACGTCCAGACATGCACAGAACCCTCAGAACACCTCAGAACTCTCCGGGGCCATCGCCGGGGCGGAACCAGCCAGCGCGTGCGGGTCTACCCCCTGACGTCGCCCGCTCTCGCCACGACCCGGCGCGGCCCGAGCCGACCTTGCCCGTGGCGCAGGAATTCACAGGGCGCCCCGCCCCGGCTCGTCGGCGGACGCCCGCGTGGGAGGGGACCGCCTGGTCCCGGGAGTGGCTCCGTTAATTCCGGCCGCGGCTGCTGGCTCCTACAGCGTGAGCCCACTGGAGCTGAAGCCGGCCGACCCAGAGGCCGGGCGTGCCCTGACACCGCGTACCCCGCGGCTGTATAGTGACCGGAGACGTCACCCCGCGGCTGTACGGTGACCGGAGACGACACCCCGCGGCTGTACGGTGACCGGAGACGTCACCCCGCGGCTGTACGGTGACCGGAGACGTCACCCCGCGGCTGTACGGTGACCGGAGACGTCACCCCGCAGCTGTACGGTGACCGGAGACGTCACCCCGCTGCTGTACAGTGACCGGAGACGTCACCCCGCGGCGGCGCTGTGACCGGAGACGTCACCCCGCTGCTGTACAGTGACCGGAGACGTCACCCCGCGGCGGCGCTGTGACCGGAGACGTCACCCCGCGGCAGTACGGTGGCCGGAGACGTCACCCCGCGGCTGTACCGTGACCGGAGACGTCACCCCGCGGCGGTGCTGTGACCGGACACGTCACCCCGCGGCGGCGCTGTGACCGGAGACGTCACCCCGCGGCGGCGCTGTGACCGGAGACGTCACCCCGCGGCGGCGGACGCGCGGCGGCGCTGTGACCGGAGACGTCACCTCCGCGGCGGCGCTGTGACCGGAGACGTCACCCCGCGGCGGCGCTGTGACCGGAGACGTCACCCCGCGGCGGCGCTGTGACCGGACACGTCACCCCGCGGCGGCGCTGTGACCGGAGACGTCACCCCGCGGCGGCGCTGTGACCGGAGACGTCACCCCGCGGCGGCGCTGTGACCGGACACGTCACCCCGCGGCGGTGCTGTGACCGGACACAGCGCAGAGCCCCGGGCTGAAGACGGCCGTTCAGCTGGCGCGCCGCAGCTCTTAATGTCAGGACTAGGGGAAGTCGTCTCTTCAGGCTGACGGGCGGTAGGCAACAGGCGCAGCTCTAAATTACGGTCAGATGAGACTAACACATAGACAAAGGAGCAGCATGCTACGTTTAATTCCCTCGATGACTGAGGACTTAGGTACAAAGTGGACAGAACGTTCATTTGGCAAGCCTTCGCTAGCAAATTAATTACACACTGAATGGCGGCTTGCAAAACAACGATGTAAATTAGATGTGACTGGTCTATGTTCCCGCATTAATCTACTGGCTCGATTGCGTCGCGCATTTGCTTGATTACAATATTCAGGGGCATGTCGTACGCTCAGTTGGAACGAACCGCTCACAAGGCACTCGAAACATTGAACGCAGTCACTAATGGATATGTCCGCTACGAGACTGGCAGCGATTCGACGAAAGGAAATTGTCTGATTCTGGTCACTGCCATCATCCCCAAAATTTCAGCCATTTTAGGCCGACAGAAAAAAGGTGTTCAGAGTGGCGTAAACAAAACTGAAATGAGTCATAAAGAGCGTCAGTCACTCGCGTTCCCCTGTCTCACTAACCTCCCTTGATGTCCACATTTAACGCAAGGTAGGGAACCGTTTCCCGTATTTCCTACTTCAATTTGGTCAGCGGGGGTACCAATAGTTTTCTATGGCGTCATTTCGGTGTCATGCTAAGCACTAATATTTCAACAGAATGGTTCTTTCCCGCTTTGAAAGGCGGACTCACACAAGGGAGCCGTCGCGCCGTGGGCCGCGTACAGCGCGTTCAATGATTGATGAATCTCCGCGGTCGAACCGGCCCCGCGGGCGGCGGACCCGTCGTCCTGCACTCCAGCCGGCGCAAGAAATCGCCCCGCCTCGGCGGCCGTTCAGAGTCGCGCCGCGTGCGAGGGGAGGCGGCAGCGCTGAGCCGGCGGCGGCCGGCTGGCTGCTCGGGGCCGCCCGGGTCGCGTGCCTGGGGCGAGTTCCGTCCGAGCCGTGACGGGCCCGGTTACGCGGCGGCGGGACCGGCCGCAGCCGCCGCCGCGCCTGCCGCCGGCCCCGACAATCGATCAGGCGAAGTTTTCCAAGCGAAACGCTGCCGGCCCGGAGACGCACACCGCTATCCGGTTTCGCGACTCCGGGCCGGCCCTCACAAAGGCCGCCGGTGCGGCCGCCTGATGGCTTTATCGAGTCCAGACGATGTCGCAGGAAGCCAACTCAATATTTTCTTTGCGTCTGTCCGCCGGCGGAAAGGGGTGATGGGGTTTTCAGTTCGGCTGCGGCCCAGATGTGCGTTAAACGTCGAGTCCCGCCAATGGAGGACCATGACGCGGCCATTTCCACGCAGCGCGAGCTTTTGACCGGGAGACTTTCAGGTGAGAACTTCATTAACGGGTCATGCTAGTTCTGCCTTTTATTCCCGTATCTTCAAAACTAGTTTTTCGAGGTGTATTCGTACCTGTGAACAACGCTCTGTGTTTGGGCTTTTGTTCAGTTAGTATTTAAGAGAATTACATTCGTAGTCGATTACCACATAGAGAATCGATAAAAGACGCAAAATTAACTGCAATTGACGCTGCATTGTAGTATGTTACGAAGTTAATGAAGAGCACCAATAACCGTGGACAAGCTGTTTTCGTCTTTTTTTCTTGCTACTGTGCTTCTTCCGCTCACACGTTATGCATAGGCATGTATTGTTGCCCTCATTTGCTTGGCAGGCCATCAAAATAGCATGACTTTGGCTGCAGTTAATAAATGTTTGACCTGACCAAGCACATCACCGAAAATTAGGACTCGTTAAAGCTAATTTGAATTGAGCAATAACAAACGCTTAATAGCGGGTAATTACTGGTTAGTCCGTATTGGGAGCCATCTGATAAGAACCACGGCCTTCATAGAACCAGTTTAACACACTTGACACGACAGTTATCGATTTCCCAGGCTAAAACCTGGTGACAGCGTCGCGGTTTTGTTGTTTGCGCGACGTTTGGTGATTAGGCTCGTTGTTCATAGATATCCAGCACGTCTTGGGCATCCCCACGCCACCGAACGAATCAAAAAAAGTCCAAAAAGTGAAGAGAATCAGACCATTTGTGGTGACGAATGGCTGTCAAGCCCGAAAAGTATGTCGTTTGTGGTGAGTAAGGCTTGTTCGTCTGCTTAGCCGTCTGCCTGTTCGTCTGCTTGCTTGCCGGGTTAATTCATCATCCCCGTTGTCGGGTTGGAGCCAGTGAGTTTTATGTAAATGATGAGCGCTCAGGCAGACGTCTCAATATCTGCAAACAATGCACGGTACCGACCCCGCTCCCAGCTGTCATACGGTACCGTCCCCGTCCCAGGCTATCAGACGGTACCGTCTCCTCCCAGCTGTCAGACGGTACCGTCCCCGCCCTCAGCTGTCAGACGGTACCGTCCCCGCCCTCAGCTGTCAGACGGCACCGTCCCCACCCCAGCTGTCAGACGGCACCGTCCCCGCCCTCAGCTGTCAGACGGTACCGTCCCCGCCCTCAGCTGTCAGACGGTACCGTCCCCGCCCTCAGCTGTCAGACGGTGCCGCCCCCGCCCGGGCGTTCCTCGGCGTCGGCGTCGGCGGCCACCAGATCGCAGCGGCCGAGGCGCCGCAGATTTTAATGAGCCCCGTGTTGACCGGGCCGCGGCCGCGGGCCGACATATTGGCCGGCCCGTAAGCCGCGTCCCCGGTTATTGCGCGGGCTGCCCCGGGGCGCCGCCGCCGCCACGGGTGCGTCGGATTAGCCGCCGCCGCCGGCCGGCGGCCCGCGGCTGATAACGGCGCTCAGAGGCCGCGGGGATTTCATCATCCGCCGGCCGGAGACGTGATAATCACCGGCGGGGAGGCGGCCCGACCGAGCCAGTGCCGGCTTCTGATGCGCGCGGGGCGCAGACGGCTACCTGCTCCCGCTCTGGAGTATTATCCCGGGGGCGCACGCGTCGCCTCCGGCCGACTTGCAGCTCTGAATGGATCCGTCTCATCAGCTCCGGCGCATTTTATGACAGTATTGAGGGAGCTGTCGCCTTTCCAATACGAAAAGCTTATGTCTAATTGCAGCATAAAATTCCCCAGTACGAGGGGGAAAGAGCATTGGGAAGGTATCATAACATAAACTGCGAGCCTCTCGTCATTCGTTCGGAAAAATTTGCGATCAAAGGGGAACAGATACAGATATGAAAGGCAGACTCGTCACAAAAGTTTCATAAAGCCGGAGATATTATATTTAATTCGACACCGCGCACTTTTCGCCCTCAGAATGCACGTTGGTATTCAAATGCATGCCATGGATTTGCATACCGCAGAACGACACCGCTGAGTCAGGCCAATAACCTGGGAGGCCACGTCAGCACTCTGGAGGTTCGAAACGGTCTCGGCTCTCCAGAGCAGAGAAAAGGATAGCCAGAGAGCGAACACGAGAGAGAGAGAGAGAGAGAGAGAGAGAGAGAGAGAGAGAGAGAGAGAGAGAGAGAGAGAGAGAGAGAGAGAGAGAGAGAGAGAGAGAGAGAGAGAGAGAGAGAGAGAGAGAGAGAGAGAGAGAGAGAGAGAGAGAGAGAGAGAGCCGAGAGGGGAAAGGGGCGTTGGCAGCGCGTAAATCAGAAGAGCATAGCTCCGAGGCTCAGGTGCGTCCAGCACTTTCAGAGCTCGTATAAAGGGTCTCTCCACGTACTGTCGAGTCACAAACAGCCCTCCAGTGGCGGCAGCCGGGTCGATGTGCTGTTGCGACGATTTCAGCGGTCAGCGCCGGGCAGGCCGTGGCGGACGTTACTACGGACCAATCTACTCCGCACGTGCCCAGAACTGGGAGTCCTGGCAGGACGTTCAGACGGTGGGCGCCCCGACAGCACAGAGCAGTCGCCGAGAGACTGCTCTGGGGAAAGTCGGCCGGCTCCGCTGCTGTGGAAGAGGAGCTGACCAGCGGACAGCGGTTCTGGAGCGGCAGCTGACCGGCGGACAGCGGCTCCTCTGGAGCAGGAGCTGACCAGCGGGGAGCGGCTCCTCTGGAGCGGTAGCTGACCGGCGGGCAGCGGCTCCTCTGAAGAAGGTGCTGACAGCGGGCAGCGGCTCCTCTGGAGAAGGTGCTGACCGGCGGGCAGCGGCTCCTCTGGAGCAAAAGCCGACGAGCAGACAGGCGGCCGGTCTCGAAGTGGCGCCGGGCCGGGTCGGGCCGGCCGCGACCGTCCACCGTCGGCGCGGCGGTCGTCCCAATCACCCCCATTCAGCGGAATTAGCATGACAATGGGCGTGCGGGGCTGCACGGGCCGCCCGCCGTCTCGTAATGGCCCTGGACAGGTACGTGAGAGCCGACTGTGCCGAGTTACGGCCGACGGGGTCCGGCCCGGGCCCGGCCGAACTCACTCCGGACCTGGGACACACCGGACCACCGGACCACCGCCGACTATAAATACAGCGGACTCGGACCAACCGCCGGACTCGAACCGCACCCGGAACGAACCGGACCTCTAACACCAGCCGTGCTTACTTTGGACCCGGAGCACACCCCGGGCACCGGCCGGAGTCGCAACGAAACCTGCGCACGGTCCGAACTTACGCCGGACTTTGAACGTACCGGGCGCTGAACACCGCTTAGGTTCGCGCGGGACCCTGAACGCTGGCCAGAATTACACGGGACCCCGAGCATCGGCCGATCCTGCATTGCAACTGGTCAGAAGTTGGCTCACACCGGAGCACGGGCTCCGGACCGGACCAGATCACGGCCGCCGACCGGGACTGAGCCGGATCTGCACATCTGTCGAATGTTAATCGACCTCAAGCCGCCAGCCTGCCTTGTGGCCGACTCCGGAGACCACGCCGGACACACTCCGAGCCCCGAGCCACACAACACGGGCCGCGACCAGCCCAGGCGTCACTGGGCTCGGCAGGCGGTGCCCGGCGATCCGCGGCACCACAGCAGCGCACGCGCCGACCTTGAGAACGGCGTGTAAAACCCCGCGGCGCCATCAACCGGCCCAGCGAATCAGCTGTCAGCCGGCCCGGACCGCTGAAACATGGCTCATTCCTCCGTCAGCAGGCAGCAAACATCTGCAGTCCCCGGCGCGTTCAGCACAGCCGCCTGGTGCCGATAGAGTGACCTGGCCGGTACAAGCCGACGGAGACGACCGCGTCGCCGCGCGGCACAGGCGGACGGTGTTTTACGGCCGCCGTCCGCGGCCAACGAAAACGAACCGGACCCGCCGCAGAGACAAAGCCCTCTCACCACCGCGAGCCGCTATTTTCACGCGCCGTCTGCGCGCCGAGGCTACAGGAACGAGGCCTGGCTGCCGGCCACCACACGTCCAGCGGGCCACCGCTGGGGGAGGGACGAGACGTGTTCCCGTCAGCAGAGGTGACGCGCTCCTGTCCGCGTCAGTGGAGGTGGTGTGCTTTCGTCGGCAGAGGTGGCGTGCTTCCGTCAGCGCCAGCGGAGGTGACCACTCCCGGCAGGTGGGCAGCGCTGCTCTGCTTTGTTCGCCGCGCGCCGCTCGGAGATCGCCCGTTTGGCGGAGACGCCCGGCCGCGTGCCGCATGCACGGCTTCAGCGGGCCTATCGCTGGATCTGGCAGCGGTACGTCACGGCACGTGAGCGCCACCTCGCAGATACCTCTCAGCGCCGACCAATCAGAACGCTCCAGCTAACAGGCATTAAACGAATTGGAGCCCAATACCACGTACAGAAAACCGGAGGATCTGCGCTAAAAGAAAATGCTTTCCAGATCTCCACCTGGAGCTGGAACGCTTGTGTCAGAATAAGATGTCCAGTCCTTCCTGTCAAGGGACGTTCTCTTCGTCCTCCACCACGAGCCTTTGGTCGTCCCGTCAAAGGACAGAAAGACACGACCACCGATCACGTAGCTTTAGTTCATCTTATTTGACAACTCCTCCAGATTTGCATGAACAAGATTAAACAGTCACACCGTCGGTGAAGTCATCACGACTTTGCTTCATGAAGCAAAGACGTGTTTTTAAGCATGGATGCGGTCACGAATCTTTTCCATGCCGTTGAATAATTTATTAGAAACTCGTACGACATTAAAAGGTTCGACTGAAAAATAAATAGTGCCATGCATGACCTCATAACGTTAATGAGCTTTGGTCAGCTTGGTTATATTTTATCATGACTGAAGCCATTTTAATGTACACGTAAAACCCTAACAAACAGTTCCTAGTAGTTCTACTAAATTGCGTAACAGGAGCACGCTGTAAAAAAGAAATGCTGGAAGTCTGCATCGGAACAAATGTCAAGCAGAATAACTGTGCTGCCTAAGATAGGGTGTCATGTGCACCAGGCAACAGTCATTTAACAAGGAAAAAATCGAATTTTGTACAAAAAGAAGAACGTATTCTAACAGTCGATCGCCTGAAAGACCGAATATCCAGAAAGGTAAAATGTGCGATGCAAAACCGCACAAAATCGTCAGTGAAGCGATTTGACGAGGGCGCTTTGAACAATTAAAAACAACCCTATTGGCAAACATGGGACTAATGCTCCGCGGAATCGTAACCTCAGCATTAGTGGCAAGCGTGGGGGGGGAGGCGAAGCCACTAGCAGTTTGTGATGAAAAGTGAAAGAACCGCGGGGGGGGGAACGGGTCAACCTGCTTCCGTTCTTACTCTTTTGCGCAGACTTGTCGGCTTCAGCCATGAAGAACAGGCATCTGTCGCAGTCAGAATCACGTACCGAACAAAGCTGGCGTGTATCTGGTTTAGATAGGAACCGGCTTCGACCAGTGCAGTCCATGCAGACCATAGCGGATTTGTCGTTTACCTTTTCCGCGAAGTGGCCCCTGATAACGGAAAAGTGTGTTCCATCACCCCCTCAGCGGATTCAGAGTAACAATGCGGCGCCCTGTACGGCCCGCAGTTGAAGCTCATTACCAGCGCCCGTCTTTGGCAGCCGAGGAGATGATGCAAGCCCTCCGCGGGCCACGTACCCAATATCGCGCGGCGTTAATCCATAAACTGCGAGCGTCCGCCCGGCGCTGATCGGCCGCCGACCGGTTCTCCGTAAGCCGGCCAGCTCGGACGCTGCCCGCTCCTCGGCCGCACAGAGAGCGTCAGCGGCTCTCGGGCAGGGCTGTGTTACAGACGGCGTCAGCAGCTCTCGGGCAGGGCTGCGTTACAGACGGCGTCAGCAACTCTCGGGAAGGGCTGCGTTACAGACGGCGTCAGCAACTCTCGGGAAGGGCTGCGTTACAGACGGCGTCAGCAACTCTCGGGCAGGGCTGTGTTACAGACGGCGTCAGCAACTCTCGGGCAGGGCTGCGTTACAGACGGCGTCAGCGGCTCTCGGGCAGGGCTGCGTTACAGACGGCGTCAGCGGCTCTCGGGCAGGGCTGTGTTACAGACGGGGTCAGCGGCTCTCGGGCAGGGCTGCGTTACAGACGGCGTCAGCAACTCTCGGGAAGGGCTGCGTTACAGACGGCGTCAGCAACTCTCGGGCAGGGCTGTGTTACAGACGGCGTCAGCAACTCTCGGGCAGGGCTGCGTTACAGACGGCGTCAGCGGCTTTCGGGCAGGGCTGCGTTACAGACGGCGTCAGCAACTCTCAGGCAGGGCTGTGTTACAGCCGGCGTCAGCAACTCTCAGGCAGGGCTGCGTTACAGACGGCGTCAGCGGCTCTCGGGCAGGGCTGTGTTACAGCCGGCGTCAGCAACTCTCAGGCAGGGCTGTGTTACAGCCGGCGTCAGCAACTCTCGGGCAGGGCTGCGTTACAGACGGCGTCAGCGGCTCTCGGGCAGGGCTGTGTTACAGACGGCGTCAGCGGCTCTCGGGCAGGGCTGTGTTACAGACGGCGTCAGCAACTCTCAGGCAGGGCTGCGTTACAGCCGGCGTCAGCAACTCTCGAGCAGGGCTGTGTTACAGACGGCGTCAGCAACTCTCGGGCAGGGCTGGCGCCGCAGCAGGAGACTCCGGCCGCTGCCGGCCGGGCGGACCTCCTGACGACGTTCCTCCGGGCGGCTCGGACCTCGGACGAGCCGCGCTGACCGGACACCAGGCGTCTCGACGGACCGTGGCGGACTCACAGCTCCCCGCTCGGACTGTGTGAGACAGCCTGGACGGCTCCGTTTCCTCCCCTCACAGGCGACCGAGCGGCGGCCGCAGCGGGTGGCCAACGGCGCCGCAGCTCGCGGATGACGGAGTGCAGAGGACGACCCCCCGGAGTGCTGGGAATAGGCGGAGCGAGACGGGCCGGCCAGGAGGGGGGCCTCGGGGGGCAGCGTATGCCGCGCGAGGCTGCCAACAGTCCGGTCACGAACGGTCAGGAGCCATTAGTGACCGGACTGCCTTCGGCCGTGAGACGACTCCAACGGCCGCGACCTGGCGCCGCAACGGCGGCTGGCCTGCGGCTGCCGCAGCAGATTCCTGCCATTACCCATAGCTGATTTGCACTTACCACCATCCACAGTTGGCCTGCACCGCAATTCACAGCTGAGCTGGACCTTTACTCACAGCTGACTTGTGCCACAACACACAGGGGATATCTACCACTGTCCCATCCACAGCGGATCTCTGTCATCATCCATAGCTGACCTGTATTCCAGTCTACAGAGGACCTGTACCAAAAGCCACGACCGACCTGTACAAATGCGCATAGCTGACCTGTACCATACCACACGGCTGACCTGTACCAAACCCAATGAGGACCTCTGCCGTTACATGCAACGGATCTGTACCCACAGTTGACCTGCGCCACAGCTTTAACTGCCCCGTACTTAAAACAACGCAAGAATGCCATCGACGTCACAGAAGTCACGTCGATGTCACCCACTAATGGAAGTCGTCCCACGCTCGGCCCGGCCATCTAGCGTTCGTCGGTCGCGGCGGGTCCGCAGACATCGTCCCCGGCCAGCTTCGCCGGTCGGCCCGGAGCTGGGGTGACGGCCGGCACGCGCTCGGCAGGCCCGGGCGGGTCCAGCTTCGGCAGCCGTCCGTCGCACGCGGCGCGGCCAGCGGGGACGGCTCCCTGGCGTCTGGCTCGACGGCGCCCGAGCCGCGTCCCCCGCGTCCAAACACAACCCACCGCTTATCCGGCCCGCCACCCGCTCCTCACCGCGTAAACACCGAGAACTCGCTGCTCCTCGCGCGGCCGGCGACGGCTTCCGCCGAGCACGAGCGGGCGCAGGAACGGCGTCCGGCAGGGTCCTCCGTGCCCGGCTCCCAGCCATCCATCGCCAGCGATCGGCACAGGCCGCAGGCCACTCACTAATTCGACGACGATTAAAGCGCCTGTGAGCACCTTTCATAGAAGGCTCGGCAGCGGGTACAGATTAAAACAGGCCAGGACTGGCGACCCAGCGGCATTTCTCGCAGCTGCTTAACAAGAACTTACAGTATTTGTTTCAACGCGTCCATTTCAGGTTTGTTGATGTGGTGGCGCCCGCCCCGTGTTCTGCCTCGCACACGTAATGCTGACAGGCGATTCATCGGCATGGAGTTTCCCAGATTTCCCGCAGTGCACAGAAAGAGAGAAATACGCCGGATGGCCCAGCCCAGCTCGTCCTGGACGGAGGTGAATCCAGCCGAGACAGTTTCGGAGAGGAAGGGCAGTGATGGAACGGACACTAGAGTCCTTCGGATGCCATAGGGCTATAGGTCTATGTGCACACAGCTATATGGTACTCATAACATGAACATGTTTCTATGCTTAGATGGTCGCAAATGGCTAAAAGAAGAGAATGTCTTTGGATGACTCTCCAAATACGTTACAAACCATCAAGTCTGCGCGAAAGTTCAGTCTGAAAAACTAAGGATACAGGAATCTATGAAAATGGGCGGGGGGTCATGGCACGGTTGTCGTCAATTTTTACCATGCAATGGGCCATACTCATGACGTCGAAACTCCCAAAAGAGGAGGTAATCGCCTCCACTGTCCCGGTTGCAGCACCCCTCCACAGACCGTGGAACAGTTCCTAGTCCAACGTGACGGTGCTCGTACAAACTGTGCCTGCAGCTTGCAGTCCCTGAATGAAATTTTTGCTTCCAAACGGGGTTAGGTGTATGCCATGATCTCAACGATATTAAAGCTAGCCCGCATAAGCTGAGCTCGCGTTCGTGACCCAACGGTACAGATCTGGTCATCTGACCAAAAACCGCTTCTATCTGGGAAGGTCAGGGCGTGGATGGATGACAAAGTCGCACTCGGAGCAACGTCTGTTGACCATTGGCCACTCGGAAAGCCAGATAACTTGCAGTGATGACGCCGGTGTCTCGAGCTCTCGCGAGCGTCAAAATTCAGGAACTTTTTGCCAGAGATGGCACGAGATGCTTTTTTTTCTTCCGGGGCGCTGGGCGAAGTCAACGCGGGAAGAAGTGAAGACAGTATCTTCCTGACCTGGACTGTCTCCCGGCATCGTTCCCGAAAGAGCGCCGCAAACGCCGCAGACGCGGCGTCGGGCGCCATTCCTGGTATTCATTTGCCCCAGGTGGTGTTTAGCCTGACTTGGCACTTTGTTGACCTTAATTTTCCCGTAAGTGGTATCACATTTTACGTCGGCGTATGTCTAACGGCCGCGGAGCTCATGATAAAACTATTACCCAGCTGAGATTCCTTTCGTCGGTCCAGGACCGTGTGGATGAGCGGCCAGACTGCAGTGTTTTTCGGAAACCACTAATGCGGAGAGTTCAGGTGCACGTGTCCATCACGAGCGCAGCGTGGAAACTATGCCTGTCCAAGGAACGATTCAGAACATCTTCAGTTTGGAACATCTCACCCTGCCCCGGCTGTGTCACTAGCACCAAGCCCTGTTGGTGCTAGTGGTGTATTGAGAATTGCTATAGCAATCCGCAGTACACCCGCTCTTTTGCCTGGCTGAGGCCATCTGATCAGCTATTCACGACCCGTCATAAGCCGCTTTGAGTCAGTCGCCTGTCCCGCGACCGCCTCTTTTTGCCGTGTCGCAGCAGCCCCCCAGTTTTTCCGCCCAAACACGCCGCGGCGAGCGCGACTCGAAAGAGAAAGCGCCTCCGAAGGACTCCTATCGCCCGTAATCTGCGGGTCGAGCCGCCCGCTGTCGACAGCTGACCGCGACGGCGCAGGGCCCGCCGGAGGTCCGGCGCCCGACCTGATCGCCGCCACCGAGGACAGGCGTCGTCATTCGACGTCAGCTCATGACGAGAGGACAACTGCGCAGCAACACCTCAGGCGGCGCCCATGTTTGGCGTGCTCGCTAAGTCGTCTGTCATGCAGGTTCAGTATCCGGCGGCTGTGCAGAAAAAATGCATCACGCGCCGGCCGAAGTCAACAAGTCGTGAAGCCAGCAAAGGCCAGCCTTTCACATTTAAATATACCTAACCGTTGGGTATGTTCTCTTACAGCGATTAATTTAACGTAGTATTGAACAATGCGTCGTACTTGAGGTGACGCTTGAGACCCCGAAATTGAGAGAATGATTGTAAATATGCACAAAAAACTCATTAAACGTCTTTCAGATCGATTTAACTGGGGGTGCATGATCTTAGTTTGCGCCGACGCCCATTGCTGGGATGATGCCTTGGGTTCGGTTCAGACCCTAGTTTTTTCCTTGGCCAGGGTACAGAAGCAATCACAGGTCACAAAAAACACTGGCAACCTTGCGGATACGTTGAAGAACCGCCACAATGCACGGCCGAACGTTTGTAGGAAAATTTTTACAACGCCGAGAACAATGCGACAGCGATGTAAAGACCAGGGCAACCGCAACGGTACAGTTCAGTGGAATGACATCTAATTACTGGAATAATACGCAGGAGCCGGAGCTAGGAAACGCAGTCAAGGTCGGCACCAGCGCCTCACTGGACAAACTACAACGACCTCAATGCGTGTCAGAGTCTAGACATGTTAAATAAGTAAGGGTGGGCGTTTAAGCTCACTTTAATCATTGGAAATACTGGAACGTTTGGCAGTGCAGACACCATGTCGGGCTTCGGCAGCCTACCAGACGTTCTAAGACCAACACGGCCTACGGCTTCATCGTTGCCGACCGACGTCAGCGTGCTGCTCGGTCTGCTGTAGCGCCAGCTCGGACCGACACGGTATCCTGCTCGGTATGCTGTACCGTCCACCCGGGCCGACATGGTGTCCTGCTCGTTATGCTGTACCGTCCACCAGGGCCGGCACGGTATCCTGCTCGATATGCTGTACCGTCCACACGGGCCGACATGGTGACCTGCTCGGTATGCTGTACCGTCCACACGGGCCGACATGGTGTCCTGTTCGGTATGCTGTACCGTCCACCAGGGCCGACACGGTATCCTGCTCGGTATGCTGTACCGTCCACCAGGGTCGACAAGGTGTCCTGCTCGGTCCGATGTACTGTCCACCCGGGCCGACATGGTGTCCTGCTCGGTCCGCTGTACCGTCCACCCGGGCCGACAAGGTGCCCTGCTCGGTCCGCTGTACCGTCCACCCGGGCCGACACGGTGCCCTCCTCAGTATGCTGTACCGTCCACCCGGGCCGACACGGTGCCCTGCTCCGTATGCTGTACCGTCCACACGAGCCGACGCGGTGTCCGCTCTTTAATGTCTGACAGCCTGCAGAGCAGTATCAAAGACCCCGACAGGCGACGGCGCACTGCGGCATTACTGACCGTCCTTCCGTAGACCCAGCCACTGGACCATGTACCTGGTCACCGTGTTTTGGCCACATGCACGACAGTCGGTCCTGTGTACCCACACGAAATCCACGACAGTGTAAAGCCCACTGTACTTACCTAGATCCAAATACAATGCTGACGGGCCCGTGGACCTGGAGCGACTTGGGCACCGGTTTCTCGAGGTCGTGGGGCGATAGTTTCGGTGCAGGGTGATTAGCATCCGGCCCATCTCACATCAATCGAACGCCCTTCGCAGCGCAGCGGGCAGCTCTATAATTTGGTTGGCGCCATCATCCCTAACTTTATATGCAAAGTGCCCTCTGCACCCCGCAATGCGCGCTTTTGATGCGCTCCCCGCGCATAGCACCGAACGTTCAGACGCTGCCGCCTTCTGCAAGGCTAACAACAAGTCTGTACACACTTGCGAGGCGCAGCGTGGTTCTAAAGCGCTAATTAACTGCATCTCTTTGCCTCCCCTCCCTTTCTCCCTCCCTCTTTCTTTCTCTCTCTGTCTCTATGCCTCTGCCTCTGCCTCTGCTTCGGCCTCTCTCTCCCTTTCATTCCCTCTTCCTCTCTTTCTTCCCTCTCTCCCCTTCTCTCTCTATCTTTCTCTCTCTCTCTCTCTCTCTCTCTCTCTCTCTCTCTCTCTCTTTATCTCTCTCCATCTCCCTGTCCTTATTCTCTTTCTTCCTTTCTTTCTCTCTCTCTTACCCCTATTCCCCGAAGCAAATTCATCAACCGGAATATTTTATTGTCGTATGACATCCCCAGTTTCTTGATTTGCGTGCCACTCTCAGTCACTACAGTTGCTGTCAGTGGTAGCTCACATGTTATTCGTATTGTCGCTGTTTGCAGAAACCTGCAGCTACAATATCCTGCACAGCTTCCTGCTGAGAATGTAAACGGCACGGACCTCAGGATTTCTTTGATACGGAAAATCCTTAATCAAACAAGAGCTGAAAACATTTAATTTCCTGAAGTGGCGTGATGGTGATACGTCTTAGCCAAACACTCGAATAAAAGGTGAAGAATACGCCGAGACGCGAGACTCGCGTTCATCCGATTCATCGACACGGTCGACGAGATACAAGTCGCTACATTTCATTTACACAGAAACGGCAGCTCACAAACAGGGCAGGTCTGATAACTCATGTGGACGAGGTAGGATTTCTGAGCTCTTCAAAGAGACCCTGCCCCACGCTTAGGGTGACAGCGTGCCCCGGACGTGACACGGCGTCGGTGAGCCGCCGATACCGATAACGGCAGATCGCGCTCCTCCCGGCAGACGGCGGCCCGCTCCGGGCGGACACTCCCGGCCGGGGAGCGGAGGGGGTCGGCCCGAGGTGCCGGCGGCGGCGGCGCGGCGGGGAGCGGGCAGGCCGGCGCCGATCAGCCGCCGACGCTAATTAACGAGCGGCCGGCCGCGCGCCGGCCAGTCGGCGGCGGCGGCCGCTGCAGTCACTGAACCCTCCCGCGCGATCGGCCGGCTGCACCCCCCGGAGTCGGCCGGACGGTGCCCGAGGCGCAGTGACGCCGCCCGGACGGAGCGCCCTACGAGCGGGCCGCGCTGGACGGTTGTCCGGTCCAGGTGCGATTCCCACGCGGGCTGAGGTAATGACCGGGGCGGCGGCGAGATGCAGCGACTTTTACTACCCCGGCTCACATGCCGCCTGCGCCCGCGGAGCTATAACGGTAGTGCCTCATATCTTTGTCTCGCCGATGGTTGATAACACTTGTGTTCTCTACGCCTCGACTGCACGTCACTCAGGTGCAATGGACTCTATCGCAGTTGTTTTTTAAGCTAATGGCGACAGGGATGGTTGCACCGGCACGTGATCCTCATTCACCGCGTTCAGGATTGGCGGGGGCGAATGTCATGTCCACTGCTTCTGTGGCCGGAACCCTCGCCACCGCACGAGCAGACGCCAGCTCATCCTGATTCGATGGGACACTTCGTTGCGGAGATTCAAGGACGCGCCTCATTTACTTCTCACCTGCGTCTGAAGGCCGCGCCTGTGCGGTCAGTCCGACTCCACGCTGAGCGCGTCCTTGGCTCGACACTCAGTCCCCGCGTCGTCCGGACCTCGAATCAACTTCCGCCCAACAGCTGACTCTCCGGACCGCCGGCACCTCCCGACTGCACTCGTCCGCAGCGGACCACGTCTGGGGGCCGCGCGCCACTGTTGCCGGCCGGTCCCGTCGCCTCGCCGTGCCCGCGCCACGGACACACTGCAGGCCGCGGCGGCGGCGGCGACGGCGGCCGCTGGGCGGCGCTAGTGTCGCCCGTCGCTACCGCCGGCGACTCGCGGCGCGCAGTTTCGGGGGGTTCCCGAGCCCGAGGGGGGCCGCCGCTGGCTGTCACCAGCTGAAGTCGCGGCACGTGCCGTGTTGGCGCTTTTGCAAGACAGATTTAATTAATGTAACGATTTGGTCTCATTTGCGGTGAAGGCAAGCACGAAGCTAGGATTTTCCTCGGGGAAGACGGGGGGAGGGGTGTAAATGCCAGATTTTGCCATATTCCACCGGCATATGACAAAATCCATAAGAAAAAGTGACAATCGTATGCGCAGGATGAACATAAAATGTTTGCTTTTGTAGCCTACATATGATCACTGTCCCGTATTCCTGCGAAATCGCTAAATGTCTAGTGTAGGCCGCTTGGGTCGGGGAGAGGCATGGCCCTGTGCCCCCACTCCCCCGGCTACGCCCCTGAGTAAAGGACACATCGCATTTGGCTCCGGCTGTCCATTTAACAAATTCAAAAATAGTAGATAAATAGATTGTTTGTGGTGACTCCAACTCAGCATTTACAGGCAATGAAAAGTTGTAATATCCTGTATGTAAATGAAAACGCGTTGCACTTAACTGAACAAGGTCATAAAAAAGCAAGGACCTATATTTGAACAATCTGCACTGCAAAGGAACAGTGACGTTGATATTGAGACAGATTGTTTACCAATGCAAATGTAGAGATCGGTTATAGATTCTTCATTCCGCTTTTGCGACAAGGTTCTGGATGATTTTAAATCCCATGAAACTGTCGTCCTTCAGATGTACTAAAATTATTTAAACCGCACGTAGGATTACGAAACAATGTGTGCCGTAGGAAAGTAAGACTGCCCCGAAACGGGGACATCATTTAGCTAGGTGACACCGCGGCCTCCTAAAATTTGTCATGAAACTCAAAACAACGTCAATACAGATCGAAAGAAGAAGCCATTCTGTAGGAGTTTTGTTCAATATCGAAGATGTATTTGGATGGAGCCACGAACTTGAGAATACGTTACCGACGTCAGATGCATTTATTGGTGCTCATAACATATGATGTATAAAAGATATCTATCATATTACTTATGCCTTGACGTTCAAGTCTTTTCCTTATTTTGATGTTTGCGAGATAAATGCTTGTTTTGTCCATTTTCAGCGTTGTTGCGGTGCCAAATGACTTGACAGCAGATCATATATGACAGAGTGTTATATGTACCACTGTGTACCAACATTTTACCGTTTCTTCAAGAAACAAGCACCTGATTGTCCACGTCTCAGAACAAATAGTTCATCTCGTTACCGGTTTTTCCACATTTAAAGCTGCTCTTCGTGGAGTCGTAAACGTTTTCGCACTAGTCATCCTGCTGCTTTGAGGCTGATAGTTAATACTGACTGCATATGGGGCTCAACACCCGTCACCGCCTTGATTATTTAGCTCGTCTAGGCTTAACGCTTCAACACTGACAAAATAAACAAGTCAACAAAAACTTACCGCCGATGTTGAGGAGCCATCAGTGTGCAAAAGGTCAGATAAGATGTCCTTGAGTGGATCTAGTCATGATGAGTTGTATCCATGACTCATGAGTGGATCTGGTCATGGTCGGTGCATCCGTGACTCGTTCGAGAACGATGTTTGAGATGTTTGAGAGAAGTATTACTAGAAACGTTTCTTGCGACGCACATGTGCCAAAACTGGTGAGCACCATTTCGCGTAAGTTTTTATTTGTTATCCATAAGCGATATACTATGCGGATGCTTCTCGCTGTATTTACGTATTTACGTCAGTTATCAAAATAGTGCGTCTTTACCATACCAATTGACTTTTTCTACACATCTTGATATGTTGTTTCAGGGGGAAAATGAAAATAAGAGGCATTAGTGTAAAAAAATGTTCATTGTCTGTAAGCAATCCATTACAGGCCTTTGCATGAAATAAAATGATTATTTACCAATGATCACAGCTCTCTCCCGGTAAAAGGTCATCTTGCATTGGCAGAACGCAGACTTTAAACGGACTTCAGAGACTCTTTGACTGACCTATTTCAAACCAACGAAAACGCTACCATATCGAATTTACAACGTTGGCTATGACTTGCGCAATAGCATGCATGGATGAATGCTGCTACGTGTGCAGCAACATTTCTTGGATGTTTTCTACCTGCCGATATGTGTCAGATTCCACCGATGATGTCTGTGCTGTTTTTTATTCTCAATCCATTTTTCATCATGTATCATATTTCGTCAGGCCGGTCCGCCTGGACGTTATTTAGCTGCGAGTACATCTGGAAGCCACGCGACCTACAACGGCCTGCGACCTGCGGGACGTCATTCGCTGGCGAGCAAAGTAATTTCCCTCACGTCAAATGCACTCGACGCTGTGATAAGTGTGCACCACATGCGGCAGTCCCACTGAGGGCGGAGCCCCGTCCTGATCGATACCGGCCAAAAGAGCCCGCGGGGGGGGGGGGCAGCGGCGTCCGTTCGTTTGATCACGTCTCCATCACTGCAATGGCCGGCAAGGGGTTCAGGACCGAACGGCCGCCTTTCGCTCGGGCTTCGTTTGGTGTTCTCTGTCTCCCAGTCGCCTGCCAGCGGGACTCGGGACTCGCCTCCGTCCCGCAGACCTGACTGGGAGCCCGGGGTCCCTTTGCCCCGCCGCCGGGACCGGAGTCCCTCGCGGACACGTGACGGGACCTGCCCAGCAGAGCGTGGTCCCGGCAGAGCGGACTCGATACTGTCCCACGGTTCCCGCCGGCCGATAATGCCTCCGGGTCTGCGCTGACATTCGTTCTGACCGGTGGTGAGCGATGTCAGCGCGCTCCAGCTCGGCCGCGACCCCTCCCCCTCACCCGGCCGCTGTCGTCACCTGGGGGCGGGGCGCCGCCGCCGCCCGAGATCCGGTAATTTGTTCGGCCGAGCGCCGGCAGAGAACGCTCGTCAATCGCGCCCGCGCGGCGGCCGGCCGCGGTCCGACGTCCGCACCGGCCGGCCGCCGCGCTGTCCGTCAGCGGCAGACTGGCCCGGCCCGGACGGCGGCGGCGCGTCCGGACAGGGGCGACCCGGATGTCTTCCGGGAACTGAAGCGAGGAAGATTATTCGAGACGGACGGGCCCGCGGGCTGCACCTGCGGGGTCAGGCCTCGTCTGTGCATTTGATCACGGCGGCCGGCTCTCGTTCGGGGAGCGTTTCATCAGAGGTCATTTGTCGAGTTCCGGGTCCCCGCGGGGGAGGAGCCCGCCGTCAGCTGATTAATAGACTGTCACATCCAGGTTCGCCTGTGGCGGGCACACCGCGTGCCCCCACCCCCGCCGTCTCTCCCCGTTTTTCTCCCGGGCCGCCCGACAACAAAGGGCCCCGCGGACGGCCTGTTAACACCATAAAACTGCACTGGCCACATCACCGCGGCTTGTATGCAACCGCGCCGGCAGATTATGTAAATGCCGATAAACAGATAACGTCTCCCGGTGCAAACGGTCCGCGCTTTTGTCGGGGCGTCGGCGGTGAATGCTAAGTGCGCGCTTAAAATTCAGTTACCGGATTCTGCCGGTTGATGTGCGGCTTAATGTGGTCGAGCCCGGTGGCGGCTCGCGTCTCGACGCACGGATTGGTGCATCGCGGCGGAGGAGCGATAGATGGAGGGGGGGGGGGGGCGGAACACGGCTGCAGACTGATCTGCAATGTTGTCGCAGGCCGAGCTGAGCACCGCTACCAGGCGGACGCGTTCCCAGCTAATCACTGCTGAGACCTCAACATACGACATATCGGCTTCCTTACAGCTACCGAGAACAAGGGGATCAAAAATGCCGACAGCAGGATACAGAGTACTTTTATCGACTCGGTAACACCGGGGTGATAACGTGGTACCTTGTTAATAATGCAATACCGGAAGCACAAAGTCAGAGAAGCCTCAATGCTGCTAAGGATATGGACTGATATGAACGATAAATAATAGATCAGCAATTCCAGTGCACTGCTGCATCCTGGTTTGCGACCACAAAGCACTTTTTACTGACTGTGACGAAGATGCATTTCCATTGAGCTTCGAACAAGATTCATCGAAGACCCTTCGAAGGCTCATTCACCCGTGCACGAGCATTTTTACCGGAGCTAAACCTAGAAACGAGGAGACAGATGAGACAAAGAAAGAGATACTCCATTAAGAGGCCTCGAAAAGGCCAGAAAGCCTTGCAGAAGTTCTTAGTAGATGCGGAATTCCTAATTCGTAGCGAAGACGTAGCGGGCTTTAGCCAGAAGCAGGTTCCTTCGATGAGCAGACGCGTATGACGACCACACTGAACTATGGAGGACTGGTGGCTCCGGCAGTAAGCCGCAGACGAACCAGAATGTTATCGCTGCGGACTGGCGGAGGACTCACTGACCTCCAGCCTCGCAGCTGGCAAGCTCTCCTTCAAGCGTGTTTAACAGAGCTGACTTCTCGTCGATGCAGGTATTTGCGCTTCCGTCGACTAGGACTTAAGCAGCGATTTGAATATCATCGTTTTTCGCTGCGGAATGTCAGTTGTCAGGAGTCTTGAGACATTCCCATGTTTTGCCGATTCCCCAGAAACATACCCAAGCATCATTCCAGGGCCAAGCGGAAGCGTAGCGCCTGTTTTTGTCTTTTTCCCAGTCCGTGCGGGCCGGCCGGCGGCTGGGCCATCCGCGCCGGACGGGCGCCGTTCCCGGCGGCGGCCGGTGGCGGAAACAGCGCCGATCGGGAGCCGGTGAGCGCGCCGCGGACAGTGATGGTCGCCGGAACGGGCGCCGTCTGCGGAACGGCCGCTGCCGGCCGCCGCCGATCGCCGGTCGGCCGGCGCCGGCACGCCTCCCGGGAGCGGACCGAAACGAAACTGGCGGCCGAACGGCCCGGCCGCCGGCCGGAGAACGGCCCGACCGCCATCGCGCCGAGACTACGAGCGGCGACTGCGGGGGGAGCACGACCGGAGACCACGAGCGACGACTGCGGGGGGGAGAGAACGTCTGGAGACCACGAGCGACGACTGCGGGGGGAGCACGACCGGAGACCACGAGCGGCGACTGCGGGGGGGGAGAGAACGTCTGGAGACCACGAGCGGCGACTGCGGGGGAGAGGACGGACGCCCGCTATGGATGGCGACTGCAGGCGAGACTACGAAAGACAGTACGGGCAGAGATGACGAGCGACGACTGCGGGAGAGAGTGCAGACGGAGACTACAAGCGGAGACGACGACCGGCGACTGCAGGAGAAGGGATGACAGGAGGGGTGGTAGGGGAGTAGGGGTAGGGGTAGGGGTACGAGTAGGGGCTGTGGGGGGAGTCCGAACGGAGACGACGAGCGGCAACTGCGGGAGAGAGCACGAGCGGATACTACGGGCGAAAACACAAGTGGAAACAGCAAGTGGAGACGACGGACGAAAATAGGGCGGAGACCACGAGCGAAGACTACGGACGGATACACGAGCGGAGATGCAGAGGAACTCAGACAGGATCAAAGTCACGCATTCTTCCGAGCTCTGCGACGCGACAGGGTCGAGATCGCGGACTACGGCGAGTACTTGGACAGGACCACGATGGTTGATTGTTACGTGGTCCACGACAGGACCAGAACTGTGGATCATGGCGGGCACTTGGACAGAACCACAGTGGTGGACTATTATGTGGACCGCGACGGGACCAAAACTGCGTATTATGTCGGGTACTGTGACAGGATCACAATCTTGGACTATGCCGGATACCGTGACAGGAACGAGATCGCAGATTAGCAAACTTCGACGGGATTACCGTCACGAAATAATAGAACTCCGAGAGGATCACGGTCGCGGGTCACGATCGATACAGGATCACGATCTCGGAGGAGCTCGGACAGGACCGCTGAACTCTGGTCGGGTCCGCGGTCGGGGCGGGCGTCCCTGCTGGCGGCTGAGCTCAGCCCGTGGCTGACCGGCAGCGGGAGAGACGGGACCGACCGGCCGCTGGCCAGGCCCAGCGGTCCGCACGTGTTGTGGCAACCTGGCCGGCGCTGACTGATCGGCTATTGACGTTTCAGGGCCGCCAGACCCGCCGTGAAAAACAGTCGAACATTGCGCGCAAGAACCACCAATTGAACAACTGATGGTGTGTCATTAGTGTCAGTGCGCGTGCGTTTTGTTTTGCGGGCCTGACGGCATACTAATTTCAGACAGAGTTGTGTATGTAACTGGACGTTTAATGACACAAATGCCTCCTTCATGTTACACGCATTTGTTTTAAAAGGAAGACCCTGCTAGGATACCTGCTGCACATTCTTACACAACACGATGTCTCCGCCATTTCAAAATGTTCATCCTAGGCAGTACCTGAATAGTTTACTCCCGTGATCAGAGTTTCCGCCATGAACTTGTTCCACCTCCGTTGACCCAACAATATCTAACCATTCCCCATGCTGTCTTGTAAGCCTGCAATCGCGATCGGCCGCTTTCCTGACAGTTCCGTGACGTCACATCAGATAATTAACCGGCTGCTGTCCCGTTGTGCAACCCCTCGTCAGGCGATCACTCCAACGGTCTGAGGACTGGTGAACTTACATAAAATCGACCCCTGGAGGGGTCTGTTACCACTGGATCCCATGTAAGGCAGTTACTGAAAGGATCTGATGCTCAATAAAATCAAAAATGGTCTTTACAGGCCATGATTATTAGCTTAACGTTTTATAACTCCTGAAGATAGTTCATGGCTGGAACGTTGATTTCATGTCTATATATATATATATATATATATATATATATATATATATATATATATATATCTTTTTGTGTAAACCCAAGCTTCTCCCGGCAAAACATGCTGTCCATTTTTATCATCTCATACTCACTTGACGCCATATCGAGCCTAGTCACCCGAGCGGTCCGTTACTCTACTAGGTGACCTCAGTTCAGGTTGTCGCCCGAGCAGGCCGCTCCTCTGCGGAGCGACCCCAGTTCAGGTCATCACCTGAGCGGCCCGCTGCTCTGCGGAGTGACTCCAGTCCGGATCGCCTCCTGAGTAGTTTGCCGAGTCACTGACCTGCGGCGGCCGCGCCGACGCCGCCCGAAATGGAAGCCATTCAAGCGCCGCTGCGACCGGCGCGGATTTACGGCGCAAATTAACTGGACACGCCGCTGAGATATGCTAATTAGAGCCGGCGCGGCCTGTTGTGAGGCTTCGGCGCCGCCTGCCGGCCGGCTGTGACGTGCGAGCCGAGCCGGCTCCCAGGGCGCCCACCGGAGCCGTCAGGGTCCCGTCAGCGGAGCAGTCAGGGTCCCGTCAGCCGAGCAGTCAGGGTCCCGTCAGCCGAGCAGTCAGGGTCCCGTCAGCGGAGCAGTCAGGGTCCCGTCAGCGGAGCGGTCAGGGTCCCGTCAGCGGAGCGGTCAGGGTCCCGTCAGTGGAGAAGTCAGGGTCCCGTCAGCGGAGCAGTCAGGGTCCCGTCAGCGGAGCAGTCAGGGTCCCGTCAGCGGAGCAGTCAGGGTCCCGTCAGCGGAGCCGTCAGGGTCCCGTCAGCGGAGCGGTCAGGGTCCCGTCAGCGGAGCGGTCAGGGTCCCGTCAGCGGAGCAGTCAGGGTCCCGTCAGTGGAGAAGTCAGGGTCCCGTCAGCCGAGCAGTCAGGGTCCCGTCAGCGGAGCGGTCAGGGTTCCGTCAGCCGAGCAGTCAGGGTCCCGTCAGTGGAGAAGTCAGGGTCCCGTCAGCCGAGCAGTCAGGGTCCCATCAGCCGAGTCCGTGGAGTCCCTGAGCAGACCCCGCAGAGCTTCGTTGACGGCGGAGCCGCGGAGGCCTTCGTCGGGCCAGGTAAGCCAAGCTCCGAGAGCTGGTCGAGGCAGACCAGGTCACCTGATGAAAAGGCTCGGCTTAGTCGTCGACACCTCTTCCTCCGCGGATAGAGCAGGCTAAGGTTTACGGGACATCGTGGGCCGCTGTGCTCAACGTGCCCGACTTTGGCAAAAAAACAGTGCTTATAGCCTCATAGCGCGACTATGTAAGACCAGTAAACAGAAGCGTGCAAGCGTGCTGCGTGCAAACAGAAGCGCAGACATCCTGTGCCCCGGCCGTGCAGCGGAACGTGTCTCGACCCGGCTGACGGGATAAGAGTGGCCTGCCGGCTAATCCAGGCGCCGGCCGGCGTCGCGTGCCGCCTCTGGTGACGTGCCCCGGCCGCCGTCACAGTGGGGACCCTCAGGACACGCGGCCGGCCGCTAGACAGCCGGCGGCAGCGGCCCGTGCCAGCGCACGGCGGCGCCATCAAAGAGCGTGGCGACGAGCGGCGAATATTTAATAGGCGCGTGTCCTCGGACGAATCGCCACGGTCCAAAAACAACCAGCGCCGGAGACACTCAAAACAAAACCGGCCGCAAAAGCTGGAAATGAAAGAGCCACTGGTCCGGCAGTCACGTGCCTTGCTTGGAAAGGTTTTATGTAGATTTCATGATGTAGGCGACAGCGAAGGCGACAGTAGACGCCTACGGCATGGATTTTAACTGATTGGATTCTACCTGATTTTAACCTTTTTCCCGTGTGGGAAGGTGGCTCCTGAAGCCCGATCTGTATTTTTTTTTTGCTCGCTATTTGCAAGGTTTTTAAAGCAGCGTTACAAAACTCGGTCACTTTTTCTATCTATTGTTCCTAGGAATCGTGCCAAGTCTTCATAGTTTTATTTTACTCAGAGGCGGAGTCAGGCTAGGTTTCTGAGACGCGTCTCAGGCAATTGTTGGCACAGCTGAAGGAAGACAAAATATGGTGCAGAAAATTGAGTTTTTAATGTAGAATTTAAAACCTTACGTGAATGTATAGGTAATTAACTGGTAAACATGCAAAAATATTTCTGTTGATCTGGGGTCAATTCGCGAGATCAAATCAAGGTCAGAATTAGAGATTTTCTTTGTACAAACATTTTTTTTGACACTACTTTTAAAAGGAAATATTCGGAAAACATATTTCTCAGCATAACGCCCTATACTTGGATTTTAAGTTTCAGGTTGATGTCAGGTCAAGGAGCTATGACTGAAAATGTCAGCGCGCGAACCCTTCATCACGACGGCCATAAACGAAACTTTCCAAAATATAGCCATGATTGGAATCAATTTTAAACTCACAATGCCATTACTTTAATACATACGAACTTAATGCCATTTCATTTGGTTGTAAGGTTATTCGAAGTCATTTAAGGTCAATGGTCCGACTTGATGAACATGCCACCATGATAGTTTCTTCCTTTTCATGCCCCTTGCGCCGCTTTTGCCAACGTTATACAAAAATTGCAATGCGATTTGTACTTCTTAAGCGTAACATGGCTAGTTAGCATTATAGAAATATATTTTGAACTTTTATGTTAATTCAGTTTCCATAACAACAGTCTTCACATTTTCAGGCCCTATAAACACCTATGAGTTTTCCCAAAAATTTTAGACGTATGGGCCAATGGGAAAAGTCCTAATGGTTAACTAGATTCGTGCCAACTGCATCAAAATCAGCCATAAACAGCGCACTTCTAGCAGTAAAAAGTAACATTTCCTGGCTTAGCACCCTTGTATTACTGTTTCAGGATTTATAGAATTTCTTGATATAAAAATGTTGACTAGGTCATGGCGATCCGATTGACATTTGTTGAGTTGGAATTGGACGGGCAGGTTTCGAGATTTCGGGAGGGGCCGAATAACCTCCCCCCGTACGGGAATACGACCTAACGCTATGGGTACGGGAATAGGGTTAACTGAGGCCTGTTCTCCAGCCTTGTTGCGACCAGTGCCTGCACGGAGATCAAAGACTGCTTCTGACTAGTTCCTGGCCAGATAATGAGGCTAAGTTACCATTTTTCTGCCACCAGAAACCGGACACCTGCCGTGATCATGCCATGAAT
This sequence comes from Capitulum mitella, assembly GCA_030062745.1. Classification (NCBI taxonomy): domain Eukaryota; kingdom Metazoa; phylum Arthropoda; class Thecostraca; order Pollicipedomorpha; family Pollicipedidae; genus Capitulum; species Capitulum mitella. The sequence goes on from CP099842.1 coordinate 1,183,734, forward strand.
CGGGACCAGAGCCCTGCGGCGACTACTCGCTGGCCAGGTACTGCAGTGATGCAGTGTCCATTACCTGACCAGGGACTGTAGCCCAGCTGTGACCACCTCCTAACCAGGAGCCGGAGCATAGTTCTATTGTGAGCATTATTTGACCACGCAGTGATACGATATGGGGGGGCAACAGTGCCAAGAGGTGCAGTGGGAATGTACATGGTGCCCAATAGTGGTGTAAGAAAGAGAGGAGGCGCCCAGTGCCCAGTGGTGGAGCAGGGAGCGCCCGCAGTGCCCAGTGGTGCAGTACGGAGGGTCGGCTGTGCCGAACGACCAGCAGCGGGGCGGCGCGGCCGGTGCAGTGGCGTGTTTAATTGGCTCGGCCATTTCAGCCGCGGCCGTAATAGAGTCCGGCGACAGGAATGTCGTATGGCCGCTGAATAACTCAACGTATTTACCGACACGAGAAATACGCCCGTCTGGCGTGTTCACCGTACGTTCATTCGGGCACGGCACAGCGGCGGAACGGGCCCCATGAAGCATGTCCACGTCAAGTTTCGTCCTGCCAGCCGCTCCTGCCGGCACAGAGCCAACCATTCCGACAGCGCAGGGCTCGACGCACGCTGCGAAAGATCGTCGTAATTGTCGTCATTAACGCCGGCTCGCGCCGCTCTTGGACGTGCCATTACCGGAGCACGGGCGTGCGGCGGCCGCTCTCTCATCCCTCCGAGGAGCCCTTCCCGGCTCTGCAGGGACGCCAGCCGGCGCCGGCCGAGCCCCGGAAATGGGCTCCGAAAAATGGCGCCCTCCACCTCAGGAAGCGCGCGAACGGAAGCCGCCGGAGGGACGGATCTGGCTCGACAATTACTCGCCAGATCGGCCGGCCGGCGCGCGCCGGACCGGAGCTGACGCGGAGACGTCAGAGCTCGGCCAGGCCCCGTGAAGTCGGCGACGGGCTGACCAGTCTGACCAGGCCCGACCTGACCCGACCTGCGCCAGCCTAACTTGACCTGGACCGGTGGGACTGGATCTCGTCTGAGTGAATCTGGCATGACGCGGCCCGAGCTGACGCGACCGAGGTCTGGCTGACGGAAACTCCGCCAGTTTCGTCACTCAGAAAGGTTTTTATGTCCCCGAAAACAAGTTTTTAAATCAAATGTATTACGGCTGGACCTAACATCACTTCACCTGATTACTCGATTGATGGTAATATAGTGCTCTCTGTTCCCTTCAGTCAGATGAGTCTGGAATACCAGAATGTAGAGGGGACATTTCGCAAACTATCATTGTCTCTCCCTCTTTTTTCCTCCTTTCTTTCTTGCTCTCTCTCCTATCCCCTCTCCCATTCTCCCTCTTTCTCACTCTATCTAGTGTCGATATCTATCTGTCCATACTTATCTGTCTCTGTAAGTCCAGCGAGCATTAAATCAGGAACTTTTCCAGGTGAGACAAGTACTCTGATAACAACGGCAAACCAACCTCACCTAATGCAATGCTGACCGCTACCGTCATTACTTTATATTTAACTAAGCTGCATTCGTCTGCATTGGTTGTAGGGAGACTGCACGATTGCTGCTGTGTAGCTTCTGCTGTGGGAAGTTTTGCATCATGCCATGGTAAAGACCAGCGTGGAAGCAAGAACAAAAGCACTCACAGAGCCCACCTGCCCGGAATGGTACAGCACAATGTGTCCGACATTCTGAACGCAGCTTTGTCAGGCATTGTCAACATCACCTGCGGAAAGCAGTAGCCTGTCGCCAATTAAACAGCAATTCTCTTCGGACAAGTTAGCTTGTCGGCGGCGGCGCCAATATTCGGCAGTCGCTTCAAAACAACCGTAAGGGCGTCGTTAGCCGTAATGGGGTGCGCGAGATCGATCGACGCACGTGCGACTGCGAGCTACCAAATGAAAAGTGGCCTTGCGCCAGTCAATGCCAAATGAACGGGCCCAACAAACGTCGATGGCAAATGGCAGTCGGAACCATGCAACTCCAACTGAACGCCTGCCTTTCTGGAGGACTGCCAACAAAGGTATCGATGAACTGCGTTTTACTGCAGCACCATTGGCAATACTGCATTTGTGTGTGGTTTATATGTTATCTCTAATCATCCGTTACTTATATGCAGTTTTAAATAAAGCGTGAATACTTGAAATTCAAGTGCAGCGAACTTTGTTGAAGAAGAAAATGAACACAAGAGTTTACAGGCGACCCAGTCATGACATGATGCCCAGTCTTAAGGTGCTCACACCTTTCCGGCATAACGCATGAGCATAGTGCGCCCCTCTTGCTTATCTCCCATAGCGTAAATTCCCGTGAACCTACTGTTAGCTCGTAAGCCTCACATGCAGTACGGCGACCTATGGTCAGACAAATGCATGGCACATCCCAACGTTTCATCCTTCATTGAGCCACATGTGATGTTCTCACCAATTGCTAAATTAGATGTAATCAGTGGAACCATGCTGAGCGAAAACAAAGCTTTACGGGGAATGAAATAAAGCCCTGCAGCATTTAGTGTCGATTACGTACAGCGAGTCATACAACAGTAAAACATTGGTCAGGGGGATGAAAATGGACATCATATTTCAACATGAAACAACCTACCAAAAGTGTTTTCCATTATGCCGACCACAGTCATAAGGAAAATCCTCATATTTGATGCTAGCACACTAGTTATTTAAAGCAGTTTTTTCTTGAAACGTAAAACTTAAAGGTTCCCAATCCGTGCAACGCTCAAAAGAGAAACCATACAATTGTCGAGTTCATCTCTCGGACACATCACGCCTCGCTCAAACCCCTTCAAGCCCTCCATCGTCAGACTCCGTCTGCGGCTCCCGCCCTCTCTCTCCGCCGCCGCGCCGGCGCTCTGCCGGCGGCCGCGTGCTGTTTAGAGAGCCGCGAACGGCGCGGCGAGTGGCCAATGTTTTGCCTGACCGGCCGCCGTTCCACCGCTAATCAAACCCGGGCCCAATGAGCCATAATGCGGCCGTGAGCCCGGCCGGGCGCCGCTCCCCGGCCCGAAGCCGACCCGGCCGGCGTCGCGTCGGCGCCGACCTCCGACGGTATCGACGGCGCCGCGTCTGGAGCGGAACGCAGGCGAGCGGCGGCGCCGCACGCGCCGGCGACGGCGGCCGGTCGCGCGGTGTCGGTCTGACCATCGGTCCGCCGTGGTCAGACCGACACGACAAGACGGACAGGCGGCGGCCGGCTGGCAGATCGCAGGGTGACGTCAGCACCTGGCGGGGGTGGACGGAACCGCGCGCCCCGCCGGGACAGCCGGCCAGTACCCCGTCTCGAGCTCGGTGTTCTGGGGCGTGCGGTATGTGTCGGAACTGCGACCAAGTCGGGGCAGACCAGCCTCGTCCCCGGTCCGGTGTGGTGGGAAGGAGCTAGGACACGCCGCTGAAGAGCGAATTATCCTCTGAAGAGCAATGAAGCGTTGGAGACCGCCGCCACTCTGATTACGGACAATGGAGATCACAAAAATTCTGACAACAGCGGAGACTGTGAATGTTTTGCTCGGATTTGCCCTATCTGGCTGAAATCACTATAGCAAAATATTGCGGACTGGCAGAAGTGTTTCGCATAGGTTCCATGGCTTCAATACGTTTCTCCTAATGTTTTTTGCGGGGTCTTGGCAGGTCCTCCAGATCTTTCGCGGCGATAATGCAGTAGCGTGATTTGTTGCTTTAAGTGATGGAAGGCCACAGTTACTTTTCGAGATAACCAAATGACTCGATATTACCCGGCAAAGAGCATGGGAACCAGCGCGAGTCTGCAGTGCACTTTCGGCGCGGGCAGCAGGCCGTTAACTGGAATGTTCATTAATTATTCACCCATTGATTGCTCGTCTTCCCCACTTACGACTGGCAGACCTCGTTAAGTTGCATGCTGCTGCGAACATAGCGTCGATAATGACGTGGAGTGATTTGACGTGCACTCATCATTCAAAGCGAATCATACAACCAGTCGTAAACAAGGTGCAAACGAAATTAAAGCATGAATCCCAAAGGAAATCGCCTCTGTCCTACAGACCACAAATAATGTTGTTCCAAGGCTTATCGGCTGGATAGCGTAGGTTTGGAATAGAGATTAACGCCAAGCAACATTCTCAGTACGTTCAGTAAAATAACTGGCTCATATGAAGCATGTCTAACCTCCATTGCACGACAAAGTTCCTGTAACCTAGACTCGTCGATAGATCTGACGGAAAACCGGGCACTGTCGACATCGCCAAAACTCCGTGCCCTGAGGGCACCCTAGCATTGTTGGATGCGGAAAGTTTATTCATCAGCGTGCCTATTAAGCCAACGATAGAGATTATCATGCAGTATGCTTACCACCATCCCACGCTACAGCTACTTAAGCTGTCGAGACCGGTTCTCGAAAAGCTGTTGCTAGCACGCACGTCAGAAGTTCCATTCCGCGGACCTGACGGACAGACCCACAGGCAAAAGGACAGCATAGCAATGGGACCACCTGATGGCCCCTCATTTGCTAACTACCATGTGTGAGGTCGAAAACCTTGTCCTCCAAGATCAGCGACTCCGACCAAAGATGTACTGTCGATATATGAATGACGTGTTCGTGGACATTCGTGATGATGACCACCTGGAGTAACTAAGGAGTGCTATGCAGCGGAATTCAGTACTTAACTTCACGATTAAGACAAGCAGGAGTGGTTGCACTGCATTTCTGGATGTTGATGCAACAGCTCACAACCGACAGTTTAACACCGTCGGTTGTGTACAGGAAACCAACTGGTGTTGAAGTTGTATGAATGCCGTAAGTGAATGTCCTGATCCGTACAAATGTAGCGTTGTGCGTGCGTTCGTACAACGAGCTGTACACAAGTGCTCCACGTGGCAAGCACTGCACACCTAAATCGAACGCACGATGCAAATGCTCATTAATAACGCCCATAATAACACCCAGATAGACCGAGAAGTGCAAGTGTATCTTCCAACAGGTAACATCCACATCACTGACAACACCAAACAAATGCAATGCCATCAAGCTGTATTTCAAAAATCAAATGTCTTCTGCCTTTAAACTTGACGCACGTGATTAAACGTACAGTCAGGAGCAATGTAACATGCAAAAACAGTGAAGACAAACTTCAACTGACTGTAAACTATAAAAACATGAAAACAGCTAGCATGGTAATGAAAAATAGTCCTGCCACAGTCAAAAACCATCTGAAGTCAACTAATGTGATTTACCAGTTCTCGTGCCCGGATGCAGGTTGTAGACCGCAAGGGGTAAGTTAAACTGACATGACGATGACACCATTATCAAGACGATTAACCATGTACCTGAGAGACGGTGCGCGTAGGCAACACATGACACAAAAACACAAGGCATCGTTAGACAGATCATCACCGACAGCACCACCGTCATTCAGTCCTGTAATGATCGCCGTCGCTTAACTGTTCTCGAGACTCTGTACGTTATCGTGATCCGAGCCTCAGCAAGCAATGGAAATCATGTGGCTTCCTCTATATTAGACCTAACTGCTCTTTCCTCTTAATGTGAGATCACATAGCTTCTTGCATGCGTACTGAACCGGTTGGTCTCGGAAGCGTCGATTTGGCGTTTCGCTGCACAGTGTATATTTTCCTGACGATAAAGAAAGAATCTCCGAAACAGTGCAATTCAAAACAGTGTTTTTCATCCTAGTATTCGTATTATGCATGACGAACCTTGGAAGCGCAATTTGTAACCTGCCTCTCGACACCAAAAGTCTGACCAGAGATGTGGAGAAAAACGAGAAAAAACTGGTACGAACATATTGTGCCGTGAACTTCATTGAGTAAGATATATATATATATCTTATATAAGATGTATAAGATAATATATATCCCATATATCTTATATATATATCTTATATAAGATGTATAAGATGATATATATGTTATATATATAACATATATAAGATATATATTATCTTATACATATATATCTTATATATCTAATATATATAAGATATATATTGTCTTATACATATATATATCTTATATATATAAGATATACAAGATAAATATTATCTTATACATCTTATATAAGACAGACAGACAGGTAGATATACACCTGTTTATTTGATCACGGACACCTAAAATAAACGCAGCTCCCGTCTGCCAAAATAAAGTGGACTAATTCCGTAGCCAAACATACGTTTGGGGAAGGTTAAGTTGTTGCGGCCTCAGCTCGCCCCTCCCCCCCAAAAAAACATTTACACAAAACGATGTCCCTGGTTGCATCCCCACATCGTGTTGGGTCCTCTGTCGTGAATTAAGTCCTCTCGAGTGACATTAGGCCAATGCGTAGTGTTATGATGTTATAGATGAATTGACTGGATTTCACGCGTTGATGAAGTTTATCGTGTCAATTGATCCACCTGGGAGGTATCAACACACATCGAAAACTCTTCTGTGTCTCTTTTGTGAGTAAAGTTCCCTGTAATGCGCTCTTCTCGGTAAGGTCCGATTGTATCGGGCCGTTCTCTGCCAGGCTGGGATAGTCGAGGACTTCACAGGTTTAGTTTCGCGCCGCGAGGCCTGTGATAAAGTCTGAGTTCAAATCCGGCAGGGTTTCACGGGTCTCATCTTTCCTCGAATCAACCGAGGTGAACGACTGCGACACTGCTGCGGCCCCAGCGGACCAGTCCGCCACTCGAACGCAGCCCCAGAGCCGAGGGCTGTGCTCAGCTCCCCCTTCCGCAGGTTATCCGCTGCCCCCCCATCCACCCGAGAGGGGAGGGGGGACGGGGTTCACCCTCAGACGGTGCTCGGCATTGCTCGGCACGCAATACTCTCCCCGGACCGCCCGGGCTGGAGGGCGGGGTCCACCGTCAGACGGTGTTCGGCATAGCTCGGCACGTTCCGGCCACCGGCCCGGCCCGGGTGCGGCGGCGGCCGGCAGACAATGGCCCGCCACTATCGATCGGCTCGCCGGCGGCGCGACGGCCCCAGGTGCGAAACCGCTCTCGAACTCATTAACGCCCGTCCGCCGGCCAATCACTTATAAATGCGCGGCGCGGCGCGGCGGCGGCGGCGGCGGCTGCCGCTGAGATCTGCGCGTTCACGCAGCCGCCGGTCACGCAGATCAGAACAGCGCAGGATCACACTGATGTCGAGGGAGTCTGCGATGCCCACGCAGCCGCCGCTTACACAGATCGGAACAGCGGAGGGTCACACTGGTGCCGAAGGAGTCTCTGCACCCACGCGGCTGCACCGACGAAGTGTTTTGAGCCATTTATGTGCTCAATCTTATTGGGCACGTCGGCATTGGTATTGTTCTGTCCTCACTCCAGCATACAAGAAAGGCTATCGATCATGCTTCCGATATGACCTGCTTTTTCCCTCGTGTTAGAGCAACAACTTTTTGCCACGTCAGATCAACGAGTAATTCGCTTAAGCATAAAGGTTTAAGCTTTCATTGATGTGTGTGTGTGTGTGTGTGTGAACCAGTTACGGGTGAACGACGGCACCGTCACTTTTTAACTGGCGGAAGGACGTTTATGGTGGGCTACGTGGGCAATAGTGGTTTTGAGGTAAGAAATACGTTCAGTTAGTTGTCCCGGGTGGCGGACTAAAAGAAAAAAAGGAACCATCCATTTTTATTTCTCGGAGAATCACAGCCTTTCCTGATATCGTCTGTTCTCAGGTGTTTACTGGACCGCCACGCGGGCTTCGCCTCTTCGGTAAATCCGGCCTAGCCGCTGTTCCTATCACCCCTGGCTGACAGCTGTCTCCACAAGCCCAGCCTGACTGCCGCTTCTGCAAACCCAGCCCAGCCCTTACAGCCCCACGCAGCGGTTCGCCGGCGCAGCTGCACTCGGCAACGTCCAGAAACACCGCCAGCGGCGGTCGTTCCCCCCCCCCCCCCCCAGCCGCTCCGATTCCGATCAGTGCGAAAACAGAGGAATCTTCCCCCGTGGCATCAGCTGGCCCGGCCGTCTATCGTGGGAACCCGCTAAATAATGGTTTCATCGGGCGTAATAGATCTGCAGGGACCGATCCCGAAAATCGGGACCCAGTTTCGCCAGCAGCGTTTTCTTTAAATTCGGCGGGAGTGAGAAGTGCGTGAGTCTAGAATCACTTAGCCCTGATTTTCTTATGGGCTGGCTTTGAAAACATTTTTCTAACCAGATCACATTATTCTGGGCGCTCTCGTCAGCATTTTAAACTATTCCTGGCAAGGGAAGACGGAAGGATTTTTCGTCGAGGCCGCCGGGGCCGCCGGGCGGCGATTCGCCTGTCTTTTATTGTCCGGGTAATGGCCGTGAGATGTAAATGACGTCAGAGACAGTGGCTGGTAAGCTACGCCACGTTATCCGGAGCCGTCAGATCGATGAAGTGAGCCGTCAGCGCAAACCCCGACCTCCCCCCCTCCCTCTTCCGGAATACATACAGAGTTCATTCAGGAGAGCACGAGTCCCCCCCCCCACTGATCCAGACCCCTGCCGGCATACATACGGAGTTCATTCAGGAGAGCAAGACCCCGTCACCCCTCCTCAGGTCCAGCCCTCTGTCAGAACACGAATAGAGTTCATCAAGTCAGGGCAAGGTCCCATCGTGCATCCCGAGAAACTTGTGCCGCTCAGTGATGTCATGAAACATCAACTTGCCCTACTACTTAGCTGAGTTTCTCAGATATTCATTTTGAAATACGCCGGCTGCTTGATAACGCTAATGCGGTTTAATCTTGAAACACATTGGCAAAGTTCTGCATTAGTGAGCCTGGCTTTTAAACGCTCAGAAGACACCGCCCACGGCGGAGATGTTCAAACACCCATCCGTCTCGTCCCAGAGTCTCGTAAATTTTTAACGTAATCAAGATGGATAGCGCGCATCAGAGAATCGGAAAACGATTTATCTGTTGTGCCTCGGGAAATATTCTCATTATGGATAACAAAGACTTACAGAGGTCCAGACGCATCTCGGGAGGAGGGTTTTAGTGGCTGATGATGGTGGAGACGTAGACGGTGCGACGCAGAAAACGATGCGACGGTCAGCGATTGCAGCCTGACAAGACACGGCCAACATGGTCTGCCGAATGTGTAACTGAAGCATGGCGCACGCAACGTTGGCGTGCTCCTGGCGGGCTACCAGGACGACTGAGAGCAGCCTGTGACGACTGAGAGCTGATCAGCGTCAGACGTCGGCGCTGGCGTCAGCGAAGGCCTGTCAGCGTGCTCTGGATATTTCAGCACGCCGGTGATGGCAGAGCGATAACGACGCAGTGCCGATGGCCAATCAATGCCAGTGCACTATCGACTTATGCCCGATGCTGTCTCATCGGGGCGTGCAATCGACGAATTCGGGGAACAATAAAAAAAACGTGGGCTGAATAACGAGTCCTCAGTTTGCGTGCCGTTTTTGATAGGTCAATGTGTGAAGGTCTTTTATGCGTGAACGATGCATGTCCAAGATACATCAGTCGCGTGAGGTATACCGCGTCCCATTCCATCGACCAAGAGCGATTATTTAACCATGCAGGCACTATCTGTAATGCTTGGGTTTCTGATCGTACACATTTGCCCTTCACGACCGCTGAAATTATGAGGGACGTATTGTCTATGGTGAATTATGCCTTAGAAAGATATCTCTTCGAGAGGCAGAAAAAAAGATTTGTTGACTACCTGTTCTCAGGTTCATCCCTGTTCAGTTGATGGCAATGGGTCCTCAGGCATGTGCTTGCAATGGAATGTTTGGAAGTATCTCATTTCAGACTTCCCTGGTCTGGTATCACGGAGCGTGGACAGAACGTTGCCAACAATACGTCAGTGGCGAGTCGCCTTCAACGCTCTTGTGCCTCGCGTCGAGTACGCCAAGAGTGGGACATTCATTTGCAGCGAATATCTCAACATCAAACGCCCTCCTTCACCCGGATAAAACGAGCCCGGGCCTTCTTATCGGCAGAGAGCCCTTCACGTACAAAGGCAATTTTTATTTCGATATTCGCCGGAGTGATGAGAGCTGTAATGACCGCCTTGTCGCCAGAAGAGCTCCCTCTCTTTCTCGTCAGGCTCAGAAGGGTCCTTTGTCGCCGGAGCGCTCCTCGGCGCCCTGCCCCAACACCCAGAACCCCCCCCCCCCCCCCACTCTCTGTCTCTGTACCGGCCGGAGTAATTAGCCTTCAGTGCGGCGATGAATCTATGACACGGAGCAATCAAGTTTCGTGCTACGACATCAAGAATGCCTGCATCTGGTAACTTCGGCAATACGGTTAAAAAAAGAATCTGGGAGGAAACCTTGTGAAGTAGTTAGTGACAGGCTGCAATTTCAAGTTTCACTTATTTTGTAATGTTCATCAAAGGTTATTGCTGCCAAAAAGTCGTTTGGAATACTTTCCTTTAGGAGCGTGATTGTTTGTAAAGGAAAACGATGCATTAAATCAAATTTCCTTGCCTCGTGTGAATTTATGTTGTAAGAGTACAGTTCCATGCGGTGATGCAATAAAAACGATCGAGCCTTAAACATGTCCAAAAGACCCAGTGACGTCAAATACTTACGCCTCCTGTCCCACGGTAGTGCAGCTCAAGTGTACGGCGTACAAAAGGTCTCCATGTCGTTTGTCTTCAAATGCCAGCAGCAACTACGGTACTAAAGACAACATAACAGTGGACTAGAACGTCGCAGTCGAACAGAACCTGACAGCTGCAAAGATATTTTAGGTTCTCGCATGGGGATGCAGCCAAAAAAATTGCTGCGATTTGTAGTTGTTTTTTAGGAGAATACTTTACACAGCACAAACTTCAAGCTACAAACGGACGAAGAGGCGATTTACCTCTTTTGTCGAATACTTCTCTCTCCAGCCGAGAAGTTCCCCTGACATGCCTCCTTTGTCGTTCTGCCAGAGGCTCGCGGCCGTTCCGGCTGGCAGCGGCTGCCATGCGCACGTAACTGCTGCTATTCGTTCCGCAGCCTCGTTATACAGCGGGGGACCGCAGCGGCGCGGTCGTCTCCTCGGCTGCTGATTATCCCTGATCACTGGGACGCGTCTCCACCACGCACGCCGAATGTCCCCCTCCTCCCTCCCCCTCCTTCACCCACAGCCGGTCATTGGGCTGTCCTTGCCCTACTGAGCGAAGGACAATTCAAAACCTCCAGTCATTTCCCTTGCTCTCTTCATCTCTAGCTTTGTGCCTGACTGCCCGTTTATCTGTCTATTCGCGTGTCAGTCTCTCCGTCTGTCTGCCTGTCCCCCCTCTGTCTCTCTCTCTCTTTCTTTCTCTCTCTCTCTCCACCCTCTCCCTCTCTCTCTCTCTGTGTCTCCTTATCTCTACTCTCCTCCCCCACTCGGACCGGCCACTCGAGCGGGAGGTCATCACTTTACGCGCCGTGAGCCCTGTAATGGATGACGAGTGATGCCTGCACGACTGCTCTACCGCCCCTCTCTCCCCAGCGGCCCCTCCGAGCTGCTGCCGACGCAGCCACGAAGACGCAGACCAGGCCAGCTTCTGAGGCTTCAGCGGGCGCCCAGCTTGTCCGTGTGTCTGTCGGCACGTGACTCAGACTTCCCGCCGCAGCCACCTCGCTCGAGGCGGCTCAGACCAGCGCCCACAAGTGTCGCCTGGTGGAAGCCGAACACCCCGGCTAGCCGTTGCGGCAAACAGGCGGTCGGACCGAGGCCGCCAGCCGAGCCTCCGGCGGGGGGGGGGCCGGAGGGGAGGGGATCGTCGGTCGGCGGCGATATCGCCGATGTTTTTGTTTTCGGCGCGGCGCGCCCGGGCTCGTTTGACGGAGCCGACGGTTGGCCGGGGGCTATGCCGGAGGCCAGGAGAGGTGCGATGCGGGTGCTGAAACGAAGTGCATTGCATGCTGTGGAGAAAAGGTACGGCAGATGCGGTCGAGATGAGTCTGGGCATGCCTGTAGGAGGAAGAGAAGAGTGCTCGGTAGAGGAATGGGTGAGGTGTCGTCAACGAAGGAAAACCAGCATTAAAGCTGAAACGCTGCAGGACCCAAAGGGCTACAGAAACGTGTTTCGGTAGGAAATCAGGCACATTTAAAACAAATGGCGTCGTCAGAAGACAAAACTTCGCAGGGGCTTAAAGATGGCACCAAGGTGGAAACATTCACAGACACCATATTTTCTCGTTCGTATTTATCACATGCATCATGTTGATGGCATTCATCTCGTGATCAACACGGCGCAGTCGGAGGGGCGAGGGAAACATCAACGATCGAGTCATCTGCTGCGTCGCTGTCGTGGGGAGGAGCGCCAATATTGACAGGCGTCTGTGGTAGATAACATACCCGGCAGCGAGACGCAGCTGATCCTCGTGTCACCCCCGCTGCATCTCCCTAGAGCGATGAGTAATGTCGACAACGCAGGCGGGCGGGATTCAACAGATCGCACGGCCCGGGGTTCTGCGGGGAAAGGGGGCGACGACGCACGGCCTGTCCACCTCCACACAGAGACCACAGATAACATACGTCATCCACTGCCGGCCCCTCTGTCAGGGCCGAGCTGCCATTGTTCCGCGCAGTGTTGGCAGTAATACTCCACGCTGTTAAGCTCGGTGCCGCCAGTGGAACTGCGGTGTCCATTGTGAGGCCGACAATGGAGCCGCGCATCTTTGTGCATGGTATCGGCGTTCCAGCCGCTAACTGCCACGTGTGTTATCGACGAAGAAGCTGTTGAGTGCATTGCCAACAGTGGGAAAGCGCACTATTCCGTGCAGCATCGACAAAGGTGCCGTGTTTTTGTCGGTGTCCGATATCGACAATGGAGCTATTGATTGGTCGTCGCCTGACATGCGTACTGACGACGTACCTGCTCATCGTTCCGTCCGGTGCAGATGGCTGCACCACGGTCCAAAATACAGCCCGCAACGAATTAAAAAGACCTGCGGTTTACCACCGGCTGACGAGTGGTGCGCTCAGTGCTGGAGCGATCATCTCCAACCACATCAGTCTCCCCTCTCTCCCTCCGGCTCTCCTGTGGCCGACTATTTGCATCGCAAATCTAATTCGCTCCGCGAGATTTTTCAATTACAGCGCTTCGCTCCGACGTGTTTGAAATGCTGTGAGGCGATGGACGGCCGACGCCCGTCGTCTGCTCGCGCGCCTCGCGCTCCCCCACCACACCGGCGAGTAACGCGCTCGTAAATAAAGCCTCCGGCGTGGCCGCACGGCCCCCGGCGGCCTCGCGCCGCAGCCGCCGGGCTGGGGAGCCGACCGGAACCAGCTAACGAGGCGGCGGCGTCCGTCTGCGCCGCCGACGGCCGCCCGACGCCGCCCGACGCCGCCCTGGCACCTGCGGACGCGATCTTAGCTGCCGCGACCCGTGCAAAACTAAACCCGCAGGCGACTCTTTTCAAGAACCGTCTAGACATAGTCATTTTAACATGAATTGGACGTAATCCAGATTGGCCTATCGTAAAATGACAGCCGTCTCACGTGGCATCATCATAGTGATATCGGTAGTGGGTTTTGTGTGAAATTCACGCTGCTCAGATATTAGCGCTGAGGTCTATCAGCTGAGGCTGTTCCCCAGAGGGTGCCATTATCCACGTGTAATTGCCACAGGCGGCAAAGCCGCCACGTCTGCCGAATGGAGCGTGCCAGATTACCGACATCATCCGCCATCTTGTTTTATAATCTCTCGACCGAGCGTAATCGAGTAAGTGCGGAAAAAGATAGGCCAGAGGGGAGATAGGTCTAAAACCAAAAGCTGAAAATCATTTGTCTTGAAAATGTTGAAATACTGGACTAATAGTAATTTTTTGTTACTATAAACTTTGGCGGGGGTGGATCAGATGGGTTACCTGAACCCCCCCAACGAAAGTTTCTCAGAACTTACTATTATCCCAAATACTTTCTTAAAAGACAAAAATATCCGAAATTATAAAATGATTCGCTCTCGTTTGCAAAATATTTAGATGTTCTATTTGATAGAATCAAAATTCTTTTGTTTCCAGTATCTTGGAAAGACCAGTATCGAAGTCTTTTATTTTAGCCTTGAACCTCCCCCCACGAAAATCCTGGCGGTGCCACTGCTTGTAACCGTGTGCACATTTAGCAGTCTTTTTCATCACGAGACGTATGCTGTTTTTGATGTTGTCAATTAAACAGGAAGTAAAGTAGCTTGTTTTGCACTCGGCAGTAGAAACAATAATTAGTAGTCATACATTTACAGTTTTATGCATTTTTCCTTTTTCTACCAATATGCCATAGCTCCTCGTCTCATGAAAGAACTTCCTGGAAAGCCTTTCTTCGCAAAATCAATCGAAGGCTACCGCATCGTCTAGCACCTCGGCCTTTCAATGCAGCCAAAGAGCGACATGGCCTGACATGGCCAGCCGTAGTACAGGACCCCTACACGAGCTCCGACATTTCAGCACGATCCGGGCCCGATGCCTCGTCACGCGAACCCCACCACATGACCGGCCACCTCTCAGCCGTGACGGAGTGCCGACACCCGTCCAATAATGCAGCCCCCGGGCGTGAGGCAGTCTGACGCCGCCTCGCAAAGCCGCACCTCTCGGCCGACCTGGCCGCTGACTGACGTCGCCGGCCGACCCGCCGCCGGCCGCTGGCGCGCTCGGCCTAAGCCCGAGGCGGCGAATTTGCATCCGGGCGGCGTCTGGCGGCGCCTCCCGCGGTGGCCGGGGATTAGGAGCGGCCGCCGGCGCCGGGCCGGGCCGGGCTTCGGCCGGATTCACCCCTCGGTCGACCCGGCGCCGCCGCTATCGACGCCCCGCCGCCGGAGGAGGCATGACGCAGTCACGGCCGCCGCCTGCGCCGTCACAGCAGGCGGACGCCGAACACGAGTAGGTCCGGACCGTCACAGCGGGCAGGTACTGGACACAAGCAGACCCGTACCGTCACAACAGGCAAGTACCGGACAAGAGCAGCGTTTTTCCTACTTTTTTTCAGTGTACTAGAGATGAATGTTTTATTCTCTTCCGTATATTTGTAGACATGCTTCCATTTCTTTTTCGGTGGTTGCGCAGTGCTTATACACCTCATATATGTGTGTTATACGTCATATACTCGCTTACACACCATAGAAAAAGAAAACGTAATATGTCTTGAAATAAATGGAAAACATGAAAATTTGTATTTTTGCGTACTCAGAAAAGCGGAAATAGAGATCCTAGATCTCTTGTCATCTGTAGGTATTGCTATATCTGTAATCGTGCTCAGGGTGGAAGATTAATAATCTGAAAATGCCAGTACAGTAATTGCTTAAGCTCAAAGAAGACTAGAAGCTCTCATGAAGTAACATTGCACCCTGCATGAACTACTCGTATATAGGGGGAGATAAACGTAAACTCGACGCCTCTCCGTGTAGCCTCGAGCCGCCCATCGTTTAGTTACCGCTTTTCTATCAGCGGGCATCAGCATTGAGCAAACATCGCCTGCCGTGGATCCCGAGGTCAAAATCAAGGTGGTAATCGGCCCGTTCGTCAAAGCAGACGCGGTTAACTGGAGAACCTTGTTGTTATCAATTGAGATATAACATAATCTATATTCAAATGGCGGCTGGAGGAGTGGCCGCCTGGCCGGTGAGAGAAGCGCGGCCTGGTCGATGTCCGATTGATGGCCGCTAATCGGCAGGTGTCGGGCAGCCGATCGGCCGTGTCCCCGCAGCCATCTCCAGCCCGCGGGGCACGCCGACCGTGCAGGGCACGCCCGCTGCACCGGCCTCTGCTGAACCCCGCAGCGACTCCGTGTGCGGGCGCAGCTGAGCGCAGAGTCACGGCGAACCAGTCTCGTGCTGCACGGACTGGGCAGAACTTCGGGCGACTGAAGACTGAGCGCCGCCATCTGATAATCATTAGTTATCAGAACAGCGAGCGATGTATCAATAATTTCCATGGAGCGAAAGAGCACGCCTATGGCTGGTACTGGACATGAGCATCACCGAGCTCCTGCTCCATGCCGCTTCAACTGAGACGAACTGCGTTTCAACAATGCAGCGCAACGCGTCGCCAGTTACGCTGCCGTGGCGTTTGTTTGCGTCTTTTCACCTTTTGCCGTCTTTTTTGTTGCGATGAATGTGATCCAGTCCATGACATTGACACCCAACGGTAGTACTGAAAAACAAAACGAGGTAAATAAAAGCCAAAGAACCACGGTGCCAGATGCCAGACAGAAGAGATACCGGAGACGGACCAGTTCCCGGCTTGATAGTTTCAGACGGCCCTTTTCGGGATCAGACTGTCTCTCTAGTTTGCCTTTCCTGAGGGGTTTACAGCAGGGATCACGCAATGGAGAAAGACTGCCCTCGCTTTTGCTGCAAGGTACTGTTCCGCTGAAGCTAGCAAGGG